>OX451741.1:170835732-171435732 GCA_948472305.1 Vicia faba
TGCAACACAATTCTTAATTGATAATCATGGTGACTTATCAATTTATATACTTTAAATGACCTCTTCATATTATATTTTCATGTATTTTTTATTCTTCATTAACACTTATGTGTACACAACCATGTTTAGCTTCATTAAACACCAAGCATAACACATTTGACATTATATCATATTGATTCTACTAACATGCAACTTGTCAAAGAGTTCTCTAAGCTTATGCAAGAAGTGTTTGAAATGGGTCTTATAGGGAGTTTAATTACTTTCTCGGACTCCAAATAAATAACTCAAGGAAAGAACACATGCATGGGGAATTACCTTCGCGATCATGTCGAAAATGAGATGTTGTGTTTGAGCATTTTGATAGTAAAAATCAACTTGACGGTGTTTTCACAAAATGTTCGCAACCAAACCTTTTTTTAACAAACATGAGGAATTGATAATTATTAATGTCTTCAATGTTGCTTTCTTTATTATGATGCTTGAACTTTTATACTTTTGCTCTAACACTTTGTTTGAGTATTTTTACTTCATGTGAGTGCAACTTCCATTCCATCAAGAGTGAGGTAATATTGTTCCAAAAAACTCCTTGAAAGTAAGATACTTCTTAGTACATGTTTTAGTTGATGAAAAATGTTTGTTATGTTCTCAAATGATGAAAATCATGAATGTTCATTTCCAAAATTTTTGATTGATAATCATTGCGTGTTCTCAATGCAGTGGCAGAGCCAAGGCCCGGCTAGGCTGAGCACCTGCCCGAGCTCTTATTCCTCGTGTAACCTCAAGCCCCAACAGTACACACTCAAATTCTCTCTCACAATAGTAACAATCGCTTGGAATCTTGTTTGGATTCACGCATGATTTTGGTTCATCCATGATCTCTAACAATATACAACTTTTAATTTTGTTCACAAAGTGTTCGATGAAATGCCTCCACTGGTTTCTTCTCTTTTTTTCTGCTTCTATTTATATTTTCTTGTGATGGGATGATGAATTATTATACTAATGATGATGCAGCCAGTGAATTGGTTATTGTGTTGTTGTTATCGTTGTTTTGACACTCGCACGCCACATATTCAATGAAATGCATAGATCAGTTTCTTGCTTCTTTCCCTTGTTTTGCTTATGCTTCTTAGTTCTACTTCTTGCTGACTTCACATTTCAATTCTGATTTTTGATTTGTTTTAGGTGCTACTTATTGTTGACTACACATTTCATATACTGTTGTATCACATCTGTTTTCGCACCAATAGATCGTAACTAGATGAATTAATTAATGATGCTGATAGAAAAATAGTTTTATGAATTTGTTAGTCTCTTCTATGTTGTTCAAAACCTAAGAATTTAATATGAATATCTGCATTGCAGGAATACTGATCATGCTCTGGAAGATGTACCACTAGCATTGGATAGTACTTTAGCAGACTTACAGATTGATTATGTTGATTTGTATCTTGTATGTTATAATATCACACAATCTTTGCATATTCTCCAACTTCTTGCTTGGTTATTGCCATTATTAGTTTATTTTGAAGTTTGAATTGAAAATGTGAAGTCTGAAATATGAATTTCAAAGGAACAACTTTTTAATGTTGAAATTGTAAACCTAATTAATAAGAAGTGCATTCTTTTATTGTAGAAAAGTTTAAGGCATGGTTATATACAATGTGATTGTTTGGAAAATGCTATGTGTTTAACTTTATCTATTTTTCAATTATAGCCTTTTTTTAGAAATATGGAAGTACTTGTTAAGCCATGTTTCATACACACTTATTGACCACACGTATAGTTTAGTTTAGGGAATTTAAATTTCATTTCCTGCAAATGCTGCATTACCTAGAAGCTTTTATCTTATACATTCATCTTTTTATTTTTATTGTTTTCTTTAAGATGCATGGAGGATTTATTTCATCTACTTTTCAGATCTGTTGGTTTAATAGTTTATCTTGGACATTCTTGATTGAATGTTAACATATGACTCTTCTTTTTCAGATCCATTGGACCGCTCCAATGAAGAAAGGACCAGTAGGTTTCAATCCTGAAAATCTTGTACAATTGAATATTTCCAATGCTTGGAAGGCAATAGAATCACTCTATGACTCTGGAAAGGCTCGGGCTATAGGTGTAAGCAATTTCTCTGCAAAGAAGTTGGGAAAATGATATTTGCCTCCTGATTTTATTTAACACACTAAGATATGTTTCATTTCTTTTATTTTAAATTATAATTTTGTTGACAAAATGAGAGTTTTTTTTATTTTGATTGATAACTATTAATATTTTATATACAATATGAATTTGAGATCTTTAAATTTTTGCCTAGACTTCATAATTTTTCTGGCTTTGTCACTGTTCAATGTATATGCTTATAATCATTTCATGTATTAATTCTTTCACATTCGTATAAGTTTGCTCTTGCGTGTGCAAGAACGTGTTTCTATTATTATTTCTTGCATTCGTGTATGATTTGAATGTAAGCATGTTAATTACATGTATTATTCTTGTTGTAGTTGAGTCACATTTTATGACAATATTTTCACTTTGGATTGAGTAATGACATGTTCTTGTTGCCATGCTAGGAACATGCGTGTGCAACATCAGGAGTTCTATTGTGTTGTGTTACGTAATCGTGACGCTATAGAAAAAACTTGACTACCTTGCTCTTGCATCACATTCATTATTATTCATGCAATGAAATTACATGTTTGGTAATGCTTTATACTTGTTATCTATTAATTTTGCATCATTACATATATATGGATATATGTAACTGTATGCTCTTCTTTGCAAAAACGCTTATGAGTGATATATTAGTATTGATATTGGAGTATGATACTTCTCACAATTTTCCTTCTTTCTTTTTAATATTGTCAAAGGGGGAGAAGCATATGCGAGATGAAGTTGAGAAGCATAAAGTCAGGGGAAGCCTTCGATAACTACATGAAATGCATCGTCACACGTTTTTCCATTATAAAAAAGGGGAGTATGTGAGTGCAACTTCACCATTAGATGTTTTGCATGTTGTCAAAACTAGGAAAACTTAGAAATTATGTATATTGAACGGTATATTTATGCCATATGGAACTCCCTTGCATTGGAGGTCTTAAGAATCATTTAAAAGAAGTTTGAAATTGGTCCAATTCATGAAAATTCATTTTCTGCATAAATTTTTATTGTATGTATCGACACATACGTATTTCAGGTCGACACATACTGAAGCTTTTATGAAATTGCATAAATGCTGATTTTATGTGTCGACAATGTAACACGGTGGGAGAACTGACTTGGTTGTTTTACGTTTGGTCGCAAATGTTGCGGTTAACAGAGTCACCACCGACTTTTCTTTTATCAAAAAGGAAAGGCTGAAAAGAACATGAAAGACCTTTGAGATGTTTTCTTGAGTTCGGGGAGTAGATTATAAAAAGGGAAGGTATTAGCACTCTTTTTATCCATGGTTTTCCATGGGCTCTTAGTTACTTGCTAGATCACTTGTGTTTGTTTGAAAATGTGCTTTGTGTGGTTTTTGAAAGTATTTTGAAAAGGTGTTATTGTTTTAGGCGAACTTTGTAATGATTCTCGTTCGTAAGAATGTATACAAAGTGTTTGATCTTTTGAAAAATGTCTTCAAATTTGAAAGATGTTTTTGAAAGTGTTGGTGTTTGTTTTGAAAATAGCAAGAATGTTTTTATTTTGAAATTGGGCAAGCAACTAAGAATAATCTACCTACTCAAAAGTCTTTCATGTTTATTTCCTCTTTCCTTTGACATTGTTATCTTACCATTAATTTGGTAAGTAACCCTATCTTTGGATGTAAAAGGGATGGGAAAGGGTTATCGTATAGTCATGATTAACAATATTTTAAGATACTTAGCATTTTTCTTAGGGACTAAGATCATTTTGAAAGGCAACATGGATAGCGTCATCGAGGGACTATAATCTTGTATTTTGCTTGTTTTTGCTAAGATACCTCACATGCATAATATGACCATTTTTGTAAGGCAGCAAAGTGGATTTACCCTAAGGGTGTAAGTGTGCAAGTGTTTTAATTTACATGCTTGATTTGTCTTGAATTAGGGTTTTCTAAGCATTGGTTTTAATCTTTCCATACAAACCCTAATTACTAGCATTGGTATATAAAGCATTTAAATTGCGGAAAATAAAAATACTAAGCTATTACATCATTTAAGGGAGGGGGTGTACAAATTACAAATGGGGAATTGCAAGAAATTAAATCTAAATAATTATTACAACCATATGAAATTTGAATAAATATGCAAAAATGAATAAATAAAATGCAAGAATGTAAATGTAAAAAGAAATGTGATTTTTGTTTGGTTTTCATGAAAATAGTTTTTTGACCTAATTAATTAAAATAAAATAATTAAATAAAAAATAAGAAAATTAAGATTAAGTTAGTAAAATAAATTAATTTTAAAAAAACAAGTTTTTTTAGGATTTTTGTGAATTTAATTAAATTAGTAAATAAAAATAATTAAATAAAAATCCTAAATTCTAAATTGATTTTAATTTACAAGAAAATAATATAATAATAATTAAAATTTATTATCTAAGTATTAAAAAAGGGGAAAATTAATTTATTAAAGAAAATGTTTTTGTTCTTTTAATTTTATGAAAAATAAACTAAATAAAATATAAATATTTTTGGATTTTTATTAATGAAAATAATAATAATAATAATAATAATAATAATAATAATAATAATAATAGTAATAATAATAATAATAATAATAATAATAATAATAATAATAATAATAATAATAATAATAATAATAATAATAATAATAATAAAAGATGAAATAAAAATAAAATAAAAATAACAAAGCCAGGGAAGTTAAAATTAAATTTTATAGGTTTGTTAGAAAAAAAATAGTTTTTTTTTTTAATTTGGCCCAATTGATGTTTTTGTTTGGAAATCAGAAAATAAATAAAAAAGGGATATGGGCTGCGTGGTATGAGGCAGCACGCTGAGGTTCGAACCCATGACCTATAATTACCAACGTGCTTCCTTACCACTGGAGTGGCTATACATCCGTTAATATAACTGAAATGATAAATATATTATACAAAACAAGTCCTGAATACACTTCATCTTCAACCTCCAGCCAGACCACCTGTATCTTCACCATTTCTCAACAAAAATGGAAAATGTAAACATGAAAGTTGCTCCATTTTTCCATACGAATCCAACCATATAAATATCATAAGCTATAAATCAAATATGAATGGGAATTTTTGAAAGTACCAAATTCTGACTTAATTATTTTCAAAGGTTCAGATTCAAAATTCTAACTACTCAGACAATAATAATGAAATCTAAGGACATGGTTAACTTCAGGACAATGATATCTACATTTCTTATTTACAAATAAACCATTAATGATGTTTGTATGAAGAGTTCAAAAGTCCTAAAACTCACCTTGCAAGAGGGTATCGTGTTTTGAGTTTGAGCAGCTTTTGATGAGTTCCAGTGATTGGGTTAGCTTCCTCAAGTTCCCAGGAAGCTAATGTGATGCTTGGCTTAAGCTGAAAGTGGCTGAGGAGTTCCAGAGAAGTCAAGGTGCAAGGTGCTATTTTTGAAAATGGTGGATGGTGATGGAGGTGTTACAGTCGTGTTGCAGGTGTTGGAATTGTTTGTATATGTTATTTAGAAGCTTTTTAAAGTAAAAGGGCAAGAAACGCACGAGCAAATTTAGAGATTGAATTCAAAACTCAGAAATGGCAAGTTTTGAGATGTTTTTGGTGGTTCTATGTTTTAGGGGATTTCAGGGCTTGAGCATGCGTGCTTTTTCTTTCCAATGATTTGTGTATCTATAAGCAAAAGGTTGGAGAGGTTTTGCACAAAGGATTTTTGAGTTATAGAGTTATGACTAGGTTGCTTGATTTTGAAGAAAAGTGAGAAATGTAGTTTCAAGGTAGCAAGTACAAGCATGTAGAGTGGTTACCAACTTTAAACATACTTATCTGACTTTGTAGAGGAAGCTTGTGCAAAAGGAACAAGTGCAAAGATCAATGCAAGTTGACTTTGCATAAAGCTTGCTTTATGTAAATGGCAATGGTGCCTTTGTGCCATTAATGGGAAATTGTCTTGGATAAAGCTTGAATTAAATGGACAATAGCTCAAAAGCAAGTGTAATCTTCTGATTAGGGAGAGATCTTAAGGTTTAGAGGCCTGCAAAGCAAGATTGTGCAGCATAGGCTTGAGATTTGAATTCTTGTTCATAAAAAATGACCTATAATTTCAGTTTGAAAACCCTAACTTCCTCTCTTCGATTCTCCTTGCTCAGGAATGATCTCAAGGAGTACTTAGACATTTTGGAAAGCTTGTAATGTGCTATAAAACCCCTCTTTGAATCACTTTTGAAAATTCCCCTTAGAACTATATGAAAAATTTCCATGAAGTTAGGTCAAAATCCTGCCTAAACTAGGGAAAAAATTTCACTAAGTGTTTAGTTTCATGACCATGACTTCATGGATTAATATATTGAGATCCAAACATTTCTAGGAGAAGTTGTATAAAGCAATTTTGTATATATCATGGAGATCTATGACTTTCATGTTTAAAGTTTCTTTTGAATCATCTTGCATCATGGTAAAAAATTGGCTCAAAGTTGTGAAAAAATATGAAGTTTTCAACACTTAGAAAAATTTCTAAGTTTGAAAACTTTGACTTTTCAAAATGAAATCGTGAATTTTTTATTTCTTGATGAACAAGTTTCATATTTTTACATGTTTTGATGAATTGTGAGCTTTGACACTTGATTTTGACCAAAAAGTTAAAGTTTGACTTTTCAGTGTACAATTGACTTTTGATTAGTTGACTGAAAATCAACTATCAGTCCAATTGATCTTGAGCAATGTTTTGAGTCATGCCATTAGGTCAAAATTATGCAATTTAACTCTTGAGATCATGCCTCAAACCAATTAACCTTTTGCTAGGTCAAAAATCAGAAATTGCCCTTTCTCAGCCAAAACCCTAATTTTGACCATTTTGCCCTTTTGATGATCTGATCAAATTTCTTGAGGAATTATGGTCCAAACTTGATCAAATGATATATATATATATATATGAGTTTATAATATTGATATGGATAAAAAATTATGAAGTTTGACTGTAAATTGGCCACAATTGACTTTTTCCCCAATACAATTGATTTTTAGGTCAACTGCTCAATTGACTGAGCAAAAATGTGATCCAAGACTTGAAACTTGACATGAGCAATCTTGGGGGTCTATAATGGTCCATGAAAGTCATATGAGGCATTAAAAGTTCAATTATCCTTGTGCAATCTTAAAACCTAATTTCAGTCATTGGTGCTTAAGGAGGTGTCTTGAGCTGATCAACCCTTGTGCAATCTTGAACCAAGAGAGATCTTGTGAGAAAATATTTGATAAATGAGAGGGAAAATTTTGGGGTACAACAGACACATACAAATTTCAGGTTGACACATGTAATGCATTTTAAAGGAAAAATGTTATTGTCTTGCTTAGGTCGACACATCCGTTTTTTCAGGTCAACACATGCAGTTAAAATTTGACTTATGTGTCGACACATACAATTTTCAGGTCGGCACATACTGTTTGATTGGGTTAATTTTTCAATTCTTTTTAATTTCGAAAATCTCCTTTTTGCATCTAAACTTCAATAACTATAAATACATCATTCATGCATCATTCCAATTTGATGATACTATAAGATTAGCCTACATTTGCTATTCATCTTCAAGCTCCAATCTATACATGCACACTAACATTCCGTTGTAACGATCTTTTTTTGGAGTGCCATCTAGACGAGGTTTGATAACGTCCGATTGTGTTCTTGTGTAGCCGAGAATATTGGGTTTAGAATTGTAGGGGTCTTCATCTGGAAAAACCACGGGTTTGTCCTCTAAGATCATTGATTGATTTGGGGATTTTCCTGCAAAACATTCAAAAGTTGATTGCGTCCAAATGAAGTCCTTTGGGGATAAAGAACTCAAAGGAAGTAGCAGGAGAATGGCAAATCATAACTTAAGTCTTGTGTTGCAATAGGTACAATTGATGGTGCACGAAATCTTTGGAGATAAAGTATGCAAAAGAGTAGCAAGATCCAGATAATCAATTGGTAGCTATTGTATCTTAGTCTTGTTGAAGATAAAAGGAAGAGAATAGGTTGAATCAACATCAAACAGTTGTGCTTTTAGGATTGCTTTTGGAACATTTCTCTTGATTCATACTTTTTGGTAACTATGAAAGTATCCTAATTCCATATTGGAATTGGGTGCAGACGTAACCACATGTGAGTACGAAAGTGGAGAACTATGTAGACAAATATTTGTGTCGCTCTCTATTATCTCTTTACTCGCATATGTTTTCCATTATGTAATTAGTTGAATAGCATTATTTAATCGATTGACTTGTAAAAAAAATTATGCAATTGTTTTATTTAAAGTTGTGTATTGATTAGCTTATAATCAATTTGATTATAAGTGGTTTTCATATTAACACAACTCAAAGAAAAATTCTGAAAATTCGAACGCGCACCAAGTGTTTGACAAATTGTAATGTTCTTTCTCTTACTCTCATTTACTATCTATATGAAATTTGTTGAATGTGTTGTTTGATCGATCTATTCGTATATAATTTCTATTCGATTGTTAAAGTTTAAATTACTTTCTTGATTAGCTTATAATTACTTTGATTGTAAGTGATTTTTCATATCATCAAAGCTCAAAGAAAATTATGAAAGTTTGATTGCGCGCGACATGTTTGATAAAGTGCCAAGTTAGGTTTTTAATATGATTTCATTGGAAATAGGAAACTATTGTGTTTGATATTAAAATATTAATTGAGATATTATTATGTTGATTGACTTTATCATTATCTTAATTTCATATGACTTGTGCATACCCGAGTTTCCAATAACTAGGTTCATTTAGACTACTATTTTGATCTAGGCCAAAAAACTTCCGCTCAATATTGTTTTTCAAATAAGTTTTAAATAACAATTTTGAAAGGTGATTTTTAATTTGGGGATCTATTCACCTCTCTCTATATAATTTGTCGTAGTCTAACACTTCCTTCCACGTCCTGATAAGTCACCTATAAATGAATAGGAGATGCCAGTGCATCTAGTCTTGATAGGAAGGATCTCCCTAGGATAACTTCAAAGGCGCTCTGACATGGTATTATTAAAAATTATGAATTACCTTTCTTTCGCATACTCCTTCTCCAATTATCAATATTAGATCCACGACTCCTTGTGGATGAGTGATCGAATTATTGAATTCTAGTAGATCTACTTCATCATATGAATTCAGATCCGCTTGCTTAATACATATTAGATCCATCGCGTCTAAGTAGAGGAGTTTACACGAAATTCCATCATCTATGAGGAATCCGATTAGACTGTGATCAACTATGGTGACCACAAGAATCAGAGGCTGGTTAACATTTGGATTCATCGATCTTGTTGCAATCTAGAATTCCTAATTCCAATCGATATTTCTCTTTCCGAAGAGCCACATCAGTTACGAGTATCAGGCGGCCTGATGAAGGATAGGGGCTAGATGATGCAACATCACAGAATTCATCAACCGATGATACTTGATGAATAGTTGATTCAAATATATATTTAAGATTTTAGAAATAGCTACCCGAGTTACCATCTCTGCTTCGCTAGTGGTAGTTACAAATCATTTTTTAGATCAAGATTGACATGAAGATGAAAATTAGCAGGAATCAGGCGTCGATTTCCTTAGCCATCACCTTACATTTGGGAACCAAAAACGAATGCAGTTGGAGAATTAATGATCTTGAACGATGGTTCTGATCTCCTTTATTATGGTGTAGGATTGACCTGTATGGTTAGCATTCCAACGCTTGAGTTAGTTCAATATTCAAGATGAGTATAATAAAGAATAGAGATCAGAGATTGTACCTTGTTCTTAGCATCTGAACTTATTTTATACGTTGGGTCAAGTGGAGTAGATTTGAGATGAATTAAGCCTTGGTCATTTGAGCCTTTGGCATACCTAAAACACCTTTCAAATTAATTTAGAAAATAAAAATATGACAAATTAGGTTATATTTAAAGAATAAATTACTCTAATTAATGATTTTCTAGCTTCTTGCAGCTCAGTATTTATCTTCTGCTCTTTAATAGTTAGAATTTGGTTCAATACTTTTAGTTCTTCAATCATCACTTCCATTTGTATTAGTTAATTCTGCAAAGAAACAAATTTATTGAGAAATTCCTATTCATCATCATCATCATCATCATAATCACCACAATTACTTCTCGACGGGGTCTCAAACTTGTGTACTTTTCTATGAATTAATAAAATGCTAAAGTATTCGATCATCCCGGGAAAAAATCTCTACAGAAGATAAAGGACTTCCAGATGAGAGAGAGTTTCCAAAGAACCCCTTAAAATCATACATAATTTTATTAAGTCGAACGTCACCAATAAATTTCCCAGTGCTCTTATTAGAGAAAAGGTTAAAATACTCATAAAAAACCATCACCAAGAATAAATTTATTAGAAGCACTTTTAGAACCCGAGCTATTAGAGATAACCAATGGACCTGAATAGGGGCTAATATGACCCTAATAAGTAATATTCAAATTATTTAGGGTTTCTACCCCCATAGATGAAGAAATATCATCATCAACAAAACTACTTCCTGAATTAGCAAGTTGTTAACTTATATTGGTCATTGTAAAAACCAATGAATCGAAATTATAAAATAGGAGTCAATGTTTGAAAATTGTAAGTCAAAAGAGTGAAGGAAATCAAAGGAAGCAGAAGGTTGGGGCCAAATCAAAGGACACACTGCTCCAATAGGAAAAAGAGGCACCATAATCAGAGATTGCCAAAAGTTTGAAGGAAAAGTGGGTTTTTGGAAGCCAAGTATGCTTCAATTAGTAATAATAGAAAAAGTACATTCAAAAATACAAGAGACCATGTTGAACCCAAAAATTTACCCTCCCATTATTCAATATAAATTATTTCAATAGGTCTCCCCATGCTCTTAGGATTCTCAAATGCTCAAGAATACTCAAGGGTTGGCCAGACAAACTCTCCTCCTAAGAAGTTAACCTACAACTAGGGCTTTGTTTCTATCAAGGAAAATTGGACTTCTGATTCCTCAAGTGGATTTCATGGTTTCTCATATGTCTCAAAGAATCCTCATGCCAAATTCCAAGCCTTGTAGCACAAGTTTGCTCAGTCAATTAGTCAGATGATTGAAAATCAACTATATTGGAAAAAAAGTTAACTTTGACCAATTTACAGTTAAACTTCTAGATTTTTAGTCAACGTCAACATTTAAAAGTCACATTCATCATTTGATCAAGGGTTGATCATGAATCATCAAGAAAACTCAAGATTCATCAAAAGTCAAAAGTTACTAAATTAGAATTTTTTTTAAGGAGAAGTCAACTGAACTTTGACCAAGCATAACTTTGACATACTTCATCAAAAATTTCTCAACCAAAGCTCATTTTGAAGGGAATTCAATTCTATACAACTCTGTCTCTTTAAGCTCAAGGCCAAAAATGCTTCATTTGAGAGATATGGGCCCAAACAATACATGCCATTTTAAAAGTCAACAAAAAAGACATTTTTTGTCAAAGCAATTTACATCATGTTAAAGTCTTCAAGTGAAAAAATGACCAACATGAAGATTGTAGGGGACATCTTGAGGTTTCCAAAAAGTCAAGATCACCTTCATATGACAAAAAATGTGAGAGTTTATATTGGTACAAGTTGGACAATTTTGAGAAAATGCTTGAAATCCAAATTAAGCAAACTTGAATATTTTGGCTAATGGGCTTATCTTTTAAGGTCCAAACGTGTTCTTAACCTCATAATGGACCTCATCATAACATTTTAACTAACCATTTCAAGGACCTAGGGTTATCTCACTTCAGTATGTACATCAACTAGAGCAACCTCGTTCTCTCTAGTCTATGATATGTAGGTTGTCTTACCTGTTGAAGTCCATATTCCTTCCCTAAGGATTATGAAAGACGCAGGTTTAAATGAAGACGAATGGACTCAGACTCGACTGGACCAAATAAATTTGATCGATGAAAAAAGGCTTGCGGTTGTTTGTCATGGTCAGATGTATCAGAGACGCATGATCAAAGCCTTTAACAAGAAAGTAAAACACCGGGTATACTAGGCTGGTGATTTGGTAATAAAGCATATTATCCTACCAATAGGTGATCCTAGAGGAAAATGGACTCCCACATACGAAGGTCCATTTGTGATCAAAAAAATATTTTCTGATGGTGCTATGATACTTACTACCATGTACCGTGAATATTTTCCACACCCTGTGAACGCGAACATAGTAAAAAAATACTACATATAAAAGAGACCCGCTAGGTTGACAGGCCTAGGCAAAAGTAAGGGCATCCCGGCGAACCAAAAGGGTTTGGGTAAAAATTAGGGATATATATATATATATAAATTGTATATCTGGGAAGTCGAAAACCTGAAAAGGCGGCTTGGGAAAAAAGGATATCCCGATGGACTGAAAACTCGAAAGTGTGGTCCAAGAAAAATCAGTAGACGATTCATTCTGATACTCCTTTGGATACAGTCAGGAGTAGACTCATTCTAGTACATCTTCTAGGTACAATTCAGATACGATCGAGATATAGATTTATTCTGATACTCATTCAAGTACATCTTCTAGATACAGTTCAGATACGATCAAGATATAGATTCATTCTGATATTCATTCCAATACATCTTTTAGATACAATCAGGCGTAAACTCATTCTAATACAGATCTCAGATACAGTCAAGCGAAGACTCATTCTGATCACCTTATAGATACAATCAAGACATAGAATCATTCTAGAATATTATTCATATACAATCAAGAAATAACATTCATTCTGAAACTCCCTAGCACATATGCTAGATACATTCTGACACATGCTTATTCTAGTATACTTCTCAGTTACCGTCAAGCATAAACTCATTCTGATACTCCTATCACGAGTCACTTTGGATGGCATCTATAATCCCATCTTTGGAGACACTGCGTCACCTCTCCAAATGGGATATTTAAGCCTATTCAAGCAATACAATTAACTAACAATGTTACTTCGTGCACATGTGAGTGCAAATTTCTGAGCACTTAAGTGTTCAATCCTCTTCCACCTACAGATCACGAATATTGAGCATGCCAATATAACTCTTCAGGTTTAAGAAGATTGAACAGGGGAAGTTGTTGTACCCATAAAAATTTTCCTCCCATTATTCAAGACAAATTATTTCAATAGGTCTCCCCATGCTCTTAGGGTTCTCAAATGCTCAAGAATACTCAAGGGTTGGCCAAACAAACTCTCCTCCTAAGAAGTTAACCTACAACTAGGGCTTTGCTTCTCTAAAGGAAAATTGTACTTCTAATGCCTCAAGTGGATTTCATGGTTTTTCACATGTCTCAAAGAATCCTCATTCCAAATTCTAAGCCTTGAAGAACAAGTTTGCTCAGTCAATTAGTCAGATGATTGAAAATCAACTATATTGGGCAAAAAGTCAACTTTGACCAATTTACAGTCAAACTTCAAGATTTTTGGTCAACATCAACATTTTGAAGTAAAATTCATTATTTGATAAAGGTTTGATCATGATTAATCAAGAAAACTCAAGATTCATCAAAAGTCAAAAGTTACTAAATTAGGGTTTTTTAAGGAGAAGTCAACTGAACTTTGACCAAGCATAACTTTCACATACTTCATCATAAATTTATCAATGAAAGCATATTTTGAAGTAAATTCAATTTTCTACAACTTTGTATCTCTAAGCTCAAGGCCAAAAATGCTTCATTTGAGAGATATGGGCCCAAACATTACATGTCATTTTAAAAGTCAATAAAAAGACACATTTTGTCAAAGCAATTTACATCAAGTTAAATTATTCAAGTGAAAAAATGACCAACATGAAGATTGTAGGGAACATCTTGAGGTTTCCTAAAAGTCCAAGATAATATTTATATGAAAAAAATTTAGAGAGTTAAAATTGGTACAAGTTGGGTAATTTTGGGAAAATACATGAAATCCAAATTAAGCAAACTTGAATTTTTGAGCTAATGGGCTTATCTTTTAAGGTCCAAACATGTTCTTGACCTTATAGTATACCTCTAAGTCCATTCATGCATCATTTTAATTTTTATTTCATTTATTTTTTATTTTATTCATTTAAATTCAAAATTAAATCAAATAAATATTAAGTGGAGGTATAAGGCATAAAAGGCTTATGATCTGATTTCTTTGGAGGCCCAAGAGCATGCTATAAATTGTGTGGCTTATTCTTGAATCAAATCTCCATGGTTTTTTCATACTTTAATCTATTTTCAAACAAAATCAAAATATTTGTTTTACATGATTTCCAAGCCTATCTCTTGACCTAATCTCTTTTCCTATATATACTCATCATATTCAGACAAGAGGGGGCACGAAAAATTGATCAAGAAACAAGTGTTTGAGATTGAAATTTGCAAGAAAAAGTTTGAAATCAAAATCCATCATTCATCCATCCTCAAGGCCAACCATCCTTCAAATCGATTCCTGAGGTACCATAGAGTAAGTTGGGATCATTCTTGATGATCAAAGATGTCTAAAACATGCACATGATGCATCGCCGGTTTTGCATATTTGTTTAAATTCAAATTTTAATTTTTGCGACACTTTGATTGAAACTAACATTTCTAGCGCGTTCGTAAGATAAAATAACACATGTCTGATCTCTTGCATGAAGCACATGACGCCAGAATGGCCTATCACCATTGTTGAACCAATTTGCATAATTTTGATTATATCTCTTTATACATGACGAATTAGCCAAAACTAACACTTCCATTGGATTCAAAAGGATTTATTTATAGGGATAGGGCCTCTCTTGATCTCTAACATTTTTTATTTTTGCAGGTTAAAAAAGAAGCTCACCGGAGAAGACGACCGAAGCTAGGGTTCCGACGCCTCTCTAGTCCACCTGTTTTATATTATATTTACTTATTTGTATTGTATAACAGGATGAGAGCATAACAACGCTGGTCAAGGCGTTGGGTTTGTTAACATAAGGGCGTGGGTTCGATCCCTGCGCTTCACAATTTTTTTTGTTATTTTCCAAATTAACGCAGCTTTCATATATTATCATCCAGTCCTGTTACCAGACACCAACAGACGCTTGGCCTAGTGGCAAGCGATGCAGCGTGAAAGCTAGAGGGTGTTGGTTCAACACCCACCCCATGCAATCTATTTTCCTATTTTCTCTTTTAACCTAATTTGCTTTATTTTTCCTTTTCTAACCCTAATTTTTTTAATTAATCAATCATTAAACTAACTTAATTTTTTCTAATACTAATGAATTAGGTTTAGGGTTTTTAAATAACATTTAATTTTTTTGATTTATTTAATTAATTAATTAACACTTTTTTTAAACATTAAAATCAATTAGAATTTAGGTTTGATTATTAATTATTATCACTCAAATTATTTTCTACAAAAATCACAAAAGCATTATTTTTCTATCTTATTTTCTTTTTTTAATTTATTTTCTATTTAAATTCATAGATCAAGCGTATAGGTCGCACTCTCCAATGTAAATAGCTTAGATTTATCTTTTTGCATTTTTTCCTAATTATGTAACTGCTCAAATGATGTAATAGCGTAGGTTTACTTTCTCGCGAATTTTTATACTTATGTACCTCTCCCAAAGCCATGTAATAGCTTATGACTTCACATTTCACACATTATATATTTAACTATTAGTAATTAGAATTTGCATGGAAAGACTAATAATTAGACATAGAAAACCTAATTCTCAAGATAAAATAAACTGAAAACAAACATTCTTCACACTTGCACCTTTAGGATATCCTCTCTTGTTTCCTTACGAAATATTGGTCATGTCCCTCGAAAGTAAGAATGCTTTAGCAAAAGACCCTCGATCAAATCATCATGTCCCTTTCGAATAAAGATCATAATCCCTCGATGGCCCTTAAAGTTGTCTACAAAATGATCTAGTCCCTTTGAGTTTCTTACAAAATAATGATAGTCCATTTGATACAATTGCTAAAGTATTCTTACTTGTTACCTTCGATGACCATACGATGATCCTACGCCTGTCCCTTCACATCAAATAGATAGGGCTACCTACTAACTAATGGTATGTATAGTACTATCTCTAAAGGAGAAGGAAAAGAATAAGAAAGAGTTTAGTGGGTAAGAAACTCTTAATTGCTTGCTCACAACTTTTCTCAAAACTTTTTTTCGTACTACACTTTCAAAAATATATTTTCAAAAATAACACTTTATATACATTCTTGATGACTGATACAAGAATCATTACAAAGTGAGACTTACATTGGCGATTTCAAAATATTTTCAAACAAATCACACACACAAAGCAATATTTTCAAAAATGAGCTAAGCAATTAAGAGTCTGTAGATAACTATGGATGAAAAAGATGCTAATACCTTCCCTTTTCATAATTTACCCCCGAACTTAAAATCTATCAAAGGTCGTTCCTGTTCTCTTCACCTTTCCTAAATATTGGATAAAAGAAAAGTCGGTGGTGACTTTAGCTATCTGCACATTTGGATAAAACTAAAAAGTCAGTTCTCCCACCGTATTACAAAGATGAGGACTTTGTTGGGGATTACTACTTAAAAAAGAGGGGTTACCTTAGAGTTTATATCACTTTACTTGATTTCAATTATATGCTTTTCTTGCTTTACTTTAAGGGCTTGTTTGGGTATTACTTGTGTGAAAGGCCCTACACCCGGATCTAGTGATTCCTTAGGTAAGTAGCAATATATCATAAATGTTGTACGACGTAGATCGATATGGTTAACATGATGGTTATAGTTAGTGTGACACTTTGGTTCGTACTGATGTTCCTTGAGTCAGTCAAGAATAATATTAGGCTTCTGCGTGGTGTCGTTAACACTAACTTACTTTTAGAACCTTAATTGACCCATATTGGCCATTATAATGTAGTGAGATAGTCGGCTTTAGTGCAGTCCAAGGTTGGTTGATACTCGAAACTACGCTCATTGAGATTTGACTTTCGGGATGATTTGACTATCTATACAGAGCTATCTTCACAAGCTCATCCCCAACAGAGATATATTCCCCAGAAAATCTAATATGCCATCAGATAGAAACTGTGGCATCTTCCAGCGATTCACCTCTATATCCCTGATGGATATCTCGACATGATCATCTTACCTAATAGACCCCCTAACGGATAAGAAAGTTTGATCATTTCCCCAACATACAGTGGAAACTTCCCCAACGCATCCTATGAAATCTCGATCCCCATCAGAGATTATTTCCTCAACGCAGTCTATAGGGTTTATTTCCCCAATAGAGTTTATTTCTCCGATATTGCAATTCCCCGACATGATTATCTTCCCCGGCCAGATGTCATTCAACTTTGTCCTCCCCATAAGAGTTTCCATCCATATCTAAAACTTGGTCAGAAAGCACATCAGAGGATTATCCATCTCTTTTGTCCCCAGTCAGGGTACATAAGAATCAAATCCTTAAAAAGAACGATGAATGACCAATTTTCTTGGAATTCTTCTATCTCCAAGCAGAAGTCGAAAGTCCCCAGTGGAGTGTCCTCCAACAGAAAGCGGGAATCCCCAGCAAAGACGTTCTAAACAAAATTGAGAAACTACTGTCTTCATCCCAAGCAACAGTTAGGGATTTATTTTCCCCGACCAAAGATGTTATATGAAGCTACCAATACATTCCAGCGACATATTGCACCCATATATCATTTACAAAATATCATAGCATATGCATAGAAAATACATATAATATTCTCATTTATTTTGAGAGCATCATTACGCAATGCATTTCATGCATAATGACATTGCATAAAACTAACTTTATTTTTCAGGTTAGTTCACAAATAGATAAATATTGTGAACAATTTATAATCCTTCAGATACAATCAGTCTACGATTCATTCTGATACTCCTTTGGATACAGTCGAAGTAGACTCATTTTAGTACATCTTCTAGATACAATTCAGATACAATAAAGATATAGATTTATTCTGATACTCATTCCAGTACATCTTCTAGATACTGTTCAGATACGATCAAGATATAGGTTCATTCTAATATTCATTCTAATACATCTTTTAGATACAGTCAGGCGTAGACTCATTCTAATACAGATCTCAGATACAGTCGGGCGAAGACTCATTTTGATCCTCTTATAGATACAAATAAGACACATACTCATTCTAGAATATCATTCAGATACAATCGAGACATAAGATTCATTCTGACATTCCCTAGCACATCTTCTAGATATAGTCAGACACAGACTCATTCTAGTATACTTCTCAGATACCGTCAAGCGTAGACTCATTCTAATACTCCTATCAACAGTCACTTTGGATGGAATCTATAAGCCCATCTCTGGCGAAACTCCGTCACCTCTCTGAATGGCATCTTTAATCCCATTAAAGCAATACAATTAACCAACAATGTTACTTTGTGCACATGTGAGTGCAAATTTCTGGGCACTTAAGTGTTCAATCCTCTTCCACCTGCAGATCACGAATGGCAAGCATGCCAATCTAACTCTTCAGGTTTAAGAAGATTGAACAAGGGAAGCTGTTGTATCCAAAAATTTTCCATCCCATTATTCAATACAAATTATTTCAATAGGTCTCCCCATGCTCCTAGGGTTCTCAAATGCTCAAGAATACTCAAGGGTTGGCTAGACAAACTCGCCTCTTAAGAAGTTAACCTACAACTAGGGATTTGCTTCTCTCAAGGAAAATTGGACTTCTAATGCCTCAAGTGGATTTCATGATTTCTCATATGTCTCAAAGAATCCTCATGACAAATTCCAAGCCTTGCAGAACAAGTTTGCTCAGTCAATTAATCAAATGATTGAAAATTAACTATATTGGGCAAAAAGTCAACTTTGACCAGTTTACAGTCAAACTTTAAGATTTTTGGTCAACATCAATATTTTGAAGTCACATTCATCATTTTATCAAGGTTTGATCATGATTCTTTTGGAAAACTCAAGACTAATTAAAAGTCAAAAGTTACTAAATTAGAGTTTTCTTAAGGAGAAGTCAACTGAACTTTGACCAAGCATAACTTTCACATACTTCATCAGAAATTTCTCAACCAAAGTTCAATTTGAAGGAAATTCAATTCTATACAACTTTGTATCTCTAAGATCAAGGCCAAACATGCTTCATTTTAGAGATATGAGCCCAAACATTACATGTCATTTTAAAAGTCAACAAAAAGACATTTTTTGTCAAAACAATTTACATCAAGTTAAAGTCTTCAAGTGAAAAAATGACCAACATGAAGATTGTAGGGGACATCTCGAGGTTTCCAAAAAGTCCAAGATCATATATATATATGACAAAAATTTAGAGAGTTAGAATTGGTATAAGTTGGGCAATTTTGGGAAAATCCATGAAATCCTAATTAAGCAAACTTGAATTTTTGGGCTAATGGGCTTATCTTTTAAGGTCCAAACGTGTTCTTGACCTCATAATAGACCTCTAAGTCCATTCATGTATCATTTTAATTTTTATTTCATTTATTTTTTATTTTATTCATTTAAATTCAAAATTAAATCAAATAAATATTAAGTGGAGGTATAAGGCATAAAAGGTTTATGATCTGATTTCTTTGGAGGAACAAGAGCATGCTATAAACCGTGTGGGTTATTCTTGAATCAAATATCCATGGTTTTGTCATACTTCAATCTATTTTCAAATAAAATCAAAAGATTTGTTTTACATGATGTCCAAGCACATCTCTTGACATAATCTCTTCTCCTATATATACTCATCATATTCAGACAAGAGGGGACACGGAAAATTGATCAAGAAACAAGGGTTGGAGATTGAAATTTTCAAGAAAAAGGTTGAAATCGAAATCTATCATTCAACCATCCTCAAGGCCAACCATCCATTCAAATCGATTTCTGAGGTACCATAGAGTAAGTTGGGATCATTCTTGATGATCAAAGATGTCTAAAACATGCGTATGATGCATCTCCAGTTTTGCATATTTGTTTAAATTCATACTTTAATTTTTGCGATGCTTTGATTAAAACTAACAATTCTAACATGTTGCTGAGATAAAATAATGCAGGTCTGATCCCTTGCATGAAACCTATGACACCAGAATGACCTATCACCATTGTTGAACTGATTTGTATTATTTTGATCGTATCTCTTTGTACAGGATGAATTAGCCAAAGCTAACACCACCATTGGATTCACAAGGGTCGATTAGGGGGATAGGTCCCTTCTTGATCTCTAATGTTTTCTATTTTTACAGGTTAAAAAAGAAGCTCACCAGAGAAGACGACCAGAGCCAGGGTTACAGCGCCTCTTCGGTCCACTTGTTTTATATTATATTTGAAATTCTGGCTGCAGATACTCAATGTCACGTTCAATATTATGACACCGTATCTGACTTTCTATAAGACAGTAAATACAAAAACAGTAAAGAACACAGTCAATTGTTTACCCAGTTCAGTGTGCAACAACACCTACTCTGGAGGCTACCAAGCCAGGGAGGAAATCCACTATAAGAGATATTAATTCAGGAATAAACCAACCAGTTTATCTCCTTCACTTAAGACCTACCCAATGCAACTTCAATCTAAGTACAACTTAAACCTGAGTTCCTACTCACTCCCCCTCAATCACAGCAGTGATACATAAAAACAATTTGACTAATGAACTGTTGAAGACACTCTTCAAAACATACACTTGATTATGCTTCACAGCTTTTTAATCAAGCAACACAAACACTCTTGCTTCACAGCTTTGAGTGATACACAAACCTAACTTGACTTTGCTTCACAGCTTTAGTCAAGAGACATACAAACACTCTTGCTTCAAAGCTTTGAGTGTTACACAACCCTAACTTGACTTTGCTTCACAGCTTTAGTCAAGAGACATACAAACACTCTTGCTTCAAAGCTTTGAGTGTTACACAACCCTTACAATTAAAACCTATTCCAAGTCACTTATCACAATGATAATTGCTTGGATTACAATAGTAAAAACTATACAGCTTCTAAATGATCTTCTGTCAAAAAGGGATTCCATTCAAAACAGCAGCCCTGTTGAATATATAGCAGCTGCAACTTCAGTTAGGGTTTCCACAAAAAGCTAGGGTTAATTCCATTTGACCTTAAGACTAGGTCACGGGACTTTATCAACCAGGTTGGGGTTGAGCTAGGTTAACCCAAAGAAAACGCAGGATTCTGTTCTGGAAAGACTGAGTCATTTTCCTGAAAAAACTCAGAATTAACCAAATGCATACCTGTTAGTTCAGAACAGGATGTCTTAACATCTGTTATGACATCTGAAAACCTGTCTACTGATTTAGGTAAATGTGATCATTTTGCAAAATGCTCAGATACACACTTATAAACATCAGTACCTGTATGACAATATTTTTCTGCAAAGGTACCTAATGAATCAGTACATACTAAACTAGAATGTTATGACATCAGTCATGACATTCACACATACACTTGGGTTTTACCAAAAATGCAAGCCAATAACTAAACAACTACAAACTCCCCCTTTGGCAGATTTTTGGCTAAAGACCCTAAGCAATCAGAGATAGATAGCAGCAGAAAGAAATGACTGCAGAAAAATAGAATGTCTAATTAAGTACCAAAATATATCTCCCCCTCTTTAGCCACAAATGGGCCAAAGATACATGTTCTTATACAGTCATCCAGAAAAAGTAATGAGAGCAGAACTAAAAACTAAACACACTTCCAAACTCTACCAGGTACCAGCACCAACTCCACCAATCAGCAACTCCACCAACCTTTAAGCACTGTCATCAGACTCAGAGGAGCTAGTTTCTTCAGTATTGAGATGACCTTCAGCTTCTACACCCTCTTCCCTTCTGTTTCCTTCAGCTTCCTCCTTTTCTAACCTGGCAATTAGGTTTTCTAGGGTCTTTTTCCTAGCTTCCAGTTCTTTGCAGGTCTCTTTTAAGACAGCTATGACATCGGATGTTTTGGACTGGGTCTTCACAGACGATGTCTCAGCTGATGTTATGACAATATCAGGAGCATGAGATCCCTGAAACAATTTGTAGTGCAACCCAAGGGCAGGAGCTCTTTTGCAAGCAGTATCTCTTGCCACCAAGATATCAGGGTATTGTGCAAGGATAATTCCACAAAGGAGGGAGGGAAAGGCAATTGGTCCTTTGACAACATAACTACCAGCATGTTTTAAAGTTTGTTCAAAAATATACCTGCCATAGTCAAAAGCAGTCTTGGTTCCCACAGCATAAATAAATCTCCCCAATCCTGTGGAGATAGTTGATTTATGGTTTGTAGGGACCCAGTTGGCTGCACCAATCTTGTGCAGGATGGCAAATTTCATGCTAAGTTTGCTGGCATTCAGCTTGCCTTTCAAGGGCCAACACTTCACTTGCCTTGCTGTGATGGTTTGACAAACTTCATTGTCAGTGACTTCCAGATCAGGACAATCCTCATTTGATCTTCCAAGAAATTTGTTAATTTCTGATGGAGAGAAATTAACCCTTCTTCCTCTAACAAAAACACTTTCAAAGTCAGCTGACCTTCCATCAGCACAATCATTAGACAAGTTAACTATGAACTCCTTGACCAGATTTTCATAACACTTGTTAAATTTTATCACTGTCTTCATCAGTCCAGCATTCTTGATCAGGTCCATGATGTCTTTGCACTCCATGGCATCATTGTTTAGCTCTCTTTCTAAAGCTATTCTCTTCAAGCAAACATACTTCCATCTGTTTGCATTGTCAGGATGATGAAAAGAGATGTTGTCTGTTGGGACTTCAGGAACTCTAGCAATTTTGCTGGAGGGGAGCTTCCTTCTGATAGGAATTTCTTCAGCATCAATCTCAAACTCTGATTCCTCATCAGAATCAGAAGATTCAGGTTCTTTTCTCTTCTTTGAAATTGGTTGTCTATCAGTATGCACCTGGGCTTTCACCTTCCCTTTGGACTGAACAGTTTTCACAGATTCTACCCCAGCCATGCCTTCAGCCTTGGATTTTTTATTAGCAGGTTTATCTTTTGTCAAACATTTTCCAGCATTCTGATTATTCTTCCTTTTCATCATTCTCCTAGCTATGCTAGGGTTTACATTGGCAATCAGATCATTGTCTGAGTATTCCTCATCCACATCAATGATAGGTGGATCAACAGTCTTTTCTGAAGGGTTCTGAATGTTGTCATTTTGTGTCATAACATTCTCATAGACATCTACATTCTCAGAGACATCCACATTTGGGCTTCCTGATTGATTTAAAGGGACAGAAATCCCCGGTACAGATTGGTTTCCGCTTAGTATACTTGTCACTAGCCTAGCAATTGCTTGATGAACTTGAACTGATCCTTCTCTATTTGATACAGAAGAAGAAGGATGAGAAGGATTACCAGAGGCAGCAGCTTGAGCTCTTCCTGCATGTCTAGTTCTCAGCTTTTTGACTTTGGCGGGGTCAGTAGCCATCTCTCTGAGAAGAGAGATCTCAAGAACTTCAGATTCTATGCATGTGGTGATTGCTCGAGAGTCTTGGTCAGATGATGAAGATGATGAAGATGAAGAGGTCGCCTTGGTTGAAGATGATGTTTGAGACATTTTGATTAACTTAGAGCACCAGTAGCAATTTAAGAAAAAACTTTGATTGAGAGAAGGGAACAGGTTGCAAAGACGAGAGAGGTAGGAGGCAAGAGAGAGTCTTTTCAACTTCTTAAAGATTTTGAAAGAATTGGGAAAACATATGATTAACCCACTAAAATTAGACTTAACAAAATTAACTCCTTCAACCCTTATTTTAAGCAAAATTAATTGCTACAATTTCTCATGTTGGCAAATACCCAACCTGCCCCTCAAGTTTTCAAGTTTATTTCCAACAAGAGCCTTGGTAGAAGAATCAGCCAGCTGAAGTTTAATGATACCATGTTCCAGTTTAATTGACTTCTTCTCAACAAAGTCAATGTGCTTGGTCCTGCTATGCTGAATAGGGTTCATGGAAATATTGATTGTATTCAGATTGTCACAATACAATGTCACAACATCTTGTGAGACATTATACTCAGTGAGCATCTGCTTTGTCCAGATATTTTGAGAACAGTTACTACTAGCTGCAACCATTTCAGCACAAAGTTGGGAAGGCATTCTTTTGACATGAATCATAGTTCTGGTTGATTCTTGAATGATCTTATTTTTCTTTTTGTCAACTCCATTTTGATGGTGAGTTATAGGAGAATAGACTTCACAACTCATTTCTTCTGGGAAACATAATTTATTAGACTTGTTGTTTCCAAAATCCTTGTCATGATTACTTCTGGTTCTGACAACACATCCTTCTTCAAGTTTATCCACCACATCATAGACATGTTTCTTTTTACCAAGCCTTTCAATTTTAAGTTCACCACAAACCCTTCTTTTATCAATCTGTAGTCTTGGAGTCCTTCTGACTGCTTCCATAGAGATAGCTCTTTTTATTCTTCTTAGATGAAGATGACCAAGCTTATGGTGCCACAGTTTCATCTCTTTTTCTTCTTTGGTAATTGGACACATAGTGGAGTTATTAGTGTTCTCAGGCTGCCACAAGTAACAGTTATCTTTGGATCTGACTCCTTTCATTACAATTTCTTGTTTTCCATTGATTACAAGACATTCAGATTTTGAGAAATTGACCTTCAATCCTAGATCACACAATTGACTGATACTAATGAGATTAGCAGTCAGCCCTTTTACCAGCAGTACTTCATTCAGACTTGGAACTCCAGGGCAGTCCAAATCACCAACTCCTTTGATTTCACCTTTAGCACCATCTCCAAAGGTCACAAAACTGGTGGTGTGAGGCTTAACATTATTGAGGAGGTTCTTGATTCCAGTCATGTGTTTGGAACATCCACTGTCAAAGTACCAGTCTTCCTTTGCAGAGACCCTCAGGGAAGTGTGGGCTATCAGGGCAGTAGCCTTTTTCTTCCATTTAGGAGCATGTGGTACCTTTTTAGACTTAGGTTTGACACCTGAGTTCTGATTAGGGTATCCATGCAATCTGAAGCAGAAGGGCTTTATGTGGCCATATCTCCCACAATGATGACATCTCCATCTTTGGTACCTTTTCTTCATATGTCTCTGTTCCTGATGTTGAGAGTTGTGTTGAGACATCTGTTTTGACATTTGCTTATCAGGCCTGATCTTCTTATCTGTACCAGATTTCTTTGCTTCCATAAATCCTAGTCCAGATTTGTTTCCCACATTTTGTCCAACCTGGAGAATCTCTTCCAATTTATCTGTTCCATTAGACAGCATCTTGACAGATTTGGTCATTTGGTTCAGTTGTGAGTTCAGCAATTGAACTTCCCCTTCTAGATGACTTATAGTTTCAAGATCTGCCCTTTTTTCAGCCTCCAGCTTTATGATGAGTTTTGCTTGTTTCTCATTCTGCACACAGACTTCAGCACTTATGATACACAATTTCTTGTAGGTATCAGCCAGTTCTTCAAATGTCACTTCTTCATCACTAGTGTCACTTTCAGAGGTACAAACACTAGTTAGAGCAGTAACTAGTTTGGCAGATTCTTCTTCAGAATTACTTTCTGAATCACAGTCAGACCAAGTAACAGTCATTCCTTTCTTTTGTTTCTTAAGAAAGGTAGGACATTCAGCTCGAATATGCCTATATCCTTCACAGCCATGGCATTGAATACCTCTGCCTTGGTTTCCCTTCTCTTCTGACCTTGGTCTTCTGCTGGAACTGTCAATGTCAGAGGGAATGTTATGAACATTAGACCTTGACTTTGGATCTATTCTTTTGATGAGTTTGTTGAACTGTCTTCCAAGCATGGCTATAGCTTCTGAAATATTTTCTTCTTCATCCTCCTTGTTTTCAACATCAGTGTTGGATACAAGTGCTATGCTCTTGTTCTTCTTGTCACCATTATCAGTGATCCCCATCTCAAAAGTCTGAAGAGACCCAATAAGTTCATCCACTTTCAACTTGCTGATGTCCTGGGCTTCCTCTATGGCAGTTACCTTCACTGCAAATCTTTTAGGCAAGGATCTGAGAATCTTTCTCACCAATTTTTCTTCTGCCATTTTTTCTCCCAGTGCTCCTGAGGTGTTGGCAATCTCCAAGATGTTCATGTGAAAGTCATGAATGGTTTCATCTTCCATCATTTTTAGATTCTCAAACTTGGTAGTCAACATCTGAAGCCTTGACATTTTCACTTTGGAAGTGCCCTCATGGGTAGTTTTGAGAGTGTCCCAAACTTCCTTGGCCAGTTCATATTGATGTACTAGTCTGAAAATGTTTCTATCAATTCCATTGAAGAAGGCATTTAAGGCTTTGGAATTTCCCAGGGCTAACTCATCTTCTTCTTTACTCCAATCTTCCTCAGGCTTCAAACTGATTGTCCCATCTTTCTCAGTTATGGTGGGATGGATCCATCCTTTGTCAGCAGCTCTCCAAGCCTTTTTGTCCAGCGATTTTAAGAAGGCAATCATACGAGGTTTCCAGTAGTCATAATTAGTTCCATCCAGAATGGGTGGTCTATTTCCAAAAACTCCTTCTTTGTCCATAGTGCCAGAAAGTGATATCCCTAGATCTCACCCAGTAATACAGGCAGGGTGCCTGCTCTGATGCCAATTGAAATTTTGGCTGCAGATACTCAATGTCACGTTCAATGTTATGACACCGTATCTGACTTTCTATAAGACAGTAAATACAAAAACAGTAAAGAACACAGTCAATTGTTTACCCAGTTCAGTGTGCAACAACACCTACTCTGGGGGCTACCAAGCCAGGGAGGAAATCCACTATAAGAGATATTAATTCAGGAATAAACCAACCAGTTTATCTCCTTCACTTAAGACCTACCCAATGCAACTTCAATCTAAGTACAACTTAAACCTGAGTTCCTACTCACTCCCCCTTAATCACAGCAGTGATACATAAAAACAATTTGACTAATGAATTGTTGAAGACACTCTTCAAAACATACACTTGATTATACTTCACAGCTTTTTAATCAAGCAACACAAACACTCTTGCTTCACAGCTTTGAGTGATACACAAACCTAACTTGACTTTGCTTCACAGCTTTAGTCAAGAGACATACAAACACTCTTGCTTCAAAGCTTTGAGTGTTACACAACCCTAACTTGACTTTGCTTCACAGCTTTAGTCAAGAGACATACAAACACTCTTGCTTCAAAGCTTTGAGTGTTACACAACCCTTACAATTAAAACCTATTCCAAGTCACTTATCACAATGATAATTACTTGGATTACAATAGTAAAAACTATACAGCTTCTAAATGATCTTCTGTCAAAAAGGGATTCCATTCAAAACAGCAGCCTTGTTGAATATATAGCAGCTGCAACTTCAGTTAGGGTTTCCACAAAAAGCTAGGGTTAATTCCGTTTGACCTTAAGACTAGGTCACAGGACTTTATCAACCAGGTTGGGGTTGAGCTAGGTTAACCCAAAGAAAACGCAGGATTCTGTTCTGGAAAGACTGAGTCATTTTCCTGAAAAAACTCAGAATTAACCAAACTGCATACCTGTTAGTTCAGAACAGGATGTCTTAACATCTGTTATGACATCTGAAAACCTGTCTACTGATTTAGGTAAATGTGATCATTTTGCAAAATGCTCAGATACACACTTATAAACATCAGTACCTGTATGACAATATTTTTCTGCAAAGGTACCTAATGAATCAGTACATACTAAACTAGAATGTTATGACATCAGTCATGACATTCACACATACACTTGGGTTTTACCAAAAATGCAAGCCAATAACTAAACAACTACAATATTTACTTGTTTATATTGTATAACCAGATGAGAACGTAGCACCGCTGGTCAAGGCGTTGGGTTTGTAAACATAAGGGCGTAGGTTCGATCCATGCGTTTCACAATGTTTTTTTTTTGTTATTTTCCAAATTAACGCATGTTTCATATATATTATCATCCAGTCCTGTTACCAGACACCAACAGGCGCTTGGTCTAGTGGCAAGCGATGTAGCTCTAAAGCTAGAGGGCGTGGGTTCAACAGCCACCCCATGCATTCTTTTTTCTTATTTTCTCTTTTAATATAATTTGCTTTATTTTTCTTTTTCTAACCCTATTTTTTTTAATTAATCAATCATTAAACTAACTTAATTTTTTTCTAATACTAATGAATTAGATTTATGGTTTTTAAATAACAAAGATTTTAATGGGTAAGAAACTCTTAATTGTTTGCTCACAATTTTTCTCAAAACTATTTTTCACACTACACTTTCAAACAAATATTTTTAAAAATAAAACTTTGTATACATTCTTGAGCATCGATACAAGAATCATTATAAAGTCAGCCTTATATTGGCGACTTCAAAATATTTTCAAACAAACCACACGCAAAGCAAGATTTTCAAAAGTGAGCTAAGCAATTAAGAGCCTGTAGATAACTACAGATGAAAATGGTGCTAACACTTTTCCTTTTCATAACCTATCCCCCGAACTCAAAATCTATCAAAGGTCTTTCCTGTTCTTTTCACCTTTCCTAAATATTGGATAAAAGAAAAGTTGGTGGCGACTCTAGCTATCCACACATTTGGATAAAACCAAAAAGTCAGTTCTCCCACTATATTACAGACCTTATATAGAAAATAGTGAACTAAGCAAACAACGACTCAGATGAACAAATTACGAAGATGAAAAACAACAATCTGATCACACCTAGAAAACACCATGACACTCAAGTGCACTCAAGCACCATAGGGAAACACCACGCCATAACCTGTTAGCCTAAGGGTGCGTGTTAAAAATTCACGCGAAGTGTCCCAGTGATGAGAAAAGTATTTGATGCGCTTGTTCCTCACTCCCCGTCGGTCAGACACATTAATTCTCGTTCACAGTCAACTCAGTAGTATAAGATCGACATAGGTTCTATAAGACTTCATATTCAACACTTCACAATAAGCCCCGTAGAAAATTATTCTAGGTCGGCCAAAGGTCCAATAAAAAGAGGCTTATTTATTACTTGAAAGAAGGGCCAACGACTACTTTTTCATACCTCACTTTACCCTTCTTTTAAACTCGTACAATGACTAAAAAATTGAAGTGTTAATCTTACGAGTTTACCTATGTGATTCACTACGTCAGAAGCTTGCGAACACCGCATCAAGAATCTATCATCGTAATTCACACATAATTTTGATTTCGATCCGGAACAACTTCCGTGAATTACTTTTAACTACTTTTAACTAACTTAAAAACAACACATTCCAATAAAAGAAAGTGTTGTAAATAATAAGTTAATAAATGTAGATAATTTTTTAACTCCATATTTCTATAACTTTGATCACTAAATTGTTATTGGTTTTTATTATTTTTGTTGTCAACTTTATGTATCCTATAAATAAAATGTTGTAATGTGGCCATATCCCCGCTAGCGTTTTAAGTAATCTTTTCTTTGCGTAATCCGTTTCCAACTTAAGTTTGCTTCAAACTTGCACCTTCCACAGGTTCTCAAACTCAAACCTTATATATAATAAATTAATACATCATCAATCATTAACATCAATCTCTCTCTTCAACCTTGTTACACTCATGAAACAAAACATCATCCAAATTCTCAACTGTTTTCTGTTTTCTGTTTTCATATTCCTTCACTTAGTTTAAAATTTCACTTTCCCTTCTTACTTCCACCGACACACCTATGATAACCGCCGTTATTCTCTTCACCGTTACAATTCTCTCCGCGGCGGATGGTTCTTCTTCTCCGATCACTCTATCGCTTGAAAGAGCTTTTCCTACTAACCATGGAGTTGAGTTGAGTTACCTCAGAGAATTTGATAGTGTTAGACATCGCAGATTTTTGCAGTCTACTAACTATGTTGTTAATTTTCCTGTTAAAGGATCCTTTGATACCTCCAAAGCTGGGTAATTTTTTTCTTATGCTTTCTTGTTACAAGTTTGAATCACTTTCGTTATACCAACTCGCCCATATAACTTTGAAGGATGCAAGTTTTAGAGTAAAATAATAATTGATGGTCTATTTCAGGCTTTACTTTACGAAGGTGAATTTAGGTACTCCGCCAAGAGAATTTTATGTGCAGATTGACACCGGAAGTGATGTTCTTTGGGTTACCTGTGCTTCCTGCATCGGTTGTCCTCAAACAAGTGGTCTCCAAGTAAATTGCATTGTTAACTTTTGTTAATTCGGTTAATTCGGTTAATTCAATGCTATGACAATCAGATCAAGATACCTGTGGGAGTTATGAAGTTGTAACATTATTGCTGTTTTTTTTGTTTTGTTGTTGTTGTTGTTACAGATTCAGCTGAATTACTTTGACCCTAGAAGTTCGTCAACGTCTTCATTTATTTCTTGTTCTGACCAAAGGTGTAAGAACGGAGTTCAGTCATCGGATAGCAGTTGTTCGAGTCGGAACAATCAATGCACTTACATATTCGAGTATGGAGATGGTAGCGGGACATCGGGTTATTATGTGTCGGACTTGATGCATTTTGCTAGTATTTCGGAGGAATCTTTGTTGTCAAATTCATCGGCGCCTGTTGTTTTTGGGTGTAGCAACCAGCAGAGTGGGGACTTGACAAAGTCTGATAGAGCAATTGATGGTATATTTGGATTTGGGCAACAGGGCATGTCAGTAATTTCTCAGCTCTCTTCACAAGGAATAGCACCAAGAGTGTTCTCACACTGCTTGAAAGGAGATAGTAACGGTGGCGGCTTATTGGTTCTTGGTGAGATTGTGGAGCCAAACATAATTTATAGTCCACTCGTTCCGTCACAGTATGTTCTTCCATTAGAATAAAATGCTACATTTTAACTATTTTATGTATATATACTCGTTTATCATCTTAAAGCCCTGGTAAATGTGTTATTGTCAAAATTTTATTTGTATTGAAATGGCCATTTTCTTTGATTAATAAAGTTTAAACATTAAGATTAGTTCTATGTTAAATATTTCAGGCCTCATTATAATCTAAATCTGCTGAGCATCTCTGTCAGTGGCCAAGTTTTGCCGATTGATTCTGCTATTTTTGCTACATCAAACAATAGAGGTACCATTATTGATTCTGGAACAACTTTGGCATACATTGCAGAAGAGGCTTACAATCCCTTTATCAATGCGGTGAGTTTCACTTAGGTAATTTCTTTTCGTCCAATTGATCAATTATGGATATTGCTTTGATTTATCTATATATTAACGGAAATGTTGTTTTGTGTAGATTACCGCTGCCATTCCACAATCTGTGCGCACTGTTCTTTCCAGAGGAAATCAGTGTTACTTAGTTACCACCAGGTTAAAATGAAACCGTTCATATATATATTTAATGGATTATTTTATGACATAATTTCCCCGAATCAAATGCCTATAATAGACAATCTTTCTCTGCCTCTTTCTGGCTATACCGTGTTTAACAGCCTTGACATGTTTCCTCAAGTAAGTCTGAACTTTGCTGGCGCGTCTCTCGTTTTAGGACCACAGGACTACCTCATAAAGCAGAACTATATTGTAAGTATTCAAACTTCAATATCGATTTAAGAGCTACTTCATATCTCACTAGTTGAATGATATAATAAACCTGTTGGTTTTATAGGGAGATGGATCAGTTTGGTGTATCGGCTTTCAGAAAATCCCAGGGCAAGATGTAACAATTCTAGGAGGTAATTGTATAATACCAGTTTGGAAACTTTATTTTCGGTCCTACTTCAACGCTGTTTGTTTCTGTGATATACTGAAAATATACATAAAAGATGTTTTGCATTTGATTGAAGCATGTTAAACTAAAATAGCCGAATCTTCAAGATATTATCAGAAAGTTCTGATGTTAATTTATGATACTATAACAACACTATTTTTTCTGGCAGACCTTGTATTAAAAGACAAAATTTTTGTGTATGATCTTGCTGGTCAACGCATTGGATGGGCTAACTATGACTGTAAGTTTTAGCTGCGCAGCAATAAACGCACTGCACACATAGTAATCATTGGGATTTTTTCTAATATGTTCATTATAAAATGCAATATTCTAGGTTCGTTGTCGGTTAATGTTTCTGCATCAACTGGTAGCGGCAGAAGTGAGTTTGTCAGCGCGGGAGAGATAAGTGGAAGCACTTCTTTATGTGACAGAACTCACGAGTTGATAAACAGAAGATGGGTGTTTGCTCTTTTCATACACATAACACTGATATGCTGTTTTGTATTCTTGTAGCATGCGAAATCGAAACTAATTATATTATTTTTTACTTGGATTATTGTAGTGTGCCTTCTATATGCACATTAGGTTTGTTTATTGATGTAAGTTACTCTTTATCAAAACCATGTTTCTTAGAATTGTAAATTCAATGATCACATTTATTGAATCACAAATGCAAGTTATACTTCGTTCTTTCGGATGATTTGTTTTGGATTTTTTACAATCTTGGTTTCTGCATGTTGTTGTAGGATTTGGTTTCTTTTAAGAAAAGGATGAAATGTATTATTATCATTGTGCGATCATTCTAAGCATAGATGAAATGTATTAGTATCATTCTAAGAGTTTATGTAGCCAATTGGAGACCGTGTCAAACGCTGAAAGAAAAACTTAAGAATTTGAAAGGCAAATTGAGAGACGGACACATTAATTATGGGAACATTTTGGATGGTGAACTCAAAATGACTAAGGAGAGGCTCTATGTTTTAGACTTAAAAGGTGAAGAGTCTGAATTTTTTTGAATATAAGGTGGAGAGGCTAACTCATTCTTCCATTCTTTAATAAGAAACCTTCAGTTTCTTGGTCTCTAAGAAACAAATGGCTTATCTGTCAAGTTATCATTGGTCAAATGAATATTTTGGTCACTCGAGTTCGAAATTTTAACTTGACACCCTCCCACTTGAACCAGGCACCCCACAATTTTTGTTATTTCTGAAATACCCTTGCTGATTTGAGAAAAATTTCCTGACGAAATTTCCTGTAGACCAAGTGAAATTTTCGGTACATAGGTAATTTCCGATAAATCAGTACTAAAATTCTGGTATTTAACAATTTCCGACAATTCATATGAAATTTACAGTACACTAGAAATTTCAAATTTACGGGACACTACTGGAAATTTCAAATATACTGAAATTTTCGATAGTTTCATAGTTCAAGTTTTTTTTAACGATCATGATTTTTTCGACAACTTTGGAGAGTTCTGATTGCACCGACAAATTTGTGTAGTCTAGAATGCATCGCCATTTGTATAAATAGGGGCATATGTTAGAGACAAAGACATCTCAAAAAAATGTCTCTTCCACAATTTCTGATTAAGGCAGAAGTGTATTTCAATAGAAACAATTCTCATGTTGAATTCAAGCTTTCAGATGGCGCCATATCTCTCGCCAATTTGACAGACAAATTGAATGAATTGGTGCCTGATACTGATAATAGAGGGTGAGTAAGATCTAGTTTCGGGAACATTGGATTGATACAGATGGTTGGGTGAAATACAACCCGATTGAATTGAAGACCGATGAAGATGTTAAGGCCATGTGGAAATCATTTCGGTGTAGGATAACCAAGGGTCCGATCGAGTTGGATGTGCGGATAACAAGATCCATCGATGACATAATGAAGATGCTGAAATGTCCAGAATCATATGGTAGTGCCTAGATTTTCATGTTTAGTTGTTTTTAATTTATGTTTGTTGTACTGTTTTATGTTATGTTCATCTTCAAATCGAAAAATGTAAACGTCAAAATATTATGCAATAAATAAGAAGTCTTTGTGCTTCAAAATATACAAATAATACAACTAAAATATAACAGATCTACATATGCTCCCCACGGACTACGTCCGCTAACATAGCTAAACCTGTATAAATCTCACCATCAGGATTTACCAAATCCATGAAGTTGTCTAAATGAATAGCAATAAATTTTAGGTGGTTGTCCTGGTCACTTACAGGTGGTGGAGGTGGTGGTTGTGACACGTCAGAAACCCTAGAACGTGAAGGCTCTGGTACATCAGAAACCCTAGTAAGTGGTATGATCTGAGAGTGTGATATGCTCTGATACCACTCCAAGTATCTATCCTTTCACTATGCAGGATCCTGGACCATATCTGATGTATCCTGATCTCACGGGTATAATTGAAATTGTCTGAACTGTTTGAGTTAACATGTGTAATTGAATTTGTTCAACGAAATTTGTTCATCAGAGAAAATGGTCTATTTGATGAGAGTTGTGATGTGTTTGAAGTTTAGATAACTTTCTCTATCTATGTTCACTATGTTGTAATCTCCTTTGAATATCAATGAAATTTCTTATTTTTTCTTGATTGTTTCTTCTGGTTTTTATGTTTTCCACACATAATTACCTTTTTTATTATGACAAAAAGGGGGAGTAATTTAAATGAACGTAATTTTGATTTCAATAATCAAGTTCTGGAAAATGTTCTCTGAAAAGAGCTGCTTACATTCTAATCCAGTTAAACTTCTGTTTCCGTTAGAATTGTTTTTCTTTTTCAAGAAATTAGAACTCTGATTAAAAGACAAAGATCTGAAAGCACTATTCAAGACTTCAAGATGTGAAATCTTGAATCAGACTTCTAAATTGAGAATCTAGGAAGTTGTCTTAGTGACATTAAAATTTCAACTTGATTTCATTCTCGTTGGCATCTAAAGTCGAGATTCAATAAGAAGTTGTGTGAAATCAAGATCTCAACTGTTCATTTGACATCAAGATCTCAATTTGTCTATTGGCATCCAAAGTCAAGAATCTCAAGATCTCGATATCTGATCTATTGGAACCAAGGGGGAGTTTTACTCAAATGGTTTAGAGTCAGGAGATTCAATATTCATCAAGTTATTGACTCATGGGGAGTATCATAAAAAGGATATGTATTTCTTACCCTTCTAATTTCACTGATTATGATAATACGTACAAAATTGTGTCATCAAAATACATAGTTTTGTCATCATCAAAAAGGGGGAGATTGTAAGAACAAGATTTGATTTTGCAATATTAGCTCTGGGTTTTGATGATAACAAATGAGTATGATTGTATGAACAATTTTTTTGTGCTAATGTTTTTTATTGTTGAGTACTTAACAAACAGGTTCTACTTCTGATGGATGACGTGGTCAAGACATTAGAAGAGAATTAATTTTGCTTCTATGCTACACAAGTTCCGTTGAACAGTAAAAAGACACTCCAGAAGGTTCTGAAGTGTAAACTATAATGTTTGTCTAAAAGAAACTAATCAGAAGATCTGAAGACAGAAGTCTCTACTTCGTCCAGATGCTGAAGACTCAAGCTTCTAAAGACAACATGTTCCAAAGAAACAAAGTTAGAAGATCTGAAGACAAAGTTTCTAATGAAGTCCAGATGCTAAAAGCTTGTGTTTCCATTAACGAAGTTCTAAAGATAAGAGTTCTGAAGACCAAGTGCTGAAAACTCTAAAGATAAAAGTTCTAAAGATTCTAAACACTTGAAGCTCTAAAGACCCAAGGTTTTGAGGAAAGATTCTCATAATCAAGTGCTGAAGACTCTAAAGACGCAGTTCTGAAGACTCTAAAGACTTGAAGTTCTGATAACCTGATGTTATGTTCTCGCTTCCAAACTCATGCTCGCAGAAGCCTCTGAAGTGCAGAAGGAAAGAAGATAACGTTAACATGGTACAAATAGTACATGATACAATCAACGATTCATTCCACTACCATGAAAGGACAGACATGTCGCACGATCTTGTCCCCCACGTTACTGTTCAAGATGCCAATGGTTTTGAAAATTCCAAGAGTATCCCTCAATGGGTACATTATTTTAATGATTATATAAAGGCTTGAAGGCTAAGAAAGAAAGCTACCAATTCACAGAATATTCACTCGCAAACGATGTTCATAGTTTTTACATTCTTAAGTCACTGTTCATAAAATAGTTTACATACTCAGCTTTTTAGAAGAAATACTCTTGTAAATAAAACTTATATTTAAAATGGTTCTGGATATTCCTTAAGGGACTGGATAGGTGTGTATCCTTAAGAAGTCAAGAGCCTACGAGTTTTAGAAGTTGTTATTCACTTGCAGGTAGCTTATGCATTGTAATAATCAAGTTGATTATTAGCTAATGTTCTTTAAGGGGCCGAGTAGGTCTGAATCCTTAAGAAGTCTAGGGCTTGCGGGTCTTAGAGGTTGTTAGTCACTTGTGGGTAGCTTGTGAAAATTGTAATCAGTTTGGTTATAGTGAATTAAGTCCTCGATTGAGTGAGGCGAAATTACCTTGGTGGGTGGACTAGACTAGCTTGGTAATTTTCAAGTGAACTAGTATAAACATACATTGTTCTTTACTTCTTGTTCTTACTTATTGTTATTATCAAGTGTGAAGAAAAAATCATTTTAACTTAAAGGAGAATATTTTTAATAAAATAGTTTTATTTTGAAAACCCAATTCAAACCCCCGTTTTCTTGTGTTTTTCACATCTTCAAGATCCTTTGGTCACAAATGTGGGGGAAGTGCTCGTATATCTAACACTGCATAAATAACTTGATAAACACTAGATAACCAGATACTCAAATAAATTCTAGTATACATGGAATAAGCTCAGAAATAACCAGCTAGGTGTATGGTCTCAGACTGAGAAGAAACTTCAAGTGTTGTGTACATCATGGTCAACATCGCCACTCTCCAAGCCCAACATGGAGTGTCTAGTGTATTGAATAGAGACAAGTAGCGAACATGAATGTGAACATCATAATTGTCTGCAAAGAGAGTACATGCCATCATATGAAACATGTACGCTCTAGAGACGACCTTATATCAATGAGCCTCCATGTGCTCCCCGTATAATTTCCTCAACCAAGACATCCGAAGGTGAAATCCCCGGTTAAAGCCAAAATCCTCTAGAAATATCGCCTAGGATACCTCCAAATCATCCATAAGACCATAACCATGCCCAACACCTTCGACTAGATAATATGAGGAAAAGTGAAGAATGTACCAGCTATAGGGATGTGAAATAAGGCATCAACATCATCCAATGTGATGGTCATCTCCCCAAATGAAAGATGAAAAGATGATGTATCTGGGTGTCACCTCTCAACAAGATTTGATAGAAAGGAGGCGTCGAGGATGGTCAGGGAGCACTGAGCAAACTCCAGTAGATGAAAATCTTTCACAATTCGTCTGACCTCCTCAGGCATGTCACCACCCTCTAAGAAGTTCTTCAACTTCGAAGCATGAGATGAGACCTTCAACAATGCATGCTCCTGTAAAAAACAAAGTATATTACACATCAAACCGTTATGAAAAATTTGCAATAAAAAAGAAAACAAAGTATATACCTCGCCCTACCATATCCTGTATGCGACGTGCTCATAAAATCTTGTCAGCACGGACCTATCAAAAGGTTCTTCTGGAAAGTCTCCATCAATGTGAACTGATGGCTCCGTAGACACATGAGTCCTAGTGTTTGTATCAGTTATACACACCTCATTAGCCTGCTCAACAATAACCTGCTCAGCAACCACAACCTCTTCAACTGTTGACTCCACCACAACCTGATCATCCACAAGAGTAGGCACATCCTCAGTATCCGCTCCACCACAACCTTCTCATCCACAGGAGCAGACCATTCACAGGAACGGGTGACTCCGTGGGAGCAGGTACCTCCACATGATCATGTACCTCCTCAGTTGTAGAAACTCTAGCAGCCCGTTGATCGTGCGCGGAACTGCGCATGCTGCTTAGCCAACCGTTTTCGATGAGAATCAGTCGAAGAACATCTTTCTGCACGTAGCTCGAAAGCTTGTGCCTCATCATCTCGGGCACGAGCTCCCGATCTATCAGTCTGCATGCGCGCAACGATACCGTCTTTTCCCCTGGTCCTCACTGAAACAAATAAAGAAAAGAATTTTAAAAAAGATTGAACTACCAAAAAATTTTAAATTTATGATATTTTTCAAAAAAGAATGAACTACTGGAAATTTACAGATTTCGGGCAAAAAAAGTGAACACCCAGAAATTTACAAATTTTCGTGACAAAATACCAAAAATTCACAAAAATTGGCATAAAAAATACCGTAAATTCTTACTATTTCATGAAATTTCCGGTATGCGCACGAAATCTCTAATATTGCCTTCTAAATTTGAAATTTTCAGTGAAATTTAAAAAATGTGTGAAAAATTTTAGTTGAATTATTTTGGTGTTTTCATTCACTTGAAGGTGCCAAATTCAAGTGGGGGTGTAAAATTAAAATCTCCTAGTGTTCATAGAAAGGACAATACTTGTGCCAACTTAAGGGCTTGATTTTCTAGGGTACCACTCCATTGTGAGGCCTCTCAAACTTAGGTCTAATTTTGCTTCCAAAAAATTAGAAATGCCTAACTTTTAAGTTGATACATTTTTTATGAAAGATTTGCCCTAGTACCCCCTTTTTTGTACCCCTCTTTTCTTCTTTATTAGATTTGGCTTCTATAAAAAAAATACTAATTTATTTTTTCACATTCTAAAAGTAGATTTTATATTTCTAACTCTTACCACTACTAATCCATCAATCCATTTTATTTTGTTCATCCTCTCAGTATGAACCACTACCACCACTACTCATGTTTTTATTATTTAATTTCAATTATTCTATGTTATATATGAACAACATACAAGCTTAAGTATGAATTAATATTTGTTATTTTTAATTCTTTATAAAATTTTATTATTTTTTAAATATTTAAGTAATATTTTTTATTTATAAATTGATATTATGTAAATTTTAGAATAATCTATATGATCTTATAAAACATACAAATTATAAAATAATAAACAAAATCTTTTTTTTAGATGATTAAGCAATCTTTTTTTTATATATTAAAGTATATAAATTTATTAGAAATACATACAAAAATGTAAGTAACCTCTACAAAAGCACAATATTATTTTCATCTACTAAATAGAAAATATCAACTTAATCAAGCAAGATGGTGCCATCTTTTCTCAGTTTTTCTATGCCAGCTGAATCATATAAGAGTTTCAAGTTAAGAATGTGATTAATTCAATTCAAGAGTGTTTTTAGTTCGAATCAAACAGTAAGAATTATCATTCTAGTTTTGTAATTAGAATCAAGGGACTTATTGAGACTAATTGATTCGAATCATAAATCAAAATTTTCTTAAAACTCTTATTTTTCATGTTCTAACTCCATATTAAGGTGGATAATAATCCCTTAACTTATTAGAACAATTATATGTTGACCAAATAACTTCAAACACAAAGGGAAAATTTGTTATTCTAAATTCGAGACTAAAATATAAAATCTTTGATTCTTAAAAAAAGTTTATATTAGAAAGTATAAATAAATAGACCGGTAGTAGTGAAAAGGTAGAAAGAAGATGAAGAAGAATAAATATACACAGTAGAGAGAAAATAAACATTGGAAAATAAAGAGAGATAGGATATAGAGATTTATAGAGAGAATTTTCTTTTTGAGAATTCTACTAAAATCAAACTTGAGATTTTATAAGATCAGTCCACAAATCTTTAACAACACTTGCAAATTTTAGTCATTATCATCCCACGAACATTCAATAATAAATTGAGCTTTTACACAGGCTTAACTCAAAAATAAACAAATATAACTTTTACATAGGCTTAGCTGAAGAACCTTCACTCAAGATTTTTTTCAGATTTAGCTTGGAACCTTCAAATCCTTTACAAATATATTATACAAGAGAATCACACTCCTAAATAAAACATATTAAACACTACATCAGTACAACACAAATCACATAAGTAGTTTTAGTCTGTCATTATTATGACAACTCTAGTGAAAAGAGAGTTTCAAAAAGAAAGCGAGTAGAAAAAGTAGTACAAAGGTTTCTATTCAATTTTTTTTTGCGTAAAATAAAATAAGTATAAGTCTCCTTTATATAGACAAAAATTTTACTCAAAAAAGGATATAATTCATGGGCCAAATAAATGATTTAATCAATTGAATAATCCTTTTAATAGATTGAGTTACCTCAAATACGACAATCCTAATCGATAAAAGAAAATCTTAAGATGACTATATACTTTAATTAACTAATAGTTTTTCTAATCGATTAGAAGGAATTTTGTTTGTTTGATCGGTGGAAATAGAACTGGCTATTTTGAAATGCTGGTTCGCGAAATGTCGCGGTAAGCAAGAGTCGCCACCGTCTTTTATGTTCTCCAACAAGGAAAGGACAAAAGCACAGCAAAATTCCTTTTCGAGATGTTTCTCGGTTCGGGAGGTAGATTATAGAAAGGGAATGTGTTAGCACCCTTTCTATCCGTGGTTATCCACGGGCTCTTAGGTACTTGCTCACTATGTTTTCAAAAATGTTTGCTTTTCTTGTGTTTGTGGGTTTTGAAAAAGTTCGTTTGAAAACTTCTAGGTAACTCTTGTATCAGTCCTCAAGAGTGTATGAAGTGTTTGTTTGAAAACTTTTTGTTTGAAAGTGTAGGTGCGAAAAGTATTTTTGTTTTTTTGAAATAGCAAGTACCTTAGAAAAATCTACCTACTCAAAAGAAATTAAGCTGTGTAAATATCCTTTAGACAGTACTATCCCACTATTGAGAAGTAGGTAGCACCGTCGTTGGAGTTATTCGGGTCAATTCGATTATATGGACATGTGTGGTCACCAAAGCAATAGTAGGACGCCTTAGCGGTAACCCTAATGTCCTAGATCCTTTTTATCCGAGGCAACCGTTTCGAGGCAACTTGGATCTTTAGACAGGAGGGCGACCTCTAAAACACCATACTCAATGACCACGTCGAGGCAACCAAGTGAGGCGTACCCTAGGAGTGGCATGTGCGTGTGTGTCAGGATTCAGTTAAATTATCTTTGCACATTTTTATGGTGAGCTACGGATTGATTTTAATTTTCAAGCAAATCTTGTCATGCATAGTTAACAGTTAATAATTGTGCGGAAAGTAAATTGCAGAAAGTGAATCTACGCTATTACAAGGCGGTCGGGTATTTACATCGCCAAACACATAACCCTTGAAAAGTAAAATTGCGAGAAAATAAAGAAAGCGATAAAAAGGGTCCTAATTATCTATTACATCCTCGGAACAGATACATAAATATGATCAAAAAATAATATGCGCGGATAGAAATTAAATCAGAGAAGTCATTAGGGTTTTGACCCTTTTTGAGAAAAGAATGGAATTTTGGTCCTTTTTACATTTAATTAATTAAATAAAAGAAATGTTTTTTTAGGTTTTTTGTGTTTTAATGAAATAAAAGAAAAGAAATTAAAATTGTCAAGAAAACCCTAATTCTAAATTTATTTTGCTCATTATGAAAAAGTCAAAATTAAACCTAATTAAACTAAATTAATTTGTTAGAATTTATTTACAAAATAATAATTGAAGGTGAAATTAATAAATAATAATAATAATAAAAATATTTTTATTTTCTGAATTTATTATGAAAATATAATTTGTTAGTTAATAATAATAATAATAATAATAATAATAATTAATAAAATAATTAAATAGAAATTAAAATAGAAAAGAAAAAGAATAAAGAAACCAGGGGGTGATGGGCCAAATTCTGGAGGTTTGTTAGTAATCTTCAAGCCCAATAACACTCAAGCCCTTCTGACTTTCTTGAATTGTCCAGGCATTGGTTGACTAGGGAGCATGGTGCTCATCATCTTTTGGCCACTGAATTGGAATGTGAAGACACATGGCATGCTGAGGCGTGAGGTTCATGATGGGCATTTTGTTGGAAAGCTGCATACAATCATGTTAAGAAAAATAGAAACAAATATTTGGGGGACCTGGGATTCGAACCCAGGTCCCAATGGATACCAGCCAGCGCATCTACCACCAAGCCATCTGAACGCATTTGTTAATATGATAAGAATCAATTATAATATATACAAACAATTAATATTCTGGAAAACAACAAAATCGCGCGCCTTTTTTTGAATTAGCCAACCACATATTAACACGTCCTTCGTCTTCTTCACTGAACCTGCAAAAGTAATGTTAGATAGCGGGGGTTTTTAACCCCCACAAAACATCATGAGGAAAAATAGCGAATAGCTCTACAGTTTACATAAATATTTCGCGATGGTGCCACTGTGTTCGTCTGGCTCTGACGGTTTCAACCATATGCCTTAGGGGTCCCAATTTTACTGGATTTGGAAAGCCCTAATTTAAGAACTCATGAACCCTAAAATTCGTTAATGGCAATTTGTGATTCTGCGTGTTATAATTCAATTAACCTGTACCATTAGCTTCATAGGGACTCAAGCAATACAAAATAATGAATAAAACATGTTAATTATGCATGAAATAGCCAATACGATTATGGACATAAGAAGCAAATCGTGGGTCTGTTCTTGAGTATTTCTTGAGCTTTAAGGCTTGATTTTGATTGCAATACGTTTCTGGGAATCCCTGCAATAGATTAGAATCAATAAAAGCCTTTGAATCGCGTTAGAATATGGAAATCAGTTTTCAAATTTCTTGAGTTTTTTCCAAAGTGGTTATGGCTTTCTTGCAGCAAATTCACGTGTGCATGAATAGGGTTCACTTGTGTACTTATAGTAGAATAGAATTAGGTTAAATCTTTGCAAAGAAATCCATGGAATTGATGGTTGTATATTTGATTGAAAATCAAATCTTTTTGAATCTTTTTGATTGGAAAAACTTGCTAAATTTGGAGATTCTTGTCCCTTTGATTTGCACACGAAATTCTCAGCATATCTTGACCACATTTGCTTCACCAAAAGATTGAAAAATCAAATCTTTATATTTCCTACATTTTAAATTAATTAAATGAATTAAAATCAATTAAAAATCCAATTAATTAATAAAAAATAAGAAAATAAATTCAATTAATCTTAATGGGTCGTGCATAAGTCAAGGATAAAGTTTCAAGAAGAAATTTGAGGCCCATTAGCAAAAACAAGGTGTTTTGAGCAAAGTTGACTTTTGCAAATTCACAAAAATTTCCAACTTCTCCAATGCATATCTTGCTCAATTTTGATCATATGAACATGTTCTTGGACATTTTGGAAAGGTCTTGAAGTCCTCTAACCAATGCCTTTGGTCCCATGTCATTTGGATTTACCAATCTCAGGTTATGGTCTTTGACTTAAAGTGCATTTTTGTTGACTTTTGAAATTGACCTATAATGTAGAAATTGATAACTTTTTGTGGGAGCATTTCTTAGACTTTGAGTGTGAAGATGAGTTGTAGGAAATGTCATCCCCTTCAAATTGAGAATTGGATGGGATTTTTCTGATGAACCATGAAAAAGTTATGCCTTGGTCAAAATACAGTTGACTTTTCTACTATCCAAAAATAGTAACTTTTTGCATCTTGATGATTTTTGAGCTATTCTTGTGGAATCATGATCAAGGCTTGATCAAATGATGATTGTGGAATCAAAATGAGATGTTGACCAAAAATTCTGACTTTTGACTGCAAAATGACCATTTTGCCCTTGTAGTTGATTGTGGATCAAATGGAGCTTTTGACTGTGCAATTTGGCATTGTGAGCCTTGAAACTTGGCATGTAGATGTTTGAGAATGTATATAGGCCTATGAGACTTGATTGAGCCATTGAAAACCTCAAATTCCTTGAAAGAACCAAAACCCTAATTTTGACTGGCTTAGGAGGTGGTTTGACTGTGCAATCTCTTGAGTAATCTTGAACCATTTGAAGATGATTCTTGATAAATCTTGAGGAATATGGGAGGGAAAATTTTGGGGTACAACAATTTGTATTTAATCTATTTAACCAAAGTCTTAATGGATTAGGCTGTGAGTTAGCTTTCCTAACTGATTACAGTCACTTCTTAATCAATATGATATTTTCCTCTGTTGGTTTTAAGAGGTTTAATAAGATTATAATATTTACTACTGCTGCCCTATGATTGGGTAACAGATTCGCTTGAACGTTCAATCCAACATTCTTAAAAGTTAAAATACTAGCTCTAACCAATCTCTAAAATTCCACCTTTAAAGAAAATAAATCTTATAAATTATGATCAGGGGCGCCTTGACGAAAAGCACAAAAGGCATCAGCCTTGTGCCACCAAGGAAGCTTCTCATGTATTGCGGGATGGGATCTAGTCTGGACCAAATTCTTCTGTATCAAAGCAGGGTATAATTCTATGTACGACATTGGAATTCAGTCAAAGTGATTTTTCCTTTTATGATGAGCCTGTTGATTCTGTTGAGGAAATTGTTGTCAATGGGTACATTTCTAAGGTTGTATGCATGAGTTGCGGGAGTTGCATTAACCACTGGTGTAACAGAGACCACATGCTGCTGTTGATAACTATTCCTTCCTCGAGATTTTCTCTGTCTTCCCTGAGAGATAGAATTAGCATCATTCTCTTTCTTATTTTGAAAACCATTGCCATACTTTTCACACCATTAGAAGGACCACCTTCCTTAGTCACACGGCCTTCACGAACAACTTTTTCTAAACGAATACCCATTTCAACCATCTCTATGAAATCACTAGGCGTACTAGCCACCATCTCCTCATGGTAGAATGGACTAAGAGTTTTCAAGAAAACATTGGTCATTCTTTTTCTTCCATTGGAGGACTTATTTGGGCGGCAACCTACACCATCTTTGTGCATATTCTTTAAAGGACTCCTTGTCCTTTTGAGTCATGGCCCTAAGTTGATCCCGATTTGGAGCCATGTCAATGATATACTTATACTTCAAGACAAAAGCCTCACCAATGTCATTAAAAGTGTGAATATGAGTGTTATACCTCGAAATTTACCCTCTTCATTATAATATATTTGGCTTATAGTTCATTACCATATGCATGCATACATGGCATCAATTCTATGGTTACAGGATCCGAGTGTTTCTCTAAAGCTCTGGCAGGATACTGAAGACGTTTATTTTGTCATTCGATGCATTCAAAGCCTTTTCCAGGCTATTCAATTAGTGAATAATCAAGGCATCATCATGTCAAGTTCCTGTGTGTTCCAACATGCCTTGAACGGCAGAGAAAATCAAGTGTTTCGCTCAATACATAACAATTTGAATTAAAAGTATGTTTGTTACAGTGAGTTTCAGAAATTTTAACTTTTGGTCAGAAGAAGATTTTTCAGTGGTTCTTTGGACATAAGAACCTTCTTATAATTTGCTACATTTCGTCTGTTCTGACTGAAGGCCAATTTTGTGAGGAAGACCGCTGAAAATTTAAATAACCATAGTATTGGGTTTTGTTGGTCAATATCCGCTCGGATGTTTGAAAATTCTTAACTTCCATGTAGCTCAACATTTCTGAATGGTGCTTCAGTTATAAATTTGTCTCGATATCTTCTCCATTTTCCGTGTTCAGGCCAAGAGCTAATTCTTTGAAGAAGATCTCTGAATGTGCGAAGACGTTGAAGATGTACAGTGGAAAATACAAAGGAAAAGTGTGTTGAACCGTTGTTTTTCAGAAGTTCAAAAATTTATAACTTTCATTCAGTTCAACATTTTGGAGCTGTTATTTGGGTGAAAAATCCTTCTTGACGTCCCCTACATTTCGTATGTTCGAGTCGGAAGCCAAATCTGTATAGAGGGTCTCCGAAAGTGTAAATTACCAGAGAATTTTACAGTGAAAAAATAGTGTCGATCAAATTGTTTGTGGCATTCAAAAAATCATAACTTCCATTTTTTACCGTATCAGAATGGTTCTCGCATCTGAGCATCAAGAATTTTATTAACTTCAAGTTTTCTTCAGGGTACGAGTTCGGATTTTACTCGGATAGCTTCGGTTTGAGACTCACAGCGCGAGTCGCGCACGAAAAAAAATTGCATTAGTTAAATTGCCTTTGCATCTGCGCACCTTCGAAAATTCATAACTTTCCCATCGTTTATCTGATTGAGTCTGTTTTTTTAGCCAAATGTCAAAAAATTTGCAATCTTCAATTTTTCTGTTGAGCTTGATTTCGAATTTCACACGGATATTGATGTCTTTGTGGATCATCTTTATTTTGACACTGTGAATTAAATTAAGGCCCAAATTAAATCCAAGTCAAATTAAGCCCAAATTGGCACACTATATATTCTTTTTTTCTCATTTTCACAAACACTTTCTACTCATTTTTCTCACATTCTAAAAGATCAAACAAATTTCTCTCTCAATTATCTCAAATTCTCTTAAGAATATTCAACAACATTCATTAAGTTCATCAACAACCTCAAGAATAAAAAGTCAAAGTTGCAAATATGTAATTCTTGAATTATGTAATTCTTGTATTGTTGTTTATGTCCAAATCCAGAATTGGTTAAGTTTTGATAAATTCATGAGAACCTTGTGGATGTTGATTTCGATACCGATTTGTTGATGTCGAATTAATTGTGGAATTTTGTTTCCGATTTAATTTTTGTGTTGATAATACTTAATTCATGAATTAACATAATTCTTGAGTCGATTTAATTATAATTCAATTTTTTGACATTAAACTTTTTGATTCAAGAATTGTGTTAACATGTGAATTTCACCGTTTGTGATTGGAAAAGTGTGGTTCTAATGCGGATTTAATTCTTGATAATTATTTGAAGCTTTTAGGCTACAATTCATGAGTCGAAATTGTTGGAAAACCGATTTTTGGACATTTATCGACTCATGAATAATGCTGCCCAGAGTTCATGTATGCGCTTCAAATTGTGTATTAATTTTGCTCGATGCATTGGCACTTTGTGTTGGTATTTGAATGTTACCGGTAGCATTTTCGGTTGATTTAATTATGGTATTTTGTACATTCCGTAATGTGTAAAGTTGTTGTCTGGAATTTCCTTTATCATGTACGTATTGATTTTGTTTTCATTTGTTAATTACATTTGCATAATTAATTATTTCATGACCATTGTTGATGAATTTTTGTGGTACCGATGTTATACCCCAATTTTCCCCCCTAAGATTTCTCATCATCTCACTTTTATCAATACATCAAGATCACACATTAGGGTTGGATCTCCCTTTCTTCATCCTATCTATAAGTTTGCTCTTGAGGGATCACCAAGCACCTTGAACTGTGTATCTTGTACATGTGTTTTTTAACTAACATCAATGTATATATATATATATATATATATATATATATATATATATATATATATATATATATATATATATATATATATATATATATATATATATATATATATATATATATATATATATATATATATATATATATATATATATATATATATATATATATATATATATATATATATATATATATATATATATATATATATATATATATATATATATATATATATATATATGTGTGTGTGTGTGTGTGTGTGTGTGTGTGTGTGTGTGTGTGTGTGTGTGTGTGTGTGTGTGTGTGTGTGTGTGTGTGTGTGTGTGTGTTTCTTTGATTGTTCATATTGTAGGTGATCAAAATTGCATTCATCTCACCATCTAACCTAGGGTTTAAGGGTTGGTCCTCAGTCAAATGGTTCTTCAATGGATGGCAAGAGCTTAAGCTTCAAGGCTATTCGTACAATATCAAAGTTTGTGATTCAAGGAGTTCCCTTACTTCATTTAGGTCAAGATCTCCTCAAAGTTAGTGGAATCATTCATCAAGAAGATATGTTTGTGTATTTATTTCCATGCCTTCTTCAACAAGCTTCATTGAGACCTAAGCTCCATCTTTGAGTGTGCTTTAAGAAAACATCATTTAAAGGCTTCTTATGATTCATCATGCTTTATTTTGCCAAGAAAGTTCAAAGAGATTCAAGGTTGGATCAACAAGTTTGACCTAATTAAGCAAATACTATATTCAATGATCACAAGTGCATAACTCTCTCAATTTTAAACATTTTGAGTTGGTTCTTTTTGCTTTAGATTCTTATCATCATCAACAACAATCTCTCTTCACATGACAAGATCCAATTGTGCAAGAAAAATCATCAAAAGTTGAAAGGGGTTTCAAGTCATTTTGACACTCCTTGAGCTAGGGTTTATTGACTTCTGAGGACCATATTTGCTCATTGTTTTAGATTTTTGATTGGGTCTATATCCATGATTCTCTTTAAAGGGTCCTTAATAAGCTCTCTTCAGAAATATAAGGCTAATATTGAATAGAAGACCACTAAAAGTTGAGAAAGATTACAAGTCTCCTTGAAGAGCCTTTGAATTTTAGGGTTTGACTTCAAATGATCATAATTTGGTCAATTTTTATCTCCTTGAGCCCATTATTTTTCCATAATAATCTTTTCTTTTATGTGCAAGACTTGAGAATTCTTGGAAAGTGGTTGACGAATTGAAAAGATTATAGGTCTTTTGTGATTTTCCCCAAATTTGTTCATCATCTTCCAAAGACTATAACTCTTTCAATTCTTATACCTTTCGAGTGATCTCAATTCCATAATTCAGTTCAATTCTTATACCTTTTGAAGTTTAACACTTAGAATTTTTCTAAGTACAAAACATCCGTGTGTTTTTTACAAATTGTAGTTGTTTAGGTATTGGCTTGCATTTTTGGTAAAACCCAAGTGTATGTGTGAATGTCATGACTGATGTCATAACATTCTAGTTTAGTTTGTACTGATTCATTAGGTACCTTTGCGGAAAAATATTGTCATTCAGGTACTGATGTTTATAAGTGTGTATCTGAGCATTTTGCAAAATGATCACATTTTCCTAAATCAGTAGACAGGTTCCTCAGATGTCATAACAGATGTTAAGACATCCTGTTCTGAACTAACAGGTTTGCAGGTTGGTTAATTCTGAGTTTTTTCAGGAAAATAACTCAGTCTTTCCAGAACAGAATCCTGCGTTTTCTGAGGGTTAACCTAGCTCAACCCTAACCTGGTTAATAAAGTCCAGTGACCTAGTCTTAAGGTCAAACGGAATTAACCCTAGGTTTTTGTGGAAACCCTAACTGAAGTTGCAGCTGCTATATATTCAACAGAGCTGTTGTTTTGCAAGGAATCCCTTCTTGGTCAGAAGATCATTTGTAAACTGTATAGGTTTAATTATTGTACTCCAAGCAATTATCATTGTGATAAGTGACTTGGAATAGGTTTTTAATTGTAAGGGTTGTGTAGCACTCAAAGCTTTGAAGCAAGAGTGTTTGAATGTTTCTTGACTAAAGCTGTGAAGCAGAGTCAAGTTAAGTTGTGTATCACTCAAAGCTGTGAAGCAAGAGTGGTTGTGTTGCTTGATTAAAAAGCTGTGAAGCTTAATCAAGTGTATGTTTTTGAAGAGTGTCTTCATCAATTCATTAGTCAAATTGTTTTATGTATCACTGCTGTGATTGAGGGGGAGTGAGTAGGAACTCAGGTTTAAGTTGTACTTAGATTGAAATTGCATTGGGTAGGTCTTAAGTGAAGGAGATAAACTGGTTGGTTTATTCCTGAATTAACATCTCTTATAGTGGATTTCCTCCCTGGCTTGGTAGCCCCCAGAGTAGGTGTTGTTGCACACTGAACTGGGTAAACAATTGACTGTGTTCTTTATTGTTTTTGTATTTACTGTCATATAGTAAGTCAGATACGGTGTCATAACATTGAACGTGACATTGAGTATCTGCAGCCAGAATTTCAATTGGCATCAGAGCAGGCACCATGCCTGTATTACTGGGTGAGATCTAGGGATATCACTTTCTGGCACTATGGACAAAGAAGGAGTTTTTGGAAATAGACCACCCATTCTGGATGGAACTAATTATGACTATTGGAAACCTCGTATGATTGCCTTCCTAAAATCTCTGGACAAAAAGGCTTGGAGAGCTGCTGACAAAGGATGGATCCATCCCACCATAACTGAGAAAGATGGGACAATCAGTCTGAAGCCTGAGGAAGATTGGAGTAAAGAAGAAGATGAGTTAGCCCTGGGAAATTCCAAAGCTTTAAATGCCTTGTTCAATGGAATTGATAGAAACATTTTCAGACTAGTACATCAATATGAACTGGCCAAGGAAGTTTGGGACACTCTCAAAACTACTCATGAGGGCACTTCCAAAGTAAAAATGTCAAGGCTTCAGATGTTGACTACCAAGTTTTAGAATCTAAAAATGATGGAAGATGAAACCATTCATGAGTTTCACATGAACATCTTGGAGATTGCCAACACCTCAGGAGCACTGAGAGAAAAGATGTCAGAAGAAAAACTGGTGAGGAAGATTCTCAGATCCTTGCCTAAAAGATTTGCAATGAAGGTAACTGCCATAGAGGAAGCCCAGGACATCAGCAAGTTGAAAGTGGATGAACTTATTGGGTCTCTTCAGATTTTTGAGATGGGGATCACTGATAATGGTGACAAGAAGAACAAAAGCATAGCACTTGTATCCAACACTGATGTTGAAAACAAGGAGGATGAAGAAGAGAATATTTCAGAAGCTATTTCCATGCTTGGAAGACAGTTCAACAAGCTCATCAAAAGAATGGATCCAAAGTCAAGGTCTAATGTTCATAACATTCCCTCTGACATTGACAGTTCCAGCAGAAGACCAAGGTCAGAAGAAAAGGGAAACCAAGGCAGAGGTATTCAATGCCATGGATGTGAAGGATATGGACATATTCGAGCTGAATGTCCTACCTTTCTTAAGAAACAAAAGAAAGGAATGACTGTTACTTGGTCTGACTATGATTCAGAAAGTAATTCTGAAGAAGAATCTGCCAAACTAGTTACTGCTCTAACTAGTGTTTGTACTTCTGAAAGTGACACTAGTGATGAAGAAGTGACATTTGAAGAATTGGCTGATACCTACAAGAAATTGTGTATCAGAAGTGCTGAAGTCTGTGTACAGAATGAGAAACAATCAAAACTCATTATAAAGCTGGAGGCTGAAAAAAGGGCAGATCTTGAAACTATAAGTCACCTAGAAGGGGAAGTTCAATTACTGAACTCACAACTGAACCAAATGACAAAATCTGTCAAGATGTTGACCAATGGATCAGATAAATTGGAAGAGATCCTTCAAGTTGGACAAAATGTGGGAAACAAATCTGGTCTAGGATTTGTGGAAGCTAAGAAATCTGGTGCAGACAAGAAGATTAGGCATGTTAAACAACTGTCAAAGCAGATGTCTCAACACAACTCTCAACATCAGAAATACATGAAGAAAAAATACCAAAGATGGAGATGTCATCATTGTGGGAGGTATGGACACATAAAGCCCTTCTGCTTCAAATTGCATGGATACCCTAATCAAAACTCAGGTGCTAAACCTAAGCCAAAAAGGGTACCACATACTCCTCATTGGAAGAAAAAGGCTACTGCCCTGATAGCCCATACTTCCCTGAGAATGTCTGCAAAGGAAGGCTGGTACTTTGACAGTGGATGTTCCAGACACATGACTGGAATCAAAAATCTCCTCAATAATGTTAAGCCTCACACCACCAGTTTTGTGACCTTTGGAGATGGTGCTAAAGGTGAAGTCAAAGGAGTTGGTAATTTGGATTGCCCTGGAGTTCCAAGTCTGAATAAAGTACTGCTGGTAAAAGGGTTGACTGCTAATCTCATTAGTATCAGTCAATTATGTGATCTAGGATTCAAGGTCAACTTCTCAAAATCTGAATGTCTAGTAATTAATGAAAAACTAGAAGTTGTAATGAGAGGAATCAGATCCAAAGATAACTGCTACTTGTGGCAGCCTGAGAACACTGATAACTCCACTATGTGTCCAATTACCAAAGAAGAAAAAGAGTTGAAACTGTGGCAACATAAGCTTGGTCATCTTCATCTAAGAAGAATGAAAAGAGCTACCTCTATGGAAGCAGTCAGAAGGACTCCAAAACCACAGGTTGATAATGGTTGTGATGTGGCAAATAAACTTGAAGAAGGATGTGTTGTCAGAACCATAAGTTATCTTGACAAGGATATTGGAAATAACAAGTCTAATAAATTCTGTTTCCCTGAAGAAATGAGGCTTGAAGTCTCCTCTCCTATAACTCTCCATCAAAATGGACTGGACAAAAAGAAAATCATTCAAGAATCAACCAGAACTATGATTCATATCAAAAGAATGCCTTCCCAACTCTGTGCGGAAATAGTTGCTGCAAGGAATAACTGTTCTCAAAATATCTGGTCAAAACAGATGCTCACTGAGTATAATGTCTCACAAGATGTTGTGACATTGTGTTGTGACAATCTGAATACAATCAATATTTCCTTAAACCCTATTCAGCATAACAGGAACAAGCACATTGACTTAGTAGAGAAGAAGTCATTTAAACTGGAACATGGTATCTTTAAGCTTCAGCTGACTGATTCTTCTACCAAGGCTCTTGTTGGAAATAAACTTGAAAACTTGAGGGGCAGGTTGGGTATTTACCAACATGAGAAATTATAGCAATTAATTTTGCTTAAAACAAGGGTTGAAGGAGTTAATTTTATTAAGTCTATTTTTAATGGGTTAATCATATGCTTTCCCAATTCTTTCAAAATCCTTAAGAAGTTGAAAAGACTCTCTTTTGCCTCCTACCTCTCTCGTCTTTGCAACCTGTTCCCTCCTCTCAATCAAAGATTTTTCTCAAATTGCCACTGGTACTCAAAGTCAATCAAAATGTCTCATACATCATCTTCAACCAAGGCGACTTCATCATCCTCATCATCTGACCAAGACTCTAGAGCAATCACCACATGCATAGAATCTGAAGTTCTTGAGGTCACTCCTCTCAGGGAGATGGCAACTGACCCAACCAAAGTCAAAAAGCTAAGAACCAGACATGCAGGAAGAGCTCAAGCTGCAGCCTCTGGTAATCCTTCTCATCCTTCTTCTTCTGTTCCAAATAGAGAAGGATCAGTTCAAGTTCATCAAGCTATTGCTAGGCTTGTTACTAGTATACTAAGCGGAAACAAACCTGTACCGGGGATTTCTGTCCCTTTAAATCAATCAGAAAGCCCAAATGTGGACATCTCTGAGAATGTAGATGTCTCTGAGAATGTTGTGACACAAAAAGACAACATTCAGAACTCCTCAGAAAAGACTGCTGATCCACCTATCATTGATGTGGATGAGGATTACTCAGATAATGATCTGATTGCCAATGTAAACCCTAGCATAGCTAGGAGATTGATGAAAAGAAAAGGTAATCAGAATGATAAACCTGCTGTTAAGAAATCCAAGGCTGAAGGCATGGCTGAGAAAAGTATTCAGACAAAAGGGAAGAAGGCCCAGGTGCATACTGCTAGACAACCAATTTCAAAGAAGAGAAAAGAACCTGAATCTTCTGATTCTGATGAGGAATCAGAATTTGAGATTGATGCTGAAGAAATTCCTATTAGAAGGAAGCTCCCTTCCAGCAAAATTGCTAGAGTGCCTAAAGTCCCAACAGACAACATCTCTTTTCATCATCCTGACAATGCAAACAGATGGAAGTATGTTTGCTTAAAGAGAATAGCTTTAGAAAGAGAACTCAACAATGATGCATTGGAGTGCAAAGACATCATGGACCTGATCAAGAATGCTGGACTGATGAAGACAGTGATAAAATTTAACAAATGTTATGAAAATCTGGTCAAGGAGTTTGTAGTGAACTTGTCTAATGATTGTGCTGATGGAAGGTCAGCTGACTTTGAAAGTGTTTTTGTTAAAGGAAGAAGGGTCAAGTTCTCTCCATCAGGAATTAACAAGTTTCTTGGAAGAACAAATGAGGATTGTCCTGATCTGGAGGCCACTGACAATGAAGTTTGTCAAACCATCACAGCCAGGCAAGTGAAGTGCTAGCCCTTGAAAGGCAAGCTGAATGCCAGCAAACTCAGCATGAAATTTGCCATCCTGCATAAGATGGGTGCAGCCAACTGGGTGCCTACAAATCATAAATCAACTATCTCCACAGGATTGGGGAGATTTATTTATGCTGTGGGAGCCAAGACTGCTTTTGACTATGGCAGGTACATCTTTGAACAAACTTTAAAGCATGCTGGTAGTTATGCTGTCAAAGGACCAATCGCCTTTCCCTCCCTCCTTTGTGGAATTATCCTTGCACAATACCCTGATATCCTTGTGGCAAGAGATACAGCCTGCAAAAGAGCTCCTGCCCTTGGCTTGCACTACAAACTGTTTCAGGGATCTCATGCTCCAGATATTGTCATAACATCAACTGAGACATCGTCTGTGAAGACCCAGTCCAAGACATCCGATGTCATAGCTGTTTTAAAAGAGACTTGCAAAGAGCTGGATGCTAGGAAAAAGACCCTAGAAATCCTAATTGTCAGGTTAGAAAAGGAGGAAGCTGAAGGAAACAGAAGGGAAGAAGGTGTAGAAGCTGAAGGTCATCTCAACATTGAAGAAACTAGCTCCTCTGAGTCTGATGACAGTGCTTAAAGGTTGGTTGTTGTTTGGTGGTGTTGCTGGTTGGTGCTGATATCTGGTGGAGTTTGGAAGTGTGTTCAGTTTTTTTTTTCTCCTGCTGCTCTTATTATTTGGATAATTGTATAATCTTTATGAACATGTATCTTTGGCCCATTTGTGGCTAAAGAGGGGGAGAATATTTTGGTACTTACTTAATAAGTACTTGCTCAATTAGACATTCTATTTTTCTGCAGTCATTTCTTTCTGCTGCTATCTATCTCTGATTGCTTAGGGTCTTTAGCCAAAAATCTGCCAAAGGGGGAGTTTGTAGTTGTTTAGGTATTGGCTTGCATTTTTGGTAAAACCCAAGTGTATGTGTGAATGTCATGACTGATGTCATAACATTCTAGTTTAGTTTGTACTGATTCATTAGGTACCTTTGCAGAAAAATATTGTCATTCAGGTACTGATGTTTATAAGTGTGTATCTGAGCATTTTGCAAAATGATCACATTTTCCTAAATCAGTAGACAGGTTCCTCAGATGTCATAACAGATGTTAAGACATCCTGTTCTGAACTAACAGGTTTGCAGGTTGGTTAATTCTGAGTTTTTTCAGGAAAATAACTCAGTCTTTCCAGAACAGAATCCTGCGTTTTCTGAGGGTTAACCTAGCTCAACCCTAACCTGGTTAATAAAGTCCTGTGACCTAGTCTTAAGGTCAAACGGAATTAACCCTAGGTTTTTGTGGAAACCCTAACTGAAGTTGCAGCTGCTATATATTCAACAGAGCTGCTGTTTTGCAAGGAATCCCTTCTTGGTCAGAAGATCATTTATAAACTGTATAGGTTTAATTATTGTACTCCAAGCAATTATCATTATGATAAGTGACTTGGAATAGGTTTTTAATTGTAAGGGTTGTGTAGCACTCAAAGCTTTGAAGCAAGAGTGTTTGAATGTTTCTTGACTAAAGCTGTGAAGCAGAGTCAAGTTAAGTTGTGTATCACTCAAAGCTGTGAAGCAAGAGTGGTTGTGTTGCTTGATTAAAAAGCTGTGAAGCTTAATCAAGTGTATGTTTTTGAAGAGTGTCTTCATCAATTCATTAGTCAAATTGTTTTATGTATCACTGCTGTGATTGAGGGGGAGTGAGTAGGAACTCAGGTTTAAGTTGTACTTAGATTGAAATTGCATTGGGTAGGTCTTAAGTGAAGGAGATAAACTGGTTGGTTTATTCCTGAATTAACATCTCTTATAGTGGATTTCCTCCCTGGCTTGGTAGCCCCCAGAGTAGGTGTTGTTGCACACTGAACTGGGTAAACAATTGACTGTGTTCTTTATTGTTTTTGTATTTACTGTCATATAGTAGTCAGATACAGTGTCATAACATTGAACGTGACATTGAGTATCTGCAGCCAGAATTTCACAAATTCAATTGGACATAACTTTTTGCTCAAGTATCCAAATGGCGTCTTTCTTGGAACATTGTGAAGTTTGTGACCTTGTCTTGCAAATGCTCCAAGAATCATGTGATAAAGCCTCTAGAGTTGGGTGCACCATGGATTCAAAGTTGGCACCTTGAAACTGATTTTGTTAAAATAGTCAGATTGCAAATTGGTTAATGTGGCCTCTAATCACAAAATTGTTGCACGTTTTTACGTCTCATCATGCTTACCAATCTTTCAGAATTAATTATCACCTTGAAACATAAGTTTTGGCTGAGTTTTGAGCAAATACGAGTCACACTTTTCATGCTTGCAACTTCACACGAGTTCTCTCAAAATCTCATCATTTCACACGCTTGAGCATCCCATTTGGTTCCCTATAAATAGAGGGTGATATCCCACTCATTTGGAAAAGATTTAGAGAGCCAAAGAACCTCTACTGAACTCCTTCCATAACTCATAATTATGTAATTTCAAATTCAATTCTAAAGCATATTTCGATCCAATTTCTTTACTGATTCTTCATCCTTGAACTTTATTGAAGCTAACAGAAGAAGAACCAAGCCTTGAGGTGCCCTGAATCGTGCTAGCCAAGTCAAGTTTCATAGCTCTGAATTTGAACTTCAATAGGTATATTCCTCCATCAATTCTCTCAGAACTTGTTGCTACAATGTAGCTCCCATCACTCTGATACTGATTGCTTTATTAGTTTTTAACTAGAAGTGAATTTTGCTCGTGAATTTTCAAATCCCCTTCCAACCTTTTTCTCATGGTTTTTCTCAAATCGACTGAGTTATGGTTTAAAGAAATTTTTCGTGAGGGTAGGATTAAGATCATCTTGAAGAGATGAATCAAATGATACCACTATGAGTTTATAATTTTTCCATTTGAAGAAACTCACAAAAAGCCAACGCGCAGAGGTATGGAGGTTGAAGACGACCTACATGTCATTTTCAACCAATGATAGCGTGACAATTATTTTATTTTGATTGGCCCGAATTTGTTTGATTATGTGTGTTTCTCACTAAGGTCCATATCAAGCACAGCGTGCCAAGTCCTTTGGATCAGTTTACTAACGCGTTTTGACTATGATCAGATGGTCCACATTATTTTGACTTTATTTTTATTTTCAAATTTTTGATTTAATTGTTTTAAACTTCAAAAATTCATAAAAAATTCTCAAATATACTTTTGATTTTTCTCTTACAGATTTCTATTTTTTTGCAATTTTATTTTGTGATTTGATATTTTTTATGATTTTTTAATTTATTTAACTTGTTTTAATTGTTTAAAAATACTTTTCTTGATTTTTAAATTCATAAAAAATTATGGAAGGATCCAATGACTTCTTGACAATATTGGTGACCTCATTTTATTTTTATTCATGATTTTACTATTTTTCATTTTGGTTTATTTTTCTTATTTCTTTAAATTTTAAAAAATAGATTCAGAATTTAAAAAATTCTGAAAATTTTTGTCAACACTTATTGACTCGTGTTTCATCTCTGACTATTTTTTTAGGATTTTTATTTGGTGTTTTAATATACTTTGTGTATTTTACCAATTATTTCCCTTTTATTAATCATTTTAAATATTATTTTATTAAGTATTATTTTATTATTTTTGTTTGGTCCTGATTCGGGTGTTATTTGGGGACAAGATCCTCAACCTCATTGGTTCTTGGGTGTTGATAGGTTGAATAACCAAATCCACCAAAATGGATGAATGGTGTTTATGATATTTGAAACCCTAATTTCATCTGATACATCCCCTTCCTCTTCATCTTCTCCATTTCTTACTTGTGCTACATGTTGTTGGAGAATAATCTACATATCATTTCTCTAACATAGGTACATAGATTTGTTATTGACCGACCTCAAAATATGTGTGACTTCTACATAAGTCCACTTATGAGTGCTTAACATAACGTTAAATTTGTCCCGATTTGAGAAATGATGATTCGTGGCTCAAACTTATGTTTGCAGGCCCAAGCATGTTAAGTTGAAACCTTTGATCCAATAACCTTGAAGTTCATTATTAGGAGGCTTTGATCTTATCAATCATCTAATGAATTTTCATAAATTTTGGCCTAAGTGAGTCATTTAGACATCATTGATCATATATGCTTATCTTGAGTACTTGAAATGAATGATATACTTGACAAAAAGCAAATGAAACTTGTTATTGAGAAACTTTGATTTATCAATCTTCTAATAAGTTTTCAAATGCAAGTTTTAAGATGGTCATTCAACTAACCTCTAACTTCTAATTCATTAACAATTGACTTTATTTTTGTGTTTTTAATTTGTGTTTTTACTTTATGCCCCTTTATTTTATGTCTTTACTTTTATGCACCATTTACTTTAGCATTTACATTTCATGTTATTTTCATCTTTGCTCATTTGAGCATTTATCTTTATGTCATTTTATTTTTACTCATTTGAGCATTTATCTTTATATCTTTTTTATTTTCTCACTTGAGCTTTCTTTTCTTTTTGAAGACACTTAATAACCAACTTTAATATTAAAAAAATTTAAGTTTACTTGAACTATTTGGTTACTATCCTTGGCATAATGGAGTTGTGGACCTCTTAGACTTAGGATTAGAAGCCTTGATTACCCTTGAGACCTTGTGATTTTGTTGTTATTTTGTCTGAAGTTCTCGGGGTTTACTCTAAGACATTGGGTTGATTTTCTTTGTGTGTAGGTTATTTTGATTATATGCTTTGTCTGTGATTTAGAATTCCTATGCATACAACTGTTACTCTGCCCAATTTTTGTGAAGACTTAATTCATCTAAAGCTTGATATTCCTAAGAGGTTTAGTATTTTTGCTTGCTTGGTTTCAACTAAAGGATGAGAATTCTACATTGACTCTTTATGTCAAGTGTTGACTTCTTGTTGGTTAGATCATTCTTTTCCTTAGCCTTTATCTTATGCTTTAGGATAGTCCCTTCATCTCCTCCCATCTTCTTTAATTTCAAAACTCTTCTCCCTCCTTTTCAAAACTCTTCTCCCTCCTTTTCAAAACTCTTATTGTTTTCTAACGTGAATCGCTTTCATGATAAACTTGAACATATGTCCATGTATTTTAAAAATATTTTATGAATTAAATTTTAATCAATATTAATCATATTTTGACATTTTTTGTGAGAATACTAAAAATCAATTAACCTCATTCAAGCCATATTTACCGCTTTGGATTTTTACTTTAAACATTTTCTTAAAAGATTAGACTCTTGTCGATTTTGGAAGTGATGCGAGCTACTATACTTCTACGATATGTAGTAAAGTGAGATATTTTCCACTTGGGTGTCAAGTGAGGCTTTGTTGATTTTAAAATCCAAGCTATATCCTCTACTTTGAGACAATGCAAATTCTCCTTTCTCATAGTCATGGGTAGTAAGTATGTTTTCCACTCGAATATGATGATGACGCCTCTTCTCTTAAAATTAACTAACACACTTGTGTTTTAAATTTTTTAAGGTGAACTACAAGTACGTTGATCCCCTATTGCACGAAAGGTGATACGTAGGCACTAAAGGTTTGCAACTGCAGTGGTTGCAAAAATTATAAAAAATACCTCTTTTCTCATCTCCACCATCTATTTTTGTATACACCTTTTATAGCCAAAATACACAGATTTACAAAGAGGTTCCTATGGATTATAATAGATGTTTAGGGTGCTAATACATTCTGTTTGCATAACCAACCCCTGTACCTAGATTCTTTCCCCTCTCTTTTTTGGTTTATTCAATCTTTTCACATTCATATGAAAACAATAAAGTGCGGTGGCATTTTTTATTTGATTTGTGCGAGTTAAGTCAATCTAATGACTTATTATCAATATTTCTACCTCTACAAAAAAAAGACGTCTCTACTAGGGAAAGTTCGACCAAATGTTGGTCCATCTCTAAGTGGGTTGAACCTATCTTTGTTTATATTATGTATGTGCTATTATTTGTTGTATATTTTATGTTTCATATATGTTTGTCTGGATTTTCTTGGTTTTCAGGGTGCTTGGTGATTTCTCATAAGTCCTCTACCCGGACTTGAGAAAACTTAAGATAGGACGAGCGATATAGTCATGTTAACTTTGAGGGAAGAATCTTAAAAAAGGAGACATGAGATCCCCCACTTAGTGGAGGCCCCTTTGACTGTTGTACTCGTTTACCGAGCAATCGGGAAGACATGCTGATTTCGACCTAGGAGCTTGCTGAAGCTGAGGACCGTAAAACCCTTAACCCATCTTAGCCTTTTAGGTGTAGTGCAGAAACTATGACAGAGCAATCCAAAAGTAGTTGTCACATGATACTACACTCAGACGAGATTTTTCTGAGAATATTACTAATTATCGAGTTAAACGGGACGTTGGTAATATCCGAAGGAAGGATGCAGACTCTGGGAACCTTTTAGAACCTTGTTTGACATGTGACAAACTATTAGTCCTTACCTTGCAGGTAGTACTTTTGACTTCATGTTCGTGGCGTCAAACCTATGAACCCCCCATATTTGTGATCTTGTGTGTGATTGTTGCATCATGTATTCATGCACTCATGAGCATTCTTTAAAACAGCTGCTTCAAGGAACTTAAGGGTTGACTTTTGCAAATATCTCAGGTACTTTTTAACCATGGATTTTGGAAAAAGAAAGACTCAGAAGTACAATTTCAAGGATCCTGAGATAGAGGAACTGATGAGTTTGATTCCTGAGATTGAGAGCTCTACAAGTTTCCGGAAGAAGTATGGATCCGTCGTGCCTCTTATGAAGCTCAAGATGAAGGAGGGTATTCTTTCTATATTGGTATAGTTCTATGATCCGTTGTTCCGATGTTTTACTTTCCCTGATTATCAACGGATGCCCAGATTACAGAATTATTCTTACTTACTTGGTTTACCTATTACTGATCGTGTTCCTTTCACCGGTTTAGAAAGAGAACCTAAGTCTCATGAGATTACTGTCGTGACTCATTTGAAGAAGTCCGAGATTGAGGCTAACATAACTATCAAAAGATGAATCAGGGGTTTACCTGCTCAATTTTTATTGGATAAACCTCATTATTTCTCCAAAATGAAGAGTACAACTGCTTTTGAAGCCATCTTTGCTTTGCTTGCCTATGGGTTGTTCTTGTTTCCTAACATCGACAAATTTATGGATGTTAATGCCATTAGGATCTTTCTTATTGGAAATCCAGTCCCTAAATTTTTAGGAGATACTTATTATTTCACCCATCTTCGAAATTCTATCAGGGAAGGATGATCATTTATTGCACACCGTTGTTATATCAGTGGTTTATTTCTCACTTACCTCAGACTGTTGCTTTTTGGGATATCAAGAAGGAACCTAATTGGGCCCCGAAGATTATAGATCTCACTCATTCTGACATTGATTGGTATCATCAAGCTTATTATGATGTGGAGATTATTGATAGCTGCAGTAGTTTCCCCAATGTGCCTCTTCTTGGTACAAAGGGAGGAATTAACTACAATCACGTTCTTACGCGTTATCAACTTGGATATCCAATAAGAGACAAGCCAAACAACATTCATCTGAGTGGTTTATTTCTCAAAGAAGGAGAAGATAATAAGGAAGCTAAGAAAGAGATTGATAAGGATTGGCGCCATATTCATAGAAAAGGTAGAAAAGATTTGGGACCAAGAAGAGTTGTTTCCTTAGAGCCTCATCTCTGTTTGGTACAAGCAAGGGCAATTTAGTTGAAGATGCCTTATTCTCGTGAAGAACCTTTATCTTATATGTTTATGAGCACTCCTCCTCCTCTCTTAGATAATGTGGAAGATCTTCAACTTCCCTTGGTTAGGATGCAGCAAGAGAAGAAAGCATGGAAGAATAAGTACCATACTTTAGAGGTGTCCTACTCCACGGAATTGAAAGAGAAGGATGACTTGATCGATATTATTGAGAGTAGTTCTATGAAGATGATGGAGAAGCAAGAGGATTTATTTTCCTATAGAGTTCAGCCCAGTCCTAGTCACCCGTTTTATGATTCTGGTGGATGGAAAAAAGTGATCAAAAAGTATGCAGAAGAGAACAAGCAGTTGAAGGCTCATATTGCAAGACTCGTGGGAAAGCGTTAGTGTGTGGAGAGCTCTTCATCAGCTTTGGCTCCTTAGGATTTGAAATTCTATCTTTATTATTTTGTACTTATGATTATTGGAACCTGTACTAAAAGTTGAAATCCATTCCAAATTTATTATTAAAATGAGTTTTCAGTATTTCTAAATATGTTAGTACTTCAATATTTGAAATTGTTTATGATTCTTTGAGTTCCTTGAATAAAAAAAATAAATCATATGCATTGCAAATCATGCATCATTTTGCAAATCTTTTTGCATTCCTATCTTTAACAGGTGTCATACTGTGTTTATCTGCTTCGTTCAGTCAGCAAGTTGTCTCATCGCTACAATACTCGGGCTAATTCCAGGAAGAAGATGGAAAATCTTGAACAAGAGAATCATGAGCTGTGCAAAGAAGTTACTACTTTGAGAGCTGGTATGGCCAATCTGACTGCTTTGGTAGAATCATTGGTGGTTTCTCAGAATCAGCCACCACCTCCTCCTCCATCTCCTCGTGCTACTCATTCATAACTGTGATACGGTGGGAGAACTGACTTGAGGTTTTGCGTTTTGTGTTCGCAAATGTTTCGGTTTAGCAAGAGTCGCCACCGAATTTTATTTTATCCAAAAGGAAAGGTCAAAAAGCACAAGAAAGACATTTGAGATGTTTTCTTGAGTTCGGGGGGTAGATTATGAAAAGGGAAGGTGTTAGCACCCTTTTCATCCATGGTTTTCCATGGGCTCTTAGTTACTTGTTTAGATCACTTGCTTTACTTTTCCAATTGTTTGAAATGGTGCTTTGTGTGGTTTTGAAAGTATTTTGAAAAGAGGCCATTGTTTTGGCAATCTATGTGTTGTACCCCAGAATTTGCCCTCTCAATTATCAAGGCCTTTCTCACAAGGATTTTCAAGGTTCAAGCTTGCACAAGTACTTTGGAAACTGTCAAAAATGGAGAAAACAGATAAAAATATTATTTTGACAAAAAATGGAGAAATACAAGTGTACTTCGTTTCAGCTCTTTCAATTGGCCTTTAGGCCTCTTTCAATCAGCATCCTTCGATTGGCCTTTTGGCCTCTTTTGACACAAGCTTGGTTTGCATCCTTCGATTGGCCTTTTGACCTCTTTCGACACAAGCTTGGCTTGCATCCTTCGATTGACCTTTTGGCATCTTTCCCCTGGGCATGTGACTTCTTGTTGCAGGCTTCGTTTGTGACTTTTGCTGCCTGCATGCTTACAATCGAAGGCCATGACCTACTGTCCACATGTACCCCCTGCAAGGCAAGTCTTCGTTTGGGAACTCACCTTATGTGTGCCTGGATGAAAACTTTAGTGGAGCAAGAGCCTCCTTCGAATGAAACTTGGATATGTCCTTCATGTTGAACTCTAAGCCTCCTTCGAACACGGACTTTCGATTGGGAAATATGCTTCCTTCGAGCATGAGCTTCGATTGGGCAATATGCTTCCTTCGAGCATGATCTTTCGATTGGACAATAGCTTCCTTCGAGTTAGCTTGTTTCGACCACAAGCTTCGACTAAGGCAAAGGCTTCCTTCAAACAGATGTGCTTCGATCTCACTCTTGTACAAGACCAAGTCACATGCGCTGCCAGGCTCTGGCCATAAAACTCCAAAACTGTTGCACAACAGTCCTGCACAGCTGCCCAGTTCCTTGCACCAAAATGGAAAAAAAGCACTGTCCCCCAAAGGCTACAAAGAGCAGTTTGCCCAAACTGTTCAAACCATTTTGTTTTCCCTACAAAAGTTTCAGCCCCACTTGTACTGTCACGTTACACCACATTATTAATTTTACAAGGGCTGGCTGTTGTCAAAGACATCCATTCTTTTTCTCTATAAATAGAAGATTTTATGCAAAGTTAGAGGAGGACCTTTTGGCCAGTCGAAGGAATCTTCAGAAAATTCTCTAACATCATAATTTTCTCAAACACTTAAACACTCCAAACACATATCCAGAATCAAATCATATCCAGAATCCAAACACATATCCAGAATCGAAACACATATCCAGAAGCCAAACACTTATCCTCTTAGAATCTGAAACATCCTTATACCTCGTTACCCTTCAAATCCAGCAGGAAGAACCTCACCCTTGTTCTTCTCTTTCGAATCCAGTATCAAAGACACAGCCCCTGGTTCCTCCCTTCGAATCCAGAAGCATTCAAGGAAACCATGTAAAGGCCCATCACACGTTCCAGCCTCAAGCAAGGTAAGTCATTCCTAACCTTGAACCTTTCATTTCTAGCATAACATGTGAATAAGCTTCCTTTTTCGTTTCAAATATATATGTAGTGTATGTTACTTTTTTCGTTTCCACCCTTTAGTTTGTTTTTATTGCTGCCCTTTTTGGTTTGGGTTCTTTGGTTGGTTACAGATGCTTTAAGAATTAACCTGGCCGTGAGGTAATGATAGCGTGGCCTTAGGCCACGTTGCTATTTAATATTTCAAACGAAGTAAACAGGAGACATGAATATGAAACGAAGCCTCTGGCTTCTTTACTGACTCCAGGCCCAATCGAAGGAGGCAGAAAGGCAGCTTACATTTCGCGCAGATTCCTGGTCCCAGTCGAAAGGCACAATATGCTGTCCTGCTGGTCCCAATCGAAAGGCACAACATGCTGTCCTGCTGGTCCCAATCGAAAGGCACAACATGCTGACCGTGAGGCTTCAGTCGAAAGTCATGCCTTCACCCTTTTTCAGGCCAAATCGAAGAGAGCCAGAAAGTGCAGAATCGAAGGGTGTCTCTGCCCAGATCGAAAGACCCTCATTTTTTGCTTTTATTTTTATTTTTGCCCTTATATTTTCATGCAATTCGATATGGTTGTAATAGTGTAGGATTTTATCTTTTTTGCACTTTATTACTTTTATATGCTTGTTAGTAAATAAGTGATGCATGACAAGATTAACCTTTAATTTAAAATTAACCGTAGCTCACCATAATATGTACAAAGATAATATAACTGAAAAACAATACACTTGCACATGCCACTCTTAGGGTACGCCTCGAACATTGGTCATTGAGTATAGGGTGTTTTAGAGGTCACCCTCTTATCCAAAGATCATAAGTTGCCTCGAAACGGTCGCCTCGGATAAAATGATCTAAGACATTAGGGTTACCGCTAAGGCGTCCTAACATTGCTTTAGTGACCACACGTCCCTTAATCAAATTGACCCGAAAAACTCCAACGATGGTGCTACCTACTTCTCAATAGTGGGATAGCACTGTCTAAAGGACATTTGCACAGTTTAATTCCTTTTTGAGTAGGTAGATACTTTTAAGTACTTGCTCTTTTGAAAACAAAAACAAAACTTTTCGCACTTACACTCTCTTCAAAATAAAAATCCTTTTCAAACCCACAAACACAAAGAAAAGCAAACTTTTGAAAACACAATGAGCAAGTACCTAAGAGCCCGTGGATAACCACGGATAGAAAGGGTGCTAACACCTTCCCTTTCTATAATCTACCTCCCGAACCCGAGAAACAATCTCAAAAAGGAATTTTTCTGTGCTTTTGTCCTTTCCTTGTTGAATAAAATAAAAGACGGTGGCGACTCTTGCTCACCGCGACATTTTGCGAAAACAAACGCAAAACGCGAACCAGCATTCCAAAACAGTCAGTTCTCATTCCCACCGATCACAGAACTGGCGACTCTGCTGGGGAATTATTATAAGTGGGGTGTACCTTAGGATTAGATCACTTGTGTTTTCAATTGTATGCTTTGTATGCTTTAAAATTTTATGGGCTTGTATCGGAGTTCTATAGATCCTAACCCGGATCTGGGGATACCCTTTAGGTAAGTAGCAATAAACTGTGAGGGATCTGTCTGGCGTAGACCGACACAGATGAAGCAGTAGCTACATTGGTGTGACACCTTGGTCTGTACCGATATCCCTTGTGTTGGAACGAGGAGAATATGGGTCTTCTAAGGAGTCATTAAGCACCAACTGACCTTAGAACCTTAAACTGACCAACTTGGCCATAGAACAGTAGCAGTATGCTACACTCATTGAGACTAAACTCTCGCGATGGTTCCGGCCGCAAAAAAAGGTTGCTAAACTGGAATTATGACCGATTGAGGGTAGTCAGTGATATTGAGATCCTCTAGAACCCGATTACTATTTTTAGGACAGGTCTTAACCAACTGAACTGAAAGAGGGTAGTACCTAAGCTCCATGCCAGCCTAAAATCTAAGGGCTCTCTTGTGTGACTTGTGTGCCCTTTACCATGTTTGCTTTTTGTGGATACTTGTGGTGTGCCTTTACCATGACATCATAACATCATAAACATTGCATGCATCTTGCATAAAGACTAACCTATTTCAAAGACAAGAGGGTTTCATCTTTGCTCTGTTTTGTAGGACATCATGATGCGTAGGAATACTATCCGAATCAACTTTGTTCAAGTACCTACTTTGCTTAAAGAGTTGGTTGTCAGGATTCCATACACTACTTCCTTCATCAGGAGGCATGGTTCACTTCTCAGTTTAGTCACCTCAAAGTTGGACGAACAAATGATGAGTGTCCTGGTCCAGTTTTATGATCCCCTATATCATTGCTTCACCTTTCAAGACTTCCAGCTGGTTCCTACCCTGGAAGAATTCTCTGAGCTGCTTGGTATCTCTGTTTTGGAGCATACTCCTTTTACTGGTTGGGAAAAGACTCTTAAGCCCGAAGAAATTGCTGCAGCCCTTCACTTGACCAAAGAGGAGGTAATGGCTAACTGGGAGACTAGGAGTGGAGCTAAAGGTTTCCTGACTAAGTTTTTGGTTGGCAAGGCTAACTACTTCTGGGACAGCTTAGACTTCCAGGCGTACGAGGACATTCTGGCTCTCTTGATTTATGGTCTAGTATTGTTTCCAAATCCTGACACTTTTGTTGATGTTAATGCCATAAAGATCTTCATCTCTCGGAACCTTGTACCCACTCTCTTGGGTGATATCCTTCATCAGCTCTATGCTCGTACTGACCGAAAGCGGGGAACTTTGATTTGATGTGCTCCTTTATTGTCGAGGTGGTTTATTTCGCACCTCCCTAAGTCCGTACTGAAGAACAAAGAAGGAATGGGCTGGGCTTTTAGGGTAATGTCTCTTACTAATAATGACATTATCTGGACTCTCAAAGGCTTGGATGAGGTGACTGTCATTGATCGTTGTGGAGAGTATCCTAATGTTCCATTGATTTGAACCCATGGAGGAATTTCTTATAACCCATGTTTAGCTCTCCGTCAGTTTGGAAGAGCCAGGAGAGAAGGGCCTCATGAGATGTTGATGCCTCATATCATCTTTGACTTTCAGGGAGATAGCGACGAGCTGCGTCGTAGATTCATCAGGGCTTGGGATAGAGTTCACCGATCTGACCCACATGAGTTGGGACCAAAGACTTCTCTGCCAATGGAGCCATATCTCAGATGGGTCCGCATCCGTGCCCAGAAGCTAGGTATGCCATATGAAGTTGTCAGACCTGTTACTCTTGAAGTTGCAAATGAGGAAGGGGTACTTCCAACTATTCTCCATCCTCATATGCCCACTGATATTGGGACACTGAAGAGGTCTTGGGCGCAGCTGCAGGAAGAACGGGATTCTTATCGGGAAAGGTTCAATGAACAAGAGCAAAAGATCCAGAGGCTGACTAAGCAACTGGAGAGTGAGCGGGCCCTGAATGATTATATCCGCACTGAGAAGAAGAGACCATGGGAGCCTTGATGGACCTTTGATGATTTCTTTTACAGTTTTTATTTACTTTTCAGTATTTCCATTCTTGTAACGCCTAAGGGCAATTTGTTGAACAATTTAAATTCTGAAGTTAAATCTAATGAAGTGTGTTTCCTTTCTTGTTTACAAATTTGAATCCCGATTGTCTTTGAAATCATAAATCATACGCATTTCATCCTATGCACTTCATAAACAGGTACCCTTTTACAGGTCTCTTATCTTCTTCGCTGTTTATTTCAGCAATCATCATGTCTACTGAACCTTCCACTGAGCAAGCTATCAAGGCCCTCCAGGCCCAGAATGCCCAGTTTCAAGAGTTGGTCATGAGCCTAGCTAAGGGTCAGCAGGACCTGAAGACCCTGATTCTGAAAGAGAGGAAGAAGAAGAAGAAGAGGACCATCTTGTTCAATGCTGGACGCAGATTTAGAAGCGGGCTGCAGAATGAGGTTGATCTGACCACCTCATCTGGAGGGAAGGTTAGTCCACAAGAAAGGAGGGCTCCTAGCCCTATGGTCTCCGACAATGAGACGGACTATGAGGAAGAACAGTATCCTCCTGCTGAGGATAAGTACAAACAGCTGGAAGACCGCTTGAGCGCTATGGAGATACAAAAGGTGCCCGGTCTGGACTTCGGAGATCTGGGTTTATCGTCTGGGGTGGTGATTCCCCATAAGTTCAAGGCACCTACCTTTGCCAAATATGACGGAGCTTCCTGTCCAAAGTTGCACCTCCAGTCATATGTGAGGAAGATCCAACCTTACACTGCTGATAAGAACTTGTGGATCCATTTCTTTCAAGACAGTCTTTCAGGGACTCAGCTTGAATGGTTCTATCAGCTGGATGGAGCCAGTATTCGCAGCTGGGAGGATTTGGCTACTGCATTCTATAGGCAGTATCAGTATAACTCCAACCTCGCTCCTACGCGTACCCAACTCCAGGGTATGTCAATAGGGACGGGTGAAGGAGTTAAAGAGTATGCTCAAAGATGGAGAGACCTTGCCGGAAGGGTGCAACCACCTTTGGCTGATCGTGAACTTGTTGATATGTTTCTGGGGACCCTGTTCGGTCCGTTCTTTAATCATCTGATTGGAAGCTCTTCAGCCGGGTTTACAGACCTTATCTTGACTGGTGAAAGGATTGAAGCTGGTATTAAATCTGGGGAAATATAGAAGGGTGCCTCATCGAGCACCGAGAAGAAACCGTTTAAGAAAGAGTCCAGTGCTGTCTACAGTTCAAGAAGACAGAATAGACCTGAACACCGCCAAGATTTCAATGCGGTTGTTATTTCAAAACCTGCTGGTGCTCCTCAGCATCACAACCAACAAAGGGACGAGAGACCTCAAAGGCAATTCACCCGTCTCAACATGACTTTGTCTCAGATTCTGCCACAGTTGCTGAAGACCAATCTGGTGACTCTAAGGGAAGCCCTAAAGAATCCCAATACTACATCACCAAAGTATAACCCCAACACCCACTGCACTTATCACTCTGAGAGCCCGGGGCATAATACAGATGATTGTTTGACTTTGAAGAATAAGGTCCAAGACTTGATTGATGCAAAGGAGATTGAGTTTGAGGCACCCGAGAGGCCCAATGTTGTAACTGCTCCCATGCCCAAGCATGGAGTGAATGCTGTAGAGGAAGACTTGTTTGTAGTTTCTGTGGATGATATTGTTACCCCTCTGATGACTGTCAAGAAGAACCTGTTGCTAGCTGGTTTATTTCCGGGTTATGGTGAAGGTTGCCATATGTGTTCTTTTTTACCTACTGGTTGCCCATATTTGAAGTCAGGTATCCAAAACCTGATGGATAGCAAAGAGATCCTGTTTGAAAAGACTATTGTTCCATCCATTCCTACTGAAGAAGTTTCCATCATTACCATTTTCAACAATTCTCCCAAGGCTCCCTCGAGGAAGCCTGTCAGAATTACGCATGTTCCGAAGATCGCACCTGTAATCATCACTGTTCCGGGGCTCATCCCCTACACCTCTGACAAAGCTGTCCCTTGGCACTATGGGGCAGCTCTTTATGTTCTCAAAGTTAAGCAAGAGTTTAATGCTGATACCGGCGTCAGCAACATTACTGGACCTGCAAAAGTCCCCCGCAGCGGTAGACTTTTCTCACCTGATATTGCTCCACCAACTGTCCGAAGACCTGTTGTCATTACACCTGAAAGTGTACCCACTACTGTTCCTGACCAAGTTCATATCCTTACCCCTGTCGCCGAGTCCTCTGACGCTCGGGGCAAAGGGATCACCACTGATATGCCTGCCCAGACGGAGGCGCCAAAGACAACCATTGTTGAAGCTTCCAAACAGGAGATGGAAGAGATTCTGAAGATTATTAAGAAGAGTGATTATAATGTAGTTGAGCAACTGGGGCAAACCCCATCTAATATTTCTATGTTATCTTTGTTGTTGTGTTTAGATGCCCATTCCAAGGCTCTGATTACCTTCCTAAAGACGGCCCACATGCCACAAGAGACATCAGCTGATCAGTTTACCGATTGTGTGGCCAACTTAACTGCTGATAATGGGTTGGGTTTCTCCGACGCTGATCTGACAGCTAAAGGGAAGAACCATAATGATGCCCTGCATGTCTCCATTGAATGCAGGGGCACTAATCTTTCACATGTGTTGGTTGACACTGGTTCCTCATTGAACGTCTTGCCCAAGAAAGCTCTAGACAGGTTGGATTGTGAAGGGTTGGAGCTGAAGCCAAGTAACATTGTTGTCCGGGCCTTTGATGGGTCTAAAAGGATGGTGCATGGTGAGGTTGATATTCCAATTAAAGTTGGTTCTCAGGTCTTCAATTCTATATTCTACGTAATGGATATTCGGCCGTCCTATTCTTGTTTGCTGGGTCGTCCATGGATCCACAAAGCTGGAGCTGTGACTTCAATGCTCCACCAGAAGCTGAAGTACCCGGTCAGAGGGAAGATTGTGACAGTACAAGGGGAGGAAGAGTATATGGTCAGCCACCTCAACTTGTTCAGATACGTAGAGATGGATGGGGAGTTCATTGAGACCCCATTTCAGCACTTTGAAGAGGTTCCTCAGACACTGGCATCAGCTGAGACCGTGGTTGAAGATTCTCCTATGAAGATGGCTTCCTTAAAGGACGCCCGGGCTGTTATTGAGAAGGGTGAATATTCAAACTGGGGCCGACTTCCTGATTTCACTCAGAAGACTAACAAGTTTGGTTTGGGTTTCACGGCAGAAGCTCAAAGGGCTGTTCGTAGTGCAAGGATTGCAAGACCTCCAGTGTTCATCAGCAACTCGGGAGTAAATGCCATTGAAGATGATGTGGAGGAGTCTGAATTCGACAGCTGGATCTATCCTACGACCAACGGTGGACCAAGCAACTGGACAGCGAAGGACTTCATCCCTATTACTTTTGTTACCCAGTAATGAACTCTTTGTTTTGAATTTGTAACAGACAATGTTTTGAAACTTTATGGCCCGGTGTCTTACCCGGGACACCGTGGTTTCATTTGTGAGGGCTTTTGTGTGCCATTTTCATATATCATTAATAAAAGCATTGGACGTTTTTTGCATTTTTGCGCTCTTTGTTTTTCTTTTATTATATATTGCAAAACAGCTATTTTTACACACACTCACATATACAGGTCTCCATCCACTCTAGATCTCACTGGTAACGACTCTGCTACTGCCGGTTATGACTTCGAAAATCCGATCAACTTAGCCGAAGACGAAGGTGAAGATGATTGTGAAGTTCCTGGTGAACTTGCAAGACTGCTACTCCAAGAAGAGAGGGCCATTCAGCCACATGAAGAGCCAGTGGAAACGGTGAATCTGGGTACTGAGACAGACAAGAAGGAAGTCAAGATCGGTGCAAATCTGGAGCTTAGTGTGAAACAACGGTTGATTCAAATGCTGCATGACTATGTTGAGATCTTTGCCTGGTCTTATGAAGATATGCCTGGGTTGGATACTGACATCGTGGTTCATCGCCTGCCTACCAAGGAAGACTGCCCTCCGGTAAAACAGAAGGTTCGCCGTATGCGCCCGGAGATGTCTGAGAAAATCAAGGCCAAAGTTATGAAACAATTTGACGCCGGTTTTCTAGAAGTGACTTCTTACCCTCTGTGGGTCTCCAATGTGGTTCCGGTACCGAAGAAAGATGGTAAAGTTCGAATGTGTGTTAGCTACAGGGATTTGAAAAGGGCAAGCCCTAAGGATGACTTCCCTCTGCCTCACATCGACGTTCTGGTTGACAATACTGCTCAACACAAGGTATTCTCCTTTATGGATGGTTTCTCCGGTTATAATCAAATCAAGATGGCTCCTGAAGACATGGAGAAGACCACTTTTGTTACTCAGTGGGGTACTGTGATCGGTGGAAATAGAACAGACTGTTTTTTAAGCTGGTTTCGCGAAATGTCGCGGTAAGCAAGAGTCGCCACTGTCTTTTATGTTCTCCAACATGGAAAGGACAAAAGCACAGCAAAATTCCTTCTTTGAGAGTGTTTCTCGGTTCGGGATGTAGATTTATAGAAAGGGAAGGTGTTAGCACCCTTTCTATCCGTGGTTATCCACGGGCTCTTAGGTACTTGCTCTTATGTTTTCAAAATTTTGTTTGCTTTTCAAGTGTGTGTGGGTTTTGAAAAAGTTCGTTTGAAAAAAACTTCTAAGTAACTCTTGTATCAGTCCTCAAGAGTGTATGAAGTGTTTTGTTTGAAAACTTTTTGAAAGTGTGGGGTGCGAAAAGTTGTTCTTGTTTGTTTTTTAAAAGAGCAAGTACTTAAGAGATCTACCTACTCTAAGGAATTAAGCTGTGTAAGAGTCCTTTAGATAGTGTTATCCCACCATTGAGAGGTAGGTAGCACCATCGTTGGAGGTATTCGGGTCAATTCGATTATCGGGACAATGTGGTCATCGAAGCAATGGTAGGACATCTTAGAAGTAACCCTAATGTCCTAGATCCTTTTATCCGAGGCAACCGTTTCGAGGAAACTTGATCTTTTAGACAGAAGGGCGACCTCTAAGATACCCTATACTTGATGACCACTTTCGAGGCAACCAGTGAGGCGTACCCTAGGAGTGGTATGTGCATGTGTGTTGTTTTTCAGTTAAGGTTATCTTGTATGTTATTTGTGAGCTACGGATTGATTTTATTTACATACATTCTTTCATGCATTGTTAACAGTTAGGAGTGCGGAAAAGTAAATTGCGGAAATATAAATTCTAACTATTACAAGGCGCGGGTCTATACATCGCCAAAAAACAAAGACCCGTTTTGGTAAATAAGTGCGAGAAATTTAAATAAAGCGGTAAAATCCCTAATTAACTATTACATATCTGGAGACAGTTACATAAATAATCAAAATAAAGTAAATGCGCGCGAAAGAATTAAATCAGGAACGTCCTAAGGGTTTTGACCCTTTTAAGAAAAGAATTGAATTTTTATTTGTCTTTTTGTAATTAAAATTAAAACTAATTATTTAATTTATTAAAAGAAAGAAAAGTTTTTTTTTGTATTTTTATGTTTTTAATGAAATAAAATAAAAGGAATTAAAATTAAAAGTTAATAAAAACCTAATTCTAAATTTATTTTAATTATTAAGAAAAAAGGTTAAAGTTGCCTAATTAAAACTAATTCAATTTATTAGTATTTATTTACAAAAATAACATGAAATTAATAATAATAATAATATTAGTTTTTTTTTTGATTTTTATGAAAAAAAGTTAGTTATGTTAATTTAGTGATAATAATAATAATGATAATAATTAAAAAAAAGAAAATAAAAAGAAAAGGAAAATAGAAAAAAAAAAAAGAAATAGAAACCAATGGGGGTGTTGATGGCCCAATGGAGGTGTGAAGCCTGGAAATTGCTGGCCCATTAACCAGCCTTGTTGACTTTTGGAGATTTCCTGGAGCACGTTGACTGGAGAATATAGTGTTCATCACTTTTTGGCCCTCGGATTGATGATCATGGCCACTTGGCATGTGGAACGCTGTAGGTTCATGGTGAAACGCACTGGGCATCCTGCACACAAACACATAAGAAAAAATAATATGGAATTTTGGGGGACCTGGGAAGAACTTACAGCGCGGTATGATGGATCTTAGGACGTGGCAAGGGTTGCTTTAGCTTCAGGGGATGGCAAAGAAGAGAGTCACGTTCTCCTTTTGGCCTGAAAATGCTTGCAATACTCCTTTTGATCTCACACTTTTTTTTGACACTTTTTGGATTTTGCTCTGGCCGTTTGTGTAATGTTCTAGGTTGTGAATGAGGCTTGCAAGGCTTGTATATATAGTAATGAGTTCGAATAAGTCACATTTAGGAGCTTTTAACCATTGCCATTAAGCTTTGGATTTTCTCATAACCACCATTAAAGAAACTTGCCATTTTTGTTCAAAATTTGAATTTTATGCTCATAATAGGCTTGGCACGAATTTGGCATGTGTATTATGATGCATCAAGGCCATTCAAACCACAAGATATCACTTAATTAATTTTTTTGATTTTTATTTGAATTTTATGGATTTAAAATGAATTAAATCAATAAAATTAAATAAAAATAGAAAAAATAAATGTTTAATCTTGAATTTAATCAGGGGACACGTGGGTGGCATGACAAGGATGAATCAAGTGGAAAAAAGTGGGCCCTTTTGTCAAAAATTGAAGTTTCAAGGATAGTTGACTTTTGCTATTTCACAAATATTTCCCAACTTCTCCAATGCATATCTTGCTCAATTTTGATCATATGAACATGTTCTTGGACATTTTGGAAAGGTCTTGAAGTCCTCTAACCAATGCCTTTGGTCCCATGTCACTTTGAGTTACCAATCTAAAGTTATGGTCTTTGACTTAAAATGCCTTTTTGTTGACTTTTGAAAATGACCTATAATGTTGAAATTGATAACTTTTTGTGAGAGCATTTCTTGGACTTGGAATGTGAAGATGAGTTGTAGGAAATGTCATCCCTTTCAAAATGAGCATTGGATGGGATTTTTTTGATGAACCATGAAAATGTTATGCCTTGGTCAAGTTACAGTTGACTTTTTCAACTGTCCAAAAATGGAAACTTTTGCATCTTGATGATTTTTGAGCCACTCTTGTGGAATCATGATCAAGATTTGATCCAATGATGATTGTGGCTTCAAAATAAGATGTTGGCCAAAAATTTTGACTTTTGACTGCCAAATGACCATTTTACCCCTACAGTTGATTGTGAAGCAATTGGGGTTTTTGACTGTGCAACTTGACCTTGTGAGCCTTGAAACTTGACATGTAGGTGCTTGACAATGTATATGAGCGTATGGGACTTGATTGAGCCCTTGAAAACCTCAACTTCCTTGAAAGAACCAAAACCCTAATTTGACTGGCTTAGGAGGGTGTTTGAACTGTGCAACCCTTGAGTAGACTTGAGCAAATTGAGATGATGCTTGTCAAAACTTTGAAGAATATGGGAGGGAAAATTTTGGGGTACAACAGTTGCCCCTGTTCAATCTTCTTAGACCTGAGGATGTAGATTGGCTTGCGTGCCTTTCGTGATCCGAAGGTAGAAGATGATTGAACACTAAAGTGCCCAGAAATTTGCACTCACATAGTAGAGTATCAGTAGTGTGATAGCGGGAATGGGCTTACATATGCCATTTGGAGAGATGGTGGATAGGAGGATGGGCTTAAAGATGCCATCTGGAAGTGTGACAGAACCTTGTCGGGAATGGGCTTATAGATGCCATTTGGAACTGTAATGGATAGCTGCGTCCGAATAAGGAATAGAATGGCCTCCGTGTCTGGAGCATATCTAGTCTGTGTCTAATTGCTGACGTCCGAATAAATAGTAGAATGACCGCCGCGTCTGGGGTATATCCATACTGTGTTTGAATGAGTGATAGAATGTCATCCGAATCTGGATCGTATCTGGACTGAACAATAGAATAACATCCGGGCTGGAGCATCTCTAAGTTGTCTTTAGAAGTTTGAATCTGAATAAGCAATAGAATAACGTCCAGATCTGGAGCATCTCTAGGCCATCTTCGGAGAGAAATCTGAATAAGCAGTAGAATAACATCCGGGTCAGGAGCATCTCTAAGCTATATCTGAAAGGAAATCTGGAATGAGTATCAGAATGTCGCCATGTCTGGGCCGCCTCTGAACTATATCTGGAATAAACAATAGAATAACATCCGTGGTTGGAGCATCTCTAAGTTATCTTTAGGAGTTTGGATCTGAATAAGCAATAGAATAGCGTCCGGGTTAGGAGCATCTCTGAGCTATCTCTGGAGAGAAATCTGGAATAAGTATCAGAATGTCACCATGCCTGGATCGCATCTGAACCATCTCTAGAAGGAAGTCTGAATAAGCAATAGAATAGCATCCGTGTCCGGAGCATCTCTAAGCTATCTCTGAATAAGCAAAAGAACAACATCCATCTCTGGAGCATTTCCCAGCTATATCTGAAAGGATACTCTTGAATAAGCAAAAGAATAGCATTCATATCAGGAGCATTTCTTAGCTATCTCTGAGAGGGAATCTCGTATAAGTATCAGAATATAGCCATATCTGGATCACATCTGAACCATCTCTAGAAGGAAGTCTGAATAAGCAATAGAATAACATCCGTGTCCGGAGCATCTCTAAGCTATCTCTAAATAATCAAAAGAACAACATCCATCTCTGGAGCATTTCCCAGCTATATCTGAAAGGAAACTCTTGAATAAGCAAAAGAATAGCATCCATATCAGGAGCATTTCTTAGCTATCTCTGAGAGGGAATCTGGAATAAGTATCAGAATGTAGCCATATCTGGATCGCATCTGAACCATCTCTAGAAGGAAGTCTGAATAAGCAAAAGAATAGCATCCATATCTGGAGCATTTCCCAGCTATATCTGAAAGGAAACTCTTGAATAAGCAAAAGAATAACGTCCATCTCTGGAGCATTTCTAAGCCCTCTCTGAAGAGAAAATGTGAATAAGCAAAAGAATAGTATCCATATCTGGAGCATTTCCCAACTATATCTGAAAGGAAACTCTTGAATAAGCAAAAGAATAACGTCCATCTCTGGAGCATTTCTAAGCCATCTCTGAAGAGAAAATCTGAATAAGCAAAAGAACAACATCCATCTCTGGAGCATTTCCAAGCTATCTCTAGAGATAAATCTGAATAAGCAAAAGAATAACATCCATATCTGGAGCATTTCTCGGCTATATCTGAAAGGAAACTCTTGAATAAGCAAAAGAATAACGTCCATGGCTGGAGCATTTCTAAGCCATCTCTGAAGAGAAAATCTGAATAAGCAAAAGAACATCATCCATCTCTGGAGCATTTCCAAGCTATCTCTGGAGATAAATCTGAATAAGCAAAAAGAATAACATCCATATCTGGAGCATTTCCCAGCTATATCTGAAAGGAAACTCTTGAATAAGCAAAAGAATAACGTCCATCTCTGGAGCATTTCTAAGCCATCTCTGAAGAGAAAATCTGAATAAGCAAAAGAACAGCATCCATCTCTGGAGCATTTCCAAGCTATCTCTGGAGATAAATCTGAATAAGCAAAAGAATAACATCCATATCTGGAGCATTTCTCGGCTATCTCTTCAATCTCTTTAATGTAGATACGCCCTGGCTGGATACAGGTGTCGAATCTACTCGCAGATATGCCCTGGCTAGATACAGGAATCGAATCTGGAATTGCGACAGTTGATAGTAATCATCTTTGGGATTGACCTTTTTTTTTCCTGAAAAGGCGAAACATCAGTTGTATGCAATGTCATGATGTATGAAATGCATGATGTCATGATGTCCCAAAATAAATGAGATAGTGTGTTATGATGCGTATATGCATGCGTCATGGTGTATGATAATGTGATGTTCATGAATGTATTTTCGTCTAGGAAAATAAATCCTTGACGAATGTCGGGAAGTTGAATCCTGGGCTGATGTTGAAGAGTGAAGTTCTTCATTTCCGCTGGGGATGTTGATTGCAAGAATAAACCGGTAGGAGAAGATGACTCCGTTGGGGAATAAACTTGTTGGAGAGATGACTCTGCGGGGAATTACTCTGTGGGAAGAGATACTTCGCTGAGGTTTTGATGAGAACTCCGCTGGGGATACCGTTGATGAGTTATGTTGGAAGATTTGATGAACTCCGCTGGGGGATAGGAAGAACTTCGCCGAGGACGATCTTTTCGTGGTGATTAGCTGAGGATAACCCAGTTATACCCTGGTGGGGAATAACCTTTGAATAAAGTCGGGGAGACGCGTTCGTGCTCTGCAGGGGATAAACTTCCAGAAATCTACTGGGGAGATTGATTCAACTCTCTTGGGGAAACCTTTGAACTGTACTGGGGAAGTGGTTCCACTGGGGTGTCTGGTATTCTGCCGGGGAAACAATCTTAGATCAAGACTGCCGGGGATGCTTGCTTAAGAACATCTGTATACTCCGCTGGGGAATATTGAGATTTTCTGGGGATACCCAACTTCCTTAAGGCTGACAGTGGACTAACTCTGCTTGGGGAGAGTGTTGCTGACTTGCCGGGGGTACTGTGCCTTTTTAGGGCTGATGGGAGACCGACTCTGCTCGGGGAGAACTGTTGAATCTTGTCTTACTCTCGGGGAGTGAAGGTATCTTGGTCACGTTCTTCAACTGAACCTACCTTAGTACCTTGGTTGACAGAGCAACTAGATCGCTTAGACAACTCATATTGCCCCTGTTTCTATGGGAGAAGATACCTGTGGAGGCGCTTGATGACTGCCGATTGACAAATTTCCTTCTGGTAGGCAAGTGACGAGATGCCGGGACATAGTCGTACACTTTAATCCCTAACTTTTTCCTGGACCGCCCTTTCGGGTTTTCAGTCCACCGGGATACCCATTGTTGTACCCCAAAATTTGCCCTCGCATTTTTCCTCAAGAAATCACAGCTTCAGGCGTTTCCTGATTTTTCAAACTGGCTCAAGAATTGGTCAAACAGACTTTTCTCGTCAGTCAGACAAAAATTAGGGTGTTCATTGATTTTCATGGCTCTAGAACAATTCTTACAGTTGCTTAGGGTTTTGGTTGATTTTGGCTCAACTTTGATCAGGCGAACGTTTCTTTGGCATTTAACCAGGAATTAGGGTTTTTATGCGCGGTTCTTCAGAAAGATTTAATTCTATGGTGTTTGTCAAGCTATTCTGAAATGTGGATTGAAACATTTGGATTAAACTCGCAGGGTTTGACTAAATCAATGAAAAGAGACACTGGGATTGAATTTGCGTTTGTTGGATTTAATCAGTGAAAAGGGGCAGATTGACGTTTTGTTTAATTAACTGTCGTTTGGTTTGAAATTATGCGTTGCTTTGGATAATTGGAGCGCCAGGTTTGTCATAAAATCACATTGTTTATTTAATTGTTTATTATTCTGAGTTTAAATGATTGAAATTTATTTTCAATTATTATAACTTAAAGAGTTATAAATAATAAAGTAAACAATTGAAAAGAAGAAAAGAATTAATTGGATGAAAGGAATTTTTATTTCATTTTTAAATATTTGTTACAATTGTTATTTAAATACGAGTATTCATTTACAAAGTATTTATAATAATGATATTACATTTATTCAAATTTAAATAAAAAAAACTATCCTAATATTCTTCTAAGTCTTCAATTCTTCATCCTCCATCTTTTGCTATTCCTCTCCATTTAATTTTTATCTGCAAAGGAAAGAAAAAGAAGTCAGAAGCAGATAAATAGTTAAAGCAGACAGAAAAAAAAAGTTTCATCATTAAAAACAAACGGTCGGAATCAGTTTTACCCTCTTTGCAAATCACGGGATTTCTCCCGGTTCACAAAGAAGGATGGAATGCTTGCAACTACAAATGAATGCACAAAGTAAAAATTGCACAATTCAAAGTTTGACAGCATATGCAAGTTTAAGTCTAAAAGCAAACTAAATCCAAAGTCAACAAGCTGCCAAAAGATATATCAAGATATCAAAATACCCAAGATGCCAAAACTGTCACAAAAGAAGCAGGCAATATGGACAAGAGATAAAATATGCAGCACTAAGCTACTTATGCAAGCAACCTATTTCCATTTCATCATTTTCAGCCATTTGCTTTTTCAGAAAAAGACAAATGTAAACCATATTGAATGTTTAAAATTTGTCAGGAGAGAGAAGAAGAGAGGAGAAGTTCAGGCTTACTGGTTTTTGGCTTTAGGCATAAAGAAATATAAAAACAGAAACTGCAATAAAACAGTGAAGCAGAAGGCAGAAGTATGAAGAAATTGGAATGCAAACAAAACTGTCAATAAAAAGTAACAGAATAATTTTTCCACATTAAAACCTTGCAAGTTTGCCCATCAGTTTGACCAAGGAAAAGATATCAAAAATCAAAAGCATTCAAAAGGCCTCGCGCCCAAGAGCCTATCACACAGTTCAGCACAAGCCCAAACACAAAAAAACCTGATTTAAACCTCCAACAACACAAACTGTCAAGGCTTAAGAACCAAAAAAAAAAACAGCCAAGACTATCATCAAGCCCTTAGCCTCAACAACCTGTAGCATAAGCCTGAAATCTGCAAGCTTAAACCAGCATAAGCCTGAAACCAACAAGCTAAAACCTGTCAATAACATAAAACTGCATAAGTCTGAAGCATAGCTTCATCAAATATAAACCAGTATGGCCTAAAACCAGAGAACCTGCTCAAACCTGTTCAAGCCTCCAAGCAAAAACATAACACGTTACAACCCCTCAAGCCACTAACCTGCATCCTAGGCCACAAACCTGAAACCTTTGCCAAGAAGCATGAACCATTAAAGCCATCAAATATAAACCAGTAAGGCCATAACCTGTGACCTCAAACATGTCCAGCCAAAAAACCTGTCAAACCTTGAACCAAGCTAATACAAACCATTCCAAGACAACACAAATCTGTCAAGCTTCGCCAAGCATCAAAACTACTGTCAAGCCTAAGCATTCAAGGCAACAAAAAGCCCTCAGAAAATATTCATCATTGGGCTAACATTCACAAATCATACAGCATCAAGGCAACCAAACACAAGGCAACTAGGGTCCACAGAGGAAGAGGAGATAAAAAAGCATACAGAAGCGAGGCATCAAGACAAGCAAGAAGAAGAAGTGAAATCAAAGAGGTTTTCAGTTCAAGTGTCATCATCAAACCTAAGGGACAAAGTACGAAATACCAGGAATCCAAGCGAGAACAACGTCTTCACCGTCTCTCCGCCGTCAAGCCTCCAAACGCCTCCGATCCCATCCTCATTCCTCCTCTGCCTCCTCCAAAAGATAGAATTTCTTTTCATTCCTTTTCAAAACCTCGCGTAAACCAAGAATCAGAATCCATAATTGAAAAAAGACTAAACATGCAAAAAGGGAATTAACAAAAATCCTAAAAAACGCAAACGAGAAATCATACCCCTTCTTACTGCCGATCGAGTGAGCCTGAGGTTGAGAACGGATGGTGGCGCGGTGGCTCTAGGCGGAGGGTCCCGGGTCAGTAACCGTTGCATTAAGCGAAAGAAGAAGACGAAGTGATGAACAACGGCGCGCCGCTCTCAGCAAGCCCTAAGCTTTTCCCCAATTGAAAACAAAATCAATGAACCCTAAAAAAACCTTTGTCTCAAACAATTGGGCCTAACCCGTTCAAATGCTAAGCCCAAAGCATGTTCCTGATCACACCCCCCATCCTGCTTCTGAATACTCTTGGTTTGGGCCCTAAAAAATCAAAGGCCCATTCAAATCTCCAAACCCTTTTTTTTTAGAATTTAAAACCTATTTTATTTTCTTTTGTTAATAAATTAACATGACTTTTTTTTTTACATCAAATTTTTTTTTAATAATACTTTTTATAACATAATTCTAATTTTGAACACAATATATTTTTTCCTCAAACTTAAAACATTTTCTTTCAATTAAAAACTCTTGTATAAATATACATTAATACTAAAAATACATAAGAATTGGAATTATTTAAAATACTTTTTTTTTTATTTTATTAAACTTATTTTGATTTATACATAAATTCTCTTTAAGTTAATACATTTCCTTTTCTTAGAAATAATTTGTACATAATCGATAAAAAATATATATATTTTTTACATACATAATATAATTTAAAACATTTTTCTTTCTTTTAAGTAAAATACTTTTTTGTACATATTAAAGAAAAATACAAGATTACAAATTAAATAAAGAAAACATCTAATTCTTTTTATTAAGTAAACCATACTTGATAACACATTAAATTCACATTTTTTTAACTTGTAAATAAAATACATGTACACGTACACTTACACAATACATTTTACATTTGATGCATTATACATTTGCTATACTTTGCTATACATTGATTACATTTGATTGCAATTCAATTTGGTTGTAATTATTTAAGTCTTATCCCCATTTGTGAATTTGTACCCCCACTCCCGGATACCATTTGTAATAGCGTAGACTTTAAAATTCCCGCAATTTACCGCTTTCGAATTATACCATGGTTAGACCTAGGGTTTGCATGTACATAAAACCAAACGCTAGATAACCTAATACAAAGACAAATGCATGAAATCAATACACGATCACACTTGCACCCCCTAGGGTAATCCCACATGTTGCCTTCCAAAATGGGCCATGCTTGCACGTCGAGTTTCTTTGGCAAAACGAATTCAAACGATCATAAGTCCCTCGATGACGCTTTCGAAAGTCGCTTACCAAAATGATCAAGTCCCTTCAAGCAAAATTGCCAAAGACACTTGGCACCATTGCATTCATGGTCCATACGATGACCCGCACCCGTCCCGTTAAACATCCTAAACGCAAGATTGTCCACCAAATACAATGGTGGAACAAAATTGTTAAAAGGGTTAAAACATAGAGAAAACCTTTGAGTACAATAGGGGTAGACACAACTCTTAGTTACTTGAGATCAACTTGCAAAAAAACACTTGCCCCCTTTTCAAAAACCACACCTCACAAACACTTTCAAAACAAACTCTCAAAAACATTTGAAACATCTTTTCGAAAAGATACACACTTTTGTAAAACACTCAAACACGAGTCAATTACAACGGTTGCCGAAACGAAGGCATCTTCTTCAAAAACATTTTCAAAACACACACATACACACACCATTTTCAAGCAATCGAAAATCAAGGCAAGTGATCTAAAAACCAAGTAACTAAGAGCCCATGGATAACCATGGATGAAAAGGGTGCTAATACCTTCCCTTTTCATAATCTAACCCCCGAACCCACGAAATATCTCAAAAGGTTTTTGCTGTGCTTTTTAACCTTTCCTTTAGGATAAAATAAAAAGTCGCTGGCGACTCTTGCTAAACCGAACAAGTGCGAATACAAACGCAAAACTCAAGTCAGTTCTCCCACCGTATCACAGAACTGGCGACTCTGCTGGGGATTTTTTCCAAAGTGGGGTTACCTTAGGGTTTAGATCACCTTTGTTTTCAATTGATTGCTTTGTTTGCTTTTACATTTATGGGCTTTGCATCGGAGTTTCATAGATCTTAACCCGGATCTGGGGAATACCCTTTTAGGTAGCATAATATGTGAGGGACCTGTCCGGCGTAGACCGACATGGGTGAAGCAGTGGCTACGTTGGTGTGGAACCTTAGTCTGTACCAATATACCTTGTGTTGCAACGAGGAGAATATGGGTCTTCTAAGGAGTCATCAAACGCCAACCGACCTTAGAACCCTAAATTGACCAAACTTGGCCATAGAACAGTAGCAGTATGCTACACTCATTGAGGCTAAACTCTCGCGATGGTTCTGGCCGCAAGAAAAGATTGCGATGCTGGAGTTATGACCGATTGAGGGTAGTCAAGGATTTGAGATCCTCTAGAACCCGGTTACTTTTGATAGGACAGGTTTTAACCAACGAAACTAAAAGAGGGTAATGCCTAAACTGCATGCTGGCCTAAAACCTATGGGTTGTCTTGTGTGACTTGTGTGCCTTATCATTATGAATACTTGTGGTGTGTTTCATCATAGCATCATACCATCATACCATTGCATGCATCCTGTATAAGGACTGAACCGTTTCAAAGACAAGAGCGTTTCATCTTTGCTCTGTTTTGTAGGACATCATGATGCCCGTGCGTAGGAATACTATCCGGCTCAACTTTGTTCAACCACCAACTTTGCTCAAGGAATTGGTTGGTAGGATTCCAAACACTACTTCCTTCATCAAGAGGCATGGTTCTCTCCTCGGTTTGATCACTTCAAAGTGGGACCAACAACTGATAAGTGTCCTGACCCAGTTTTATGATCCCCTGTATCATTGCTTCACCTTTCAAGACTTCCAACTGGTCCCTACCCTGGAAGAATTCTCTGACTTTCTAGGTATCCCTGTTTTGGAGCAAACTCCATTCACTGGTTGGGAGAAGACTCTTAGGCCTGAAGAGATTGCTGCAATCCTGCCCTTGACCAAAGAGGAGGTAATGGCTAACTGGGAAACTAGAAGTGGAGTTAAGGGCTTTTTGGTTAAGTTTCTGGTTGGCAAAGCTAATGATTTCTGGAATGACTTAGACTTCAAGGCGTACGAAGAAATTCTGGCTCTTTTGATCTATGGTCTGGTGTTGTTTCCAAATCCTGACACCTTTATCAGTATCTATGCCATAAGGATCTTCATGTCTCGGAATCCTGTACCCACTCTTTTGGGTGATATCCTGCAACAACTATATGCTCGTACTGCCCGAAGACGGGGAACTCCATGGTGTTGTGCTCCTTTGCTAGTGAGGTGGTTTATTTCGCACCTTCCTAAGTTCGTGCTGAAGAATGAAGAAGGAAAGGGTTGGGCTCATAGGTTAATGTCTCTCACTGATAACGACATCACTTGGACTCTCAGAGGTTTGGATGAGGTAGCTGTTATTGATCGTTGCGGAGAATACCCTAATGTTCCCTTGATCGGCACCCAGGGAGGAATCTCTTATAATCCGTGTTTAGCTCTCCGTCAGTTTGGAAGAGCCAGAAGAGTAGGGCCTCATGAGATGTTGGTTCCTCACTTCCATTTTGAATTTCAGGTAGACAGTGACGAACTACGCCATGGATTCATTAAGGCTTGGGGCAGAATTCATAAAGCTGACCCACATGAGTTGGGACCAAAGACTTCTCTACCAATGGAACCCTATTGCAGATGGGTCCGCATCCGTGCTCAGAAGTTAGGTATGCCGTATGAAGCTGTCAGACCTGTCATTCTTGAATCTCTTGGTGAAGAAGGAGTGCCTCCAACTGTCCTCCCTCCTCAAATACCCGCTGATGTTGATACACTGAAGAGATCTTGGGCGCAACTAAAGGAAGAGCAGGATTTTTATTGGGAAAAGTTCAACGAACAGGAACGGAAGATCCAGAAGCTGACTAAGCAATTGGAGGAAGAGCGGACCCTGAATGACTATATCTGCACTGAGAAGAGGAGGCCATGGGAGCACTGATGGGCTTTGGATGTTTCTTTTACAACTTTTATTTCCTTTTCAGTATTTTCATTCTTGTAATGCCTAAGGGCCAATTGTTGAACAATTTAAAGTTTGAATCTAATGAAGTGTGTTTCCTTTTTGTCTACAAAGTTGAATCCTGATTATCTTTGAAAACATAAATCATACGCATTTCATTGCATCATGTGCATAACAGGTACCCTTCTTCTACAGGTTGCTTAATCTTCTTCGCTGTTTATTTCAGCAGTCAATCATCATGTCTTCCGAGCCTACTACCGAGCAAGCTATCAAGGCCCTCCAGGCCCAGAACGCCCAGTTTCAAGAGATGGTCATGAGCTTAGCCCAAGTTCAACAAGAGTTGAAGGCTTTGCTCCTGAAGAAGAAGAAGAAGAAGAGGACTGCGTTGTTCAACACTGGACGCAGGTTTGGGAATACACTCCATAACGAGGCTGATCCAGCTACTTCCTATGCAAAGAAGGACAGTCCCCAGGGGGGAAGGGCTCCTAGTCCTGCAGTCTCCGACAACGAGACAGATTACAACGACGAACAGTACCCTCCTGCTGCTGACAGATACAAAGAACTAGAGGACCGTTTAAGTGCCATGGAGATTCAAAAGGTGCCGGGGTTGGATTTTGGAGATTTAGGTTTATCTTCTGGGGTGGTGATCCCACACAAGTTCAAGGCGCCTGCCTTTGCAAAGTACGACGGAGCTTCCTGTACCAAGCTGCATCTCAGATCATATGTAAGGAAGATCCAACCTTACACTGCAGACAAGAACCTTTGGATCCATTTCTTTCAGGATAGCCTTTCGGGGTCTCAACTCGAATGGTTCTATCAGTTAGACGGAGCCAGTATCCGAAACTGGGAGGACTTGGCTGCTGCGTTTTATAGACAGTATCAATACAATTCTGACCTTGCTCCCACGCGTACCCAACTTTAGGGTATGTCGCTGGGAACGGACGAAGGATTCAAGGAATATGCGCAAAAGTGGAGAGACTTGGCTGGCAGGGTGCAGCCTCCTTTGACTGACCGTGAACTTGTTGGCATGTTTCTAGGGACCCTATCTGGTCCATTCTTCAATCATCTGATTGGTAATTCCTCCGCTGGGTTTACATATTTGATCTTGACTGGTTAAAGGATAGAAGCTGGTATCAAGTCAGGGAAGATATATAAAGGTGCCTCCGCGAGTACTGAGAAGAAGCCTTTCAAGAAGGAAGCTAGTGCAGTTTATGGTCCTAGAAGACAAGTTAAGCCGGAACACCGCCAAGCTGTCAATGCATTGGTCATTTCAAAGCCTGTTGCTGCTCCTCCGCAGTATAATCAATAAAGGGGTGAGAGGCCCAAAAGGCAGTACACTCGGCTTAACATGACCCTGTCTCAGATTTTGCCGCAACTATTATCAACCAACCTGGTAACTGTCAAAGAAGCTCCGAAGGTGGTGAATACAGCTTCTCCAAAATACAACCCCAATGCCCGTTGCGCTTATCACTCTGATAGCCCCGGGCATACTACAGATGATTGCTGGGCCCTAAGAAATAAGGTTCAAGACCTTATCGATGCCAAGGAAATACAATTCGAGGCGCCCGAGAGGCCAAATGTTGTGACTGCTCCTATGCCCCAGCATGGAGTAAATGTCGTTGAGGAAGACTTGTATGCTGTTTCGGTGGATGATGTTGCTACCCATCTATTGACTGTTAAGAGGAACCTGTTGTTAGCCGGTTTATTTCTGGGTTGTAGCAAGGGTTGCCTCCTGTGTGTTGTTACCCCTACCGGTTGTCCGCTGCTGAAGTCAGGCATAAAAAGCCTGATGGATAGCAAAGAGATTCTGTTCAAGAAGACCGCTGTCCCTTTTGTTCCCGCTGAAGAAGTATTTGTCGTCACAATTTTCAACAATCCTACCAAGGCTCCCCCGAGGAAGCCAGTCAAAATCATGTCTGTTGCACCTATAACCATTACTGTTCCGAGGCCAATCCCCTACAAGTCTGATAAGGCTGTCCCATGGCACTACGGGGCAGATGTGTATGTACTTGGAGTGAAGCAGGAATTCAACATTGGCACCAGTATCAGTAACATCACTGGTCCAGCCAAAATTACTCGCAGTGGCAGGCTCTTCTCGCCTGACATTGCACCACCAGTTATCCGAAAACCCCTTATCATCACACCCGCAAGTGTGCATGTTTCCCTTCCAAATCAAGTTCTTGTGTCTACCCCTGCCGCCGAGTCCTCTGATGCTCGGGGAAAAGGAGTTGCTACCGATTTGCCTGCCCGGACGGAGGCACCGAAGACGACCGCTGTTGAAGCCTCCCAGCAAGAGATGGAGGAAATTCTTAAGATAATCAAGAAGAGTGACTTTAACGTCGTAGAACAGCTGGGGCATACTCCCTCCAAGATCTCCATGCTATCATTGCTGCTATGCTCAGAGGCCCATGCCAAGGCCCTGATTTCATTTCTGAAGACGGCCCATGTGCCACAAGAGACATCTGCAGATCAATTCACTGACTGTGTGGCCAATTTGACAGCTGACAATGGTTTGGGTTTCTCGGATGCTAATCTTACCGCCAAGGGAAAGAACCACAATGATGCCCTGCATGTCTCCATAGAATGCAGGGGCACTACTCTGGCACACGTGTTGGTGGACACCGATTCTTCCCTGAATGTATTTCCCAAGAAGGCCTTAGACCGGTTGGATTGTGAGGGCCTGGAATTGAAGCCTAGTAACATCATTGTTAGAGCCTTCGACGGTTCTAAGAGGATGGTGCATGGTGAGGTATACATTCCTATTCGTGTGGGTTCCCAAGTCTTTGACTCAACGTTCTATGTGATGGATATTCGTCCATCTTATTCCTGTTTGCTGGGACGACCTTGGATTCACAAAGCGGGGGCTGTGACCTCCACTCTACACCAGAAGCTCAAATACCCCGTCAGAGGGAAGATTGTTACTGTGCAGGGGGAAGAGGAATACATGGTTAGTCATCTGAATTCCTTCCGGTATATTGAGATGGACGGGGAGTTTATTGAAACCCCCTTTCAACATTTTGAGGAGGTACCTCCAACATTGGCGTCAGCTGAGGCAGTGATTGAAGAAGACTTTCCTTTGAAGATGACTTCCTTGAAGGATGCCCGGGCTGTGATTGAGAAAGGCGAGTGCGCAAACTGGGGTCGACTTCCTGACTTCACTCTAAAGACTGACAAGTTTGGGCTGGGCTTCACTGCAGAGGCTCAGAGGGCTGTTCGCAAAGCAAGGATCGGAAAACCTCCGGTATTCATCACCAACCCAGGAGTGTATGCTATTGAGGACGACGTAGAGGAAGCGGAATTTGACAGCTGGATCTACCCGACAACCAACAATGGACCAAGCAACTGGACGGCAAAAGATTTTACACCTATTACTTTTGTCACTCAGTAATGAACTCTTTTGTTTTCAATTTGTAACAAACAATATGTTGAAACTTTTATAGGGCGGTGTCCTACCCGGGGCACCGTGGCTCCATTTGTGAGGGATTTTTGTATGACATTTCATATATCATTAATCAAAACATTGGACGTTTGTTGCATTTCAAATCTTGTGCTCTTTTTCTTTCTTTATCATATATTGCGAAACAGCTATATTTACACACACTCACTTATACAGGTTCCAATCCACTCTGGATCTCACTGGTAACGACTTTGCTACTGCCAGTTATAACTTCGAAAATCCGATCAACTTAGCCGAAGACGAAGGTGAAGATGATTGCGAAGTGCCTGGTGAACTTGCAAGACTGCTACTCCAGGAAGAGAGGGCCATTCAGCCGCATGAAGAGCCAGTGGAAACGGTAAATCTGGGTACTGAGACAGATAGAAAGGAAGTCAAGATTGGTGCCAATCTGGAGATCAGTGTGAGACAACGATTGATTCAGATGTTGCATGACTACATGGAAATCTTTGCTTGGTCTTACGAAGACATGCCTGGTTTGGATGCCGACATCGTGGTTCATCACCTGCCTACCAAGGAAGATTTCCCTCCGGTAAAACAGAAGGTCCGTCGCATGCGTCCAGAGATGTCCGAGAAAATCAAAGCTGAGGTTATGAAACAATTTGATGCCGGGTTTCTAGCTGTGACTTCTTACCCTCAGTGGGTTGCCAACGTGGTTCCAGTACCAAAGAAGGATGGTAAGGTTCGAATGTGTGTTGACTATAGGGATCTGAACAGGGCAAGCCCCAAGGATGATTTCCCTCTGCCTCATATCGACGTTCTGGTTGACAACACCGCACAACATAAGGTCTTCTCCTTTATGGATGGGTTCTCTGGTTATAATCAGATCAAGATGGCTCCTGAAGACATGGAAAAGACTACCTTTGTTACTCAGTGGGGCACCTTCTGTTACAAGGTCATGCCTTTTGGGTTGAAAAATGCTGGGGAAACCTACCAACGTGCCATGGTCGCTTTATTTCATGATATGATCCATCACGAGATAGAAGTGTACATCGACGATATGATTGCAAGGTCTCAAACTGAGGAGGAACACCTTGACCATCTACGGAAACTGTTTGACCGTCTGAAGTTGTACAAGCTGAGGTTGAACCCAAACAAGTGCACCTTTGGGGTGAGGTCTGGAAAATTGCTAGGATTCATCGTAAGTGACAAGGGTATTCAAGTGGACCCTGCCAAGGTTAAATTCATTCAAGAAATGCCGACTCCCAAGACAGAGAAAGAAGTCAGAGGCTTTCTAGGACGACTGAACTACATTGCCCGATTCATCTCGCACCTAACTGCTACTTGTGAACCAATCTTCAAGCTGCTGAAGAAAGATCAGGTAGTACGTTGGAACGATGAATGTCAGGCCGCTTTTGAAAAGATAAAAGAGTATCTCCAAGAAACACCCATCCTCATGCCACCAGTGGAAGGGAGACCTCTAATACTATACTTGACAGTGCTTGACAACTCAATGGGGTGTGTGCTGGGGCAGCATGACGAGTCTGGCCGAAAAGAGCACGCTATTTATTACCTGAGAAAAAAGTTTTCCGACTGTGAGACTCGGTACTCACTGCTCGAGAAAACTTGCTGCGCTCTGGTATGGGCTGCTCGCCGGCTGAGACAGTATATGTTGACTCACACTACTCTGTTGATTTCAAAAATGGATCCAATCAAGTACATATTCGAAAAGCCTGCTCTGTCCGGAAGAATAGCGAGATGACAAATGATCTTGACGGAATATGACATCCAGTACACAACTCAAAAAGCAATCAAAGGAAGTGTATTGGCAGACCATTTGGCACACCAACCTGTGGACGATTACCAGTCGTTGAACTTTGAATTTCCGGACGAAGATATCATGGTAGTAACTGATTGTGAAGTACCTGGACCGGATGAAGGACCTGAGGAAGGATCCCGATGGTCTATGCACTTTGACAGAGCCTCAAACGCTTTGGGTAATGGTATCGGAGCTGTGATCATATCCCCTAAAGGCACTCATACTCCACTCACTGCCCGATTATGTTTTAACTGCACCAACAACATGGCGGAGTATGAGGCATGTATCATGGGTCTTCAAGCTGCAATCGACTTAAGGATCAAGTTTCTGAGTGTATTCGGAGATTCCGCTCTCGTGATCAATCAAGTCAAAGGCGAGTGGGATACGAAACACCCAAATCTTATTCCTTACAAGGAGTATGTGCTGACATTGCTTCCCCACTTCGAAGAGATAACTTTTGAACACTTCCCGAGGGAAGAGAATCAGTTGGCAGACGCGTTAGCTACGATGTCTTCAATGTTCAAAGTCAAGTGGGACAACGAAGCGCCCCAGATCATTATCTGGAAATTGGACGAACCTGCATATTGCTGTGATATTAAGGCCGAAGAGGTAACAGAGAAACCCTGGTATCATGAAGTAAAGAGGTACTTGGAAGCTCAAGAATACCCCGAGGGTGCATCTGTCAACGACAAAAAGTTTCTGAGAAGGTTCGCAGCAAAGTTCTTCCTCAGCAATGGCATTCTATACAAGCGAAACCATGATTCAACTTTACTGCGTTGTGTGGATAAGACTGAAGCAGAAAAGATTATGGCAGAATTACATGAAGGTACATTAGGAACACATTCCAATGGACATACCATGGCAAAGAAAATCCTTCGGGCAGGGTATTTCTGGTCCACAATGGAAGCCGACTGTTATCAGCATTCGCGAACTTGTCATAAATGCCAGATCTATGCGGATAAGGTGCACATTCCTCTGGTACCTCTGAACGTCTTGACAGCACCTTGGCCTTTTGCAATGTGGGGCATCGATATGATCGGCGAGATCCGACCTACGGCATCCAACGGGCACCGTTTCATCTTGGTAGCGATTGATTACTTCACAAAGTGGGTTGAAGCAGCTTCCTACGCCACTGTAACCAAGAGCGTCGTGGCATGATTCATTCGACACAACCTGATCTGTCGATACGGTGTACCTGAAAGGATCATTAAGGACAATGGTACCAATCTTAACAACAAAATGATCACTGAGCTCTGCGAGCAATTCAAAATACAACACCACAACTCTTCACCTTACCGGCCGAAGATGAATGGGGCTTGTAATCGGTGGATCTGGAACTGACTGTTTAACGCTGGTTCGCGAAATGTCGCGGAAGCAAGAGTCGCCGCCGTCTTTTATTTTCTCCAAATGGAAAGGACAAAAGCACAAAAAATTCCTTAAAGAGATTGCTCTCGGTTCGGGAGGTAGGTTATAGAAAGGGAAGGTGTTAGCACCCTTTCTATCCATGGTTATCCATGGGCTCTTAGATACTTGCTCATTGTGTTTTCAAAATGTTTGCTTTTCAAGATGTGAGTGGGTTTGAAAAAGTTTCGTTGAAGATTCCAGTTCGACTCTTGTATCGGTCCTCAAGAGTGTTTGAAAAATTGCTTTCGAAAGCTTTTTGAAAAGATGTCGGTGTGAAAAGTATTTTTGATTTGTTTTTGAAATTAGAGCAAGTATCTAGAGTTGTCTACCTACCCTAAGGAATTCGTCTGTGTAAATGTCCTTTAAAGTAGTGCCATCCCACCATTGAGAGGTAGGTAGCACCACCGTTGGAGGTGTTCGGGTCAATTCGAGGTTCGGGACATGGTGATCACCAGAGCAATGGGAAGACACCTTAGAAGCTACCCTCATGCCAGGTTCCCGGATCATGAGGACTTACTAAGACATCCTCTACTCGACGATCACCTTTCGAGGCAAGGCAACAGTGAGGCGTACCCTAGGGGTGGTGTGTGATTTGTGTGTCGTTTTCAGATATTTTGTCTTGTTATGTCATGGGTGATCTACGCGTTCTTTTTTATTTTGTCATTCATTCTTGCATGCGATTATTAACAGTTAAAAGTTGCGAGAAATGTAAAGATCCTAAACTATTACAAAGGCGCGGGTCCACATCGCCAAATTTAATCCAGGACCCGATTTGACAAAAAATTAAAATAAGGAAAGTGCGAGAAATATAAATTTACCCGGCTTTGGGAGAATTACATAAATATTATAAGAAATAAAATAAAATGCGCGAATTGAATTAAAATCGGAAGCGAGGGCGTTGGACCCTTTTTAATGAAATTAAAATATGATTATTAAATTAATTAAAAGAAAATAAAAAGAAATTATTTTTGAGGTTTTTTTGGTATTTATGATTTTAATGAGAATTAAACGAAATTAAAATATTAATTAACCCTAATTCTACAACTTTTATTTATTAAGAAAAAATATGAAAATTTAACCTAAATTTAAACCTAATTAATTAATACAAGTATTTACAAGAAAATAATATTTAATAATTAATAATGAGAAAAGAAAAGAAAAAAGCTAAAAATTGATTAAAACCCTAATTCTACAAATTTTAAGCTTATTAAGAAAAAAGGTCAAAATTAATCCTAGAATTGAAAACTAAGTTAATTAATGATTTTTATTTACAAAAATACTAAAATAAAATATATTTAAATTTTTATGACTTTCTGATTTTTATGTTATTTTTTTATATTTTTATGAAAATAAATTAGTTTAAAGAATTTAAAAAAGAAATAATTGAAACAAATAAAATAAGAAAGAAAATAATTGCAAAACCTTGGGGGGTTCTGTCCCCAATTGGAGGTATACTTTAGCATTGTTGACCCAGTGTTTAAGGCCTTATTTGACTTTCCAGGGTAGCATGTGGCTTCGTTGACCAACGTCCATGGTATTCCTCAAACATTGGCCCTTGGATTACCCTCATTGGCCATGTGGCGCTCTTAGATAATGGGGTGTACGCTGGAACTCTGGAAGCGAACTACACATGAGCATGATTAGAAAAATAATATGGAAAGGGAGGGGGACCTGGGATTCGAACCCAGGTCCCAGAGATTACCATACTGATGCCTTGCCACTGGAGCTCTTAGCGCGCTTTGTAAGTTATATGACTAACAATTAATATAAGATAAAACAAAAGTTAGTGGGAGATTTTAGCGCGAATTTCAAACGAGCCAATCATTATCCTACACATCATCTTCTTCTTCGTTGCTTGTGTTTTTCCTGAAACAAAACAAACAAGATTGCGGGGGTTTTAAACCCCCACTATATGCTGTATGAAAAAATAGCGATTAGCTCGTCCTTGATCAGAAATTGGGCGCGACCCCATCATTGAGTTCGTCTGAAGGTCCTGATTTTGATAGTTTGGGTCTCAAGTCTCAATTGTTCCAGAATAAAGAAACCACAATTCATGACCTCTGTAACCCTAAAAGACAGCAATGGCAATTTCGCGTATGGTGTATAAAAACTCAATCAAACTATAGGGTTAGCTTCAGAATCAATCACTTAGTGTAAATCAGTAAAGAAAACACATGAAAAATGCATAGAATTCATGATACGATTATGAATATTTTCGTGAAAAGTATGACTTTGATATACCAATTCCTTGAGTATGGGACGATGTTCTTGATTGGAATAGTCTCCTGGTAACCTTGGCAAGCTAATGGAGTGGTTATTTGATCTTGAAAAGCCTTAGAAATGTGTTTTCAGTATTTGAGTTTTCTTGAAAAAATGCAAGGTTGTCTATGGCGTTTCTGTGCAGCTTGGAGGTTATGAGCACTAGGGTTTGCATGAGTATAAGTACTGGAATGATTAGGGTAAGGTTTTTGGTCCAAAGAATCAATGAATTGATGTAGAGAATATTGGATTTTCATGCATATAATTTTCAATCTTTTCCATGCATATTTGATACAAATCATGTCCAATCAACTTGATTCTTTCCCTATCTGATTATGCACGAAATCTTGAGACTATTTCATGCATAAAAAGATTTGATTGCATTGGTTTGGTATTTTTCACATATTTTAATTAATTAAATGAATTATTAGCAATTAAAAATTCAAATAAATAAATAAAAATGATGAATAACTTCCCTTTGGGCCAAATGGTCGTGCACATGCTTTGGGTGATGAATTTTGGAAGAAAATGTGGCCCATTAGCAATTTTAAGACATTTGAAGCAAAGTTGACTTTTCAAAATACCCAAAAATTTCCCAACTTCCACAAGGCATATCTTGCTCAATTTTTAAGCTTTGCTCATGTTCTTGGACATTTTGGAAAGGTCTTTGAGTACTCTAACCAATGTCTTTGGTCCCATGTCATTTTGATTTACCAATCTCAAGTTATGGCCTTTGACTTAAAGTCCCTTTTTGTTGACTTTTGAAAATGACCTATAATGTTGAAATTGATAACTTTTTGTGAGAGCATTTCTTGGACTTGAAGTGTGAAGAGGAGTTGTAGGAAATGTCTTTCTCTTCAAAATGAGCTTTGGATGGAATTTTTCTGATAATCCATGTGGAAGTTATGCCTTGGTCAAGTTACAGTTGACTTTTTCAACTGTCCAAATATGGAAACTTTTGCATCTTGATGATGTTTGAGCCAAGCTTTGAGAATCATGATCAAGCATTGATAAAATGATGTTTGTGGCTTCAAAATGAGATGTTGACCAAAAATTTGAACTTTTGACTGTCAAATGACCATTTTGCCCCTATAGTTGACTGTAGTGCAATTAGGGTTTTTGACTGTGCAATTTTGTGCTGTAAGTCTTGAAACTTGGTATGAGGATGCTTGACCATGTTTATAGGCATGTGGGACTTGATTGGACCCTTGGAAACTTCATTTTCTTTGTCAGAACCAAAACCCTAGTTTTTGACTGTTAGGAGGCCCTTGAACTGTGCAACCCTTGGGGAATTTTGAAGCATGCTCTTTGCAAAATTTTAAAGAATATGGGAGGGCAAATTTTGGGGTACAACAGGGCTGTAGAAGAAGCAAATAAGAATATTAAGAAGATTGTGCAGAAGATGACAGTGACCTATAAGGATTGGCACGAGATGTTACCGTTTGCTCTTCATGGGTACCGTACCTCAGCAAGAACGTCAACCGGGGCAACTCCCTTCTCCTTGGTCTATGGCATGGAGGCAGTCTTGCCGATTGAAGTCCAGATACCCTCTCTCCGGATAATGAAGGATGCAGGTTTGAGCAAAGATGACTGGATCCAGACTCGACTTGATCAATTAAACCTGATTGACGAAAAGAGACTCACTGCCATCTGTCATGGTCAAACTTATCAGAAACGGATGATCAGGGCATTTAACAAGAAAGTCCGACCACAAGAGTATCAAGTTGGGGACCTGGTAATCAAGCGCATCATTCTTCCTCAAAGTGATCCCAGGGGCAAATGGACCCCTACGTACGAAGGGTCATTTGTGGTTAAACATGTGTTCTCAGGAGGAGCCATGATTCTAACCACCATGGATGGTGACGACCTTCCTCACCCCGCTAATGCAGACATAGTAAAAAGATACTACGCGTGAACTAAGGACCCGCTAGGTTGACACACCTAGGCAAAAATAAGGGCTTCCCGGCGAGCCAAAAGGGTTCGAGCAAAAATAAGGGATGAAATGAAAAAAATCTATACACCCGGCAAGTCGAAAACCTGAAAAGGCGGCTTGGGCAAAAATGGGTATCCCGGTGGACTGAAAACCCGAAAGGGCAGTCCAGGTAAAAGTTAGGGATGAAGCGTAATACTATGTCTCAGTAGATCACCTTGCATCCAGAATTCGGCATCGATCAATCAACCTCACCTTCAACTAAGCGGAAAAATGATGAGACGCTTGAAGACATAACGGCGATAGCAGAGTCGTTACCCAGTGGGATTAGTTTTTCACATAGCTGTTTTGTTTCCTTTTCAAAATTGTATAAACTCTATGTTGTTCGGCGGTGTTCTCTTACTAGGACGTCAACCTCCTGTACATAAACGCCTATTTACAGGCAAATTTCAAAATCAATACAAGTTCGATTTTTCAGACAAATTATCCATCGCTTTTCCTTTTTTGTTTTGTTTTGCAAAAAACGTCCAATGCTCATTTTTGATATATGCATTTGACGTCAAATTGCTAAGATCATAAATGTTTACATACGAGACAAAGGGTTAATGATAGGTGACATCAGAAACATGGGGCAATTTTGAAGTGACCAAACGGTCTAGTTGCTTTGTCCGCCAAGGTACCAAGGTAAGTTCGGCTGAAGAACCTGACTGAACTACCTCAACAATCCCCAGCAGAGTTCATCAAATTCTCCGACATAATTTATCAGCAGAATCCCCAGCGGAGCTCTCATCAAAGCCTCAGCGAACTATCTCTTCCCACGGAGTACTTCCCCTCAGAGTGATCTCCCCAACAAGTGTATGCCCCAACGGAGTCATCTTCTCCTATCGATTTATCTTGCAACCATAATCCCCAGCGGAAACGAAGAACTCCTCTCTTCAATGTCAGCCCAAGATTTGATTCCCCGGCCGGTCATCAAGGATTTATTTTCCTAGATGAAAATATATTCATGGACGTTTCATATTTCATACATCCTATTTACATACATGACAAAGTGCATACAACACTAACTCATTTTGAGCATCATGACATCATCAGGACATTGCATACCATTGATATTTTGCCTTTTCAGGAAAAAGATTAATCCAAAAGATGATTACTATCAAATATCAATTCCAGATTCGATTCCTGTATCCAGCCAGGGCATATCTGAAGACAATTCCAGATTTGATTCCTGTATCCAGCCAGGGCACATCTGAAGACAACAATTCCAGATTCGATACCTGTATCCAGCCAGGGCACACCTGTGAGCAACATTTTCCAGATTCGATTCCTGTATCTAGCCAGGGCATATCTGAAGACAACAATTCCAGATTCGATACCTGTATCCAGCCAGGGCACATCTGTGAGCAACATTTTCCAGATTCGATTCCTGTATCCAGCCAGGGCACATCTGAAGACATTTTCCAGATTCGATTCCTGTATCCAGCCAGGGCACATCTGAAGACATTTTCCAGATTCGATTCCTGTATCCAGCCAGGGCACATCTGAAGACATTTTCCAGATTCGATTCCTGTATCCAGCCAGGGCACATCTGAAGACATTTTCCAGATTCGATTCCTGTATCCAGCTAGGGCACATCTGAAGACATTTTCCAGATTCGATTCCTGTATCCAGCCAGGGCACATCTGAAGACATTTTCCAGATTCGATTCCTGTATCCAGCCAGGGCACATCTGAAGACATTTTCCAGATTCGATTCCTATATCCAGCCAGGGCACATCTGAAGACATTTTCCAGATTCGATTCCTGTATCCAGCCAGGGCACATCTGAAGACATTTTCCAGATTCGATTCCTGTATCCAGCCAGGGCACATCTGAAGACATTTCCCAGATTCGATTCCTGTATCCAGCCAGGGCACATCTGAAGACATTTTCCAGATTCGATTCCTGTATCCAGCCAGGGCACATCTGAAGACATTTTCCAGATTCGATACCTGTATCCAGCCAGGGTGTATCTGTATGAAGGGACTGAAGATCAACACCTGTAACAAGCCAGGAAACATCTTCCTCTCTCAAAGCACGCAAGTTCTCGCTAAGGAATCTCTTACACGATCAACACTTCCAAATGGCATCTATAAGCCCATTCCCGACAAGGTTCTGTCACACTTCTAGATGGCATCTATAAGCCCATCCTCATATCCATCCTATCTCCAAATGGCATCTATAAGCCCATTCCCGCCATCACATTGCTGATACTCCTGCATGCGAGTGCAAATTTTCGGGCACTCTAGTGTCCAATCTCCTTTTACCCTCGAGTCGCGAAAGGAAAACTTGCCCTTCTAACTCTTCAGGTCCAAGAAGATTGAACAGGGGCAACTGTTGTACCCCAAAATTTGCCCTCGCATTTTTCCTCAAGAAATCACAGCTTCAGGCGTTTCCTGATTTTTCAAACTGGCTCAAGAATCGGTCAAACAGACTTTTCTCGTCAGTCAGACAAAAATTAGGGTGTTCATTGATTTTCATGGCTCTAGAACAGTTCTTACAGTTGCTTAGGGTTTTGGTTAATTTTGGCTCAACTTTGATCAGGCGAACGTTTCTTTGGCATTTATCCAGGAATTAGGGTTTTTATGCGCGGTTCTTCAGAAAGATTTAATTCTATGGTGTTTGTCAATCTATTCTGAAATATGGATTGAAACATTTGGATTAAACTCGCAGGGTTTGACTAAATCAATGAAAAGAGACACTGGGGTTGAATTTGCGTTTGTTGGATTTAATCAGTGAAAAGGGGCAGATGGACGTTTTGTTTAATTAACTGTCGTTTGGTTTGAAATTATGCGTTGCTTTGGATAATTGGAGCGCCAGGTTTGTCATAAAATCACATTGTTTATTTAATTGTTTATTATTCTGAGTTTAAATGATTGAAATTTATTTTCAATTATTATAACTTAAAGAGTTATAAATAATAAAGTAAACAATTGAAAAGAAGAAAAGAATTAATTGGATGAAAGGAATTTTTATTTCATTTTTAAATATTTGTTACAATTGTTATTTAAATACGAGTATTCATTTACAAAGTATTTATAATAATGATATTACATTTATTTAAATTTAAATAATAAAAAAAACTATCCTAATATTCTTCTAAGTCTTCAATTCTTCATCCTCCATCTTTTGCTATTCCTCTCCATTTAATTTTTATCTGCAAAGGAAAGAAAAAGAAGTCAGAAGCAGATAAATAGTTAAAGCAGACAGAAAAAAAAAGTTTCATCATTAAAAACAAACGGTCGGAATCAGGTTTACCCTCTTTTCAAATCACGGGATTTCTCCTGGTTCACAAAGAAGGATGGAATGCTTGCAACTACAAATGAATGCACAAAGTAAAAATTGCACAATTCAAAGTTTGACAGCATATGCAAGTTTAAGTCCAAAAGCAAACTAAATCCAAAGTACACAAGTTGCCAAAAGATATCTCAAGATATCAAAATACCCAAGATGCCAAAACTGTCACAAAAGAAGCAGGCAATATGGACAAGAGATAAAATATGCAGCACTAAGCTACTTATGCAAGCAACCTATTTCCATTTCATCATTTTCAGCCATTTGCTTTTTCAGAAAAAGACAAATGTAAACCATATTGAATGTTTAAAATTTGTCAGGAGAGAGAAGAAGAGAGGAGAAGTTCAGGCTTACTGGTTTTTGGCTTTAGGCATAAAGAAATATAAAAACAGAAACTGCAATAAAACAGTGAAGCAGAAGGCAGAAGTATGAAGAAATTGGAATGCAAACAAAACTATCAATAAAAAGTAACAGAATAATTTTTCCACATTAAAACCTTGCAAGTTTGCCCATCAGTTTGACCAAGGAAAAGATATCAAAAATCAAAAGCATTCAAAAGGCCTCGCGCCCAAGAGCCTATCACACAGTTCAGCACAAGCCCAAACACAAAAAAACCTGATTTAAACCTCCAACAACACAAACTGTCAAGGCTTAAGAACCAAAAAAAAACAGCCAAGACTATCATCAAGCCCTTAGCCTCAACAACCTGTAGCATAAGCCTGAAACCAACAAGCTAAAACCTGTCAATAACATAAAACTGCATAAGTCTGAAGTATAGCTTCATCAAATATAAACCAGTATGGCCTAAAACCAGAGAACCTGCTCAAACCTATTCAAGCTTCCAAGCAAAAACATAACACGTTACAACCCCTCAAGCCACTAACCTGCATCCTAGGCCACAAACCTGAAACCTTTGCCAAGAAGCATGAACTAGTAAAGCCATCAAATATAAACCAGTAAGGCCATAACCTGTGACCTCAAACATGTCCAGCCAAAAAACCTGTCAAACCTTGAACCAAGCTAATACAAACCATTCCAAGACAACACAAATCTGTCAAGCTTCGCCAAGCATCAAAACTACTGTCAAGCCTAAGCATTCAAGGCAACAAAAAGCCCTTAGAAAATATTCATCATTGGGCTAACATTCACAAATCATACAGCATCAAGGCAACCAAACACAAGGCAACTAGGGTCCACAGAGGAAGAGGAGATAAAGAAGCATACAGAAGCGAGGCATCAAGACAAGCAAGAAGAAGAAGTGAAATCAAAGAGGTTTTCAGTTCAAGTGTCATCATCAAACCTAAGGGACAAAGTACGAAATACCAGGAATCCAAGCGAGCTCAACGTCTTCACCGTCTCTCCGCCGTCAAGCCTCCAAACGCCTCCGATCCCATCCTCATTCCTCCTCTGCCTCCTCCAAAAGATAGAATTTCTTTTCATTCCTTTTCAAAACCTCGCGTAAACCAAGAATCAGAATCCATAATTGAAAAAAGACTAAACATGCAAAAAGGGAATTAACGAAAACCCTAAAAAACACAAACGAGAAATCATACCCCTTCTTACTGCCGATCGAGTGAGCCTGAGGTTGAGAACGGATGGTGGCGCGGTGGCTCTAGGCGGAGGGTTCCGGGTTAGTAACTGTTGCATTAAGCGAAAGAAGAAGACGAAGTGATGAACAACGGCGCGCCGCTCTCAGCAAGCCCTAAGCTTTTCCCCAATTGAAAACAAAATCAATGAACCCTAAAAAAACCTTTGTCTCAAACAATTGGGCCTAACCCGTTCAAATGCTAAGCCCAAAGCATGTTCCTGATCACACCCCCCATCCTGCTTCTGAATACTCTTGGTTTGGGCCCTAAAAAATCAAAGGCCCATTCAAATCTCCAAACCCTTTTTTTTTTAGAATTTAAAACCTATTTTATTTTCTTTTGTTAATAAATTAACATGACTTTTTTTTTACATCAAATTTTTTTTTAATAATACTTTTTATAACATAATTCTAATTTTGAACACAATATATTTTTTCCTCAAACTTAAAACATTTTCTTTCAATTAAAAACTCTTGTATAAATATACATTAATACTAAAAATACATAAGAATTGGAATTATTTAAAATACTTTTTTTTTTATTTTATTAAACTTATTTTGATTTATACATAAATTCTCTTTAAGTTAATACATTTCCTTTTCTTAGAAATAATTTGTACATAATCGATAAAAAATATATATATTTTTTACATACATAATATAATTTAAAACATTTTTCTTTCTTTTAAGTAAAATACTTTTTGTACATATTAAAGAAAAATACAAGATTACAAATTAAATAAAGAAAACATCTAATTCTTTTTATTAAGTAAACCATACTTGATAACACATTAAATTCACATTTTTTTAACTTGTAAATAAAATACATGTACACGTACACTTACACAATACATTTTACATTTGATGCATTATACATTTGCTATACTTTGCTATACATTGATTACATTTGATTGCAATTCAATTTGGTTGTAATTATTTAAGTCTTATCCCCATTTGTGAATTTGTACCCCCACTCCCGGATACCATTTGTAATAGCGTAGACTTTAAAATTCCCGCAATTTACCGCTTTCGAATTATACCATGGTTAGACCTAGGGTTTGCATGTACATAAAACCAAACGCTAGATAACCTAATACAAAGACAAATGCATGAAATCAATACACGATCACACTTGCACCCCCTAGGGTAATCCCACATGTTGCCTTCCAAAATGGGCCATGCTTGCACGTCGAGTTTCTTTGGCAAAACGAATTCAAACGATCATAAGTCCCTCGATGACGCTTTCGAAAGTCGCTTATCAAACTGATCAAGTCCCTTCAAGCAAAATTGCCAAAGACACTTGGCACCATTGCATTCATGGTCCATACGATGACCCGCGCCCGTCCCGTTAAACATCCTAAACGCAAGATTGTCCACCAAATACAATGGTGGAACAAAATTGTTAAAAGGGTTAAAACATAGAGAAAACCTTTGAGTACAATAGGGGTAGACAAAACTCTTAGTTACTTGAGATCAACTTGCAAAAAAACACTTTCCCCCTTTTCAAAAACCACACCTCACAAACACTTTCAAAACAAACTCTCAAAAACATTTGAAACATCTTTTCGAAAAGATACACACTTTTGTAAAACACTCAAACACGAGTCAATTACAACGGTTGCCGAAACGAAGGCATCTTCTTCAAAAACATTTTCAAAACACACACATACACACCATTTTCAAGCAATCGAAAATCAAGGCAAGTGATCTAAAAACCAAGTAACTAAGAGCCCATGGATAACCATGGATGAAAAGGGTGCTAATACCTTCCCTTTTCATAATCTACCCCCCGAACCCACGAAATATCTCAAAAGGTTTTTGCTGTGCTTTTTAACCTTTCCTTTAGGATAAAATAAAAAGTCGGTGGCGACTCTTGCTAAACTGAACAAGTGCAAATACAAACGCAAAACTCAAGTCAGTTCTCCCACCGTATCACACCCATTTTTGCCCAAGCCGCCTTTTCAGGTTTTCGACTTGCCGGGTGTACAGCTTTTTTCATTTCATCCCTTATTTTTCCCGAACCCTTTTGATTCGTCGGGAAGCCCTTATTTTTGCCTAGGTGTGTCAACCTAGCGGGTCTTTGATTATGCGTAGTATTTTTTCGACTATGTCCGTGCTCTCAGGATGTAGGGAGATGCCCCTGTTAGTAGTGTTGCGTTGCCCTACTACAAGAAGATCTTCGTTTGATCGTCCAATGCCCCAAGTGATCCAGATGGAGATTTGCCCCAAGTTGGTTGGCCTTTTGAGAGATTCTCCGAATCTTAACTTAACTGCCCCAGATGACGGAAAATGATCATGTCATGCCCCTGGATTGGAAGTGTTTCTTCCACTTGAAGTGATTCTTTTGTTGAGAAGGCTTTTGCTTACTGGATATTCTTCGTGCGAATTTCTCTGTTGTTTGAACAAATAGTCATATGCAAACAATGTTATTTTAAGAATGCCAAGCTTATGTCTGTCTTGAAGTTTTTGAAAATGCATTTTTCAGTAAAACCAATGAATTTTGTAAAATGTGATGTCAACTCATTATTTTACCGCAAGCCTTAAGGAGTCAGGATACCTTTCGTAATAGTATGCTTTCGAACTAACCCATGCTTCAGCTAGGACTTTTAAGGGTTGTAACATGGCCTGGTTCACGGTTTAAGAAACAAAGGATAAAGGCTCAAATTTATCTGTACCCACCCGCTCTTCGTGGTGTTCTTCAAACCTAAACTCGGCTGATCGTGCATTAGACCTTTTTTGAGTCTTTGCTCTGATATTCCGGTGATGGTTCGGATGTTGACAATTTATTTTGAATAGGCAATCATTTCCTTTTGTGTTGAGGGTTTGTAGGACCTCTTTCTTTTTTGATTTCGTTATCCCTATTTTGCCTGAACCGTTTCTTTTGTGATTACAGTCAGCGGGATGCCCCAGTTTTATAAGTCTCCTTCATAGGTTTTGACTTATTGGGCTTTAGTTTTTTTGGTAATGACTGCCTGTCTTTATGATTATTCAGGACCATCACTGTCTTTTGTTTTGTAAAGACTCCCTTGGTGCCATTCGTTGTGCACTTGGATCAACTGAGAAGACTACCCTGCCCCAGGTTATAATTAAGGGTTTTAATTTTTTTGTGAAAAGAAAAACTCCTACTTCTTTGGCTCAAAGGGGTTGACGAGGGATTATCTTCCTTATAACTCCAGTGTTTAGGAATTGAAACAATGCATGTACCTCATCAGCAGGGTCTGTTCAAAAGCATACTGTAGATCATGGTATCGTTTTCGTCATCCTCCCTCAAGAGGCTTAGAGTTATTAAGAGTTGACATCAAAAAATGAAAGCAGTTTGAATATAGCGAATGCGAATATATTGATTCAAAACAGACATATGTAGTGTATTAATGAAATAAAGAGTTTGCTATGACATTAATTGTTTGTATAATCAAAGAAAAATACAACTCGGAAATTCAAATAAACAAAAGCCTTCAATGATTGGGCAAAGGAGCAGTGATTATGTTTGGAGTCTCTGGTGCTTCAAACTGAATCTCTTGGGCGTCAATCATGTCTTGGACCTTGTTCTTCAGAGCCCAACAGTTGTCTGTAGTATGCCCCGGGCTATCAGAATGGTATGCGCACCTATCGTTGGGATGATAGTTAGGAGCAGAAGTGTTTGGATTCCGGAGAGGAGCCCTTAAGGTAATCAGCCCTGCCTTTAACATTTGTTGTAGCGCTTGATCCAGTGACATGTTGATCTTAGTGAACTGTCTCTTGGGTGCGACCTCCTTACGTTGCTGCCCCTGTCCTTGTTGAGCAGGCCTAGGATTAGAGATATGGGTTGCCCCTATATGTTGATCATGGCGAACCTTTTTACTATGCACAACATTGGACTCCTTCTTCCCACTGTAAGGCTTTTTATGAGCATCAGTAGGTGCAGCTTCTTGAATCTTTCCAGCCTTGATACCAGCTTCAATCCTCTCCCCGGTCAAGATCAAATCTGTAAACCCAGCAGAAGAATTCCCAATCAGATGGTTGAAGAAAGGACCAGACAGGGTCCCCAAGAACATGTCGACGAGTTCACGGTCAGTCAAAGGCGGCTGCACCCTTCCAGCCAGATCTCTCCACCTTTGCGCATACTCCTTAAAACCTTCACCCGTCCCAAGTGACATACCATGGAGTTGGGTACGCGTGGGAGCGAGGTCGGAATTATACTGATACTGCCTGTAAAACGCAGTAGCCAAGTCCTCCCAGTTACGAATACTGGTTCCATCCAGTTGATAGAACCATTTGAGTTGAGTCCCTGAAAGACTTTCCTGGAAGAAATGGATCCATAGATTCTTGTCAACAGTGTAAGGTTGGATCTTCCTTACATAGGATCTGAGATGCAACTTAGGACAGGAAGCCCCGTCGTATTTCGCAAAGGCAGACGCCTTGAACTTGTGAGGGATCACCACCCCAGAAGATAAACCTAGGTCCCCAAAGTCCAACCCAGGCACACGTTGAATCTCCATAGCATTTAACCGGTCCTCCAGCTGTTTGTACCTGTCCTCAGCAGGAGGGTACTGTTCATCATTGAAATCTGTCTCAGTGTCAGAGACTACGGGACTAGGAACCCTTCCCTCTTGGTGACTGCCTTCCCCAACAGATGGAGTAGTCCGCTCAGCTTCATTATGCAGTGTATTCCCAGATCTACGTCTAGGGTTGAACAAAACAGTCCTCTTCTTCTTTTTTTTTCAAAAGCAGAGTCTTCAATTCCTGTTGTCCTTGGGCTAAGCTCATGACCAGCTCCTGGAACTGGGCGTTCTGGGCCTGGAGGGCCTTGATAGCTTGTTCATTGGATGATTCAGGATTCATGATGACTGCTGAAATAAACAGCGAATAAGGTTAAGCAACCGGTAGAAAAGAGTACCTGTAATACAATGATATGTATGTATGCATGCGATGTTTTCAAGGATCTTGCGGGATAAACAAGAGAGATTGTTAGAACTTGAATTTTGTAGCTTGATTGAGGGAACTTCATTTTGTTGAGAGTCCTTCTTCAAGAGTCAAAGCTCACCATATCGAGTGGGTCATAGCCCCTGACTCAAGTCATCAACCCTTGGCTAGGAGAAAATAAATCCCCTTTGCCCCTTGCTAGACATTTGATTCAGCATGACCTGCATCACAAACCCTTGAGATCCTTGAAATGGATTAGTCCTTATGCAGGATGTATGCAATGGTATGACGTTATGCTATGCATGGAGTAATGTAGGTAAACCCTGTTATGAGTCCAGATTAAGGACTGTAAACATAACCTGCAAGAAACTCAAGTGTCAGATAACAAGTATGCAAGTAGTCAAGTTTGAAGGCACACAAGTCACACAAAGAGTCCTTAGAGTTTAGGCCAGCATGAAGTTTGGGTACTACCCTCTTTCAGTTTCGTTGGTTAAGACCTGTCCTATCAAAAGTAACCGGGTTCTAGAGGATCCCAATATCACTGACTACCCTTAATCGGTCATAACTCCAGCGTCGCAATCTTTTCTTGCGGCCAGAACCATCGCGAGAGTTTAGCCTCAATGGGTGTAGCATACTGCTACTGTTCTATGGCCAAGTTGGGTCAATTTAGGGTTCTAAGGTCGGTTGGTGCTTAATGACTCCTCAGAAGATCCATATTCTCCTCGTTGCAACACAAGGGATATCGGTACAGACCAAGGTGCCACACCAATGTAGCCACTGCTTCACCCGTGTCGGTCTACGCCGGACAGGTCCCTCACAGCTTATGCTACCTAAAAGGGTATCCCCAGATCCGGGTTAGGATCTATGAAACTCCGATGCAACCCACAATAATAAAGCAAACAAAACATTCAATTGAAAACATAAGTATGATCTAATCCTAAGGTATACCTCACTTTCAATATCCCCAGCAGAGTCGCCAGTTCTGTGATCGGTGGGAATGAGAACTGACTGTTTTTTAAGCTGGTTTCACGAAATGTCGCGGTAAGCAAGAGTCGCCACCGTCTTTTATGTTCTCCAACATGGAAAGGACAAAAGCACAACAAAATTCCTTCTTTGAGAGTGTTTCTCGGTTCGGGAGGTAGATTTATAGAAAGGGAAGGTGTTAGCACCCTTTCTATCCGTGGTTATCCACGGGCTCTTAGGTACTTGCTCTTATGTTTTCAAAATTTTGTTTGCTTTTCAAGTGTGTGTGGGTTTTGAAAAAGTTCGTTTGAAAAAAACTTCTAAGTAACTCTTGTATCAGTCCTCAAGAGTGTATGAAGTGTTTTGTTTGAAAACTTTTTGAAAGTGTGGGGTGCGAAAAGTTGTTCTTGTTTGTTTTTAAAAAGAGCAAGTACTTAAGAGATCTACCTACTCTAACGAATTAAGTTGTGTAAGAGTCCTTTAGATAGTGCTATCCCACCATTGAGAGGTAGGTAGCACCATCGTTGGAGGTATTCGGGTCAATTCGATTATCGGGACAATGTGGTCATCGAAGCAATGGTAGGACATCTTAGAAGTAACCCTAATGTCCTAGATCCTTTTATCCGAGGCAACCATTTCGAGGCAACTGGATCTTTTAGATAGAAGGGCGACCTCTAAGATACCCTATACTTGATGACCACTTTCGAGGCAACCAGTGAGGCGTACCCTAGGAGTGGTATGTGCATGTGTGTTGTTTTTCAGTTAAAGTTATCTTGTATGTTATTTGTGAGCTACGGATTGATTTTATTTACATACATTCTTTCATGCATTGTTAACAGTTAGGAGTGCGGAAAAGTAAATTGCGGAAATATAAATTCTAACTATTACAAGGCGCGGGTCTATACATCGCCAAAAAACAAAGACCCGTTTTGGTAAATAAGTGCGAGAAATTTAAATAAAGCGGTAAAATCCCTAATTAACTATTACATATCTGGAGACAGTTACATAAATAATCAAAATAAAGTAAATGCGCGCGAAAGAATTAAATCGGGAACGTCCTAAGGGTTTTGACCCTTTTAAGAAAAGAATTGAATTTTTTTTTTGTCTTTTTGTAATTAAAATTAAAACTAATTATTTAATTTATTAAAAGAAAGAAAAGTTTTTTTTTTGTATTTTTATGTTTTTAATGAAATAAAATAAAAGGAATTAAAATTAAAAGTTAATAAAAACCTAATTCTAAATTTATTTTAATTATTAAGAAAAAAGGTTAAAGTTGCCTAATTAAAACTAATTCAATTTATTAGTATTTATTTACAAAAATAACATGAAATTAATAATAATAATAATATTAGTTTTTTTTTTGATTTTTATGAAAAAAAGTTAGTTATGTTAATTTAGTGATAATAATAATAATGATAATAATTAAAAAAAGAAAATAAAAAGAAAAGGAAAATAGAAAAAAAAAAAGAAATATAAACCAATGGGGGTGTTGATGGCCCAATGGAGGTGTGAAGCCTGGAAATTGCTGGCCCATTAACCAACCTTGTTGACTTTTGGAGATTGCCTGGAGCACGTTGACTGGAGAATATAGTGTTCATCACTTTTTAGCCCTCGGATTGATGATCATGGCCACTTGGCATGTGGAACGCTGAAGGTTCATGGTGAAACGCACTGGGCATCCTGCACACAAACACATAAGAAAAACTAATATGGAATTTTGGGGGACCTGGGAAGAACTTACAGCGCGGTATGATGGATCTTAGGACGTGGAAAGGGTTGCTTTAGCTTCAGGGGATGGCAAAGAAGAGAGTCACGTTCTCCTTTTGGCCTGAAAATGCTTGCAATACTCCTTTTGATCTCACACTTTTTTTTTGACACTTTTTGGATTTTGCTCTGGCCATTTGTGTCATGTTCTAGGTTGTGAATGAGGCTTGCAAGGCTTGTATATATAGTAATGAGTGAGAATAAGTCACATTTAGGAGCTTTTAACCATTGTCATTAAGCTTTGGATTTTCTCATAACCACCATTAAAGAAACTTGCCATTTTTGTTCAAAATTTGAATTTCATGCTCATAATAGGCTTGGCACGAATTTGGCATGTGTATTATGATGCATCAAGGCCATTCAAACCACAAGATATCACTTAATTAATTTTTTTGATTTTTATTTGAATTTTATGGATTTAAAATGAATTAAATCAATAAAATTAAATAAAAATAGAAAAAATAAATGTTTAATCTTGAATTTAATCATGGGACACGTGGGTGTCATGACAAGGATGAATCAAGTGGAAAAAAGTGGGCCCTTTTGTCAAAAATTGAAGTTTCAAGGATAGTTGACTTTTGCCATTTCACAAAAATTTCCCAACTTCTCCAATGTATATCTTGCTCAATTTTGATCATATGAACATGTTCTTGGACATTTTGGAAAGGTCTTGAAGTCCTCTAACCAATGCCTTTGGTCCCATGTCATTTTGAGTTACCAATCTCAAGTTATGGTCTTTGACTTAAAATGCCTTTTTGTTGACTTTTGAAAATGACCTATAATGTTGAAATTGATAACTTTTGGTGAGAGCATTTCTTGGACTTGGAATGTGAAGATGAGTTATAGGAAATGTCATCCCCTTCAAAATGAGCATTGGATGTGATTTTTATGATGAACCATGAAAAAGTTATGCCTTGGTCAAGTTACAGTTGACTTTTCAACTGTCCAAAAATGAAAACTTTTGCATCTTGATGATTTTTGAGCCATTCTTGTGGAATCATGATAAAGATTTTATCCAATGATGATTGTGGCTTCAAAATAAGATGTTGGCCAAAATTTTTGACTTTTGACTGCCAAATGACCATTTTACCCCTACAGTTGATTGTGAAGCAATTAGGGTTTTTGACTGTGCAACTTGACCTTGTGAGCTTTGAAACTTGACATGTAGGTGCTTGACAATGCATATGAGCATATGGGACTTGATTGAGCCCTTGAAAACCTCAACTTCCTTGCAAGAACCAAAACCCTAATTTGACTGGCTTAGGAGGGTGTTTGAACTGTGCAACCCTTGAGTAGACTTGAGCAAATTGAGATGATGCTTGTCAAAACTTTAAAGAATATGGGAGGGCAAATTTTGGGGTACAACAGGTACCTTTTGTTACAAGGTCATGCCTTTTGGGTTGGAAAACGCTGGGGCAACATATCAACGTGTCATGGTTGCTTTATTTCATGACATGATCCATCATGAGATTGAAGTATACGTCGACGATATGATTGCGAGGTCCCAAACTGAGGAGGAACACCTTGACCATCTACAAAATCTGTTTGACAGGTTGAAGTTGTACAAACTGAGGTTGAACCCGAACAAGTGCACCTTTGGGGTGAGGTCTGGCAAACTGCTAGGATTTGTCGTAAGTGACAAAGGTATTCAAGTGGACCCTGCCAAGGTGAAAGCCATATAAGAGATGCCAGCTCCCAAGACGAAGAAAGAAGTCAGAGGCTTTCTAGGACGACTAAACTACATTGCTCGATTCATCTCGCACCTAACTGCTACTTGTGAGCCAATCTTCAAGCTACTGAAGAAAGATCAAGTGATACGTTGGAACGATGAATGCCAGGACACTTTCGAAATAATCAAAGAGTATCTCCAGGAGCCACCCATCCTAATGCCACCAGTTGAAGGGAGACCTCTGATCCTATACTTGACAGTACTTGACAATTCAATGGGGTGTGTGCTGGGGCAGCATGACGAGTCTGGCCGAAAAGAGCATGCTATTTATTACCTTAGCAAAAAGTTTACCGACTGTGAGACCCGATACTCACTGCTTGAGAAAACTTGTTGCGCTTTGGCATGGGCTGCTCATCGGCTGAGACAGTATATGCTGACTCACACTACTCTGTTGATTTCAAAGATGGATCCAATCAAGTATATCTTCGAAAAGCCTGCCTTGTCCAGAAGAATAGCAAGATGGCAGATGATCTTGACTGAGTATGACATCCAGTACACAACTCAAAAAGCAATCAAGGGAAGTGTATTGGCAGACCATTTGGCACATCAGGCAGTGGATGATTACCAGTCTATGAACTTTGAATTCCCGGACGAGAATATCATGGTAGTGACTGATTGTGAGACACCTGGACTGGATGAAGGACCTGAAGAGGGATCCGGATGGTCTATGTATTTCGATGGAGCTTTGAACGCTTTGGGTAATGGCATTGGCGTTGTGATCATATCTCCTGAAGGCTCTCCTACTCCGTTTACCGCCCGATTATGTTTCAACTGCACCAACAATATGGCGGAGTATGAAGCCTGCATCATGGGTCTTCGAGCAGCAATTGACCTAAGGATTAAGTTTCTAAGTGTCTTCGGAGATTCCGCTCTCGTAATCAGTCAGATCAAAGGAGAATGGGATACGAAACACCCAAATCTTATTCCTTACAAGGAGTATGTGTTGACGTTGCTTCCCCACTTTGAGGAGATAACCTTTGAAAACTTCCCGAGAGAAGAGAATCAGTTGGCGGACGCGTTAGCTATGATGTCTTCTATGTTCAAAGTCAAATGGGACAACGAGGCCCCCCAGATCATTATTTGGAAATTGGATGAACCTGCACATTGTTGTGATCTTGAGACTGAAGAGGTAACAGAAAAACCCTGGTATCATGAGGTGAAGAGATACCTTGAAGCTCAAGAATACCCCGAGGGTGCATCTGTTAATGACAAGAAGTTTCTGAGGAGATTCGCGGCGAAGTTCTTCATCAGCAATGAAATTTGTGATACGGTGGGAGAACTGACTTGGGTTTTTGCGTTTGTTTTCGCAAATGTTTCGGTTGAGCAAGAGTCGCCACCGACTTTTTATTTTATCCTAAGGAAAGGTTAAAAAGCACAGTAAAAACCTTTGAGATGTTTTCTTGGGTTCGGGGAGTAGATTATAGAAAGGGAAGGTATTAGCACCCTTTCTATCCATGGTTATACATGGGCTCTTAGTTACTTGCTTAGATCACTTATCTTGTATTTTCAATTGTTTGAAATGGTGCTTTGTGTGTGGGTTTGAAAATGTTTTGAAAAAGATGCCTTGTCTAGGAAACCCTTGTAACAATTCTTTACTCGAATGTTTTACAAAAGGTGTTTGTCTTTTTGAAAAGATGTTTCAAGGTTTTTGAAAGTTGTTTTGAAAGTTATGTTTGTGAAGTGTGTTTTGAAAAATGGCAAGGATTTGTTTTGCAAGTTGGTCAAGTAACCAAGAGCTATCTACCCTAAATTTCTCAAATATCTTTGTTATGTTTTAACCCTTTTAACAATTTTGCTCCACCATTGTATTTGGTGGACAATCTTGTGTTAGGATGTGAACGGGACGGGTGCGGGTCATCATTTAGACCATGATTGCAATGGTGCCAAGTATCTTTGGGCAATTTTTCCTTTAAGGGACTTGATCATTTTTAGGCAACTTTTGAAAGCGTCATCGAGGGACTATGATCATTTGATTGTTTTGTTTTTGCCAAAGATACCTAACATGCAATATGGCCCATTATTGAAGGCAACAAGTGGAATACCCTAGGGGTGCAAGTGTGATTAGTGTTGTCTATTTTCATGCTTGTTTATCTTGAATTTAGGTCAAACTATTTTTGGTTAATTTTGCATACAAACCCTAATTCTAACATGGCATAATTGGAAAGCTTCTAAAATGCGAAAAATAAAAGGTCCTAAGTTATTACAACACAAATATGGGATGGGGGGTATAAATGTTCAAATGGGGATATTTTAAGCAAGAAATAAAACCCTAAACTATTACATCCAAATTTAAATTTTACAAGGGTATTTAATTACACAATATTCAAATAAAATAAAATAAATATGCAAAATGCAAAAATGGTTTTCATATGTATGTAAAAAAATATTTATCATGTATTAAATAAACAAAAATAAAATGAATTAATTTTTGGTATTTTTAGGTATTTAGGGCAAAACCCTAATTTTACAAATAAAAGGTATTTATTATATAATATATGTGATATTTATTAATTATGCAAAAAAAAAAAAACAAATAAAAGAAGGTATATTGTAAAAAAAGTATTTTTTGAGGTCAAAATAAAAATAAAATGTATTAATTCTTTGTATTTTCCCTAAATATACTAATAAATATATAAGTATTCTACATTATTCATTAAATATATATTATATGTACAAAAAATAAAATATTTAATATTATTAAAAAAATTATATTTTTTATAAAATGTTTTCAAGAGATAACATAAAATAAAAATCAGAAACAAAATGTTTTTGTATTATTTTAGTTATTTTAAAATAAAAGTATCTATATTTATTTATTTACAAAACTAAATAAAGCTAAATAAATATCAAAATAAATGCAAAAAATATGGGAAAAATAAATTCAATATTTTTTTATGCTTAAATAAAAATATGGAAACAAAATCAAAAGGAAAAATGGAAAATAACAAGTAAAACTCAAAATGGGCCAGGGGGGTGCATGTGAAATGCAGTGGTGTGAAAAGGAAACAAATTTCAGGCCCAGCCCAAGACCCTGTCTTCTTCAACCTCCAGCATCTTTGTACAACCAACACACGCGTCTGCTATCTCAAGATTCTTGGACTTTTAGCACAAACTCACAACATGAAAAATGTTAAGCATCAAGCCACGATTCCATACATATAAAAAACTTAACCTAACTCTCAGAAATGAGAGAGAATTTCTCCATCCCTAATTCTTAACCTAAGTTTTTGTCAATGTTCAGGTCTCAAATTCTCTCAGCACATGCAATATAAATGGAAAGTAAAGATATGTATAGCTTCAGGGGCATGAATATAACATTTTTCATTCACAAACTTAGAGCTAACTCTTCCTATATTGAGAGATAGAAGTCCATGAACTTACCTGTTCAGCTTGGGTCGTGTCTGATAATGGAGGCACTTTCAAGGCAAAGTTAGGATTGGTACAACTTGCTTGAAGTTCAGGGATGCTATTCCAACCTTTAACTTGCTTTGAAACCAAGTGAATCAAGCTATAGAAACCCACCTGCAAAACAGAAAATGTGAAAATGGTGAAGTTGGTTAGAGGTGTTACAGTCTTCTTCCAAGGCTTGGGACAGTTTGTATGGATGGTAGGGAATGTGTTTGAACTGGTTTGGATGAAAGTGCACGAGTGGATTGAGCTATGGGATTCAAACTGCATCTTATGCCCTGTTTTTGCAGTTTTATGGTGTTTCTGTGAATGAGGAGGTATTGAAGGTGATAGGCTCGTGTTTCAGCTCAGTTATGTTGTTTAGAATGTGTCTAACAAGTTTGTCTAAGCTTAGGTTTGCAGTAATGAGAGTTGATTCCAGTTATGCCAAGTTACTTCTAACTTAAGCAAGAAATGGCAAGTTGGTTTCTAGGCCAGTACAATGCCTCTATCTATGCTGCACATTTGAGTCTTGGTTAGTGGGATATGTCTATGCCTTTGTGCCTAAAATATCTGCATTGTACCTCATAGATTGCAAAGTTGACATAAAGTAACACTTTACAAAAATGGATAATATGCTTTTTCTTATTAAGGCTTAATCTTGCATGCAATGCTTAAACACACAAGATAAGACTTAAACATGAAGGATTGGCATTAAATTTATGAGTGTGGATGGGATAAAAGACCTGTAATCTAGCTTAGAGCATGTTGAGTTCAAAAATACAAAGTTATGGACATGTAAATTGGTCATGAACAAAGTGAGTTTTTCCCATATTGCCAAATTCGATTCTCCCTAACCACAAGGTTGTTTGATGAGTTCTTGGACATTTTGGAAATCTTGGAATGTGTACTACAATCCATCTTTGTAATGAAAATTGAAATTCCAAGTGGAAGCATGTGAAAAGTGGCCATGAAGTTAGGCAAAAATCCTGCCTAGAATATGTCAAAAATTTTCTAAGTTAGGAATGTTTTGCACCCTTGTTCCAAAAATCATAACTTGAGTTACAAGCTTCTTTTGAGGAAACTTTGTGAATCAAAGTTGTAGATTTTGCAATGAACTATAACTTTCATTTTTTGACTTTTCCTTGAATCCAAATGAATCTTGATGAAAAAGTGGGACAAAGTTAGGAAAAATTAGGGATTTTCATAACTTAGAAAAATTCTAAGTTATGAAAATTCTTCATTTTAAACCCTAATTTGCAATTTTGGGTTTCTTGATGAACAAGTTTCATATTTTGACATGTTTTAATGAAAAATGAATCTTGACACTTGATTTTGACCATAAAGTCAAAGTTTGACTTTTCAGTATACAGTAAAAAATTGATCAATTGACTGGAAAATTCATCTGTCAACCTTGTGCAATTGGGATCTTTTGAACTTGTTGAACATGTCAATACAATTCCATGGGGTCCTTGAGTCCATATATGAGCTTGGTTTGCCATTGGCTAGGTCAAACAGTCAAAAATTGCCTTTGTGCAGTCAAAACCCTGAAAATGACCATTTTGCCCTTTTGGTGATCTGATCAAATTTCTTGTGGAATTGTGATCCAAACTTGACCAAATGGTTCATATGAGTTCATTATGTTGATGTGGGTCAAAAATCATGAGGTTTGACTGTCAATTGACCACAGTTGACTTTTTCCCCAATACAGCTGATTTCTAGGTCAACTGTCCAATTGACTGGGCAAAGTTTGGAATCAAGACCTGAAACTTGGTATGGAAAAACTTGGGAGTCCAACATGAAGCATGAAAGTTAATTTAGGCATTTTAGGTCAAAACATCTTTGTGCAAACCCAAACCCTAATTTGGGTTAACAGTACAAGGAGAAGTCTTGAGCTGAGGAAATGTTGAGGAACTGGGAGAGCAAATTTTGGGGTACAACAGTTGCCCCTGTTCAATCTTCTTGCACTTGAAGAGTTAGATTGGCAGGTTTGCCTTTCCCGTCTCGAAGGTAAAAGGAGACTGGACACTAGAGCGCCCTTAAATTTGCACTCGTCAGAACAATGGATGCGGGAATGGGCTTAAAGATGCCATTCGGAGATGGGCTTAAAGATGCCATCTGGAATGAGTATCAGAAAGATGTCCATGTCTTGGAACATCTCTGAATCGAGGGGGTCTTGAGTAAACCATGGATTGATATCCGTGTTCGGAGAATCCGTAAACTGTTTTCAAAAGTCTCGAGTCTGAACAAGCGATAGATTAACATCCGTTACTGGAGAACCTGTGAACTGTTTTCAGAAGTCTTGAGGTTGAATAAGAAATAGAGCAGCATCCTTTGTTGGGAAGTGTCCGTAAACTGTTTTCAAAAGTTGAGAAGAGTCTGAACAAGCGATAGGTTAACATCCGTTACTGGAGAACCCGTGAACTGTTTTCAGAAGTCTTGAGGTTGAATAAGCAATAGAGCAACATCCGTTGTTGGGAAGCGTCCGTAAACTGTTTTCAAAAGTTGAGAAGAGTCTGAACAAGCGATAGGTTAACATCCGTTACTGGAGAACCCGTGAACTGTTTTCAGAAGTCTTGAGGTTGAATAAGCAATAGAGCAGCATCTGTTGTTGGGAAGCGTCCGTAAACTGTTTTCAAAAGTTGAGAAGAGTCTGAACAAGCGATAGGTTAACATCCGTTACTGGAGAACCCGTGAACTGTTTTCAGAAGTCTTGAGGTCGAATAAGCAATAGAGCAGCATCCGTTGTTGGGAAGCGTCCGTAAACTGTTTTCAAAAGTTGAGAAGAGTCTGAACAAGCGATAGGTTAACATCCGTTACTGGAGAACCCGTGAACTGTTTTCAGAAGTCTTGAGGTGGAGGAGGAACCGGTGTAGGGTTTCCTGATGATGAGTCCGTGTGAAACTGCATCTGGATGAATCGGGAATAAGTATCAGAATATCGCCGTGCCTGGATCACATCTGAACTATTTATGAGTGAATCTGGAAAGATGATGACTTTTATCTGTCGACTGGTCTTACCTGAAAAGGTAAAGAGTTAGTTGTATGCAATGTCATGATGCATGATGCAATGTATGTTATATCAATGTTTATGATATGAACATGATGAATGCGCATGTAAGCTGATGAGTTATCTTGCAGAGGATAGATGAACCCTAAATGGCTGAAGATAAAAGAATCTCGACTGCCGCCGGGGAGAATAATTCCTTGGATGCTGTTGGGGAGGGCGAGAATCTTTTGATTGCTGAGGATGAGACATCCTTGTTGACTACCGCTGGGGAATTAGGAGCCGGGGTTGTATACCAATCTTCTGGGGATTCTTGTCTTGGAGAGCTCTTCACTGGGGAATATTCGAATATTCAGTGAAGAACTGAAAATGAGAGTCTTCAATCTGCTCGGGGATTACCAGATCTTCAATCGTTGAGGGACCTTAGGACCACTGCGGGGAATTGGAATTTCCTTAGTGACTTGCAGGGTAAGAGAGTTTCTGATGATCTCTACTGGGGAGTTCAGAATCTGATAGACTCATGCTGGAGAGGTAAGACTGAGCATTTTCAGCTTAGTGGGAAGTATCTCTGTGGGAAAAAGGTTCACTAGCCTAGTTCAGCTGGGGATTGAATTTTCCGATCTTTAAGGCTCCACTGGGGATACTGAAACTTAACTCTGAGGGGAATTGAGCTCTGGAAGGCTCCCTGGCTGGAGAGATCAGTATTGGGAAAGCTTTCTCTGATGAGGATCCTGAAGTCTAACTCTGTTTAGGGAATCAAAATCTGACTGAGGAATTTGGATTTCAAATCTGCTCGGGATTTCCTTTGAAAGGGCATCAAGATATCGATCTGCACCTTCAACTTATCGGTAATTATCTTCCTTGATTCATAAGGAAGTGATTATGTTCAAATGCATATGCCTATTTAACAAAACATTGGACGTTTCTCAAATAAAACAATAATGTAAAAAAGAAAAGGGAAAAGGAAAACGACGCAAATTTCTGGAAAAGTATTTGTATTAACTTTCTATGAGTATGTTTGTACAAAGGAGACAGTCATCCTAGTAAGAGGATGTCGTCGTAAATATTGAAAAATTTATACAAAGGAAAGATGGCTATGTGAAACAATTCCATGGGATTCCATTCTGCTATAGCCTTCGCAACTCTGAATATCTGTCCATTCCATGCTTCGTCTGCCGATGACTGGATTGATCAGAAACTTGGAACTGGTTGATGAAGAAATTGTCCTTAAAGTGATCCGACGAGACATAGTCATACGCTCTAATTCCCTAACTTTTGCCTGAATCGCCCTTTCGAGTTTTCGATCCACCGGGAAACCCCTTTTTGCCCAAGCCGCCCTTTCGGGTTTTCGACTTGCCGGGTGTACAGATTTTTTTGTTTTATCCCTAATTTTTGCCTGAACTGCCCTTTCGGGTTTTCGGTCCACCGGGATACCCCTTTTTGCCCAAGCCGCCCTTTCGGGTTTTCGACTTGTCGGGTTATTTTATGCGTAGTATCTTTTGACTATGTCTGCGTTCGCAGGGTGCGCCAAATCGTCGCCGTCCATGGTGGTCAGAATCATTGCACCACCCGAGAATATGCTCTTGATCACAAATGGTCCTTCGTATGTAGGAGTCCATTTGCCCCTGGGATCACTTTGCGGTAAGATAATCCGCTTGATTACGAGATCTCCGACTTGATATACTTGACGTCAGACTTTCTTGTTGAAAGCCTTGATCATCCGTTTTTGATACGTTTGACCATGGCAGACAGCAGCGAGTCGCTTCTCATCGATCAAATTGAGTTGATCAAGTCGGGTCTGAATCCAATCATCTTCATTCAAACCTGCGTCCTTCATAATCCTTAGAGAAGGAATCTGAACTTCCATGGGCAGGACAGCTTCCATGCCATATACCAAAGAAAATGGGGTTGCCCCGGTTGAAGTACGTGTCGTCGTACGGTATCCATGCAGAGCAAACGGTAACATCTCATGCCAGTCTTTGTAAGTGACTGTCATTTTCTGAATGATCTTCTTAATGTTTTTGTTTGCAGCTTCAACAGCACCGTTCATCTTCGGCCGATAGGGAGATGAATTGTGATGATAAATCTTGAACTGCTCGCACAATGTGGTGATCATGGTGTTGTTCAGATTTGTACCGTTGTCTGTGATGATCCTGTCTAGAACACCATACCGGCATATGAGGTTTTGCTTGATGAAGCGGGAAACCACATTTTTAGTAACAGAGGCGAAGGAAGCTGCTTCGACCCATTTAGTGAAATAGTCAATGGCAACCAGGATGAAGCGATGTCCGTTGGATGTCGTGGGCTTGATCTCTCCAATCATGCCAATGCCCCACATTGCAAATGGCCATGGAGCTGTCAGAACGTTGAGAGGAACCAGAGGGATATGAACCTTGTCAGCATAGACTTGACACTTGTGGCAAGTACGGGAATGTTGATGGCAGTCAGCTTCCATGGTATACCAGTAATAGCCTGCCCTTAGGATCTTCTTAGCCATTGTATGCCCGCTCAAGTGAGTGCCAAATGCGCCGCTGTGTATCTCGGTCATGATTAACTCTGCTTCAGCTTTGTCTATGCATCGGAGTAAAACACAATCATGGCTTCGTTTGTAGAGGATGTCGTTGCTCAGGAAGAACTTGGCAGCAAATTTCCTTAAGAACTTCTTGTCATTTACGGAAGCTCCTTCGGGATATTCTCTAGTCTGGAGATACCTTTTGATTTCATGGAACCAGGGTTGTTCCACTACTTCTTCGGTATTAATCTCGTGACAATGTGCAGGTTCATCCATTGGCTCGATGGTGATTTGGGGAGCCTCGTTATCCCAGTTGAGTTTAAACATGGAAGACATTGTAGCCAGAGCATCTGCTAGCTGATTCTCTTCTCACAGGAAATGCTCGAAGGTAATTTGCTCGAAATGAGGCAACAACGTCAAGACATGTTCTTTGTATGGGATAATATTAGGATGCTTGGTATCCCACTCTCCTTTGATTTGACTGATAACCAAAGCCGAGTCCCCGAATATGATCAAAGATTTGATCCCCAAGTCTATAGCAGCCTTGAGACCAAAGATGCAAGCTTCATATTCAGCCATGTTATTTGTGCAGCCGAAGCAAAGTCGGGCTGTGAAAGGTGTGTGACAACCTTCCGGGGAAATGAGTATCGCACCGATACCGTTTCCAAGTGCATTTGAAGCACCATCAAAGTACAGGGTCCATCGGGATCCCTTTTCGGGTTCGTCATACGGTCCGTTACCTTCAATGTTGTTTAAATTCATGATGTCCTCGTCTGGGAAGTCAAATCTCATGGGTTGATAATCTTCGATAGCCTGATGACCCAGATGATCAGCTAGTACACTCCCTTTTATAGCTTTTTGAGTAGTGTACTGGATGTCATACTCAGTTAGGATCATTTGCCATCTAGCTATTCTTCCAGATAAAGTGGGCTTCTCGAAGATATACTTGATAGGGTCCATTTTGGAAATCAACAAGGTAGTATGAGTCAACATATACTGCCTTAGTCGGCGAGCAGCCCATACCAAAGCGCAGCAAGTTTTCTCGAGCAGTGAGTAGTGAGTCTCACAGTCGGTAAACTTTTTGCTAAGGTAATAAATAGCATGCTCTTTTCGACCAGACTCGTCATGCTGGCCCAAAACACACCCCATTGAGTTATCCAAGACGGTCAGATACATGATCAATGGTCTTCCTTCGACGGGTGGCATTAGAATAGGAGGTTCTAGCAAATACTCCTGGATCTTGTCAAAAGCAGTTTGGCAATCGTCGTTCCATTCGACTACCTGATCTTTCTTTAACAGTTTGAAAATTGGCTCACAGGTAGAAGTCAGATGAGAGATGAATCTGGCAATATAGTTCAGGCGCCCCAAGAACCCTCTAACCTCCTTTTCAGTACGGGGAGCAAGCATCTCTTGTATTGCTTTCACTTTTGCTGGATCGACTTCAATGCCTTTGTTGCTGACAATGAATCCTAGAAGTTTACCAGACCTAACTCCAAAAGTGCACTTACTTGGATTCAGCCTGAGTTTGTATTCTTTCAACCTGGCAAACAGCTTTTCTAGATGTTCAAGGTGTTCCTCCTCTGTTTGTGACCGAGCTATCATATCGTCTACGTAAACTTCGATCTCATGATGTATCATATCATGAAACAGAGCTATCATGGCGCGTTGATAAGTTGCCCCTGCGTTCTTCAGTCCGAACGGCAACACCTTGTAACAGAAAGTACCCCACTGTGTAACAAAGGTTGTTTTCTCCATGTCTTCGGGGGCCATTTTGATTTGATTATAACCCGAAAATCCATCCATGAAGGAAAACACTTTGTGCTGAGCTGTATTGTCGATCAAAATGTCAATGTGCGGTAACGGAAAATCATCTTTGGGGCTGGCCCTATTCAAATCCCGGTAGTCCACACACATTCTGACTTTACCATCTTTTTTAGGTACTGGCACGATGTTAGCAACCCATTGTGGATAGGATGTAACAGCCAGAAAGCCAGTGTTGAATTGCTTCATTACTTCTGCTTTGATCTTCTCAGACATGTCGGGCCTCATTCGGCGGACTTTTTGCTTGATCGGCGGACAATCCTCTCTCGTAGGGAGACGGTGAACCACGATGTTTGTGTCTAAACCCGGCATGTCTTCGTAAGACCAGGCGAAGATTTCAACGTACTCATTTAATAGCTGTATCAGGCGCTCCTTGACACTTGGTTCCAGATTGGCACCCACTTGTACCTCCTTCCGGTCTTCCTCTGTTCCTAAGTTGACAGTTTCCAACAACTCTTCGTGAGGTAAGATGGCCCTTTCCTCTTGCTGTAGAAGTCTAGCTAATTCCCCTGGTACTTCACAACCTTCTTCATCTTCATACTCAGCCTGATTGACCAGATCTTCAGAGTTATTGAAGGACATATCAGAATAGTCACCCATAGAATCCAGAGTGGATGGGTACCTGCATTTGTGAGTGTGGGTGTGTGTAAGGGATAGCCATCCTTAAAAAAAATGCAAAAGGAAAGAAAATGAACACAGCAGTTTATCAATGAAAAACGTCCAATGAATCATTAAACATGGCATATGGATATGAAGATAATCAAAACCCTTACAAATGGACCTACATGCCCCGGGCAAGGCACGAGGTGAAAAAGTAGTGTACGAATTGTTCAAAAGTAATTATTACAGACCATAGGAAATGTTTGACAGAAAATTACTGATTAATAAAATTAATGGGGACAAAGTCCTTTGCCTCCCAGTTGCATAATCCTCCTTTGATAGTTGGGTAGATCCACTCTTCAATGTTGGCCTCTTCGTCCTCACTCTCCAAAGCGTTGATTCTGTAAGGAGAAATCTTGACGGGCGCTCTTTCAACCTTTGAACGGCGCATAGCTTTCTGTCCTGCAGCAGTGAATCCTAATCCAAACTTGTCTGTTTTGTGAGGAATATCAGGCAACTGCCCCCATGTCGAATTCTTCCCTTCCTTCATTGCGGCCTTCGCGTCTTTTAGAGATGCCATCCTGGCCATCTGCTTTGGTACCTCAGCTACCATTTTTTGCTACTGTTATTTCAGGGGAGACTTCTTCGAAGTGCTGGAATGGTGTCTCAATGAATTCACCCTCTACCTCTACATACCGAAAGGAGTTCAGGTGGCTGATCATATATTCCTCTTCACCGTGGACGGTTATGATCTTTCCCTTGACAGGGTACTTCAACATTTGATGTAAGGAAGAGGTGACTGCCCCGACATTGTGTATCCATGGCCTCCCCAGTAAGCAAGAGTATGACAGACGAATGTCCATCACATAGAAAGTCGAGGGGAACACTTCTGTGCCAACTTTAATGGGAATGTCCACCTCCCCATGTACCATTCTCTTTGACCTGTCAAATGCCCTTACAATGATATTGCTTGGCCTTAACTCCAAGCCTTCACAGTCTAAACGATCGAGAGCCTTCTTGGGCAGCACGTTCAGAGAAGAACCAGTGTCGACTAGAACATGGGCCAGAGTAGTTCCTTGGCATTCCACTGACACGTGTAATGCGTCGTTGTGCTTTCTTCTTTTTGGGGTCAGGTCGGCATCAGAGAAACCTAAACCATTGTCTGCAGTAAGACTAGCTACACAGTCTTGGAATTGGTCAGAAGAGGTTTCCTGGGGCACATGGGCTGTCTTCAGGAATTTTATCAATGCCTTGGCGTGCGCTTCTGAGCAAAGCAGTAATGCTAACATGGAGATCTTCGAGGGGGTTTGCCCCAGTTGCTCTACCACGTCGTAATCACTCTTCTTAATTATCTTCAGGATCTCTTCTATCTCCTTCTTGGAGGTTTCCGGGATGACCAAAGGTTGAGCCCTCGTCCTGACGAGCTCATCTTGGGTTCCTTTACCCTTATCAGCAGAGGTAGGAGGGACAATACCAGGAACAACAACTTCTTCAATCAAAGGGGTTCTAGCGGAGAGTTTTATTGGTGCCGGAATAACTTTGGCAGCAGATGAGGGTCCAAAGATTGCCTTTGGGGGGGCAATCTCTGGAGAAAATATTCTCCCACTTCGGGTGATCTTGCTTGTGCCTGCAATGTTTCCAATGCTGACATCTTCTTCATCAGAGCTTCCTTCGGTTACTTCAACTTGTTTAATACCATGGTAGTAGATGTCTCCACCGTAATTCCATGGTATTGACTTTTCATAAATGTAGGGGACAGGCCCTGGCATTGTTATCTTCAGAGGAACAGACTTTGTAGCTGGTGTAATCTTAACAGGCTTTTTGACGGCCTTGGAAATATTGGCGTGAATGGTGATAATTGAGACATCTTCAGTAGGGGTTGGAATAGCGGAAACTTTTTCAAACAGAATTTGTTGACTATCCATTAGGCCTTGGATGCCTTTCTTCAGTAACGGACAGTCAAACGGCAGAGAGTAACAACAGTAGCAATCTTCTTTGCACCCCGGGAAAATCCCGGCCTTTAACATATTTAACTTGATGGTTAACAGCGGAGTCATCAGATCATTGACATCAGAAACATACAAATCTTCTTCAATAGCATTGACATTTCGACTGTGCTTCGGCATCGGAGCGGATATCACGTTTGGCTTCTCTAGAGCGTCGAACTCCACCTCTTTCGCCTCTATTAAGTCTTGAATTTTATGCTTGAGTTCCTAACAATCGTTGGTGTCGTGCCCGACACTGTCAGAATGGTAGGCGCATTTAGCATTAGAATGGTAATGCGGAGAGGATGTATTCACATTTTTGGTGCCTCTTTGATAGTGGCGAGATTCAACTTTAACAGATGGGGAAGCACTTGCGCTGGCGTCATATTAATGCGGGTGAACTGCCATTGTGGCCGTTCCGCCCGTTGTTGATTTGGTTTGGACTGGTTATAGCGAGGCTGATTACTTGATGGATTTTGGATCATTACGGCCCCCACAGTCGGCTGGCGCTCAGTCTTCCCTGCTCTTCTCTAAGAGCATACAACATTCGTTTCCTTCTTGAAAGGCTTCTTCTCAATACTCGCAGCGGCACCTTTCTGTATCTTCCCGGACTTGATACCAGCTTCTATCCTCTCACCAGTTAAGATCAAATCTGTAAACTCAGCGGAAGAATTACCAATCAGATGGTTGAAGAACGGACCAGACAGGGTCCCCAGGAACATGTCAACAAGTTCACGGTCGGTCAAAGGTGGCTGCACCCTGCCAGCCAAGTCTCTCCACTTTTGCGCGTACTCCTTGAATCCTTCGCCCGTCCCCAGTGACATACCCTGAAGTTGGGTACGCGTAGGAGCGAGGTCAGAATTGTACTGATATTGTTTATAAAATGCGGTGGCCAAGTCTTCCCAGTTTCGGATATTGGCTCCATCCAGCTGATAGAACCACTCGAGTTGAGCCCCAGAAAGGCTATCCTGAAAGAAATGGATCCAAAGGTTCTTGTCTGCAGTGTAAGGTTGGATCTTCCTTACATATGATCTGAGATGCATTTTTGGACAGGACAACCCGTCATACCTTACAAAAACTGGCACTTTGAACTTCGGGGGGATCACAATTCCAGCAACTAATCCCAAGTCTTCGAAATCTAAACCCGGAACTCTCTGCAGCTCCATAGCTGCCAACCTGTCCTCCAAACCTTTGTACTTATCATCGGCGGGCGGGTATTGTTGATCAGAGTAGTCTTCGTCCTCTTCAGCCTCCTCTTCTTCCATGTCGGATTCGGAAGGTACTGCAGCCGCATTCCCTTTACTGGTTCCCTCCTCAGATGTAGGGGGAAATTCAAGCACTCTTCTGGCTTCTCCTTCAAACCTTCTTCCTAAAGAACCAACCCCGAGTCTCTTTTTCTTCTTTTCCACTTGGTCTTGTTTCCCCAGCAGGGCCTTTAGATCCTCCTGACCCTTAGCCAAGGTCATCAGGAGTTGTTGAAATTGTGCGTTTTGAGACTGCAAGTCCTTGACCGTTTGCTCGAGATCCATCTTACTGAAATAAACAACAGAAAGATAAGGAAACCTGGTGTAGAGACCTGCTTATGCACATGATGAATGGTATGCTTATGTATGCAATGCATTCAAGGATTCAGAATATTCAAAATTGTTGCAAACAAAAAAGAATGCACGTCATATTAATAAGAAGAAATTTGTCAGTACATAAATGCCCCATGGGCCAAATATTACAAAAATTTCTCAGGGTAAAAAGACATTACGCATCCTCTTTGGTGCGATGTAGGTGTTAAGGGTCTCTTCCTCATGGAGTCGACGGGTAAGCTCTAGAACCTTCTTCTCACTGGCGTAGAAGCTGGCTTCAAAAGTGTTACGTTCCTCCTTGAGTTGGATCCAACTCTTCTGCATCTCCTCCCACGATGTAGGCATGTCAGGATATAGGATGGTGTAGGGAACCTCTCCTTCCTTGACGGGCTCTTTAATCACAGGGAGAACATGAGGATAAGGCATCATTAGACTTTGGGCTCGGGCTCGTACCCATTTGAGGTAAGGCTCAAGAGGGATGGAGTTCTTGTGCCCCGGTGTCTTGCTGTCAACCTTGTTAGGCATCCTCCAAGCTCTGATGAATCTTTGGCGAAGTCCTTGGGCATCGTTGTCGAAGTCAAAAACTAAGTCAGGAATTAACATGTCGTGAGGGCCATCTCTTCGTGCATATCCAAATTGTCTCAAGGCTAGACAAGGGTTAGAGGTAATGCCTCCTCTAATGCCAAGTAATGGAACATTAGGGAACTCTCCACAACGATCGACGATGATGACATTTTCTCTGGACCGAGAACACCAATGTACATCAGAGTGAGTAAGAGTCATCAACTGTTGGGACCACCTTGAGCCTTGGTCATTCTTCAAGACAGATTGTGGAAGGTGCGAAATAAACCACCTTGCAAGGAGAGGAGTACAGCACATGAGAACACCTCTCTTTCTCATTGTTCGTGTGTAAAATGAGTGAAGAATGTCCCCAAGCAATGTTGGTATTGGATTTCCGGATAAGAAGATTTTGACGGCGTTGACATCTACAAGCTGGTCAGGATTTGGGAACAAGACCAACCCATAGATAAGGAGTGCCACAATTTCTTCAAAGGCTTGTAGGTCCAATGAATTCCAACACTCTTGTGCCTTCTCAAATAAGAATTTTGCTAAGAAGCCTTTGACACCGCTTCTAGTTTCCCAATGCCCCTTGATGTCAGATGGATGTAGATGTAGTGCTCGAGCAACATCTTCAGGCTTTGGTTCCTTTTCCGTACCGTTATAGGGTAGTTGATTAAGGATAGGAATTCTCAGGAGTTGAGAAAACTCCTCCAAAGTGGGCACCAACTGGTAATCAGGGAAAGTGAAACAGTGATGAAGAGGGTCAAAGAACTGGAACAGCACCTTCATCATGTCCTCTTCAATGTTGGTGTTGACTAAGCTGAGCAGTCTACCATGTCTTTCACTGAAGGGAGAACTTTCCGGAATTCTTGATGTGAGCTCCTTGAGTTGAGGAGGGATTCTCACAAGGTTGACTTGGATGGTTTTTCTTCGAAGAATTTCAATGACCTACAAAACAAGAACAAAGATGAAGATCTAAACCCTTGAAATGGTTAGTGAATGCATATGATGCTTTATGATGTTTATGATGTATGCATAAAACACATGTACAAGCAAATCACACAAAACCCTAGTTTCAGGCTTGCATGGGGTTTCATAGGTAAGTACCCTCTTGAGTGTAGTTGGCTTATAAACCTGTCCTATAAATAGTAACCGGGTTCTAAGGAGCTCAAATATCATTGGATTGTTTTCATTGTTCATTGTTTTGGTTTAGCCACTTACTAGCGACCAAAATATTCCAAGAAAATAACCCTCAATGAGTGTAGTATCGAGTATCTACCAACTTCGGACTGCACCAAAGCCGGTCATCTCACTACCCCTAATAAAAGGCCAAGATGGTCAAGTAAGGTTCTAGGTCATTAGTGCTTAGTGACATCACTCAGCGGCCCCGTACTCTCCTTGATTGAACTCAAGGGTCACCAGTACTCACAAATATGCCGCACTAATATAGCTATTGCTTCAACCGTGTCGGTATACCCCGCACAGTTTCCACAATGTATTGCTATCTATGAATGTTTCCCCAAATCCGGGTGTAGGATTGCAAACCCAAACAAGAGAGTCAAGGTATAAAGCAATCAAATCAAACAATTAGTCATGTAAGAGGGTGATCTAAGCCCTAAGGTTACTCCACTTTAAAAATTTTCCCCAACAGAGTCGCCAGTTCTGTGATACGGTGGGAGAACTGACTTGGGTTTTTGCGTTTGTTTTCGCAAATGTTTCGGTTGAGCAAGAGTCGCCACCGACTTTTTATTTTATCCTAAGGAAAGGTTAAAAAGCACAGTAAAAACCTTTGAGATGTTTTCTTGGGTTCGGGGAGTAGATTATAGAAAGGGAAGGTATTAGCACCCTTTCTATCCATGGTTATCCATGGGCTCTTAGTTACTTGCTTAGATCACTTGCCTTGTATTTTCAATTGTTTGAAATGGTGCTTTGTGTGTGGGTTTGAAAATGTTTTGAAAAAGATGCCTTGTCTAGGCAACCCTTGTAACAATTCTTTACTCGAATGCTTTACAAAAGGTGTTTGTCTTTTTGAAAAGATGTTTCAAGGTTTTTGAAAGTTGTTTTGAAAGTTATGTTTGTGAAGTGTGTTTTGAAAAATGGCAAGGATTTGTTTTGCAAGTTGGTCAAGTAACCAAGAGCTATCTACCCTAAATTTCTCAAAGATCTTTGTTATGTTTTAACCCTTTTAACAATTTTGCTCCACCATTGTATTTGGTGGACAATCTTGTGTTAGGATGTGAACGGGACGGGTACGGGTCATCGTTTAGACCATGATTGCAATGGTGCCAAGTATCTTTGGGCAATTTTTCCTTTAAGGGACTTGATCATTTTTAGGTAATTTTTGAAAGCGTCATCGAGGGACTATGATCATTTGATTGTTTTGTTTTTGCCAAAGATACCTAACATGCAATATGGCCCATTATTGAAGGCCACAAGTGGAATACCCTAGGGGTGCAAGTGTGATTAGTGTTGTCTATTTTCATGCTTGTTTATCTTGAATTTAGGTCAAACTATTTTTGGTTAATTTTGCATACAAACCCTAATTCTAACATGGCATAATTGGAAAGCTTCTAAAATGCGAAAAATAAAAGGTCCTAAGTTATTACAACACAAATATGGGATGGGGGGTACAAATGTTCAAATGAGGATATTTTAAGCAAGAAATAAAACCCTAAACTATTACATCCAAATTGAAATTTTACAAGGGTATTTAATTACACAATATTCAAATAAAATAAAATAAATATGCAAAATGCAAAAATGGTTTTCATATGTATGTAAAAAAAATATTTATCATGTATTAAATAAACAAAAATAAAATGAATTAATTTTTGGTATTTTTAGGTATTTAGGGCAAAACCCTAATTTTACAAATAAAAGGTATTTATTATATAATATATGTGATATTTATTAATTATGCACAAAAAAAACAAATAAAAGAAGGTATATTGTAAAAAAAGTATTTTTTGAGGTCAAAATAAAAATAAAATGTATTAATTCTTTGTATTTTCCCTAAATATACTAATAAATATATAAGTATTCTACATTATTCATTAAATATATATTATATGTACAAAAAATAAAATATTTAATATTATTAAAAAAAGTATATTTTTTATAAAATGTTTTCAAGAGATAACATAAAATAAAAATCAGAAACAAAATGTTTTTGTATTATTTTAGTTATTTTAAAATAAAAGTATCTATATTTATTTATTTACAAAACTAAATAAAGCCAAATAAATATCAAAATAAATGCAAAAAAATATGGGAAAAATAAATTCAATATTTTTTTATGCTTAAATAAAAATATGGAAACAAAATCAAAAGGAAAAATGGAAAATAACAAGTAAAACTCAAAATGGGCCAGGGGGTGCATGTGAAATGCAGTGGTGTGAAAAGGACACAAATTTCAGGCCCAGCCCAAGACCCTGTCTTCTTCAACCTCCAGCATCTTTGTACAACCAACACACGCGTCTGCTATCTCAAGATTCTTGGACTTTTAGCACAAACTCACAACATGAAAAATGTTAAGCATCAACCCACGATTCCATACATAAAAAAAACTTAACCTAACTCTCAGAAATGAGAGAGAATTTCTCCATCCCTAATTCTTAACCTAAGTTTTTGTCAATGTTCAGGTCTCAAATTCTCTCAGCACATGCAATATAAATGGAAAGTAAAGATATGTATAGCTTCAGGGGCATGAATAGAACATTTTTCATTCACAAACTTAGAGCTAACTCTTCCTATATTGAGAGATAGAAGTCCATGAACTTACCTGTTCAGCTTGGGTCGTGTCTGACAATGGAGGAACTTTCAAGGCAAAGTGAGGATTGGTACAACTTGCTTGAAGTTCAGGGATGCTATTCCAACCTTTAACTTGCTTTGAAACCAAGTGAATCAAGCTATAGCAACCCACCTACAAAACAGAAAATGTGAAAATGGTGAAGTTGGTTAGAGGTGTTACAGTCTGCTTCCAAGGCTTGGGACAGTTTGTATGGATGGTAGGGAATGTGTTTGAACTGGTTTGGATGAAAGTGCACGAGTGGATTGAGCTATGGGATTCAAACTGCAGCTTATGCCTTGTTTTTGCAGTTTTATGGTGTTTTTGTGAATGGGGAGGTATTGAAGGTGATAGGCTCGTGTTTCAGCTTAGTTATGTTGTTTAGAATGTGTCTAACAAGTTTGTCTAAGCTTAGGTTTGCAGCAATGAGAGTTGGTTCCAGTTATGCCAAGTTACTTCTAACTTAAGCAAGAAATGTCAAGTTGGTTTCTAGGCCAGTACAATGCCTCTATCTATGCTGCACATTTGAGTCTTGGCTAGTGGGATATGTCTATGCCTTTGTGCCTCAAAGATCTGCATTGTACCTCATAGATTGCAAAGTTGACATAAAGTAACACTTTACAAAAATGGATAATATGCCTTTTCTTATTAAGGCTTAATCTTGCATGCAATGCTTAAACACACAAGATAAGACTTAAACATGAAGGATTGGCATTAAATTTATGAGTGTGGATGGGATAAAAGACCTGTAATCTAGCTTAGAGCATGCTGAGTTCAAAAATGCAAAGTTATGGACATGTAAATTGGTCATGAACAAAGTGAGTTTTTCCCATATTGCCAAATTCGATTCTCCCTAACCACAAGGTTGTTTGATGAGTTCTTGGACATTTTGGAAAGCTTGGAATATGTACTACAATCCATATTTGTAATGAAAATTGAAATTCCAAGTGGAAGCATGTGAAAAGTGGCCATGAAGTTAGGCAAAAATCCTGCCTAGAATAGGTCAAAATTTTTCTAAGTTAGGAATGTTTTGCACCCTTGTTCCAAAAATCATAACTTGAGATACAAGATTCTTTTAAGGAAACTTTGTGAATCAAAGTTGTAGATTTTGCAATGAAATATAACTTTCATGTTTTGACTTTTCCTTGAATCCAAATGCATCTTGATGAAAAAGTGGGACAAAGTTAGGAAAAAATTAGGGATTTTCATAACTTAGAAAAATTCTAAGTTATGAAAATTCCTCATTTTAAACCCTAATTTGCAGTTTTGCGTTTCTTGATGAACAAGTTTCATATTTTGACATGTTTTAATGAAAAATGAATCTTGACACTTGATTTTGACCATAAAGTCAAAGTTTGACTTTTCAGTATACAGTCAAAAATTGATCAATTGACTAGAAAATTCACCTGTCAACCTTGTGCAATTGGGATCTTTTGAACTTGTTGAACATGTCAAGACAATTCCATGGGGTCCTTGAGTCCATATATGAGCTTGGTTTGCCATTGGCTAGGTCAAACAGTCAAAAATTGCCTTTGTGCAGTCAAAACCCTGAAAATGACCATTTTGCCCTTTTGGTGATCTGATCAAATTTCTTGTGGAATTATGATCCAAACTTGACCAAATGGTTCATATGAGTTCATTATGTTGATGTGGGTCAAAAATCATGAGGTTTGACTGTCAATTGACCACAGTTGACTTTTCCCCCAATACAGCTGATTTCTAGGTCAACTGTCCAATTGACTGGGCAAAGTTTGGAATCAAGACCTGAAACTTGGTATGGACAAACTTGGGAGTCCAACATGAAGCATGAAAGTCACTTTAGGCATTTTAGGTCAAAACATCTTTGTGCAAACCCAAACCCTAATTTGGGTTAATAGTACAAGGAGAAGTCTTGAGCTGAGGAAATGTTGAGGAACTGGGAGGGCAAATTTTGGGGTACAACAACATTCTTTACAAGCGTAACTATGATTCAACCTTACTGCGTTGTGTGGATAAGACTGAAGCAGAACCGATCATGGAAGAGCTGCATGAAGGTACTTTTGGAACTCATTCCAATGGACATACCATGGCAAAGAAAATCCTCCGGGCAGGATATTACTGGTCCACAATGGAAGCCGACTGTTATCGGCATTCTCGGACATGTCACAAGTGCCAGGTCTATGCTGATAAGGTGCACATCCCTCCAGTTCCTCTGAACGTCTTGACAGCACCTTGGCCTTTTGCAATGTGGGGCATTGATATGATCGGCGAGATCAGACCTACAGCATCCAACGGGCACCATTTCATCCTAGTAGCGATTGATTACTTTACGAAGTGGGTTAAAGCAGCCTCCTTTGCTACGGTAACCAAGAACGTCGTGGCACGGTTCATTCGGCACAACCTGATCTGTCGGTATGGTGTACCGGAGAGGATCATTACGGACAATGGTACCAATCTTAATAACAAGATGATCACTGAGCTCTGCGAGCAATTCAAAATACAACACCACAACTCTTATCCCTACCGGCCAAAGATGAATGGGGCTGTCGAAGCGACAAATAAGAACATTAAGAAGATTGTGTAGAAGATGACAGTGACATACAAAGACTGGCACGAGATGTTACCGTTTGCTCTTCATGGGTACCGTACCTCAGCACGGATGTCAACAGGGGCAACACCCTACTCCTTGGTTTATGGTATGGAGGCAGTATTGCCTATTGAAGTTCAGATACCCTCTCTCTGGATCATGAAGGATGCAGGTTTGACTGAAGATGACTGGATTCATACCCGGCTTGATCAAATGAATCTAATCGACGAAAAGAGGCTTACTGCTATTTGTCATGGTCAGACGTACCAAAAATGAATGATCAAGGCATTTAATAAGAAAGTCAGACGACAAGAGTATCAAGTTGGGGACCTGGTAATCAAGCGCATCATTCTACCTCAAGGCGATCCCAGGGGCAAATGTACCCCTACTTATGAAGGGCCATTTATGGTTAAGAACATCTTCTCAGGAGGAGCGATGATTCTAACCACCATGGATGGTGACGACCTTCCTCACCCCGTCAATGCAGACATAGTAAAAAGATACTACGCATAATCAAAGACCCGCTAGGTTGACTGGCCTAGGCAAAAATAAGGGCTTCCTGGAGAACCAAAAGGGTTCGGGCAAAAATAAGGGATGAAAATAAAAAAATCTGTACACCCGGCAAGTCGAAAACCTGAAAAGGCGGCTTGGGCAAAAATGGGTATCCCGGTGGGCTGAAAACCCGAAAGGGCGGTCCAGGAAAAAGTTAGGGATTAAAGCGTAACACTATGTCTCATTGGATCACCTCGCATCCGGACTTCGGTATCAACTATCAGGCTCGGACGATACCAGTCAATCAGACTCATCTTCAACTAAGTAGCAAAGTGATGAGATGCTTGAAGATATAAAGGCAATAGCAGAGCTGGAACCCAGTGGGACTATTCACATAGCTGTTTTGTTTTCTTTTCACAAATTGTATAAATTCTATTGGTTCGGCGGTGTTCTCTTACTAGGACGTCAGCCTCTTGTACAAAACGCCTATTTACAGGCCAAACTTCAAAATCAATACAAATTCATTTTTCAGACAAATTTCAAACTGTTTTTCCTTTATCTGTTTTGTTTTGCAAAGAACGTCCAATGTTCATTTTTGATATATGCATCTGACATTAATTGCTACTCATAAATATTTACATGCGAAACAAATGACAAATTACGGGTGATATCAAAAGTAGGGGCAATAAAAATTGTCTGAGCGGTCTAGTTGCTCTGTCCACCAGGTACCAAGGTATATATTCAGCTGAAGAATATGGCTAAGATACTTTCACTTCCCGCAGAGTAAGACAGTAATGATAGCTCTCTCAGTTGAGACTTGCAACTATGAACAAATCATCAATACTCTCCCCAAGCAGAGTTGGTCTACCATCAGCCCTAAAAAGGGTGGGTAACCCCAGAAGATCTTAATACTCCCTAGCGGAGTATAAAGATATTCTCCAGCAAGCGTAAAGATCATCCCCAACGAAGTTCCTTCTATCCCCAACGAAGTTCATAGTCAAAATCCCCAACAGAGCTTATCAACAGAATCCCCAGCGGAGTTTACCATTAAAATCTCAACAAAGTATCTCTTCCCCACAGAGTAATTCCCTGCAGAGTAATCTCTTCACCAGTTTATTCCCCAATGGAGTCATCCTCTCCTGCAGGTTTATTCTTGCAATCATCTTCGTTCATCATCCCCAGTGGAAATGAAGAATTCAACCCTACTCTCCAGCAGCCGTTCGGGATTTATTTTCCCCAACTAAAACATCACATTTCCATACATCATGATACATGCATATACGCATCATACCATACAATCTCATTTATGTTGAGAACATCATTGCTTGATCCATATCATGCATTGCATATGACTGGCCTTTACCTTTCAGGAAAGATGCAGTTAAATTCTCAATTATGTCAATGAAGACAAAATCAGTTAAATCGATTCCTAAATATTTTTCTGAGGCGAAGCCAGTCAATGGAGACAAAATAAGTTAAATCGATTCCTAAAGATTTTTCTGAGGCAGAGCCAGTCAATGGAGACAAAGTCAGTTCAATCGATTCCTAAAGATTTTTCTGATGCCGATCCAGTTGAAGATATTCCAAGACCTTGTCTGGTCCAGTTAAATCGATTCCTAAAGATTTTTCTGATGCCGATCCAGTTAAAGATATTCCAAGACCTCGTATGATTCAGTTAAATCGATTCCTAAAGATTTCTCTGAGGTGAAACCAGTCAATGAAGACAAAATCAGTTAAATCGATTCCTAAAGATTTTTCTGAGGCGAAGCCAGTCAATGAAGACAAAATCAGTTAAATCGATTCCTAAAGATTTTTCTGAGGCGAAACAAGTCAATAGAGACAAAATCAGTTAAATCGATTCCTAAAGATTTTTCTGAGGCGAAACCCGTCAATAGAGACAACCTGTCAATAGAGACAACCTGTCAATTGAGACAACCCGTCAACAAAGACAAAACCACCTACCAACAATCTCCAAATGGCATCTGTAAGCCCATTCCCGACATCATAATACTGATACTACACCATGCGAGTGCAAATTTTTGGGCACTCTAGTGTTCAATTATCTTCCACCTTCGGATCACGAAAGGATCGAAAGTCAATCTATATCCGCAGGTTTAAGAAAATTGAACAAGGGCAATTGTTGTACCCCAAAATTTGCCCTCTCAATTATCAAGGCCTTTCTCACAAGGATTTTCAAGGTTCAAGCTTGCACAAGTTCTTTGGAAACTGTCGAAAATGGAGAAAACAGATAAAAATATTATTTTGACAAAAATTGGAGAAATACAAGTGTACTTCGTTTCAGCTCTTTCGATTGGCCTTTAGGCCTCTTTCGATCAGCATCCTTCGATTGGCCTTTTGGCCTCTTTCGACACAAGCTTGGTTTGCATCCTTCGATTGGCCTTTTGACCTCTTTCGACACAAGCTTGGCTTGCATCCTTCGATTGACCTTTTGGCGTATTTCCCCTGGGCATGTGACTTCTTGTTGCAGGCTTCGTTTGTGACTTTTGCTGCATGCATGCTTACAATCGAAGGCCATGACCTACTGGCCACATGTACCCCCTGCAAGGCAAGTCTTCGTTTGGGCACTCACCTTCTGTGTGCCTAGATGAAAACTTCAGTGGAGCAAGAGCCTCCTTCGAATGCAACTTGGATATGTCCTTCATGTTGAACTCTAAGCCTCCTTCGAACACGGACTTTCGATTGGAAATATGCTTCCTTCGAGCATGAGCTTCGATTGGGCAATATGCTTCCTTCGAGCATGAGCTTTCGATTGGATAATAGCTTCCTTAGAGTTAGATTGTTTCGACCACAAGCTTCGACTGAGGCAAAGGCTTCCTTCAAACAAATGTGCTTCGATCTCACTCTTGTACAAGACCAAGTCACATGCGCTGCCAGGCTCTGGCCATAAAACTCCAAAACTGTTGCACAACAGTCCTGCACAGCTGCCCAGTTCCTTGCACCAAAATGGCAATAAAGCACTGTCCCCCAAAGGCTACAAAGAGAAGTTTGCCCAAACTGTTCAAACCATTTTGTTTTCCCTCCAAAAGCTTCAGCCCCACTTGTACTGTCACGTTACACCACATTATTATTTTTGTAAGGGATGGCTGTTGTCAAAGACATCCATTCTTTTTCTCTATAAATAGAAGAGTTTATGCAAAGTTAGGGGAGGACCTTTTGGCCAGTCGAAGGAATCTTCAGAAAATTCTCTAACATCATAATTTTCTCAAACACTTAAACACTCCAAACACATATCCAGAATCAAATCATATCCAGAATCCAAACACATATCCAGAATCGAAACACATATCCAGAAGCCAAACACTTATCCTCTTAGAATCTGAAACATCCCTATACCTCGTTACCCTTCAAATCCAGCAGGAAGAACCTCACCCTTGTTCTTCTCTTTCGAATCCAGTATCAAAGACACAACCCCTGGTTCCTCCCTTCGAATCCAGAAGCATTCAAGGAAACCACGTAAAGGCCCAGCACACGTTCCAGCCTCAAGCAAGGTAAGTCATTCCTAACCTTGAACCTTTCATTTCTAGCATAACATGTGAATAAGCTTCCTTTTTCGTTTCAAATATATATGTAGTGTATGTTACTTTTTTTGTTTCCACCCTTTAGTTTGTTTTTATTGCTGCCCTTTTTGGTTTGGGTTCTTTGGTTGGTTACGGATGCTTTAAGAATTAACCTGGCCCTGAGGTAATGATAGTGTGGCCTTTGGCCACGTTGCTATTTAATATTTCAAACAAAGTAAATAGGAGACAGGAATATGAAACAAAGCCTCAGGCTTCTTCACCGACTCCAGGCCCAATCGAAGGAGGCAGAAAGGCAGCTTACATTTCACGCAGATTCCTGGTCCCAGACGAAAGGCACAATAAGCTGTCCTGCTGGTCCCAATCGAAAGGCACAACATGTTGTCCTGCTGGTCTCAATCGAAAGGCACAACATGCGGACCGTGAGGCTTCAGTCGAAAGTCATGCCTTCACCCTTTTTCAGGCCAAATCGAAGAGAGCCAGAAAGTGCAGAATCGAAGGGTGTCTCTGCCCAGATCGAAAGACCCTCATTTTTTTGCTTTTATTTTTATTTTTGCCCTTATATTTTCATGCAATTCGACATGGTTGTAATAGTGTAGGATTTTATCTTTTTTGCACTTTATTACTTTTATATGCTTGTTAGTAAATAGGTGATGCATGACAAGATTAACCTTTAATTTAAAATCAACCGTAGCTCACCATAATATGTACAAAGATAATATAACTGAAAAACAATACACTTGCACATGCCACTCTTAGGGTACGCCTCACTTGGTTGCCTCAAACATTGGTCATTGAGTATAGGGTGTTTTAGAGGTCGCCCTCTTGTCCAAAGATCATAAGTTGCCTCGAAACGGTCGCCTCAGATAAAATGATCTAAGATATTAGGGTTACCGCTAAGGCGTCCTAACATTGCTTTAGTGACCACACGTCCCTTAATCAAATTGACCCGAAAAACTCCAACGACGGTGCTACCTACTTCTCAATAGTGGGATAGCACTGTCTAAAGGACATTTGCACATTTTAATTCCTTTTTGAGTAGGTAGATACTTTTAAGTACTTGCTCTTTTGAAAACAAAAACAAAATTTTTCGCACTTACACTCTCTTCAAAATAAAACTCCTTTTCAAACCCACAAACACAAAGAAAAGCAAACTTTTGAAAACACAATGAGCAAGTACCTAAGAGCCCGTGGATAACCACGGATAGAAAGGGTGCTAACACCTTCCCTTTCTATAATCTACCTCCCGAACCCGAGAAACAATCTCAAAAAGGAATTTTTCTGTGCTTTTGTCCTTTCCTTGTTGGATAAAATAAAAGACGGTGGCGAATCTTGCTCACCGCGACATTTTATGAAAACAAACGCAAAACGCGAACCAGCATTCCAAAACAGTCAGTTCTCATTCCCACCGATCACAGAACTGACGACTCTGCTGGGGAATTATTATAAGTGGGGTGTACCTTAGGATTAGATCACTTGTGTTTTCAATTGTATGCTTTGTATGCTTTAAAATTTTCTGGGCTTGTATCGGAGTTCTGTAGATCCTAACCTGGATATGGGGATACCCTTTAGGTAAGTAGCAATAAACTGTGAGGGATCTGTCCAGCGTAGACCGACACGGATGAAGCAGTAGCTACGTTGGTGTGACACCTTGGTCTGTACCGATATCCCTTGTGTTGGAACGAGGAGAATATGGGTCTTCTAAGGAGTCATTAAGCACCAACTGACCTTAGAACCTTAAATTGACCAACTTGGCCATAGAACAGTAGCAGTATGCTACACTCATTTAGACTAAACTCTCGCGATGGTTCCAGACGCAAAAAAAAAGGTTGCTAAACTGGAATGATGACCGATTGAGGGTAGTCAGTGATATTGAGATCCTCTAGAACTCGGTTACTATTTTTAGGACAGGTCTTAACCAACTGAACTGAAAGAGGGTAGTACCTAAGCTCCATGCCAGCCTGAAATCTAAGGGCTCTCTTATGTGACTTGTGTGCCCTTTACCATGTTTGCTTTTTGTGGATACTTGTGGTGTGCCTTTACCATGACATCATAACATCATAAACATTGCATGCATCTTACATAAAGACTAACCTATTTCAAAGACAAGAGGGTTTCATCTTTGCTCTGTTTTGTAGGACATCATGATGCGTAGGAATACTATCTGAATCAACTTTGTTCAAGTACCTACTTTGCTTAAAGAGTTGGTTGTCAGGATTCCATACACTACTTCCTTCATCAGGAGGCATGGTTCGCTTCTCAGTTTAGTCACCTCAAAGTTGGACGAACAAATGATGAGTGTCCTGGTCTAGTTTTATGATCCCCTATATCATTGCTTCACCTTTCAAGACTTCCAGCTGGTTCCTACCCTAGAAGAATTCTCTGAGCTGCTTGGTATCTCTGTTTTGGATCAGACTCCTTTTACTGGTTGGGAAAAGACTCTTAAGCCCGAAGAAATTGCTGCAACCCTTCACTTGACCAAAGAGGAGGTAATGGCTAACTAGGAGACTAGGAGTGGAGCTAAAGGTTTCTTGACTAAGTTTTTGGTTGGCAAGGCTAACTACTTCTGGGACAGCTTAGACTTCCAGGCGTACGAGGACATTCTGGCTCTCTTGATTTATGGTCTGGTATTGTTTCCAAATCCTGACACTTTTGTTGATGTTAATGCCATAAAGATCTCTATCTCTCGGAACCTTGTACCCACTCTCTTGGGTGATATCCTTCATTAGCTATATGCTCGTACTGACCGAAAGCGGGGAACTTTGATGTGCTGTGCTCCTTTATTATCGAGGTGGTTTATTTCTCACCTCCCTAAGTCCGTACTGAAGAACAAAGAAGGAATGGGCTGGGCTTTTAGGGTAATGTCTCTTACTAATAATGACATTATCTGGACTCTCAAAGGCTTGAATGAGGTGACTGTCATTGATCGTTGTGGAGAGTATCCTAATGTTCCATTGATCGGAACCCATGGAGGAATTTCTTATAACCCATGTTTAGCTCTCCGTCAGTTTGGAAGAGCCAGGAGAGAAGGGCCTCATGAGATGTTGATGCCTCATATCATCTTTGACTTTCAGGGAGATAGCGACGAGCTGTGTCGTAGATTCATCAGGGCTTGGGATAGAGTTCACCGATCTGACCCACATGAGTTGGGACCAAAGACTTCTCTGCCAATGGAGCCATATCTCAGATGGGTCCGCATCCGTGCCCAGAAGCTAGGTATGCCATATGAAGTTGTCAGACCTGTTACTCTTGAAGTTGCAAATGAGGAAGGGGTACTTCCAACTATTCTCCATCCTCATATGCCCACTGATATTGGGGTACTGAAGAGGTTTTGGACGCAGCTGCAGGAAGAACGGGATTCTTATCGGGAAAGGTTCAATGAACAAGAGCAAAAGATCCAGAGGCTGACTAGGCAAATGGAGAGTGAGCGGGCCCTGAATGATTATATCCGCACTGAGAAGAAGAGACCATGGGAGCCTTGATGGACCTTTGATGATTTCTTTTACAGTTTTTATTTACTTTTCAGTATTTCCATTCTTGTAACGCCTAAGGGCAATTTGTTGAACAATTTAAATTCTGAAGTTAAATCTAATGAAGTGTGTTTCCTTTCTTGTTTACAAATTTGAATCCCGGTTGTCTTTGAAATCATAAATCATACGCATTTCATCCTATGCACTTCATAAACAGGTACCCTTTTACAGGTCTCTTATCTTCTTCGTTGTTTATTTCAGCAATCATCATGTCTACTGAACCTTCCACTGAGCAAGCTATCAAGGCCCTCCAGGCCCAGAATGCCCAATTTCAAGAGTTGGTCATGAGCCTAGCTAAGGGTCAGCAGGACCTGAAGACCCTGATTCTGAAAGAGAGGAAGAAGAAGAAGAAGAGGACCATCTTGTTCAATGCTGGACGCAGATTTGGAAGCGGGCTGCAGAATGAGGTTGATTTGACCACCTCATCTAGAGGGAAGGTTAGTCCACAAGAAAGGAGGGCTCATAGCCCTATGGTCTCCGACAACGAGACGGACTATGAGGAAGAACAGTATCCTCCTGCTGAGGATAAGTACAAACAACTGGAAGACCGCTTGAGCGCTATGGAGATACAAAAGGTGCCCGGTCTGGACTTCGGAGATCTGGGTCTATCGTCTGGGGTGGTGATTCCCCATAAGTTCAAGGCACCTGCCTTTGCCAAATATGACGGAGCTTCCTGTCCAAAGTTGCACCTCCGGTCATATGTGAGGAAGATCCAACCTTACACTGTTGATAAGAACTTGTGGATCCATTTCTTTCAAGACAGTCTTTCAGGGACTCAGCTTGAGTGGTTCTATCAGCTGGATGGAGCCAGTATTCACAGCCGGGAGGATTTGGCTACTGCATTCTATAGGCAGTATCAGTATAACTCCTACCTCGCTCCTACGCGTACCCAACTCCAGGGTATGTCAATAGGGACGGGTGAAGGATTTAAAGAGTATGCTCAAAGATGGAGAGACCTTGCCAGAAGGGTGAAACCACCTTTGGCTGATCGTTAACTTGTTGATATGTTTCTGGGGACCCTGTCCGGTCCGTTCTTTAATCATCTGATTGGAAGCTCTTCAGCTGGGTTTACAAACCTTATCTTGACTGGTGAAAGGATTGAAGCTGGTATTAAAGTTGGGAAAATACAGAAGGGTGCCTCATCAAGCACCGAGAAGAAACCGTTTAAGAAAGAGTTTAGTGTTGTCTACAGTTCAAGAAGACAGAATAGACCTGAACACCGCCAAGCTGTCAATGCGGTTGTTATTTTAAAACCTTCTGGTGCTCCTCAGTGTCATAACCAACAAAGGGACGAGAGACCTCGAAGGCAATTCACCGTCTCAGCATGACTTTGTCTCAGATTCTGCCACAGTTGCTGAAGACCAATCTGGTGACTCTAAGGGAAGCCCCAAAGAATCCCAATACTACATCACCAAAGTATAACCCCAACACCCGCTGCGCTTATCACTCTGAGAGCCTGGGGCATAATATAGATGATTGTTGGACTTTGAAGAATAAGGTCCAAGACTTAATTGATGCAAAGGAGATTGAGTTTGAGGCGCCCGAGAGGCCCAATGTTGTAACTGCTCCCATGCCCAAGCATGGAGTGAATGTTGTAGAGGAAGACTTGTTTGTAGTTTCTGTGGATGATATTGTTACCCCTCTGATGACTGTCAAGAAGAACCTGTTGCAAGCCGGTTTATTTCCGGGCTGTGGTGAAGGTTGCCATATGTGTTCTTTTTTACCTACTGGTTGCCCATCTTTGAAGTAAGGTATCCAAAACCTGATGGATAGCAAAGAGATCCTGTTTGAAAAGACTATTGTTCCATCCATTCCTACTGAATAAGTTTCCATCATTACCATTTTCAACAATTCTCCCAAGGCTACCTCGAGGAAGCCTGTCAGAATTACGCCTGTTCCGAAGATCGCACCTGTAATCATCACTGTTCTGGGGCCCATCCCCTACACCTCTGACAAAGCTGTCCCTTGGCACTATGGGGCAAATGTTTATGTTCTCGGAGTTAAGCAAGAGTTTGATGCTGATACCGGCGTCAGCAACATTACTGGACCTGCAAAAGTCACCCGCAGCGGTAGACTTTTCTCACCTGATATTGCTCCACCAACTGTCCGAAGACCTGTTGTCATTACACCTGAAAGTGTACCCACTAATGTTCCTGACCAAGTTCCTATCCTTACCCCTGTCGCCGAGTCCTCTGACGCTCGGGGCAAAGGGATCACCACTGATATGCCTGCCCAGACGGAGGCGCCAAAGACAACCACTGTTGAAGCTTCCAAACAGGAGATAGAAGAGATTCTGAAGATTATTAAGAAGAGTGATTATAATGTAGTTGAGCAACTGGGGCAAACCCCATCCAAGATTTCTATGTTATCTTTCCAGTAGTGGAGTGCAACACATGAGAACAACTCTTTTCCTTATTGTTCGAGTGTGAAAAGAGTGTAAGATATCCCCAAGCAACGTAGGCACCGGGTTGCGAGCCATGAACATTTTGACAGCACTCACATCTATGAGTTGGTCAGGGTTAGGGAACAAGACCATCCCATAGATTAGAAGAGCTACAATCTCCTCAAAAGCTTAGAGGTCCAAGGAATTCCAGCAACTTTGGGCCTTCTAAAACAAGAACTTTGCTAAGAAGCCTTTGACACCACTTCTAGTTTCCCAATGGGTTTGGCCTCAGATGAGTTCAAGTGTAGGGCTTGAGCAATCTCTTATGGATTTGGATCTCTTTCCGTACTGTTGAAGGGTAGTTGATTGAGAATAGGAATCCTCAAGAGTTGAGAAAATTCCTCCAAAGTGGGCACAAGCTGGTAGTCAGGAAATGTGAAGCAGTGATGCAAAGGATCAAAGAATTGGAAAAGAACTTTCATTATGTCTTCCTCTGTTGGAAGGGACTAAGTTGAGAAGACGACCATGTCTCTCAGTGAACGGAGAATTCTCAGGAATCCTTGAAGCTAGCTCCTTGAGTTGTGGAGGAATTCTTACAAGGTTGACTTGGATCGTTTTCCTGCGAAGTGATTCCATAACCTACAAAACAGGAACAGAGATGAATTTCCAAAATCCTTGAAATGGTTAGTGGATGCATATGATGCTTCATGATGTCCATGATGTTATGCACAAGTATATATGTACAGGAAAGTCATACAAGTTCCTAGTTTAGGCTTGCATGGGGTTTCATAGGTAAGTACCCTCTTGAAGTTTAGTTGGCTCAACCTGTCCTAGAAATAGTAACCGGGTTCTAAGGAGCTCAATATCACTGGATTATTTTCTGTGTTCATTGTTTCAGTTTAGCCACTTTACTGGTGACCAAAATATTCCAAGAAAACAACCCTCAATGAGTGTAGTATCGAGTATCTACCAACTTCGGACTGCACCAAAGCCGGTCATCTCACTACATCTTAAAAGGCCAAGTTGGTCAAGTAAAGGTTCTAAAAGTCCATTAGTGCTTCATGACATCACTCAGCGGCCCCGTATTCTCTTTGATTGACTCAAAGGCTACCGATACCCACAAATATGTCGCACTAATATACCTATTGCTTAGACCATGTCGGTATACCCCGCACAGTTTCCATAACGTAATGCTATTTACCTATGAATGTTTCCCAAATCTAGTTGAGGATTCAAACCCAAACAATAGAACCAAAGTGTAAAGCATACAAGTCAAACAAGATAAGCATGTAAAGGTGATATAAAACCCTAAGGTAACCCCACTTATAAATTTTCTCCCCAGCAGAGTCGTCAGTTCTGTGATACAGTGGGAGAATTGACTTGAGGTTTTGCGTTTTGTGTTCGCAAATGTTTCGGTTTAGCAAGAGTCGCCATCGACTTTTATTTTATCCAAAAGGAAAGGTCAAAAAGCACAGGAAAGACCTTTGCGATGTTTTCTTGAGTTCAGGGGGTAGATTATGAAAAGGGAAGGTGTTAGCACCCTTTTCATCCATGGTTTTCCATGGGCTCTTAGTTACTTGTTTAGATCACTTGCTTTGCTTTTCCAATTGTTTGAAATGGTGCTTTGTGTGGTTTTGAAAGTATTTTGAAAAGAGGCCATCGTTTTAGCAATCTTTGTAATGATTCTTGTTTGTAAGAATGTATACAAAGATGTTTGTCTTTTGAAAAATGCTTCAATGTTTTGAAAGTTGGTTGAAAATGTTTTGAAATTGTGTGTGTGTTTGAAAATAGCAAGGATGGTTTGCAAATTGATCAAGTAACTAGAAGCTTATCTACCTACTCAAAAGTCTTTCCTATACATTTTTATTTCTTTGACATTATTGTTTTACCATTGCATTTGGTAAACAACCCTATCTTTGGATGTTTAAACGGGACGGGTGTGGGTCATCGTATGACCATGATAGCAATAGTGCCAAGTATCTTTAGCATTTTGAGGGACTAAGATCATTTGTTTAGGCAACCTTTTTTGATAGCGTCATCGAGGGATTATGATCTTTTGTTTTGTTTTGTTTTGCCAAGATAACTAGCATGCATACCATGCCCATGTTTAAGGCAACCAAGTGGGTGAAACCCTAGAGGTGCTTGTGTGCAATGTGTTGTCATTTTTCATGCATTTTTGTCTTGTATTAGGACATGCTATTTGTTTTGATTTTTGTCTCATCATACAAACCCTAATTTACTAAACATGCATATAATGCGATAAATTGCATAAAGTAAATCTAAACTATTACAACAATATTATGGGAAGGGGGATACAAGTTTTGAATAGGGGGATATTGCTCAAAATAAAGCCCTAAAACTATTACAACCAAATTGAATTTATTGTACAAATAAATAAATAAACAATTATTTAAATATGCAATAATAGGTATTTATGCAAAAAAAAATGTTTTGTAATTGTTTTATGTATGAGAAAATAAAATTATCTAAGTCCTAAAAATAAGAAAAAATAATATTATTATTTTTGAAAGGGGAAACCCTAAATTTTTTGTTTCAAAAGAAAATATGTTTTCTATATTATTTTATTCATTTATGTGCAAAAATAAATAAAAATATTTTCAAGTATTAAAAAATAAAGTGCGTATGAAAATAATATTTTTATGTATGAAAAAATAATAAAATAAAAATGCAAGATATTTTTAAATGTTTTTACTATTTTTTTAAGAAAATGAATTTTCATTTATTCTAGCAAACTATTTCATTATGCAAAAAAATAAAATAAAAATAAAATAAAAATGCAAAAAATAAAGAAAATTATTTTTGTGATTTTAAATGTTCAGAAAAAATTATTAAAGTCAATAATCATAAAAATAAAAAGAAAATATGAAAAATAACAAAATATGAATCAGGGGGGTGCAAAAGCAAAATGGGTGGTGTGAATAAAAACAGGCCCAAGGCCCTGGCCCAGGACAGCTTCGTCCCTGACCTCCAGACACCAAACACGCGTGTTTCCTCTTCAACCTGTATCTCTTGCATACGTTCATAAAAGCAAAATCTTGCAACATGAAACTTGTAGCATGTTAACTCACGATTCTAATGATATAAAAAACATGACCTAACTCTAAAAGATCAAGGAGAATTTTAATGGCCCTAATTTCTGACCTAATTTTTCTGCATGTTCAACATCCAAATAATCTTAGCTCAGTTAATATAAATGGAATCTACGCATATGTACAACTTAAGCATGTTGAGGACTACATTTTTTCTTCACAAACCTAAGCTTAAAGATGCCTAAATAGAGAGATAGAAACTTGACAAATATCTTGTTCAGTTGAGTTTGAATATGGCAATGTGGGAACTTTGAGTGAGGCCTGAAGTTCTTGTGAGCTTCCTTGAAGTTCCCTCAAGCTTCTCCAATCCTCAGCTTGCCTTGTAGATGCTTGAATCTTGCTGCACGAGTCAACCTGCAAAACTTCAAAATGGTGAAGCTTGAAACAGGGCACACAGTTGCAAGACAAGGGCCTGGACAGTTTAGGCGTGATGTAGGGAAGAAGTTTCAAGGGTTAAAAGGCCAAACGCACGAGCCAATTTTGAAATGGCTTGAGTTCTGCAGAGATTGCCCTGTTTGGGCAGAAAATGGTGTTTTTTGTGTTTTGGAGTGTTTGAGATGTTAGTAATTCGTGCTTAGGCTTGCAACAAAGTTCTGAGGTTGTTTCAAATGAGGCCAAGGCTTGCCTTTATCAGATGGATGAGATTACTTGACTTTTGCAAGTTTGCTTGCTTTTGAAGAAAAGGTGAAGTGACAAAGCCAAAGGCCTGTACAGGCTAGCTTAAGGTCTGGTGAAAGTTGGTGTACTTTGCCTGAAGTTTGTGGATCTTGTTTGCAGCAAAAGATTAGGTCCATGGCTCAAGATAAACAAAGTTGTAAAAAGTTAGCTTTATCAAAATGGTATTATGAACTTTATGCCATTTTTGGATTAACTCAATGTGCAATGCTTCAAAAGTCAGAACAAGACCATTATCCATTGTGTTTGCATTAAATTTTGGAGTGTGGATGGGATTAGGACCTGTAATACCAAGTACAAGCATGTTTGAAATTGATTTGCAACTTGTACCAATGTGAAAAATGCCTTGAACAAAAGTGATAAATTGCCATTTTCATTTCTTCGATTCTCCCTAACCATAAATGATCTTTGAGAGTTCTTGGACATTTTGGAAAGCTTGTAACATGCTTTACAATCCATATTTGAAATGAATTTTGAGATTCCTCTTGGAAGTAGGTGAAAAGTTGCCATGGAGTTAGGTCAAAAATCTGCCTAAACTAGGGCAAAATTTCACTAAGATAAAAAGTTTATGGATCCTTATTCACAAAATCATAACTTGAGATCCAAGCATCTTTTTGGAAAACTTTGTGAATTAAAGTTGTATATTTTGTGGAGGACTACAACTTTCATGTTGGAAGTTTTGTTTTAATCCAATTGCATCATGGTGAAAAAGTTGGGAAAAGTTGGGGGGAAATAAGAAATTTTCATAACTTAGAAAAATTCTAAGTTATGAAAATTTTCAAATTAAAACCCTAATTTTCAAAATTAGGTTTCTTGGTGAACAAGTTTCATGTTTTTACACATATTGATGAAATATGACCCTTGGCACTTGATTTTGACCAAAAAGTCAAAGTTTGACTTTTTAGTGTACAGTTGATTTTTGATCAGTTGACTGGAAAATTCATTTGTCAATCCAATGCAATTGAGATCTTTTGAATCCTGTGATTAGGTCAAGATGGTGCCATTGAGTCCTTGAAACCTTACTTGAAACCAATTTGCCAATGGCTAGGTGAAAAATCAGAAATTTCCCTTCTACAGTCAAAACCCTAATTTTGACCATTTTGCCCTTTTGATGATCTGATCAAATTTCTTGAGGAGTTGTGGTCCAAACTTGATCAAATGGTTCATATGAGTCTAAAATGTTATTATGGATAAAAAATTATGAAGTTTGACTGTAAATTGGCCATGGTTGACTTTTTCCCCAATACAGCTGATTTTTAGGCCAACTGTCCAATTGACTGGGCAAAAAAAGAGATTCAAGGCTTGAAACTTGGTATGAACAATATTAGAGGTCCAACATGAAGTATGAAAGTCACATGAGGCATTGGAAGTCCAAAAATCCCTGTGCAAACTCAAACCCTAATTTCAGGTTGTCAGTGCAAGGAGAGGTCTTGAGCTGAGCAAACCCTAATCTGGTCTTGAGTCCAAGAAGTATTGTGAGGAGAATCTTGATAAAATGAGAGGGAAAATTTTAAGGTACAACAGCTGCCCCTGTTCAATCTTATTGAACCTGAAGAGTTAGATTGACGAGTTTTGTCGTTCGTGACTCGAAGGTAAAAGATGATTGGACACTAGAGTGCCCGTAAATTTGCACTCGTCAAAGTGTAGTTGAGGAAATGGGCTTAAAGATGCCATTTGGAGATGTGATAAAATCTTATTGGAGATGGGCTTAAAGATGCCATCCAAGAATGTTTGTTGTAAATCAGGAGAATGAACATCAGAATGGTATCCGTATCTGGAACGTATCTGAGCTGTATCTGGAGATTTGAATCTGAATGAGCAAGGGAATAACATTCGTGTCTGGAGCATATCCGAGCTATAACTATACTTGAATCTGAATGAATAACAGAATGACTTCGGTGTCTGGAGTGTATCTGTATTGTATCCGAGTCTGAAATCTGAATAAGCGACAGAATGGCATCCGCGTCTGGAGCGTCTCTGGGTTGGGGAAAAAGTCAGAATAAGTGACAGAATGGCAACCGTGTCTAGAGCATATCTGGACTGTATCTGAAGTTGAGGTCTGAATGAGTAATATAATGACTTCCATGTCTGGAGTGTATCTGTACTGTATCTTAACTTTGAATTCTGAATGAGTAATATAATGACTTTCGTGTTTGGAGTGTATCCGTACTGTATCTGAATAAGAGATTTGAATGAGTAACAGAATGACTTCCGTGTCTGGAGTGTATCCGTACCGTATCTGAAATATTTGAATATTTGTTTAAAGATAGTTGTTAATCTTATCCTGAAAAGGGTAAAATGTTAGCTGAAACACAAAGTTATGTTGCATGAAATGTATGATGCAATAAAATGTGTTTTATCAATGTTTATGATATGTGAATGTAATGTATGTGCATGTAAGTTGAGTCACTTTATTGCTGAGGAAAATAAATCCTTGACAGCTGGGGATAAGAAAATCCTTGACTGATGTTGGGGAAAATAAATCCTTGACCGCTGTTGGAGATTCAAAACCTTTGATTGTTGAGGATGCTGTTGGGGATTAAAAATCCTTGATGACTTTCCTGGGGATATAGGGATCCTTCAAGTCTTTGAAGTTGGAGGATGATAAACATTCTGTTGTGAGAATAATGCCATGTGTCGTTTGAGAAACCTGCTTGGGGAATCCCGAGAACTTTGATGACTATGGATGGGGATGACAGACTTCATTCTGTTGAGAATTGATAAAAACTCTGCGGGGAAGAAGTTTATCCTGTTGGGGAGTAGTGAAAACTCTGTGGGGAGTAGCTATCATGCTGGGGAGATCAGGAGTTTAGGTTGTATTCCAATCTACTGGGGAATTATCCGAAGGTGTCGTCTGATTAGCTGTCAGGCTTCAAAGCAACTTGCTAGGAAATTATCAGGTTTTAAGATAACTCGTAGGGGAATTTGAGGAAACTGGAGGATTCCCACTGGGGTTTAAAAGTTGAATTTTTAGCTCCGCTGGGGAAGAAAGTTTCATCTCTGCTGAGGATCTGTAGTTCAAAGTTTTGGCTCCGTTGGGGATTGGGAGTTTGAAATTTTAACTCTGATGGGGATTTTGAAATTTAGCTCCGCTGGGGATCTAGATGATGTACTGCAGGGGTTGCCCCTGGAATAGCCTAAAGACGTTTTCCTATAATTTCAACCTGTCAGTAATTAATCTTTTCCCAAATCGTTTATTTGTAAACAATGATATTATTCAAATGCATATGCTCATTAATAAATCATTGGACGTTTTCAAATAAAACACAAGTGTAAAAAAGGAAAAGATAAATAGTTTTCTGCACTTTGAAGTATCCTTGTATTAAATTTGTGTAAGTATTTTGTACAAAGGAGACAGACATCCTAGTAAGAGAACATTGTCATAAAAATGAGAAAAATTTATACAAAGAAAGATGGCTATGTGTAAAAATTCCATGGGGTTCCCATTCTGCTATAGCCATCGTAACTCTGAATATCTTGTCCATTTGTTGCTTCGTCTGGAGATGATTGAGTTGATCAGAAGCCCAGAGCTTGTCTGTGAAGAGACTGTCCTTAAAGTGATCCGATGAGACATAGTCATATGCTTTAATTCCCTAACTTTTTTCTGGACCGCCCTTTCGGGTTTTCGATCCACCGGGAAACCCTTTTTTGCCCAAGTCGCCCTTTCGGGTTTTCAACTTGCCGAGTGTCTAGATTTTTTTATTTATCCCTCATTTTTTGCCTGAACCGCCCTTTCGGGTTTTCGATTCACCGGGATGCCCTTTTTTTGCCTAGGTGTGTCAACCTAGCGGGTCATTTATGTGTAGTATCTTTTGACTATGTCTGCGTTCGCAGGGTGCGGCAGGTCGTCGCCGTCCATGGTGGTTAAAATCATTGCCCCACCAGAAAAGATATTTTTGATCATAAATGGTCCTTCGTAGGTAGGAGTCCATTTTCCCCTGGGATCGCTTTGAGGCAAGATGATGCGTTTGATCACTAGATCTTCGACTTGATATACCTGACGCCTGACTTTCTTGTTGAAAGCCTTGATCATCCATTTTTGATACGTCTGACCATGGCAAACATTAGTAAGTCTCTTCGCTTCAATTAAGTTCAATTTATCAATTCGGGTCTGGATCCAATCGTCTTCACTCAGACCTGCATCCTTCATGATTCTCAAGGAGGGAATCTGAACCTCGATAGGCAAAACAACTTCCATGTCGTATACCAAAGAATAGGGTGTTTCCCCAGTTGATGTACGTGCCGTGGTATGGTACCCGTGGAGAGAAAATGGTAACATCTCATGCTAGTCCTTGTAGGCGATTGTCATCTTTTGTATGATCTTAATATTTTTGTTCGCAGCTTCGACATCACCATTCATCTTTGGCCGATGGGGAGATGAATTATGATGTTGAATCTGGAACTGCTCGCACAAGGCGGTGATCATAGTGTTGTTAAGGTTTGTACTGTTGTCAGTGATGATCCTTTCGGGGATACCGTACTGGCAAATAAGATTCTGTTTAATGAAGAGGGCAACAACATTCTTTGTGACGGATGCGAAGGAAGCTACTTCGACCCACTTGGTAAAGTAATCAATGGCCACTAGAATGAAGCGGTGTCCATTGGATGTTGTAGGCTTGATCTCTCCAATCATGTCGATTCCCCACATAGCAAATGGCCAAGGAGCTGTTAAGACATTGAGAGGAACTGGGGGTATATGTACCTTGTCTGCATAGATTTGACATTTGTGACAAGTCCTGGAATGTTGATAGCAGTCAGCTTCCATGGTAGACCAGTAATATCCTGGCCTTAGAATCTTCTTAGCCATCATATGCCCGCTAGAGTGAGTGCCAAAGGTACCATTGTGCAGTTCAGCCATGATCTGTTCAGCTTCAATCTTGTCCACACAACGAAGTAGAATTTAATCATGATTGCATTTGTACATGATACCATTGCTCAGGAAGAACTTAGCTGAGAATCTCCTTAAGAACTTTTTGTCGTTGATTGAAGCTTCTTCAAGATATTCTTGAGCCTCAAGATACCTTTTGACTTCATGAAACCACGACTGGTCCACTACTTCTTCGGTATTAATCTAGTGACAATGTGCAGGTTCGTCCATCCGTTTAATGGTGATTTGGGGAGCCTCATTATCCCAGTTAAGTTTAAACATGGATGACATTGTAGCTAGAGCATCTGCTAGCTGATTTTCTTCTCGCGGGAAATGCTCGAAGGCAATCTGCTCGAAATGAGGTAGCAATGTCAAGACATGTTCTTTGTAAGGGATGAGATTAGGATGTTTAGTGTCCCACTCTCCTTTGATCTGATTGATGACCAAAGTTGAGTCTCCAAACACAACCAAAGACTTGATTCCTAGGTCTATTGCAGCCTTGAGATCAAAGATGCAAGCTTCATACTCGGTCATGTTGTTAGTGCAGTTAAAGCAAAGTCTGGCGGTGAAAGGAGTATGGCAACCCTCTAGGGAGATGAGTACCGCACTGATACTGTTGCCAAGTGCATTAAAGGCACCATCAAAGTACAGGGTCCATCGGGATCCTTGTTCAGGTCCGTCATATGGTCTGAAATCTTCAACGTTGTCCAATGTCATAATGTCTTTGTCGGGGAAGTCAAACTTCATGGATTGGTAATCTTCGACAGCTTGATAAGCCAGATGGTCAGCTAGCACACTCCCCTTTATAGCTTTTTGGGTCATGTACTGTATGTCGTATTCTGTCAGGATCATTTGCCATCTAGCTATTCTTCCAGACAAAGCAGGCTTTTCAAAGATGTACTTTATCGGATCCATCTTAGATATCAGCAAAGTGGTATGAGTCAACATATACTGCCTTAGCCGACGAGCAGCCCATACCAAAGCATAGCAAGTTTTCTCGAGCAGTGAGTATCGAGTCTCACAGTCGGTAAACTTTTTGCTAAGGTAATAAATGGCATACTCTTTTTGGCCAGACTCGTCATGTTGGCCCAATACGCACCCCATTGAATTCTCTAGGACGATCAAATACATGATTAACGGTCTTCCTTCAATGGGTGGCATCAAGATAGGAGGTTCTAGAAAATACTCCTTGATTTTATTGAAAGCAACTTGACAGTCATCATTCCATTTAACTACCTGATATTTCTTCAACAGCTTGAAGATTGGCTCACAGGTAGATGTTAGGTGAGAAATGAACCTAGCAATGTAGTTTAGGCGTCCCAAAAAGCCTCTGACCTCCTTCTCAGTGCGAGGAGCCGGCATTTCTTGTATAACTTTGACTTTGGCAGGATCATCCTCGATGCCTTTGTTGCTGACAACGAAACCCAAGAGCTTACCGGATCAGACTCCGAATGTACACTTGTTAGGGTTCAATCTGAGCTTGTACTCCTTCAACCTGACAAACAGCTTTTGTAAGTGGTCGAGGTGTTCTTCTTCCGTTTGTGATCGGGCTATCATATCATCTACGTAGACCTCTATCTTATGATGTATCATATCATGGAACAAAGCTACCATGGCGCGTTGATAGGTTGCCCCGACATTCTTCAGTCTGAATGGCATCACTTTGAAGCAGAACGTACCCTACTGTGTAACAAAAGTAGTTTTCTCCATGTCCTCAGGTACCATTTTGATCTGGTTGTAACCTGAAAATCCGTCCATGAAAGAAAATACCTTGTGCTGAGCTGTGTTATCAACCAAGATGTCAATGTGCGGAAGTGGAAAGCCATCTTTAGGGCTGGCCCTGTTCAAGTCTCTATAATCCACGCACATTCTCACTTTTCCGTCCTTCTTAGGCACAGGCACAATGTTAGCAACCCATTATGGATAGGAAGTAACAGCAAGAAACCCAACATTGAACTGCTTCATAACTTCTCCTTTGATCTTTTCTGACATGTCAAGTGTCATACGGAAGAATTTCTGTTTAACCGGCGGACAATCTTCTCTTGTGGGCAGACGGTGAACCACAATATCTGTAATGAGTCCCGACATGTCTTCGTAAGACCAGGAGAAGATCTCAACATATTCATGTAACAGCTGAATTAGGCGCTCTTTGACACTTGGCTCTAGGTTGGCACCCACTCTGACTTCTTTTCTGTCTTCCGCAGTACCCAAGTTGATTGTCTCTAACATCTCCTCATGAGGCAAAATTGCTCTTTCTTCTTGTTGCAGCAGTCTACCCAATTCTCCCGACACCTCACAATCTTCCTCACCTTCGTATTCGGCATGGTAGACCAGATTTTCAGAGTCACTGAAGGCCATAGCAGAATTGTTACCCATGGAATCCGGAATGGAAGGGTACCTGCATTTGTAAGTGTGGGTGTGTGTAAGGGATAGCCACCTTTAAACAAATAAAATGTAAAAATAAAGATAATGAACACAAAAGTTTATATGTGAAAACGTCCATGATTCATTAAAATGGCATATGAAGATGAAAAATCAAACCCTTACAAATGGACCTATGTGCCTCGGGTAAGGCACAAGGTTAAAAGTGTACGAATTGTTTGAAAATTATTAAAAACCAACATAAATATTTGAAAGATAAATTACTGCGGTATGAAAGTAATCGGAACAAAGTCTTTTGCTTCCCAGTTGCACAGTCCTCCGTCAACAATTGGAAAAATCCAGTCTTCTAGGCTGCTCTCCTCTTCACTATCCTCCAAAGCATTGACTCCATGATGGGTGATCTTCACTGGTGGCCCTCCAGCACGGGCGCGACGTACAGCCTTTTGAGCAGAAGAAGTGAACCCCAAGCTGAATTTATCTGATTTGTAAGGAAAGTCTGGAAGTTGCCCCCAGATTGTGCTTCCTCCTTCTTCAATCACAACATTTGCATCTTTGAGAGATGACATCCGAGGCGGAGGTCTGGTAATCATGGGTATAGAAGACATTGTCTTGGTTGCCGCAATCTTCTGAGCTACCTCTTCAAAATGCTGGAAAGGGGTTTCGATGAATTCACCATCCAATTCTACATAGCGGAAATAATTTAGATGGCTTATCATGTATTCCTCTTCGCCGTGAACAATTATGATTTTCCCCTGGACAGGGTACTTGAGAATTTGATGCAGAGTAGAAGTGACAGCTCCAGCATTGTGAATCCAGGGTCTTCCCAACAAGCAAGAATAGGAAGGACGGATGTCCATCACATAGAATGTGGAGTTGAAGGTTTCAGTTCCTACTTTAATCGAGATGTCCACCTCCGCGCGGACCATCCTTTTAGAACCATCAAAGGCTCTGACAATTATATTGCTGGGCTTCAAGGTTAAACCTTCACAATCCAGTCTATCCAAGGCTTTCTTCGGGAAGACGTTCAACGACGAACCAGTGTCTACCAGTACGTGTGCTAGGGTAGTCCCTCTGCATTCCACCGAGACATGCAAAGCGTCATTATGTTTTCTCCCTTTGGATGTTAAATCAGCATCGGAGAATCCTAGACCATTGTCAACTGTTAAGCTAGCTACACATTCCTGGAACTGATTCGCAGAGGTTTCCTGTGGCACGTGGGCCGTCTTCAAGAATCTTATCAAAGCTTTAGCATGAGCTTCTGAATAAAGCAGCAAGGCCAACATGGAGATCTTTGAGGGGGTTTGCCCCAGTTGTTCCACAACATCATAATCGCTTTTCTTGATTATTTTCAAAATCTCTTCCATTTCTTTTTGAGAGGTTTCAGGGATGACCAATGGCTGATCCCTCGTCCTGAAGGGCTCTTCTTGGATCCCTTTCCCTCTATCACCAGCAGCAGCAGGGGGGTCAACCACAGGAGTTACAACTTCTTCAATAATTGGAGTTCTCACAGATATGTTTATCGGTGCAGGGGTAACCTTAGGAGCAGCTGAGGGTCCAAAGATTGCCTTTGGAGGGGCAATCTTTGGAGAGAAAATTCTTCCACTGTGGGTGATTTTGCTCGTTCTAACAAGGTTTCCAATGTCGGAAGTCTCTTCATCAGAACTCTCTTCAGTTGATTCAATTTGTTTAATACCGTGGTATTAAATTTCTCCACCATAGTTCCATGGTACTGATCTGTCAGACTTGTATGGGACGGGCCCAGACATGGTTATCTTCAAAGGTGCGGTCTTTGGAGCGGATGTAATCTTAACAGGTCTTTTGGAGACCTTGGAAAGATTGGTGGTTATGGTTATTATTGAAACATCATTGACAGGATTCGGTGTAACATGAGTCTTTTCAAAAAGGATTTCTTGGTTATCCATTAGGCGTTGGATGCCTAACTTCAACAATGGACAATAGGTTGGTAAGGATGAATAAAGGCAGCAATCTTCTTCACAACCTGGGAAAATCCCATCCTTCAGCAAATTCAACTTGATTATCGGTAGCGGAGTTATCAAATCATCAACAGTAGCAACAAACAGATCCTTTTCAACAACATGGGCATTGTGGCCATGCTTTGGCATTGGAGCAGAGATTACATTCGGCTTTTCAGGGGCGTCGAATTCAACTTCTTTAGTGTCTATCAAATCCTGAATCTTATTCTTGAGGGCCCAAAAATTGTTGGTGTCGTGCCCCGGGCTCTCTGAATGATAAGCATACTTGGCGTTCGAATGGTAGTACGGAGAAGCAGTATTCAGGTTCTTCGGGGCCTCTTTCAAACTTGCAAGGTTTAACTTCGAGAGATGGGGTAGAACCTGAGCAGGAGTCATGTTTATCCGGGTGAATTGTCGTACATGCCTTTCCACCCTTGTTTGGTTGGTTCTGGGTTGATTGTTTCTGGGTTGATCAGCTGCAGACTTCTGAATCATTACGGCCCCCACCGCTGGTCGGCGCTCAACTCTTCCTTGACCTCTTTGGGAATAGACAGCTGATACTTCTTTCTTTGCCGGAAAAGTATTTTTGATGGCAGCAGAAGCAGATGCATCTTTTTGAATTTTCCCGCTTTTTATGCCGGCTTCAACTCTCTCACCAGTTAGAACCAACTCAGTGAACCCCGCGGAGGAGCTTCCAATCAGATGATTAAAGAAAGGCCCTGATAGAGTTCCCAAGAACATGTCTACTAGCTCCCTCTTGGATAGAGGTGGTTGTACTCGTCCCGCCAAATCTCTCCATTTCTGGGCATACTCTTTGAAACCTTCATTTGAGACCATGCCCATACTCTATAATTGAGTACAGGTTGGTGCTAAGTTTGCATTGTATTGATACTGTTTATAGAAAGCGGTCGCCAAGTCTTCCCAATTATGCGCATCAGACCTCTCCAACTGGTAGAACCAATCAAGCTGCGTCCCTGACAACTGTCTTGGAAAAAGTGGACCCATAGGTATTTGTCAGAAGAATATGGTTGGATTTTCCTGACATAAGATCGTAGGTGCATCTTGGGACAATACAACCCATCATACTTGGATAATAGAGGTACTTTAAACTTAGTAGGGATTACAATTCCAGATACCAACCCTAACTCTTCAAAGTCCAGCCCAGGCACCCTCTGTATCTCCATGGCAGCTAGACGCTCTTCCAGATTTTTGTATTTGTCATATGCAGGAGGGTATTATTGTTCAGAGTAGTCCTCATCTTCCTCTTCTTCAGCTTCAGAATATGAGGGCACAACAGTCTCTTTACCCTTTCTCTCCCCTTCCTCAGAGGTTGATGGAAAATCTAGGACCCTTTTGGCTTGACCTTCAAACCTTCTGCCCAAGGTAGCCACACCAGCTCTCTTCTTATTTTTCTCTTTTTCCTTTTCTAGAAGAGTTTTGAGCTCCTCCTGCCCCTTGGCCAAGGTCAGAAGTAGCTGTCGAAATTATGAATTCTGAGCTTGCCAGTCTTTGACCGTTTGTTCAATATCCATCTTGCTGAAATAAACAGCAGAGAGATGAGGAAACTTGGTGTGAAGACCTGTTTATGCATATGATGAATGATATGTATTCATGTAATGCTTTCAAGGATTCAGAAATTCAAATTTGTTTAAAAAAAAAAAAAGAAACACACGTCATATTAATAAGATAGAATTGTTAGTACATCAATGCCCCATGGGCAAAATAATACAAAATTCTAAGGTAAAAAGACGCTGTGTATCCTTTTTGGTGCAATGTAGGTGTTGAGAGTCTGCTCTTCATGAAGTTGACGAGTAAGTTCCAAAACATTCTTCTCGCTTGCGTAGAATTGGGCTTCAAAAGTATCACGTTCTCCTTTGAGCTGTATCCAACTCCTTTGCAGATCTTCGAGTGATGTTGTCATGTCAGGATGTAGGAGGGTGTATGGAACCTCTCCTTCCATAACAGGCTCTATAATTACAGGGAGAATGGAGGGGTAAGGCATCATAAGACTTTGGGTACGGGTTCGTACCCACTTGAGGTAAGGCTTAAGAGGGATGGAATTCTTATGTCCCAAGGTCTTACTGTCTACCTTGTTTGGCATCCTCCAAGCTCGGATAAACCTTTGTCGAAATCCTTGATCGTCGTTGTCGAAGTCAAAAACCAATTCTGGAATCAGCATGTCATGCGGGCAATCCCTTTGGGCATAACAAAAATGTCTCAGCTCCAAGCAGGGGTTGTAGGTGATGCCTCCCCTAATGCCAAGTAGAGGGACATTAGGGAATTCCCCACAATGTTCGACGATGATAACATTCTCTTTGGTTCGAGAACACCAATGAATATCTGAATGTGTAAGAGTCATCAATCGTTGTGACCACCTCAAACCTTGCTCATTCTTCAAGACTGATTGGGGAAGATGAGAAATAAACCATCTTTCCAGTACAGGAGTGCAACACATGAGAACACCTCTTTTCCTCATTGTTCGAGTGTGAAAAGAGTGTAAGATATCCCCAAGCAACGTAGGCACCGGGTTGCGAGCCATGAACATTTTGACAGCACTCACATCCATGAGTTGGTTAGGGTTAGGGAACAAGACCATCCCATAGATTAGAAGAGCTACAATCTCCTCAAAAGCTTAGAGGTCCAAGGAATTCCAGCAGCTTTGGGCCTTCTCAAACAAGAACTTTGCTAAGAAGCCTTTGACACCACTTCTAGTTTCCCAATGGGTTGTGACCTCAGATGAGTGCAAGTGTAGGGCTTGAGCAATCTCTTCTGGATTTGGATCTCTTTCCGTACCGTTGAAGGGTAGTTGATTGAGAATAGGAATTCTCAAGAGTTGAGAAAATTCCTCCAAAGTGGGCACAAGCTGGTAGTCAGGAAATGTGAAGCAGTGATGCAAAGGATCAAAGAACTGGAAAAGAACTTTCATCATGTCTTCCTATGTGTTGGAAGGGACTAAGTTGAGAAGACGACCATGTCTCTCGGTGAACGGATAATTCTCAGGAATCCTTGAAGCTAGCTCCTTGAGTTATGGAGGAATTCTTATAAGGTTGACTTGGATCGTTTTCCTGCGAAGTGATTCCATAACCTACAAAACATGAACAAAGATGAATTTCCAAAATCCTTGAAATGGTTAGTGGATGCATATGATGCTTCATGATGTCCATGATGTTATGCACAAGTATATATGTACAAGAAAGTCACACAAGTTCCTAGTTTAGGCTTACACGGGGTTTCATAGGTAAGTACCCTCTTGAAGTTTAGTTGGCTCAACCTGTCCTAGAAATAGTAACCGGGTTCTAAGGAGCTCAATATCATTGGATTATTTTCTGTGTTCATTGTTTCAGTTTATCCACTTTACTGGCGACCAAAATATTCCAAGAAAACAACCCTCAATGAGTGTAGTATCGAGTATCTACCAACTTCGGACTGCACCAAAGTCGGTCATCTCACTACATCCTAAAAGGCCAAGTTGGTCAAGTAAAGGTTCTAAAAGTCCATTAGTGCTTTATGACATCACTCAGCGGCCCCGTATTCTCTTTGATTGACTCAAAGGCTACCGGTACCCACAAATATGTCGCACTAATATAGCTATTGCTTAGCCCATGTCGGTATACCCCGCACAGTTTCCACAATGTAATGCTATTAACCTATGAATGTTTCCCAAATCTGGTTGAGGATTCAAACCCAAACAATAGAACCAAAGTGTAAAGCATACAAGTCAAACAAGATAAGCATGTAAATGTGATATAAAACCCTAAGGTAACCCCACTTATAAATTTTCTCCCCAGCAGAGTCGCCAGTTCTGTGATACAGTGGGAGAATTGACTGGAGGTTTTGCGTTTTGTGTTCGCAAATGTTTCGGTTTAGCAAGAGTCGCCACCGACTTTTATTTTATCCAAAAGGAAAGGTCAAAAAGCACAGGAAAGACCTTTGAGATGTTTTCTTGAGTTCAGGGGGTAGATTATGAAAAGGGAAGGTGTTAGCACCCTTTTCATCCATGGTTTTCCATGGGCTCTTAGTTACTTGTTTAGATCACTTGCTTTGCTTTTCCAATTGTTTGAAATGGTGCTTTGTGTGGTTTTGAAAGTATTTTGAAAAGAGGCCATTGTTTTAGCAATCTTTGTAATGATTCTTGTTTGTAAGAATGTATACAAAGATGTTTGTCTTTTGAAAAATGTTTCAATGTTTTGAAAGTTGGTTGAAAATGTTTTGAAATTGTGTGTGTTTGAAAATAGCAAGGATGGTTTGCAAATTGATCAAGTAATTAGAAGCTTATCTACCTACTCAAAAGTCTTTCCTATACATTCTTATTGCCCCAGCTTCTGTGGGAGAATGTACCTGTAGAGGTGCTTGATAGCCGCTGATTGAAAAATCTTCTTCTGGTAGGCAAGTGACAAGATGACGGGACATAGTCGTATGCTTGGATCCCTAACTTTTGCCTGGACCGCCTGTTGTACCCCAAAATTTGCCCTCCTATATTCTTCAAGATTTGCAAAGAGCATGCTTCAAAATCTCTCAAGGGTTGCACAGTTCAAGGGCCTCCTAACAGTCAAAAACTAGGGTTTTGGTTCTGGCAAAGAAATTGAAGTTTCCAAGGGTCTAAACAAGTCCCACATGCCTACAAACATGGTCAAGCATCCATATGCCAAGTTTCAAGACTTACAGCACAAAATTGCACAGTCAAAAACCCTAATTGCTCAGCAGTCAACTGCAGGGGTAAAATGGTCATTTGACAGTCAAAAGTTCAAATTTTTGGTCAACATCTTATTTTGAAGCCACAAACATCATTTGATCAATTCTTGATCATGATTCCCAAAGCATGGCTCTAAAAGTCTCAAGATGCAAAAGTTTCCATATTTGGACAGTTGAAAAAGTCAACTGTAACTTGACCAAGGCATAACTTCCACATGGTTCATCAGAAAAATTCCATCCAAAGCTCATTTTGAAGAGAATGACATTTCCTACAACTCTTCTTCACACTTCAAGTCCAAGAAATGCTCTCACAAAAAGTTATCAATCTCAACATTATAGGTCATTTTCAAAAGTCAACAAAAAGGCACTTTAAGTCAAACACCATAACTTGAGATTGGTAAATCAAAATGACATGGGACCAAAGGCATTGGTTACAGGACTTCAAGACCTTTCCAAAATGTCCAAGAGCATGATCAAATCTTAAAAATTGAGCAAGATATGCCTTGTGGAAGTTGGGAAATTTTTGGGAATTTTGAAAAGTCAACTTTGCTTCAAATGCCTCAAAATTGCTAATGGGCCACATTTTCTTCCAAGAATCATTATCCAAAAGCTATGCACGACCCATTGACCCAAAGGGGAGTTATTTCATCATTTTTTATTATTTATTTGAATTTTTAATCACCATTAATTCATTTAATTAAATAAAATATGAAAAAAATACTCAAGCATGTATTCTAAATCTTTTTATGCAGCTAATAGGTCTAACATAACCTCAAGATTTCGTGCATATCTAATATGGAAAGAATCTCCAATGATTGGCATATTTGGCATGAAGAAAAGATTGGAAAAATCATGGAAGATCACAAAATTCAAAAGCATTGATTCCTTGGATATTAGGCTTGTTTTGTTACCCTAATTCATCCCTCATATAAGTCAGAACTTAACCCTAATGCAGACGACCTTCAAGTTGCGCCTCAGACCATAGACACACTTTGCATTTTTGGTCAAAAAACTCAAAACTGTTTTCCTAGTTTCAGGGTGTTTCAAAGCAAAACAACTATTCCATTGCACTCCTGACACATCCAGGAATCTTCTCCAATCAAATTCAGACCTCTGCACGCAAAGAACTGGTAGAACCATGTTGCATATTTCATGAAAATACTCATAATCGTATCTTGAATTCCATGCATTCTTCATGTGTTTTTGATGTTGATTTATACTAACGTGCATCTCCTGAAGCTAATGACATAACTTAATTGAGTTGTGAGGCCCTGTATCAAAAAACGCCATGGAAGATGCTTAGGGTTTCAGAGTTCTAATTTTGGGGCTTTGCACATAGGGTAAAATCAGACCTTCAAACCAACACCATTGGATTCGTGACATCCCAACGATGATAACTCACACCTCGCGCTCAATTTATGAGCAACCATACGCTAATCGCTATTTTTGAATGTTGAAGTTTGTGGGGGTTTAAAACCCCCGCTATCCTTTCTCTTTTTTTCAGGTCAAAACGAAGAAGTGGAGAAGAAGATGAGTTGTAAGCGTGTGATTGGCTTATTTGAAATTCAGCGCGTTTTTTATTTGATTCCAGCATAATGTTTATTTGTTACATATATTAATTCCATCCTATTATACTAACGAATACGCGTGCATAGCTCAGTTGGTGGAAAGCATTGTTGGCAAGCCTTGGGACCTGGGTTCGATTCCCAGGTCCCCTCCCTTTCTCAATATATTTTGTTTTAACCTGATTCCATGCAGTGTGCGCCCAGAAATCCACCATGCACCCACTATCAAAGCTTGCCAAATGTCCTGGAAGATGAATCTGAAGGTCAGGATGGGAGGTCCAGGGAACACTCCAGTCAACGCATGTGCACACGCGCCAGAAAGTCAATATGGGCCTGCATTCCATGGCCCAAAATACTTCCTATATACCTCCATAATTGGCCAGAAAACCCCATTGGTTTGCATTTCATTTTCATTCTTTTTATTTTTCTATTTATTTGTTTTGTTTATTTTAGTTAAATCATCAAAATTAATTTTCATAAAAATACCAAAAAATCAGAAACTATAAAAATAAAAATATGTTTTAATGTTTAATTCACTAACATTTTTGTAAATAAATTTTATTAATTAATTTAGTTTTAATTCTAGATTTAATTTTAATGTTTTTTTAATAAACTAAAAATGTAGAATTAAGGTTTTAAATACTTTTTAATTCCAATTTAATTTTCTCATTAAAATTCTATAAATATAAAAACTCCAAAAATAATTTCTTTTTTCCTTATTTAACTTAATTAATTTCATTGATTCCAATTTAATTTCCTTAAAAGGGTCCAACGCCCTCGCATTCCCGACTTTACTTCTTCTCGCATTTTACTTTTATTTCTTTTTGTGAATATAATGTATTTATCCCAAAGCCGTGTAATAGATTAATTAGACATTTATCTTTCCGCATTTTATTTTATTTCAAATCGGGTCTTGGATTTATTTGGCGATGTAGACCCGCGCCTTTGTAATAGCGTAAGACTGTTAATTCCGCACCTTTTAACTGTTAATAACTTGCATGAAAGAATGAATGCCAAAAATAAAAACAAAGCGTAGATCACCAATGTATGAACAAGACAAATATAATTGAAAATAACACACAAATCACACACCACCCCTAGGGTACGTCTCACTGTTGCCTTGCCCCTCGAAAAGTGGTCGTCGAGTAGAGGACGTTTTAGTAAGTCCTCATGTCCATGAACATGGCATGAGGGTAGCTTCTAAGGTGTCTTCCTAATACTCTGGTGACCACAATGTCCCGAACCCTCGAATTGACCCGAACATCTCCAACGGTGGTGCTACCTACCTCTCAATGGTGGGATGGCATTACCTTAAGGACATTTACACAGACGAATTCCTTAGGGTAGGTAGATGACTCGTAGATACTTGCTCTAATTTCAAAACAAAATAAAAACTTCTTTTCACACCGACACTTTCAAAAAGCTTTCAAAAGCAACTTTTCAAACACTCTTGAGGACTGATACAAGAGTCGAACTGAAATTTTCAAAGAAACTTTTTTTAAAACCCACAGTTGAAAAGCAAACAAACAATTTTGAAAACACAAATGAGCAAGTATCTAAGAGCCCATGGATAACCATGGATAGAAAGGGTGCTAACACCTTCCCTTTCTATAAATCTACCTCCTGAACCGAGAGCAATCTCTATAAGGAATTTTTCTGTGCTTTTGTCCTTTCCATTTGGAGAAAATAAAAGACGGTGGCGACTCTTGCTTCCGCGACATTTTGCGAACCAGCGTTAAACAGTCAGTTCCAGATCACACCGCCCTTTCGGGTTTTCAATCCAACGGGATATCCATTTTTGCCCAAGCCGCCTTTTCAGGTTTTCGACTTGCCGGGTGTACAGATTTTTCATTTTCATCCCTTATTTTGCCCGAACCCTCTTGGTTCGCCAAGAAGCCCTTACTTTTGCCTAGGTGTGTCAACCTAACGGGTCTTTGATTATGCGCAATATTTTTTCGAATATGTCTGTGCTCTCAGGATGTAGGGAGGTGCCCCTGTCAGTAGTGTTGTGTTGCCCTACTGCCAGAAGATCTTCGTTTGATCGTCCAATGCCCCAAGTGATCCAGATGGAGATTTGCCCCAAGTTGGTTGGCCTTTTGAGAGATTCTCAGAATCTTGACTTAACTGCCCCAGATGATGGACAATGATCATGCCATGCCCCTTGACCGGGAGTGTTTTTGTTCATTAGACATTCATCGTGCGAACTTCTATGTTGTTCAAACAAATAGTCATATGCAAGCAATGTTATATTAAAATGCAAAGCTCATGTTTGTCTTGAAGTTTTTGAAAATGCATTTTTTTCATAAAAACAGGTGAATTTTTTTGTAAACTGTGATGTCAACTCGTTATTTTATCGCAAGCCTTAAGGAGTCAGGGTACCTTTCGTAACAGTATGCTTTCAAACCAACCCATGCTTCAGCTAGGACTTTATAGGGTTATAACGTGGCCTGGTTCACGGTTTAAGAAACAAAGGATAAAGGCTCAAATTATTTGTACCCACCCGCTCTTCGTGATGTTCTTCAAACCTAAACTCAACTGATCGTACGTTAGACTTTGTTTGAGTCTTTGCTCTGACATTCCAATAATGGTTCGGATATTGACAGTTTATTTTGAATAGACAGTCATTTCTTTTTTGGTTGAGGGTTTGTAGGACCTCCTTTCTTTTTGATTTTGTTATCCCTGTTTTTTGCCTGAACTGTTTCCTTTTTTGGAATTACAGTCAGCGGGATGCCCCAGTTTTGTAAGTCTCCTTCATAGGTTTTGCCTTATTGGGCTTTAGTTTTGAGAAATGATGACTTCCTGTCTTTATGATTATTCGGAACCATCGTTATCTTTTGTTTTGGAAGGACTCCTTTGGTGCCATTCGTTGTGCACTTGGATCAACCGAGAAGACTACCCTGCCCCAGGTTATGATTAAGGGTTTTAATTTTCGAAAAGAAAAAACTCCTGCTTCTTTGGCTCAAAGGGGTTGACGAGGGATTATCTTCCTTATAACTCCAGTGTTTAGGAATTGAAACAATGCCTGTACCTCATCAGCGGGGTCTGTTCAAAAGCATACTGTAGATCATGGTATCATTTTCGTCATCCTCCCTCAAGAGGCTTAGAATTATTAATCGAGCATTAAACATCACAAAAATGAAAGCAATTTTAAATATAGCGAATGCAAATATATTGATTCAAAACAGACATATGCGATGCATTGATAAAGTAATAAAGTTTGCTATGACAATAATTGTTTGTATAAGCAAAGAAAATACAACTTGAACATTCAAATGAACAAAAAGTCTTCTAGTCTCAGGACTTGTCACTTCAAATGGTGAATCTCGCAGGGATAGTAGAAGAACTCGATCTGACCATCTGGGGTGAATTCCACAGCTCCTTCATCAATCAGGCTTTGGATTTTGTACCTCAACTTCCAACAGTCGTCAGTATCATGCCCCGGGCTGTTAGAATGGTATGCGCACCTGGCCCCAGGATTATAGTTGGGTGAAGAAGTCTTAGGATTAGGGTGAGGTCCTATCAACGTCACCAGATTCAACTTCAACAAGTGTTGCAAAGCTTGGGACAACGACGTGTTGAGCTGGGTGAATTGCCTCCTGGGCTTGTTTGGCTTACTCTGATCAACCTGTTGCTCTGGGCGAGGTTGTGGTTGGACCTGTGAAGTGGTAGCAATTTGGAGAGGTCTATTCTTCACCATACCAGACTCTTGTCCTCTTGGAAGCTGATCAATGACCTGGTCCCTGACTTAGACTGGTTGCTTCATGTTGTATCTGTCTTGATGAAGCTGACTGATCATGGCCCTCAACTCTTCTTGCTCCCGAGCTAAGCCTTGGATAAGAGCCATTTGCCGCAGCATCTGGGTTCTCATTGTATCTACCTCAGCTTGCAGACGTTTCAGCCGTTCTTCCTTGTCATCTTCGGGACTTTTCTTGGCCAAATTCCCCATGAGGAGTGTCCTCAACTCTTCCTGCCCCTTGGATAGGCTTAGGAAGATCTCCCCGAACTGAGTCTCTTGAATATGAAGGTCCCGGTTGTCTTGTTGGGAAGCCATTGCTGAAATAAACAGCTAAGAAGGTAAGTGACCTGTACAAAGGGTACCTGTAATGCAATGATATGTATGTATGCATGCAATGTTTTCAAGGATCTCGTGGGGTAAACAAGAAAAGTTGTTAGGATTTGAATTTCGTAGCTTGATTGAAGGAACTTCGTGTTGTTGAGAGTCCTTCTTCAAGAGTCAAGGCTCACCATATCGAGTGGGTCATACCCCTTGACTCAAGTCATTAACCATGGCTAGAGGAAAATAAATCCCCTTTACCCCTTGCTGGACATTTGATTCATCATGACCTGCATCACAAAACCCTTGAGGTCCTTGAAATGGATTAGTCCTTATGTAGGATGCATGCAATGGTATGATGGTATGATGTTATGCTATGCATGGAGTAATGTAGGTAAACCCTATTATGAGTCCAGATTAAGGACTGTAAACAAAACCTGCAAGAAACTCAAGTGTCAGATAATAAGTATGCAAGTAGTCAAGTTTGAAGGCACACAAGTCACACAAAGAGCCCTTAGAGTTTAGGCCAGCATGAAGTTTGGGATACTACCCTCTTGAAGTTGGTGGGCTCAAAACCTGTCCTATCAAAAGTAATCGGGTTCTAAGGAGCTCAATATCATAGGGTTGTTTTCTATGTTCATTGTTTTGATTTAGCCACTGAACTGGCGATCAAAATATTCCAAGAAAACAACCCTCAATGAGTGTAGTATCGAGTATCAACCAACTTCGGACTGCACCAAAGTCAGTCATCTCACTACCCCTAAAGAGGCCAGGATGGTCAAGTAAGGTTCTTAAGGTCAGTTGATGCTTCACGACACCACGCGGCGGCCCCGTACTCTCCTTGACTTGACTCAAGGGTTACCGGTACTCACCAAAGTGCCACATCAACGTAGCAAACTGCTTCAACCGTGTCGGTATACCCTGCACAGTTCCCTCACAGTTTGTTGCTACTTTCTAAGAGGTATCCCCCAGATCCGAGTTAGGATCTATGAAACTCCCAAAACAGGCCCACAATATTAAAGCAAGCAGATCAAGCAATTGAAAACATGATGATGAATTATTCCTAAGGTAAACCTCACTTTATTGTTTCCCCAGCAGAGTCGCCAGTTCTGTGATCGGTGGAAATAGAACTGACTGTTTTTTAGTTGGTTTCGCGAAATGTCGCGGTAAGCAAGAGTCGCCACCGTCTTTTATGTTCTCCAACATGGAAAGGACAAAAGCACAACAAAATTCCTTATTCGAGATGTCTCTCGGTTCGGGAGGTAGATTTATAGAAAGGGAAGGTGTTAGCACCCTTTCTATCCGTGGTTATCCACGGGCTCTTAGGTACTTGCTCTTATGTTTTCAAAAAATTTGTTTGCTTTTCAAGTATGTGTGGGTTTTGAAAAAGTTTCGTTTGGAAAACTTCTAAGTAACTCTTGTATCAGTCCTCAAGAGTGTATGAAGTGTTTTATTTGAAAACTTTTTGAAAGTGTGGGGTGTGAAAAGTTGTTTTGTTTGTTTGAAAGAGCAAGTACCCATGAGATCTACCTACTCTAAGGAATTAGGCTGTGTAAGAGTCCTTTAGATAGTGCTATCCCACCATTGAGAGGTAGGTAGCACCATCGTTGGAGGTGTTCGGGTCAATTCGATTATCGGGACAGTGTGGTCACCGAAGCAATGGTAGGACACTTTAGAAGTAACCCTAATGTCCTAGATCCTTTTATCCGAGGCAACCGTTTCGAGGCAATTGGATCTTTTAGACAAAGGGCGACCTCTAAGACGTCCTATACTTGATGACCACGTTTCAAGGCAACCAGTGAGGCGTACCCTAAGAGTGGCATGTGCTTGTGTGTTGTTTTTTCAGTTAATTGTCTTTGTACATGTTATTTGTGAGCTACGGATTAATTTTATTTACATACATTCTTTCATGCATTTAACAGTTAGGAGTGCGGAAAAGTAAATTGCGGAAATATAAATTCTAACTATTACAAGGCGCGGGTCTATACATCGCCAAAAAAACAAAGACCCGTTTTGGTAAATAAGGTGCGAGAAATTAAGTAAAGCGGTAAAATTCCTATTTAACTATTACATATCTGGAGACAGTTACATAAATAATCAAAATAAATAAATGCGCGCGAGTAAAAATTAATCGGGAACGTCCTAAGGGTTTTGACCCTTTTAAGAAAAGAAATGAATTTTTTGTCTTTTTTTGTGATTAAATGGAATTAAAACTAATTATTAACTAATTAATTTAATTAAAAGAAAAAATATTTTTTTGTGTTTTTATGTTTTTAATGAAAATAAAATAAAGGAATTAAAATTAAAAGTTAACCTAATTCTAAATTATTTTTATTTATTGAGAAAAAAAAGTTAAAGTTACCTAATTAAAACTAATTCAATTTATTAGTATTTATTTACAAAAATAAAATGAAATTAATGATAATAATAATAATATTAGTTCTTTTTTTGATTTTTATGAAAAAAAGTTAGTTATGTTAATAGTTAATAAAAGGGAAAAAATAAAATAAGACAAACAAAATATAAAAATGACAAAATAAAAATTGCAAACCCAAGGGGGGTTTTGGGCCAGATTGGGGTGTTTTGATTGGAATCTGAAGCCCATCAAGAAGCCAGCTTTGTTTGACTTTGGAGATTGCCTGCGCCTGTGTTGACCTGAGAACATGATGCTCCTTCTCTTGTGGCCATTGGATTTGCACTTGGAGACACTTGGCGCTTTGGATTTGTGAGGCGCATGATAAGCCTTCTTTGAAGCCTGCACACAAGTATGTAAGAAAAAATAATATGGGATTTTGAGGGGACCTGGGAAGAACTTACAGCGTGGTATGATGGATCTTAGGACGTGGCAAGGGTTGCTTTAGCTTCAGGGGATGGCAAAGAAGAGAGTCACGTTCTCCTTTTGGCCTGAAAATGCTTGCAATACTCCTTTTGATCTCACACTTTTTTGACACTTTTTGGATTTTGCTCTGGCCGTTTGTGTAATGTTCAGGTTGTGGATGATGCTTGCAAGGCTTGTATATATAGTAATGAGTGAGAATAAGTCACATTAAGGAGCTTTTAACCATTGCCATTAAGCTTTGGATTTTCTCATAACCACCATTAAAGAAACTTGCCATTTTTGTTCAAAATTTGAATTTCATGCTCATAATAGGCTTGGCACGAATTTGGCATGTGTATTATGATGCATCAAGGTCATTCAAACCACAAGATATCACTTAATTAATTTTTTTGATTTTTATTTGAATTTTATGGATTTAAATGAATTAAATCAAATAAAATTAAATAAAAATAGAAAAATTTATGTTTAATCTTGAAATTGATCATGGGACACGTGGGTGGCATGACAAGGCTAAACCAAGTGGAAAAAGTGGGCCCTTTTGTCAAAAATTGAAGTTTCAAGGATAGTTGACTTTGGCCATTTTACAAAAATTTCCCAACTTCTCCAATGCATATCTTGCTCAATTTTGATCATATGAACATGTTCTTGGAAATTTTGGAAAGGTCTTGAAGTCCTCTAACCAATGCCTTTGGTCCCATGTCATTTTTATTTACCAATCTCAAGTTATGGTCTTTGACTTAAAGTTCCTTTTTGTTGACTTTTGAAAATGACCTATAATGTTGAAATTGATAACTTTTTGTGAGAGCATTTCTTGGACTTGGAATGTGAAGATGAGTTGTAGGAAATGTCATCCCCTTCAAAATGAGAATTGGATGGGATTTTTCTGATGAACCATGAAAAAGTTATGCCTTGGTCAAGTTACAATTGACTTTTCAGCTGCCCAAAAATAGAAACTTTTGCATCTTGATGATTTTTGAGCCATTCTTGTGAAATCATGGTCAAGATTTGACCAAATGATGATTGTGGCTTCAAAATAAGATGTTTGACCAAAATTTTTGACTTTTGACTGCCAAATGACCATTTTGCCCCTACAGTTGATTGTGAAGCAACTAGGGTTTTTGGCTGTGCAACTTGACCTTGTGAGCCTTGAAACTTGACATGTAGGTGCTTGACAATGTATATGAGCATATGGGACTTGATTGAGCCCTTGAAAACCTCAACTTCCTTGAAGGAACCAAAAACCCTAATTTTGACTGGCTTAGGAGGATGCTTGACTGTGTAGCCCTTGAGTAGACTTGAGCAAATTGAGATGATGCTTGTCAAAACTTTGAAGAATATGGGAGGGAAAATTTTGGGGTACAACAGTTGCCCCTGTTCAATCTTCTTAGACCTGAGGATGTAGATTGGCTTGTGTGCCTTTCATGATCCGAAGGTGGAAGATGATTGAACACTAGAGTGCCCAGAAATTTGCACTCACATAGTAGAATATCAGCAGTGTGATGGCGGGAATGGGCTTATAGATGCCATTTGGAGAGATGATGGATAGGAGGATGGGCTTATAGATGCCATCTGGAAGTGTGACAGAACCTTGTCGGGAATGGGCTTATAGATGCCATTTGGAGCTGTTGGATAGCTGCGTCCAAATAAGAAATAGAATGGCCTCCGTGTCTGGAGCATATCTAGTCTGTGTCTAATTGTTGATGTCCGAATAAATAGTAGAATGACCGCCGCGTCTGGGGTATATCCATACTATGTTTGAATGGGTGACAGAATGTCATCCGAATCTGGATCGTATCTGGACTGTCTTTTAAATGAATCTGGCCTAAACAATAGAATAGCATCCGGGCTGGAGCATCTCTAAGTTGTCTTTAGAAGCTTGAATCTGAATAAGCAATAGAATAACGTCCGGGTCAGGAGCATCTCTAAGCTATATCTCAAAGGAAATCTGAATAAGTATCAGAATGTCGCCATGTCTGGGTTACAACTGAACTGTTTCTAGCAGGAATTCTGAATAAGCATTAGAGCAGCATCCAGATCTGGAGCATCTCTAGGCTATCTCTGGAGAGAAATATGGAATAAACAATAGAATAGCATCCGTGGTTGGAGCATTTCTAAGTTATCTTTAGGAGTTTGAATCTGAATAAGCAATAGAATAGCGTCCGGGTCAGGAGCATCTCTAAGCCATCTCTGAAAAGAACTCTGAATAAGCAAAAGAATAGCGTCCATATCTGGGGCATTTCCCAGCTATATTTGAAAGGAAACTCTTGAATAAGCAAAAGAATAACGTCCATCTCTGGAGCATTTCTAAGCCATCGTTGAAGAGAAAATCTGAATAAGCAAAAGAATAGCATCCATATCTGGAGCATTTCCCAGCTATATCTGAAAGGAAACTCTTGAATAAGCAAAAGAGTAACATCCATCTCTGGAGCATTTCTAAGCCATCTTTGAAGAGAAAATCTGAATAAGCAAAAGAATAGTGTCCATATCTGGAGCATTTCCCAGCTATATCTGAAAGGAAACTCTTGAATAAGCAAAAGAATAACGTCCATCTCTGGAGCATTTCTAAGCCATCTCTGAAGAGAAAATATGAATAAGCAAAAGAATAGCATCCATATCTGGAGCATTTCCCAGCTATATCTGAAAGGAAACTCTTGAATAAGCAACTCTGAATAAGCAACAGAATAGCGTCCATCTCTGGAGCATTTCCCAGCTATATCTGAAAGGAAACTCTTGAATAAGCAAAAGAATAACATCCATCTCTGGAGCATTTCTAAGCTATCTCTGAAGAGAAAATCTGAATAATCAAAAGAACAACATCCATCTCTGGAGCATTCCCAAGCTATATCTGAAAAGAAACTCTTGAATAAGCAAAAGAATAACATCCATCTCTGGAGCATTTCCAAGCTATATCTGAAATCTCTTTAATGTAGATATGCCCTGGCTAGATACAGGAATCGAATCTGGAATTGCGACAGTTGATAGTAATCATCTTCGGGATTGACCTTTTTCCTGAAAAGGCGAAACATCAGTTGTATGCAATGTTATTGTGTATGAAATGCATGATGTCATGATGTCCCAAAATGAGATAGTGTGTTATGATGCGTATATGCATATGTCATGATGTATGTCAATGTGATGTTTATGAATGCATTTTCGTCTAGGAAAATAAATCCTTGACGAATGCCGGGAAGCTGAATCCCGGGCTGATGTTTGAAGAGTAGAGTTCTTCATTTCCGCTGGGGATGATGGTTGCAAGAATAAACCGGCAGGAGAAGATGACTCCGTTGGGGAATAAACTTGTTGGAGAGATTACTCTGCGGGGAATTACTCTGTGGGGAGAGATACTTCGCTGAGGTTTTGATGATAACTCCGCTGGGGATACCATTGATGAGCTTTATTGGGGAATTGATGAACTCCGCTGGGGGATAGGAAGAACTCCGCCGAGGACGATCTTTCCGTGGTAATTAGCTGGGGATAACCCAGTTATAAGCTCTGGTGGGGAATAACCTTTGAATAAAGCCGAGGAGATGCGTTCGTATTCCGCAGGGATAAGCTTCCAGAATCTACTGGGGATAGGCTTCCCGAATCTACTGGGGAGAATGATTCAATTCTCCTAGGGAAACTTTTGGACTGTATTGAGGAATGGCTCCACTGGGGTGTCTGATATTCCGCCGGGGAACAATCTTATCTTAAGACTGTCGAGGATGCTTGCTTAGGAACATCTGTATACTCCGCAGGGAAATATTGAGATTTTTTGGGGATACCCATCTTCCTTAAGGCTGGCAGTAGAATAACTCTGCTTGAGGAGAGTGTTGCTGACTTGCTGGAGATACAGTGCCTGGTTAGGGCTGACGGGAGACCAACTCTGCTCGGGGAGAGTATTGCTGATTCTGGTCTTACTCAACGGGGAGTGAAGGTATCTTGGTCAAATTCTTCAACTGAATCTACCTTGTACCTGGAGGAAAGCAGCTGTACAGTTTGGGCAACTCTTATTGCCCCAGCTTCTGTGGGAGAAGGTACCTGTAGAGGCGCTTGATAGCCGCTGATTGACAAATCTTCTTCTGGTAGGCAAGTGACAAGATGACGGGACATAGTCGTATGCTTGTATCCCTAACTTTTGCCTGGACCGCCCTTTCGGGTTTTCAATCCAACGGGATATCCATTTTTGCCCAAGCCGGCTTTTCAGGTTTTCGACTTGCCGAGTGTACAGATTTTTCATTTTCATCCCTTATTTTGCCCGAACCCTCTTGGTTCGCCAGGAAGCCCTTACTTTTGCCTAGGTGTGTCAACCTAACGAGTCTTTGATTATACGCAATATTTTTTCGACTATGTCCGTGCTCTCAGGATGTAGGGAGGTGCCCCTGTCAGTAGTGTTGTGTTGCCCTACTGCCAGAAGATCTTTGTTTGATCGTCCAATGCCCCAAGTGATCCAGATGGAGATTTTCCCCAAGTTGGTTGGCCTTTTGAGAGATTCTCATAATCTTGACTTAACTGCCCCGGATGATGGACAATGATCATGCCATGCCCCTTGACCGGGAGTGTTTTTGTTCATTAGACATTCGTCGTGCGAACTTCTATGTTGTTCAAACAAATAGTCATATGCAAGCAATGTTATATTAAAATGCAAAGCTCATGTCTGTCTTAAAGTTTTTGAAAATGCATTTTTTTCATAAAAATAGGTGAATTTTTTTGTAAACTGTGATGTCAACTCATTATTTTACCGCAAGCCTTAAGGAGTCAGGGTACCTTTCGTAACAATATGCTTTTAAACCAACCCATGCTTCAGCTAGGACTTTATAGGGTTATAACGTGGCCTGGTTCACGGTTTAAGAAACAAAGGATAAAGGCTCAAATTATTTGTACCCACCCGCTCTTCGTGATGTTCTTCAAACCTAAACTCAGCTGATCGTACGTTAGACTTTGTTTGAGTCTTTGCTCTGACATTCCAATAATGGTTCGGATATTGACAGTTTATTTTGAATAGACAGTCATTTCTTTTTTGGTTGAGGGTTTGTAGGACCTCCTTTCTTTTTGATTTTGTTATCCCTATTTTTTGCCTGAACTGTTTCCTTTTTTGGAATTACAGTCAGCGGGATGCCCCAGTTTTGTAAGTCTCCTTCATAGGTTTTGACTTATTGGGCTTTAGTTTTGAGAAATGATGACTGCCTATCTTTATGATTATTCAGAACCATCAATGTCTTTTGTTTTGGAAAGACTCCTTTGGTGTCATTCATTGTGCACTTGGATCAACCGAGAAGACTACCCTGCCCCAGGTTATGATTAAGGGTTTTAATTTTCGAAAAGAAAAAACTCCTGCTTCTTTGGCTCAAAGGGGTTGACGAGGGATTATCTTCCTTATAACTCCAGTGTTTAGGAATTGAAACAATGCATGTACCTCATCAGCGGGGTCTGTTCAAAAGCATACTGTAGATCATGGTATCGTTTTCGTCATCCTCCCTCAAGAGGCTTAGAATTATTAATCGAGCATTGAACATCACAAAAATGAAAGCAATTTTAAATATAGCGAATGTGAATATATTGATTCAAAACAGACATATGCGATGCATTGATAAAGTAATAAAGTTTGCTATGATAATAATTGTTTGTATAAGCAAAGAAAATACAACTTGAACATTCGAATGAACAAAAAGTCTTCTAGTCTCAGGACTTGTCACTTCAAATGGTGAATCTCGCAGGGATAGTAGAAGAACTTGATCTGACCATCTGGGGTGAATTCCACAGCTCCTTCATCAATCAGGCTTTGGATTTTGTACCTCAACTTCCAACAGTCGTCAGTATCATGCCCCGGGCTGTTAGAATGGTATGCGCACCTGGCCCCAGGATTATAGTTGGGTGAAGAAGTCTTAGGATTAGGGTGAGGTCCTATCAACGTCACCAGATTCAACTTCAACAGGTGTTACAAAGCTTGGGACAGCGACATGTTGAGCTGGGTGAATTGCCTCTTGGGCTTGTTTGGCTTACTCTGATCAACCTGTTGCTCTGGGCGAGGTTGTGGTTGGACCTGTAAAGTGGTAGCAATTTGGAGAGGTCTATTCTTCACCATACCAGACTCTTGTCCTCTTGGAAGCTGATCAATGACCTGGTCCCTGACTTGGACTGGTGGCTTCATGTTGTATCTGTCTTGATGAAGCTGACTGATCATGGCCCTCAACTCTTCTTGCTCCCGAGCTAAGCCTTGGATAAGAGCCATTTGCCGCAGCATCTGGGTTCTCATTGTATCTACCTCAGCTTGCAGACGTTTCAGCCGTTCTTCCTTGTCATCTTCGGGACTTTTCTTGGCCAAATTCCCCATGAGGAGTGTCCTCAACTCTTCCTGCCCCTTGGATAGGCTTAGGAAGATCTCCCCGAACTGAGTCTCTTGAATATGAAGGTCCCGGTTGTCTTGTTGGGAAGCCATTGCTGAAATAAACAACGAAGAAGGTAAGTGACCTGTACAAAGGGTACCTGTAATGCAATGATATGTATGTATGTATGCAATATTTTCAAGGATCTCATGGGGTAAACAAGAAAATTTGTTAGGATTTGAATTTCGTAGCTTGATTGAAGGAACTTCGTGTTGTTGAGAGTCCTTCTTCAAGAGTCAAGGCTCACCATATCGAGTGGGTCATAGCCCTTGACTCAAGTCATTAACCTTGGCTAGAGGAAAATAAATCCCCTTTACCCCTTGCTGGACATTTGATCCATCATGACCTGCATCACAAAACCCTTGAGGTCCTTGAAATGGATTAGTCCTTATGTAGGATGCATGCAATGGTATGATGGTATGATGTTATGCTATGCGTGGAGTAATGTAGGTAAACCATGTTATGAGTCCAGATTAAGGACTGTAAACAAAACCTGCAAGAAACTCAAGTGTCAGATAACAAGTATGCAAGTAGTCAAGTTTGAAGGCACACAAGTCACACAAAGAGCCCTTAGAGTTTAGGCCAGCATGAAGTTTGGGATACTACCCTCTTGAAGTTGGTGGTCTCAAAACCTGTCCTATCAAAAGTAACCGGGTTCTAAGGAGCTCAATATCATAGGGTTGTTTTCTATGTTCATTATTTTGATTTAGCCACTGAACTGGCGATCAAAATATTCCAAGAAAACAACCCTCAATGAGTGTAGTATCGAGTATCAACCAACTTCGGACTGCACCAAAGTCAGTCATCTCACTACCCCTAAAGAGGCCAGGATGGTCAAGTAAGGTTCCTAAGGTCAGTTGATGCTTCACGACACCACGCGGCGGCCCCGTACTCTCCTTGACTTGACTCAAGGGTTACCGGTACTCACCAAAGTGCCACATCAACGTAGCAAACTGCTTCAACCGTGTCGGTATACCCTGCACAGTTCCCTCACAGTTTGTTGCTACTTTCTAAGAGGTATCCCCCAGATCCGAGTTAGGATCTATGAAACTCCCAAAACAGGCCCACAATATTAAAGCAAGCAGATCAAGCAATTGAAAACATGATGATGAATTATTCCTAAGGTACACCTCACTTTATTGTTTCCCCAGCAGAGTCGCCAGTTCTGTGATCGGTGGAAATAGAACTGACTGTTTTTTAGCTGGTTTCGCGAAATGTCGCGGTAAGCAAGAGTCGCCACCGTATTTTATGTTCTCCAACATGGAAAGGACAAAAGCACAACAAAATTCCTTATTCGAGATGTCTCTCGGTTCGGGAGGTAGATTTATAGAAAGGGAAGGTGTTAGCACCCTTTCTATCCGTGGTTATCCACGGGCTCTTAGGTACTTGCTCTTATGTTTTCAAAAATTTTGTTTTCTTTTCAAGTGTGTGTGGGTTTTGAAAAAGTTTCGTTTGGAAAACTTCTAAGTAACTCTTGTATCAGTCCTCAAGAGTGTATGAAGTGTTTTGTTTGAAAACTTTTTGAAAGTGTGGGGTGTGAAAAGTTGTTTTGTTTGTTTGAAAGAGCAAGTACCCATGAGATCTACCTACTCTAAGGAATTAGGCTGTGTAAGAGTCCTTTAGATATGCTATCCCACCATTGAGAGGTAGGTAGCACCATCGTTGGAGGTGTTCGGGTCAATTCGATTATCGGGACAGTATGGTCAATGAAGCAATGGTAGGACACTTTAGAAGTAACCCTAATGTCCTAGATCCTTTTATCCGAGGCAACCGTTTCGAGGAAACTGGATCTTTTAGACAAAGGGCGACCTCTAAGACGTCCTATACTTGATGACCACGTTTCAAGGCAACCAGTGAGGCGTACCCTAAGAGTGGCATGTGCTTGTGTGTTGTTTTTTCAGTTAATTGTCTTTGTACATGTTATTTGTGAGCTACGGATTAATTTTATTTACATACATTCTTTCATGCATTTAACAGTTAGGAGTGCGGAAAAGTAAATTGCGGAAATATAAATTCTAACTATTACAAGGCGCGGGTCTATACATCGCCAAAAAAACAAAGACCCGTTTTGGTAAATAAGGTGCGAGAAATTAAGTAAAGCGGTAAAATTCCTATTTAACTATTACATATCTGGAGACAGTTACATAAATAATCAAAATAAATAAATGCGCGCGAGTAAAAATTAATCGGGAACGTCCTAAGGGTTTTGACCCTTTTAAGAAAAGAAATGAATTTTTTGTCCTTTTTTATGATTAAATGGAATTAAAACTAATTATTAACTAATTAATTTAATTAAAAGAAAAAATTTTTTTTTGTGTTTTTATGTTTTTTATGAAAATAAAATAAAGGAATTAAAATTAAAAGTTAACCTAATTCTAAATTATTTTTATTTATTGAGAAAAAAAAGTTAAAGTTACCTAATTAAAACTAATTCAATTTATTAGTATTTATTTACAAAAATAAAATGAAATTAATGATAATAATAATATTAGTTCTTTTTTTGATTTTTATGAAAAAAGTTAGTTATGTTAATAGTTAATAAAAGGGAAAAAATAAAATAAGACAAACAAAATATAAAAATGACAAAATAAAAATTGCAAACCCAAGGGGGGTTTTGGGCCAGATTGGGGTGTTTTGATTGGAATCTGATGCCCATCAAGAAGCCAGCTTTGTTTGACTTTGGAGATTGTCTGCGCCTGTGTTGACCTGAGAACATGATGCTCCTTCTCTTGTGGCCATTGGATTTGCACTTGGAGACACTTGGCGCTTTGGATTTGTGAGGCGCATGATAAGTCTTCTTTGAAGCCTGCACACAAGTATGTAAGAAAAAATAATATGGGATTTTGAGGGGACCTGGGAAGAAATTACAGCGCGGTATGATGGATCTTAGGACGTGGCAAGGGTTGCTTTAGCTTCAGGGGATGGCAAAGAAGAGAGTCACGTTCTCCTTTTGGCCTGAAAATGCTTGCAATACTCCTTTTGATCTCACACTTTTTTTGACACTTTTTGGATTTTGCTCTGGCCGTTTGTGTAATGTTCAGGTTGTGAATGAGGCTTGCAAGGCTTGTATATATAGTAATGAGTGAGAATAAGTCACATTAAGGAGCTTTTAACCATTGCCATTAAGCTTTGGATTTTCTCATAACCACCATTAAAGAAACTTGCCATTTTTGTTCAAAATTTGAATTTCATGCTCATAATAGGCTTGGCACGAATTTGGCATGTGTATTATGATGCATCAAGGTCATTCAAACCACAAGATATCACTTAATTATTTTTTTTTATTTTTATTTGAATTTTATGGATTTAAATGAATTAAATCAAATAACATAAAGTAAAAATAGAAAAATTAATGTTTAATCTTGAAATTGATCATGGGACACGTGGGTGGCATGACAAGGCTGAACCAAGTGGAAAAAGTGGGCCCTTTTGTCAAAAATTGAAGTTTCAAGGATAGTTGACTTTGGCCATTTCACAAAAATTTCCAACTTCTCCAATGCATATCTTGCTCAATTATGATCATATGAACATGTTCTTGGACATTTTGGAAAGGTCTTGAAGTCCTCTAACCAATGCCTTTGGTCCCATGTCATTTTGATTTACCAATCTCAAGTTATGGTCTTTGACTTAAAGTGCCTTTTTGTTGACTTTTGAAAATGACCTATAATGTTGAAATTGATAACTTTTTGTGAGAGAATTTCTTGGACTTGGAATGTGAAGATGAGTTGTAGGAAATGTCATCCCCTTCAAAATGAGCATTGGATGGGATTTTTCTGATGAACCATGAAAAAGTTATGCCTTGGTCAAGTTACAATTGACTTTTCAGCTGTCCAAAAATAGAAACTTTTGCATCTTGATGATTTTTGAGCCATTCTTGTGAAATCATGGTCAAGATTTGACCAAATGATGATTGTGGCTTCAAAATAAGATGTTTGACCAAAAATTTTGACTTTTGACTGCCAAATGACCATTTTGCCCCTACAGTTGATTGTGAAGCAACTAGGGTTTTTGGTTGTGCAACTTGACCTTGTGAGCCTTGAAACTTGACATGTAGGTGCTTGACAATGTATATGAGCATATGGGACTTGATTGAGCCCTTGAAAACCTCAACTTCCTTGAAGGAACCAAAAACCCTAATTTTGACTGGCTTAGGAGGATGCTTGACTGTGTAGCCCTTGAGTAGACTTGAGCAAATTGAGATGATACTTGTCAAAACTTTGAAGAATATGGGAGGGTAAATTTTGGGGTACAACAACGTCATCGAGGGATTATGATCTTTTGTTTTGTTTTGTTTTGCCAAGATACCTAGCATGCATACCATGCCCATGTTTAAAGCAACCAAGTGGGTGAAACCCTAGAGGTGCTTGTGTGCAATGTGTTGTCATTTTTCATGCATTTTTGTCTTGTATTAGGACATGCTATTTGTTTTGATTTTTGTCTCATCATACAAACCCTAATTTACTAAACATGCATATAATGTGATAAATTGCATAAAGTAAATCTAAACTATTACAACAATATTATTGCTCAAAATAAAGCCCTAAAACTATTACAACCAAATTGAATTTATTGTACAAATAAATAAATAAACAATTATTTAAATATGCAATAATAGGTATTTATGCAAAAAAAAATGTTTTGTAATTGTTTTATGTATGAGAAAATAAAATTATTTAAGTCCTAAAAATAAGAAAAAATAATATTATTATTTTTGAAAGGGGAAACCCTAACTTTTTTGTTTCAAAAGAAAATATGTTTTCTATATTATTTTATTCATTTATGTGCAAAAATAAATAAAAATATTTTCAAGTATTAAAAAATAAAGTGTGTATGAAAATAATATTTTTATGTATGAAAAAATAATAAAATAAAAATGCAAGATATTTTTAAATGTTTTTACTATTTTTTTAAGAAAATGAATTTTCATTTATTCTAGCAAACTATTTCATTATGCAAAAAAATAAAATAAAAATAAAATAAAAATGAAAAAAATAAAGAAAATTATTTTTATGATTTTAAATGTTCAGAAAAAATTATTAAAGTCAATAATCATAAAAATAAAAAGAAAATATGAAAAATAACAAAATATGAATCAGGGGGGTGCAAAAGCAAAATGGGTGGTGTGAATAGAAACAGGCCCAAGGCCCTAGCCCAGGACAGCTTCGTCCCTGACCTCCAGACACCAAACACGCGTGTTTCCTCTTCAACCTGTATCTCTTGCATACGTTCATAAAAGCAAAATCTTGCAACATGAAACTTGTAGCATGTTAACTCACGATTCTAATGATATAAAAAACATGACCTAACTCTAAAAGATCAAGGAGAATTTTAATGGCCCTAATTTCTGACCTAATTTTTCTGCATGTTCAACATCCAAATAATCTTAGCTCAGTTAATATAAATGGAATCTACACATATGTACAACTTAAGCATGTTGAGGACTACATTTTTTCTTCACAAACCTAAGCTTAAGGATGCCTAAATAGAGAGATAGAAACTTGACAAATACCTTGTTTAGTTGAGTTTGAATATGGCAATGTGGGAACTTTGAGTGAGGCCTGAAGTTCTTGTGAGCTTCCTTGAAGTTCCCTCAAGCTTCTCCAATCCCCAGCTTCCCTTGTAGATGCTTGAATCTTGCTGCACGAGTCAACCTGCAAACCTTCAAAATGGTGAAGCTTGAAACAGGGCACACAGTTGCAAGACAAGGGCCTGGACAGTTTAGGGGTGATGTAGGGAAGAAGTTTCAAGGGTTAAAAGGCCAAACGCACGAGCCAATTTTGAAATGGCTTGAGTTCTGCAGAGATTGCCCTGTTTGGGCAGAAAATGGTGTTTTTTGTGTTTTGGAGTGTTTGAGATGTTAGCAATTCGTGCTTAGGCTTGCAACAATGTTCTGAGGTTGTTTCAAATGAGGCCAAGGCTTGCCTTTATCAGATGGATGAGATTACTTGACTTTTGCTAGTTTGCTTGCTTTTGAAGAAAAGGTGAAGTGACAAAGCCAAAGGCCTATACAGGCTAGCTTAAGGTCTGGTGAAAGTTGGTGTACTTTGCCTGAAGTTTGTGGATCTTGTTTGCAGCAAAAGATTAGGTCCATGGCTCAAGATAAACAAAGTTGTAAAAAGTTAGCTTTATCAAAATGGTATTATGAACTTTATGCCATTTTTGGATTAACTCAATGTGCAATGCTTCAAAAGTCAGAACAAGACCATTATCCATTGTGTTTGCATTAAATTTTGGAGTGTGGAAGGGATTAGGACCTGTAATACCAAGTACAAGCATGTTTGAAACTGATTTGCAACTTGTACCAATGTGAAAAATGCCTTGAACAAAAGTGATAAATTGCCATTTTCATTTCATCGATTCTCCCTAACCATAAATGACCTTTGAGAGTTCTTGGACATTTTGGAAAGCTTGTAACATGCTCTAAAATCCATATTTGAAATGAATTTTGAGATTCCTCTTGGAACTAGGTGAAAAGTTTCCATGGAGTTAGGTCAAAAATCTGCCTAAACTAGGGCAAAATTTCACTAAGTTAAAAAGTTTATGGACCCTTATTCACAAAATCATAACTTGAGATACAAGCATCTTTTGGGAAAACTTTGTGAATAAAAGTTGTATATTTTGTGGAGTACTACAACTTTCATGTTGGAAGTTTTGTTTGAATCCAATTGCATCATGGTGAAAAAGTTGGGAAAAGTTGGGAAAAAATAAGAAATTTTCATAACTTAGAAAAATTCTAAGTTATGAAAAATTTCAAATTAAAACCCTAATTTTCAAAATTAGGTTTCTTGGTGAACAAGTTTCATGTTTTGACACATCTTGATGAAATATGACCCTTGGCACTTGATTTTGACCAAAAAGTCAAAGTTTGACTTTTTAGTGTACAGTTGATTTTTGATCAATTAACTGGAAAATTCATCTGTCAATCCAATGCAATTGAGATCTTTTGAACCCTGTGATTAGGTAAAGATGGTGTCACTGAGTCCTTGAAACCATACTTGAACCCAATTTGCCAATGGCTAGGTGAAAAATCAGAAATTGCCCTTCTACAGTCAAAACCCTAATTTTGACCATTTTGCCCTTTTGATGATCTGATCAAATTTCTTGAGGAGTTGTGGTACAAAATTAATCAAATGGTTCATATGAGTCTAAAATGTTATTTTGGATAAAAAAAATTATGAAGTTTGACTGTAAATTGGCCATGGTTGACTTTTTCTCCAATACAACTGATTTTTAGGTTAACTGTCCAATTGACTGGGCAAAAAAAGAGATTCAAGGCTTGAAACTTGGTATGAGCAATCTTAGAGGTCCAACATGAAGTATGAAAGTCACATGAGGCATTGGAAGTCCAAAAATCCCTGTGCAAACTCAAACCCTAATTTCAGGTTGTCAGTGCAAGGAGAGGTCTTGAGCTGAACAAACCCTAATCTGGTCTTGAGTCCAAGAAGTCTTGTGAGGAGAATCTTGATAAAAATAGAGGGCAAATTTTTGGGTACAACAATAACAAATGACTGTTGCGTCGAAAGTTCCGTCAGTTCGCATCTCTGTTACTCCAGTTACTGCTGCTCAATACCGTATGCCTCAAGGTTACCCGTGGTGAATGCCTGAAAATTTTATGCCTGAAGGTTACAATCCTGCTGCTCAAGTTACTCCACTTTCTCAAACTACTGCTGCTTCTGCACCTCCTGTAGTGCATGCTAATCATATTGCCAATAATGAGATTCATCATGTTGCGCCTCCTGTAATGAATGATATGCCTGTTATTAATGATGAATTTTATCATCTTGCTCCTCAACCAAGCAAGAGTTTGGGCTTTTATGACCAATTAGATGACATTCAAGATCAATTCAATGAAATGAAGAAAGAAGTGAAGGCTCTCAGAGAGAAAGATTTATTCACACAGAATGTCAGTGACCTCTGTTTAGTTCCTAATGTGAAAGTCCCAGCAAAGTTTAAGGTGATAGAATTTGAAAAGTACAAGGGCAACTCTTGTCCTCGTGACTACCTGGTGATGTATATCAGAAGGATGTTCGATCATACTGATAACCAACATTTACTTATTCATTTTTTTCAGGGTAGTTTAACCGGTGCTACTTTGAAATGGTATATGGGATTGAACAGTAGCAACATCCTCACCTTCAATGACTTGGGTGAAGCTTTTGTGAAACAGTATAAGGACAACATGTTTATGGCACCTGATAGTGACCAACTAACAGAAATGGCTCAGAAAGATAAGGAGTCATTTAACGAGTATGTGCAACGTTGGGGTGAGGTTGCTACCCAAGTGGTACCCCCGACGGGAGAACAAAAAATGATCAAGGTCTTCCAAAAAACCCTTGGTTCACTTTATTATGTAAGGATGGTTGCAAGTGCACCGAGTGATTTCACTGAGATGGTAAGCATGGGTGTTCGTCTAGAAGAAGTTGTCAGGGAAGGACGATTGGCAAAAGACGAAGGTTCTAGTGGAATAAAGAGATCATCATATGGTTTTATAGAAATAAAGTGAAACAAATGTTATTATTGAGGAAAGAAAGGTTAGACCTCCGAGAAGACATCATCAGTACCAACAACAAGTTATTTATGTGACTCTAGTTGTCAGTATAGCTCTGACTACTGTTGCCTATCAAAGAACACCTCCTTAAGGTAATCAAGGGAAAGGTCAGAAGAGAGAAGCCTTTGATCATATTCTAATGAGTTATGTAGAACTGTTTCCGGCTTTAATTCAGAAGAAATTGGTGCATACTAAACCTCTCCCTGCTATACCTTCACCTTTACCATGGTATTACAAGACGGATCAGACTTGTGCTTTTCATCAAGGAGCCCCTGGGTATAACATTGAAAATTGTTATCCATTAAATTCTGAAGTTCAGATGATGGTAAGATATGGTCTCCTGTCTTTTAAAGATGTTGGTCCCAATGTGAAGGATAATCCACTACCCAAACATGGAGGTGGAAGTGTTGTAAATATGGTTGTTGGTTGTTCTAGAGATTTATGGATTTTTATATCAATATGGTCAGAGGTGATTTAGTGAAGATGCATGATAATCTCTATGAATTAAGCTATTATACACATGACCATGCTGGTTGTGGTATTTACAGTTTAGATATCCATGGATGCGATAAAGTAAGAGCTGATCTTCAAGAGATGATGGATGAAGGTCTCATCCATATAATCAGACCAAGGGCTAAATATGAATAAGATGTGAATATGGTTTATGGATTTCTCGGTGAATTCTGGATTTTTGATATGAATTACATGAATGCTGATTTGGTGCAGTTGTATGCCACATTTTGTCACATGGATGGCCAGGAGATACATCATTATGGGTCCTGTCAGATCTGCTATAAGGATTCCCGTGGTTGTTATATTGTAAGAAGATATGTTTAATTGCTGCTAGATAAAGGTACTATCAGAGTCATATGTAACAAAGATGATTATAATGAAGTTAATGTGATTGAAGACTACTTAGTTGAGGCCATGTCTGATGGAAAATATGTTTATATTGATGAGTTCTTTTCTTCTAACAAAGGTATGTTTTCTGATAATGATTATGCGATGCCTCAATATTTTGAAGAAGTAGGGGTGAATGTTATTGTACCATGTTTTGGTGACCCCACTCCTGTAGAAATTGAGTACCATAGCAAGCCTGATGTTGCTTTCGTGGTTATTTGTCTACCTAGTCCTATCCCATATGAATCAGACAAAGTTGTGCCTTATAAGTACAATGTAACTATTCTGGAAGATGGTGTGGAAATTCCTATCCAACCTTTGTCCCATATTGAGAATATTGATGAAGCTAGTCAGGAAATTCAGATTGGTCGTGTCTTCGCCCCTACCTCTCAAGGAGATGTTAATCTTGGCAAAAAGATTGTTGAGACTTATGCTTATCCTAAGAAAATGGTAGGAGAATATAGTGGTGCCGCCTTGGAAAAAGATGTTTATGATCTGTTAAAAATCATCAAGATGAGCGATTACAATATTGTGGATCAGTTATTGAAAACTCCATCTAAGATTTCCATTTTAGTCTTGTTTATGAACTTTTCTTCTCATCGGGAATCCTTGATGAGGGTGTTAGACCAGGCTTTTGTCGAAAGGGATTTCCTCTGGATTAGTTCAGCAGTGTTGTGGGGAATATTACATCTTGTAATAATTTGAGCTTTTGTGATGACGAGATTCCTGATGAAGGGAGAAACCATAACCTAGCTCTCCATATTTCTATGAATTATAAGAATGAATCTTTTTCCAATGTACTGATTGACAATGGATCTTCTTTGAATGTCATACCGAGAAGTACTCTCATGAAGCTTAAGTACCAGTGAACTCCCACGCGCCCTAATGGCATTATAGTAAAAGCTTTTGATGGTTCGAGAAAGTATATAATTGGAGAAGTGGACTTACCTATTCATATAGGTCCGCACCTATTCCAGATTACCTTTCAAGTTATGGATATTGTCCCCGCCTATAGTTGTTTATCGGGACGACCTTTGATCCATGAAGTAGGAGCTGTTACTTCAACCTTGCATCAGAAGCTAAAATTTGTTCGTGAAGGAAAGGTAGTCATTATGAACGATGAGCAAGCTCTGTTGATATCTCATTTGTATTCCTTTAGCATTGTAGAAGCTGACAAATCCGTTTCTGGGACTCAATTCCAAGATTTGTCCATTAATAATATAAGGAATAATGAAGATTCTATCACCTCATTTAAGGATGCACATCAGGTAGTGCAAAAAGGCCCTAGAAATGTGTGAGGGCAAGGTATTAATCCACCAGTGAACAGGAATGAGATTGGTTTGGGTTTCTCCATGGAGAAGGAAGTTGTGAAGCCGAAGTCAACTTTGAGTAAATATCAAGACATCTTTCATAGTTCAGGATATCTCCATCCGACTACTCCAAGGATCAATGCTATTCTCGAAGATGAGTCAAAGCAAAAGATGCCGAACTTCATGACACATGGAGTCAAAATCCATAATTGGATCACTGTTGATGTTCCTTCTTGAATTCACATTTCAAAGTAATTTGTGTTTTATTGGTCTTTTCAAAATTCTTTCACTCTGCCCAAGGTGGAAGTAATGATTGTATGGGCGTGTCTTTTGTTTTGATTTTTAAGATCATTAATAAAAGTTGTTTTTTATTCTCAAATTATGCCTTTATTTTCTGCTTTTTCTTGGAAAATGGTAATAACAAAAAAACTTTCAAAATAAATAATAAGTGTAAATGAATCTGCATAATCACTTGTTACATGTGTCCGTTTCTAAAATCCATCATAAATCATATGTGCAGATTAATTAAAAAACTCATTGAGTACAAAGACCATGCATCCTCTCCCAACTTTGAATATCCTATGTATGTGGCTAAAGAAGACGAATACGATGAAATACCAGAAGAGGTTTCACGGTTGCTTGAGCACGAGGAAAATACTATTTAGCCATATAAAGAGCCGTTATAGATGATTAACTTAGGTTTAGAGGAAGATCCGAAAGAAGTCAAGATTGAGGCACTTCTTCATTCCAATGTAAAGAGCGGGTTGATTAAATTGTTGAAAGAGTATATGGATATCTTTGATTGGTCTTATCAAGATATGCTTGGTTTGGATACCGATATTGTGGAACACTATTTATCACTTAAGCCAGAATGTCCACCAATCAAGTAGAAGCTGTGAAGAACTCATCCTGATATGGAAATGAAGATTAAAGAAGAGGTTTTGAAGAAGATTGGTGATGGTTTTCTTGTGACATTAGTGTTCCCTCAGTGGATTGCCAATATTTTTCCAGTACCAAAGAAAGACGAAAAGGTCAGCATGTGCGTCGATTATAGAGATTTAAATAAAGCAAGTCCAAAAGATGACTTCCCATTGCCACATATTAATATGTTGGTTAACATTAAATCAAAATTCAAAGTGTTCTTGTTCATGGACGGATTTTTAGGATACCATCAAATTCGAATGGCTCATGAGGACATGGAAAAAAACAATGTTTATCAGACCCTGAGGAACATTCTGTTACAGAGTGATGCCCTTCAGGTTTAAGCACGCTGGTGCAACGTACCAGAGGGCTATGACAACCCTATTCCATGATCTGATGCATAAGGAAATTGAGGTATATGTTGATGATATGATCTCCAAATCTCAGATTGGGGAAGGGCATATAGAAGACTTATTAAAATTGTTTCAGCGTTTGAGGAAGTATCGTCTCCGCTTGAATCTAAATAAGTGTACTTTTGGTGTTCGTTCAAGAAAGGTGCTAGGTTTCATTGTCAGCCAAAAAGGAATTAAAGTTGATCCTGATAAAGTTAAGGCAATTCAGGAAATGCCTGCACCAAGAACTGAAAAGCAAGTTAGTGGCTTCCTTGGATGTTTGAATTACATTTCCAGATTTATTTCTCATATGACTGCAACATGTGAACCAATATTCAAGCTGTTGAATAAAGATCAAGGTTGTGTATGGACAGATGATTGTCAAAGGGCATTTGAAAGCATTAAAGAGTATCTGCTTGAGCCTCCTATATTGCTCCCTCCCGTTGAAGGAAGACCATTGATTATGTATCTAACTGTGTTAGATAATTCCATGGGCTGTATTTTGGGACAACAAGATGAAATAGGAAGAAAAGAATATGTCATTTATTATCTCAGCAAGAAGTTCACTGACTATGAGTCATGGTATTCTATGCTAGAAAAAACATGTTGTGCTTTGGCCTGGGAGACAAAGCGATTGCGATAATATATGTTGAATCACACTACTTGGTTGATTTCCAAAATGGATCCAATTAAGTATATTTTTGAAAATCTTTCTCTTACTGGAAGAATTTCCCGTTGGCAGATATTGTTGTCTGAATATGGTATTGAATACCGTACATAAAAGTCTATTAAAGGTAGTGTGTTAGCAGAGTACCTTGCTCACCAACCAGTTGACGATTATCAATCTGTTAAATATTACTTCCCTGACGAGGACGTGATGTTTTGGAAAGTAAAAGATTGTGATGAACCTTTGCCCGAGGAAGGTCCTGATGCTGAATCCCGATGGGGGATGGTGTTTGATAGAGCTGTAAATGCTTATGGAAAAGGAATTGGTGTCGTGATTATCACTCACCATGGGTCACATATCCCTTTTACTATGAGGTTGGCATTTGATTGTACCAATAATATGGCAGAGTATCGAGCTTGTATCATGGGTCTTAAAGAAGCTATAGATCTCAGAATCAAAATTCTTGACGTATATGGTGATTCAACTTTGGTAATAAATCAAATCAAAGGAGAATGAGAGACTAGTCACATTGGCTTGATTCCCTACAAAGATTATGCAAGAAGATTATTACCTTTCTTCAATAGAGTTGAATTCCATCATATTCCCATAGATGAGAATCAGATGACAGATGCTTTAGCCACTTTGGCTTCCATGTATCAAGTGAATGCTTAGAATAATGTACCTCAGATTACAGTTCGACGTCTTGATAAACTAGTTCATGTGTTTTCTACAGAGGGGACGTCATATAAAAAACCTTGGTATTATGATATCATGAAATTTCTCTAGACTCAGGAATACCTGATTGGTGCATCAAACAAAGATAGAAAGACATTGAGAAGGTTGGCAGGTAGATTTTTCCTCAATGAAGATGTGCTATACAAACGAATTTATGACATGGTCTTTCTCAGATGCATGGATAGACATGAAGCAGACATGTTAATGCATGAGATCCATGAAGGTTCCTTTTGTACCCATGCCAATGGACATTCAATGGCAAAGAAGATGCTTAGGGCAGGTTACTATTGGCTAACAATGGAATCTGACTGTTACAAGTTTGCAAAGAAGTGCCACAAATGTCATATTTATGCTGACAAGATTCATGTACCTCTAATGCTTCTCAATGTTATTTCTTCCACATGGCCTTTTTTTATGTGGGACATTGATATGATTGGAATGATTAAACCCAAGGCGTTGAATGGACATCGTTTTATCTTGGTGGCAATTGACTACTTCACCAAGTGGGTGGAAGCAGCTTCATAGGATAACGTCACCAAGCAAGTGGTAGTATGCTTTATCAAGAACACTCTTATATATCAGTATGGTGTGCCAAGCATGATTATCACTAACAACGGCTCAAATCCGAATAATAAAATGATGACAAAACTTTGTGAAGAACTTAACATTGTCCATCACAATTCGTCTCATTATAGGCCCAATATGAATGGGGTTATTGAATACGCTAATAAAAACATTAAGAAGATCATCCAGAAGATGGTTGTTACCTATAAGGATTGGCATGAGATGCTCCCTTTTTCTTTGCACGGGTATCATACATTAGTCTGCACTTCAATAGGGGAACCCCAATATCTCTTGTGTATGGGATGGAAGCATTGCTCCCCGTTGAGGTTGAGATTCCCTCTTTGCGTGTAATAACGGAAACCAAATTGTCAGAGGCTGACTGGGTCCAGAACAAGTTTGAACAGTTGAATTTAATTGAAGAAAAGAGAATGACGGCTTTGTTCCATGGTCAGTTATATCAGAAAATAATGAAGAAATCTTTTGATAATAAAGTCAAGCCTCATGAATTTAGAGAAGGAATCCTCGTGCTTAGAAAGATCATGTCTTTTAACGCTGATTCTAAGGGCAAGTGGACTCCCAATTATGAAGGCCCATATGCTATCAAGAAAGCCTTCTCTAGAGGTGCATTAATTATTGAAACTATGGATGGTGAGGAGTTGCCACACCCTATGAATGTTGACTCGGTTAAGAAATATTTGCCTAAATAAATAAAAGAACATCTCGCTAAGTTAAAAACTCAAAAGGGCCGCTTAGGCAAAAAAGAGCGTCCCGGTAGGCAGAAAACCCGAAAGGGAGGTCTAGGAAAAAGTTAGAGACACAAACATAATAAATTTTCCAGGTAGGTTGAAAACTCGCAAGGGAAACCTAGGCAAAGAATATGGATTTTTTGGCAAGTAACTGCGTCAGACAAGACTTGATCATTATAGAAACAATCTTCTCAGATTTTCATCACACTTCAACTGAAGTCTCTACTCAGGAGTTCAAAGTTGTTAGGGAGAATAGTGGTAATTGTATCTCAATGTATATTTTCCATGTATTTACAATTTCCAAACATTATAATCATCCATGGAGTCACGCGGTTTGCGGATTAGCATTCTATTAATCAAGTTTGAGCCTTTATCCAATTCTTTGTAGTTCCTATTCTTTTTTGTTTACAAAAAATTCATTTATTATTGATAGTAATTTTCAAAACAAAGGACTTAATAATAAAAATGTTTTTGAAAAGAATTCACAAATTACTTTTTACTTGAGATTTTAAGATTCAAGTGGAACAAAAGTAGTGATTCTAAGGATGGACAAACTCCAAAGTTTTGATAAGATTTCCCAAGAGGTATCCCGAGATTACTCTTGCTGATATGTGCATAGTCCACTTTTGTTTTTTCCTTGGATAGTTGGATTTCATACCAATTGATATATGGTGTGATGTTGGGCCTATAATCCCATTTTTCCTAGTTAAGTCTTGGTCCAGATTTTTCTCCAGGTTGATTATTTGGTGTTGGATTTGTATGGTTTGATACCTTATCCCAGATTCTCCAGTCAGGACTTGACACAGATATTTTTTAAATGAGTATCCAGACAAGGGCAGGATCTTTTTCTAAGAAGTGTTAAGGAAACTATCAACTTTTTGGGTTTTCTCTCGCCAAGTGCTGAGTTTGATTTAAAATCCCCATAACATTGACTTCTTGTTGCGTTTTTAACTTCTTAGATCCCCAAACGAAGCGAAGATGATACTTCTCTCTAAAGTTGTTATCCTCATGAAGTTTCATAATTTCTCCCCAGAGAAGTTTTCACAACCATTACTATTGATATTGAAGAATGCATTTGGGTTCCCCTCAACTATGCGGCATTGTTTTCCCTAGTGAAGTCAGTGTGGAATCCTCAGTTGAAGTCTAGTTGATATGACATTGTCTTCCCTAGCAAATTCCGCATGTTATTTCCCGATGAAGCCCGGAGGAGGTTGTTATTTCCTTGCAACTATATTGATTTATTGCTATCAGATTGTGCTCTGATTATTTTCAAGTCGTGTTTCTTCCCAGTGAAGTTAAGTCGCGAAGTAGGAATTTGTTTCCTCAGTTAGTGCTTACTCTATTATGGTATCTTCATCCTGGATGTGATTTAGCCGAGTGTTGACTTTACCCAAGTTGTTTTGTCTGGTTATTCCCAGTGATGTATGTCTGTTTTTCCAGCATAAACATGATAACATTCATACATTTATACATACATCGTGCATAGCTGAAATAAAATTCATTGCTCATTTTCATTCATTGATGTTTTTGTTGGCATATTACCCTCTTTGTAGAGTGATTTTACCCTCTCTCCAATAGATTTTCAACCTTAAGCAGAAAGTGTATATTCTTTCAATTTCCCCACTAAGTTATCCCTCGTGGAAGAATTTTTCTTTAGCCTTCCTATTCATCTCATTATCTGGATGGAATGTGATCCCCATTTGAGCTTATTCCTTATTGGGTGTTGTCTTGGTCGATTGTTTCACTCTGGTTTGTTCTTGGTTTGAAAGTTTGGTCCGCGACAACAATATTATTTTGATTTTTGAATACTTTGAGCCATGGATTGAGAATGTGCATTTATTTTGTACGAGAAGACTTTATTACCTCAACAGGAATGTATTGGCATTTCCCCAGAAAGCCAAGATTCATTTCCCCACACCATTATCGTAATCCTCTTTGTAAGCAGCAAGTGGAAGGTCTCTTTATTTGAGAAACATGTTCTTCCCCAGTAAGTCTATTAATGCCAAAGAAGATTTGTACTCCAATCGATGGAAATCTCGTCATTATGGGAGATAGTTCATTGTTGAGATTTTTACTTTGATAGATGGTAGTCTCGTCATTATGGGAGATAGTTCATTGTTGATATTTTTACTCCGATGGATGGTAGTGCCTTCATTAATGGAGATAGTTCGTTGTTGAGGTTTTACTCCGATGAATGGTAGTCTCGTCATTATGGAAGATAGTTCTTTATTGAGATGTTTTACTCTGATGGATGGTAGTCTCATCATTAAGGGAGATAATTCGTTGTTGAGATGTTTTACTCTGATGGATGGTAGTCTCTTCATTATGGGAGACAGTTCATTGTTGAGATTCACTTTACTCTAATAAAGTTGATCTGTTCCCAGCCATGAGTGTTGATGTCAATCATTTGTTTCCAGTCATAAGTACTGGTGCCAATCATTTGTTATTGACCCTAATATTGGTATTTATCGGTATTATCTTACTGCTTCTATTTGCATCCTTTGGGTTGTTAATTTCTGATCCCTTGTGAGTCAACATTACTCTCTTTTTGCTATCCCCTCTAGGAGTGGGTAGTTCACAGTTATATGTTGATCGTTGTCATCCATTGCTTTTTCCTTAGTTATTGAGTTAATGATACCCTATCTCCTCTTTGGGATTTACCCTAGTAAAGTTGAGTCTTCTGTTCCCCGATAATTTATTTTCCTGGTCGGATTCTCTTTTTAATTTATTGTTTCATCTTCTGCTTACCCAGTGGTGTCCTGTGTCACCTTTGGAGTTGGTCGTTTGCATTCAGGATCATAAGAATTTCATGGCATCTTAGGACCAAAAATAAGGTTTGTTTTGTATTTAAGTATCTTCAATCGCGTCGAGATGAAGATTTTAACCTTCGTATCTCCGGATAGAAGAAACTTAAATAAGGGTAGCTATTATACCCTAATTTTTGCCTTTAAGATTTCTCCTCATCTCACTTTTATCAATACATCAATATCACACATTAGGGTTGGTTCTCCCTTTCTTTATCCTTGTAATACGATGGAAGAATTGACTTGGTTTTGCATTTTTATCGCAAATGTTGCGGATTGTAAGAGTCACCACCGACGTTTCTTTTATCCAATAAGGAAAGGGTGAAAAGAATAGGAAAGACCTTTGAGATTTTCTTGAGTTCGGGGGTAGGTTATGAAAAGGGAAGGTGTTAGAACCCTTTTTCATCCGTAGTTATCTACGGGCTCTTAATCGCTTAGCTCACTTTGAAAATTTTCTTTTTGTGTAAGTGTTTGAAAATATTTTGAAAAATTCCTAAGTATGTAAACTTTGTAATGAATCTTGTACCAGTTAAGAATGCGTACAAAATGTTTGTTTTAGAAAATATTTAAGAAAAATGTGATTGTGAGAAAAAGATGTTTTGTGTGAGCAAGCGATTAATAGTATTCTACCCTTACTCAAGAGTCTTTCGTGTTATTTTCCTCCTCCTTTAGATAGTTCTACCCTACCATTAGTTATAAGGAAGCCCTATCGTTGAATGTGAAGGGACAGGCGTGGGTCGTTGTTATGGTCATAAAAGGCAACATATAGGGATACCTTAGCAATTCGAAGGGACTGCCATCATATATTCGTAGGCAACCCGAGGGACATCGCGGGACTATGATCTTTATGATGATTTTAACCAAGGGTCCTTGCTAATAGTATCCCTACGTTCGAGGGACATGACCATTTTATTCGAAGGCAACAAGTGAGGTTACCCTAGAGGTGCGTGTGTGAAGAGTGATTCAATTTAGTTTATTTATCTTTTATTTAGGGTTTTCTATGTTTGCTTTTATGTATTACCATACAATCCTATTAATTTAAACAGTTATAAGGAAAGCGATAAATTCAGAAAGTAAAGGCAGAGATTAAAGGGTCCTACACTATTACAAAGCTTCGGGAAAGGGGGTACAAACAATAAAATCAGAGGGGAAAGAGTAAACCCTAATTAAACTATTACAAACCATTAGCAGTTACATAATGATAAAAAAACACGACAATAATAAAATACGTGAAGTTGTTAAAAATAAAAAGAAACGAGAAAAGAAATTGTTTTGACAATTTTTTGATGGAAAAATGTTTGATGATTAACCTAAAAACTAATTGATTTTAATTAGTTAAAAAGTTAGTTAATTAAATTAAATAAAACCCTAAAATCTAAGTTGATTTTAATTTAATTAAGAAAACCTAAAATATTAAATTAGGGTTTTAAAAAAATAGTGAAAAAAACAAGAGAAAGAGTAAGAAAAATAGAGAATTTACAAACTTCCAGAAATGAGTGTTGAACCCACACCATTTGCTTCCTCAATAATGCAGCTTACTATGAGGCCAAGCATACCTTGGTGTCCATTCACTGCGCCAAATATGTATTTGATTTTCTAAAATATGCTCTTATCCTATTAGCTATCAGATCGTGACATGTGGAAGAATATTAAAATAAATAATAAAACAAAAGAAATTATGTAATATAAAAACAGAGAGAGAAACAAAAACTCAGAAAAATTCTTCCTCTTTCTCTTTCCTCGCGTGCTTCTTCTTCCTTCAAACACAAAAGAAACATATCCAAAATAAACAAGATCAACACAAGTGCCACAACAACATTTAAGAAAAAAGGATGAAAGAACCTGGTTGACGGCGAGTTGCAGGTGGATTTATGGTCTCGTGTGCAATGGTGTTATGTGGCGGATCTCAATTGTGTCGTGTTGACAGCGTTGGAGAGCAGAGCGCCACGTGGGCGACTGTTGCGTATTAGTTGTCGTTGGTTTTAGGAGGAGCAGGTCTGCGGATCACAGCAGCTGGGTGGAATGTGAATGGAGGAGGTTGAAGGTCGTCTGTGGTAGTCGGATCTGGCGGATACTCGACCGGTTTTGTTCCAACCCTCCCGGTTCCGATTGGAAAACCACAATGGGTCCTTCTTGCTTTTTGCTGCTAATGCTTCCTTTTCTTCCTCCATGTTTATCTCTGTAAAACAAAACACAACAAACACAAAAAAAAACAAATGATTTGAAATTGATTTCACTGGCTTCTCCAAATTGTTAGTCGTTATTGTTCTTCCTCCTTCATCCATCTGTAAAACAAACTGTCGAAAACATCAATGTGTAAAGAATTATTTAACTGATAAAAAATCGCAGGTTGTTAATATGAAAAATAAATTTATGAAGTTTTTGTGTTGTGGTATGGTTGATAAAATTAGTGAAAGGTTTGATAATAATAAAGAAAATATGAGTTATGTTAAAACTTAAAAAAAAACTATGCCCCCTGAGATTTATGATGACGACGACACAATAGTTTTGTTTGGTATATGTTATTTTTGAAATAAAGGTACCTTTTTAATGGAAGAATTGTTTTTGGAAATTTGTATACATGTTTATGGTTTTTCAATGTATGCTCCGGTGTATGTATGTACAAAAAAAGGTTTTAGAAAATAATGTTGCAAAGTGATTTTTTTGAAGTGGTTTTAGAAAAATTAAAAGTGTTAGAATGGTTTGAGAATGAATGCGAAAGAGGATTTTTTTTTTTGTCCGGGTTTGTATGAGAATTGATGAGAATATATAAGGGAAATTAGGTCAAATAAAACATGGGCCTGGACCTTGTAGAAGCCTTTGTTTTATTTTATTTTATTTAATTTTGACTTTAAATTAATAAAAATAAAAATAAAAATAAAAAACTAAAAAGGGGTGTATAAATAAGATCTCAGGTGTATAAGGAGTATAATACACGTTTGGACTTTAAACCGTGGCCCAATAGTCCAAAACATCAAGTTTGCTCAATTTAAACTTCATGCATTTGCTCAAAATTTCCCAACTTGCAATGGTCATAACTCTCTCAATTTTCATCTTTTAAAGGTGATCTTAGACTTTTTGGAAATCTTAAGATGTCCTCTACAATCTCTATGTTGATAATATTTGTTTTTGAAGACTTAATCTTGATGTAAGTTTTCTTGACAAAAAATATCTTTTTGTTGACTTTTGAAATGACTTGTAATGTATTGGCTTATATCTCTCAAATGATGAATTTTTTGGACTCGAGCTTAGAGATACAAAGTCTTAGAGAATTGAATTCCATTAAAAACGAGCTTTGGTTAGGGAGTAGCTGATGAAGAATGTGAAAGTTATGCTTGGATGATATTTATGATATTAGTCCGTCCATGTGTATGCATAGGATCTCACTTGGAGATGTAGCAAAAGTAGTGAGGCAGCCCTATAATCTTTTCATCCTTGATGTTGTGAAATATGAGATCACAATCACGTTCTCATTCAACATTTTTACTTATCAAATATTCTTCTTTGATCCTGAAATAAAAAGCGAAGGCACTAATAAAAATTTCAAGTTCAATGGAAATTACCCAAAGCTACTCTATGAGAGCCCCACTTTGGAAGAAGAGAATGCAGAAGATCTCTCTTTGGAAAAGGCTGCTTATGTGATCACTTATCCTCCTTGACTATTCGAGTGTGCTCTTTCCTTTCTCTCACTTTTATTTAATATTTATGTCATTTCATTGAGGACAATGCATGTTTTAAGTGTGAGAGAGAGAATCATTTATTTTCTTTGTTTTCTTTGCTTTTGTTCGTTGTTTTGTTTTGTTTTTAGTTATTATTAAAAAATTCATATTTTTGAAAGTTTTGGGTTATAGATTAATCTGAGGTTAGTTGTGGAGACTTGGGAAAAGTTCACAAGATCGATATCGTCTTAACACCGTAAGTCTCCTGCATATGGAAATTAATTTGAATAATTATTATGACAAAGCCTTGAATTCCCATTCTCTAACAGCTCTTGAGTAGTTTATCTTAGCAGTCAGAACCATATCACACATACTCTATGTAGGGAAGCCGATGGATATAAGTGAGTGATTCAGGTTTTTATTTGAAAAAAATATAGGGAATGCACCTTCTAAGTTTGGTAACCCTCACCCTGTCACTTAACCCAACAATTATGAAACCTGCAAAATTTGATTATCTGACCCGTTGTTGGTTGGTTCAGATGTTTCTGGTGCTGAACTTGGTAGGGAGGATTACAGTATGATCCCCCGCAACTACAATTGGGTAAGAAAAGGGTTATACCACTCATGTACTAAACCCCATGCAAAAATGATCAGAGTCACTAACTGATCGCCTTACTATGAGTGTATGGAGATAACGGGTTTAATGTGATTGCGCCATAATGAAAGAGAGCAAAAAGGAGGATGAGTAAGTTAGGCTTTGACATAATAACATAATTCTAATTGGGTTGTATATTCAGGAGGCTTATGACTGCACAGTTGCGGAGTAGTGTTCCTACGATATCCTTAGTATGCAAGATTAGTACCTATCGGTGCAGTCTTAACCGAAGAAGAGTTTGTAGCCTGGAATGAGTAACTGATGATGCTGTTGTGTTTCTTGAGGTTTTGATTTTATTTTGCTCGGAGTGCAAAAGTTTGAGTATGGGGGAATTTGATAAGTGCATTTTGATACACATTCTTCCATGTTTGTACTTAAGCATTTCTATGATTTACTTTGTTTATTTTTATGTTTTATAATGTTTTTATAACTTAGTTCATTTTTGCCTTAATTTGATTTTCGTATTTTATTTTTAGCATTAGCAGCTTTCAATAAAAATTATAATTGGAGCTACGGGAATCAGATTGATGCATTCTAATATTTGTTGGAAAGCTAAGAGAAAGAGCTACAACTTTCATGTTGGAGTCAAAATCTGATTCGGCCTGCATAAGTCCCAATAATTCGTTGAAGTTTCAGATGTTAGAAAATAATCTGTTTCAGATCGTTTTATGGGCCTGGTTTATGTTTCTGACCCAGTTTGACTTAGTAGTGAAAAAACCCTATTTTGTTTATAAGGTTTTCAGCCGTGCTATAGTAGTTAACCTTATTTTTCATGATAGAAATTTTAATTGTACAAAATCATTCATGGAGAACTAATTCTAAGGGCAATCTACCAAATTCGAATTCCACAAAACTTTGAGGTTATTATCAATTTTAATTCAGTTCCTTTCTAATTTATTCTATGATTTTTGTTTGCTTAATTCGTTTCTTATAAAATAGATTGATTTAATTCGGTTGAGATATATGTTCCTTACTTTAATCGCGTTTAACTTAGCTTTTTTGTTAATTCGTGCTATCTTTAACCATTTTCTTAATTCAGTGAACCGTTTTCTTAATTCGGTGATTAGGAACATAACTCATGTAGTATTGTGGACGCTTGTTTCATCAATATTACAATCGAATAGGAATTGATGCCGCTTAGGGAATTGAAATTATAATGACCAATGATAAGTTGGAAGTAGAATCGGTGGATTGACCTGTTATAATCACTTATTTTATAATCACTTACTTTTGCATTGTTTTCTTAAATCGAACTTTAAACCAAACCACCCCCAATTAGATTTCTAATAGTTAATAACAATTTCAAGAATCCCTGCGATACGACTCGATCCATTATCGCTATCTATAATTTAAAAAAAAAACACTTGTTTTTGATCCGTGCACGACAACAGATTAGCATGTCAGCCATTCATGACTTGAAGGTAGAAGAGGATTGAACACTTAAGTGCCCAGAAATTTGCGCTCGCATGTGTAGGAGATAACGCTGTTGGTTGATAGTACTGCTTGAATGGGCTTAGAGACACCATTCGTAGAGATGACCGAGAATCGTTGGAGATTGGCTTATAAATTCCATCCAAAGTGATCGTTGATAGAAGTATCAGAATGAATATACACTTGACTATATCTGAGGAATATTTTCAGAGTGAATATATTAGATCCTATATGAGGGAAATGCTTTTCATAATGAATCTCTAAGGAGAGGTGCTTTTCAGAATTCAGTCCCTGAAGGGAAGTGTTTGTCATGTAGATAGTCGCCTCATCCTGTTTCGGGAATTGATCTACAATCTGTTTTTGTTGGTAAACCCGTCCTATTTCGGGAATTCATACCACCTGGTGATAAAGATGGTCGCTCCGTCCTGTTTTGGGAATTGATCTTCACCTGGTCATAAAGATAGAAAGATAGTTTCCCCGTCCTGTTTCGGGAGTTAATCTTCGACTTGTTCATGTAGATAGTCGCCCTGTCCTGTTTCGAGAATTGATCTATAATTTGCTTTCACAGATAGTTACCCTGTCTTATTTCAGGAATTAATTTGTGTCTGGTCATCCATATAGTTTCCCCGTCTTGTTTTAGGAATTAACCTGGGACCTGCTTTTTGTTGGCCGTAGAGATAGTTTCCCCGTCTTGTTTCAGGAATTAATCTTGGACCTGTTTGAGAATTGTTGATGATACTCGTCTATTTGTGAGATTTACCTAAAAAGATAAAATTAGGCTTTATGCAATGTCATGAAGTATGTGATGCATTGCATAATGATATTCTAAAAGTAAATGAGAGTATTATATGTTTTCGTATGCATATGCCATGATATTTGTAAATGGTGTATGATTGGGAAATGTCGTTGAAGCATATTGGTAGCTTCGTATAACATCTTTGATTGGGAAAATAAATCCTTGACTGTTGTTGGGGATAAATAATATGTGTAATCTTCAATCTTGCCTAGAATGTTTCTGCTGGGGATTCCTACTTTCTATTTGAGAAACCTCCGCTGGGGAATTTGACTTCTATTTAGGGAGAAGAGTTCAGGAACATCGTTCGTTCGTTTCTGTACTGGGGAATTTAATTCTTATATACCCTGACTGGGGATAAAAGAGATGGATAACCTTCCGGAATACTGTCTGGCCAATTTTCTATACAGATGTCGAATCGTTTGGGGAGGATAAGATTAGCTGATACCTGGTCTGACTTCAGATTCAGTAGCAACTCTCTGGGGATGGCAATCTGGACTACCCTTTGCTGGAGAGAGAAATTTTGCCAGTGATTTGTAGTAGTCAAAGTGATAGACTCAAGCTGGGGAGACTGTATCTTGTTAGGGAAATAAACCCTGATGGGGAAATAAACCCTACTGGAGAAATACTCTACTGCAGAAATAAAACTACTGGAGGAATATATTCTGCTGAGGAAGTGGACTCTGCTAGAGGAAGAATTCTATAGGGATTTTTACGGTGTTGGAGAAATAAAATCAATTGGGGAAGAGAATTCCTGTGAACTGCGTTGGTGACATACTCTCTGATGAGGATTAGGACTCTGTAGGTTGGTGACATTGCCAGGGGAAATATCACACTCCTTTGTCCGCTAGGTGGATCTGCTGGTGAGTATCATTAGGATATTTCAGACTTGTAGGGAATGTATCGAATTTGTGAAGATGACTCCACAGGGAGTAATCTTATGGAAACTACTCTTTGGGGATTATTCCATGGAGGTTGCTTTGTGGAGATTTATGGACGACTTGAACGTCATCCCACCTCCTAGAGTCTTGAGAAAATGATTATTCCTGTTTTTATGCATATATTTGTTAACAGTAATCATATTCATATGCATATGTTCATTCAATTTAGTCATTGGACGTTTTTGCAAACAAAACAGAAAAAGTTAAAAAAATATTTGAATTTTGAAATTGTGTTTACATTGGTAGTTTGGCTACAAATAGGCGATTGTTATACAAAGAGACAAAAATCCTAGTAAGAGGAAACCATCGTGAAATGGAAGGAGTACAAAGTAAAACAAAACATATAACTATGTGTAAATGATCTCGTCGGGTTTCAACTCTTCTATTTCTCCTAAGTCTTTGAGCATCTCATCCCTTGTTGTTGGAAGAAGTTGACTGAATCGATTTGTACCATTTGAACTTGACGTTGGTAATAAAGATGTATGTGAGTGATCCAACAGGACATATTCATACGCTTTAATCCCTAATTTTTTCCTGAAATGCCCTTTTGGGTTTTCAGTTCACCGGGATACCCTTTTTTTCCCAAGCCGCCTTTTCAGGTTTTCGACTTGCCGGGTGTACAATCTTTTATATATATATATATATATATATATATATATATATATATCACTAATTTTTGCCCGAACCCTTTTGGTTCATCTGGATGCCCTTATTTTTGCCTAGGCCAATCAACCTAGCGGGTCATTTTTATGCATAGTATCTTTTAATTATGTCTGTGTTCACGAGGTGTAGAAGATCTTCATCGTCCATGGTGGTAAGTATCATAGCGCCACTCAAAAAAATATCTTCTTAATTACAAATGGCCCTTTGTAGGTAGGAATCCATTTTCCCTTGGGATCACCTTGCGGTAGGATGATGCATTTTAATACCAAGTCACCAACCTAATATACCTGATGCTTGATTTTCTTATTGAAAGCTTTGATCATACGTTTCTGGTACATCTGACCATGACAGACAACTACAAGTGTCTTCTCGTCAATCAAATTCAGTTGGTCCAGCCTAGTCTGAATCCATTCGTATTTGTCTAAATCCTCATCTTTCATAATTCTTAGGGAAGGAATCTGAACTTCGACAGGTAGCACAGCTTCCATACCGTAAACTAGAGAGAACAGGGTTGCCTCAGTTGATGTACGTGCTGAAGTGTGATAGCCATGAAGAGCAATTGGTAATATCTCATGCCAATCTTTATATGTCACTGTCATCTTTTGTATAATCTTCTTAATGTTCTTATTTGCGGCTTCCACTGCGCCATTCATCTTCGGTCGATACGAAGAAGAATTGTGGTGCTTGATCTTGAACTGCATGCAGAGTTCCATGACCATAGTGTTGTTGAGATTGGTACCATTTTTTATGATAATCCTTTTGGGAAAGCCATGCCAACAGATAAGATTATGCTTAATGAATCAAGAAAAAACGTTCTTGGTAATGGAGGTGAATGAGGCTGCTTCAACCCACTTTGTGAAATAATCAATGGCGACGAGGATGAAGCAATGTCCATTGGAAGTAGTAGGTTTGATCTCTCCAATCATATCAATTCCCCACATTACAAACAGCCAAGGAGAAGTCAAGAAAGGTACTGGAGGTACATGTACTTTATCGACATAAATCTGGCATTTGTGACAAGTTCTTGAGTGGCAATGGCAGTCAGTTTCATAGTCGACCAATAGTAACCCCTCTCAGAATCTTCTTAGCTATAATATGTTAGCTGGAATGAGTACCAAAGATACCTTCGTGCATATCTTCCATAATCTTCTCCTCTTTCTTGTCCATACAACAAAGCAAAGTCGAATCATGGTTGCGCCTGTATAGAATTCCATTACTCAAGAAGAACTTAGCAGAGAACCTCCGTAGGAATTTCTTATCATTGATAGATACCCCCTCGGGGTACTCTTGAGCCTCAATGTATCTTTTTACTTCGTGAAACGAAGGCTTTTCTTCTACTCCATCAGTGTCAACTTCGTAGCAATGTATAGGTTTGTCTAGCATCTCAATGGTAATTCTAGGAGCCTCGTTGTCCCATCTGACTTTAAACATAGACGACATGGTTGCTAATGCGTCTGCCAACTGATTCTCTTCTTGTGGGATGTGCTTAAAAGTGATCTCCTCGAAGTACAAAATTAAGGCCAACACATGTTCTCTATAAGGAATGATATTTGGGTGCTTATTATCCCATTCTCCCCTAATTTGACTGATTACCAGGGCTGAGTCCCCGTATATGCTCAAGTACTTGATTCTCAGGTCAATAGCAGCTTTAATACCCATGATGCACGCTTCATATTCATCCATGTTGTTGGTACAGTCAAAGCACAGTATGGAGGTGAAAGGCATATGGAAACCCCGAGGAGAGATAATTATAGCACCAATTCCATTTCCAAGTGCATTAGAGGCTTCGTCGAAAACGGTAGTCCATTGGGATCCTGGCTCAGGTCCTTCATACGGTCCAGGTTCTTCATAATCTGTAACCAGCATAATGTTCTCGTCTAGGAATTCGAATTTCATAGATTGGTATTCGTCCACGGCTTGATGCGCTAAATGGTCTGCCAGCATACTCCCTTTGATTTCCTTTTGAGTGGTATACTGAATGTTGTATTCTGTTAAGACCATTTGCTATCGGGCTATCCTTCCGGAGAGAGCTGGCTTCTCGAAAATGTACTTGATGGGATCCATTTTAGAGATCAACAAGGTAGTATAGGTCAACATATATTGTCTTAGTCGGCGAGCAGCCCATGCCAAAGCATAACAAGTTTTCTCGAGCAGTGAGTATCTTATTTCACAGTTGATAAACTTTTTGCTAAGGTAGTATATTTCATGCTCTTTTCGACCATACTCATCATGCTGGCCCAGTACACACCCTGTTGAGTTCTCTAACACTATTATGTACATGATTATAGGTCTTCCTTCAACTGGTGGCATCAGAATCGGAGGTTCTTGTAGGTTTTCCTTGATTTTATCAAAGGCTATCTGACAATCATCGTTCCATTTTACTACCTGATCTTTCTTGAGCAACTTGAAAATTGGCTCACAAGTTGCAGTCAGATGAGAAATGAGTCGAGAAATGTAATTCAATCATCCCAAGAAACCTCTGACTTCCTTCTCGTTACAGGGAGTGGGCATTTCTTGAATAGCTTTGACTTTGGAGGGATCAATCTTAATACCTTTACTGCTAACAACGAAACCCATGAGTTTATCGAATCTCACCCCAAAGGTGCACTTGTTTAGATTCAATCTCAACTTGTACTTCTTCCATCTCTCAAACAACTTGTGTAGATGATTAAGATGCTCTTCTTCAGTCTGAGATCTGGCTATCATATCATCGACATAAACCTCTATCTCGTGATAAATCATGTCATGGAATAAAGCTACCATGGCATGCTGATAAGTTGCACCGACGTTATTTAACCCAAAAGGCATAACCTTGTAACAGAAAATGCCCCATTGTGTGACAAAGGTAGTTTTCTCCATATCTTTTGGCGCCATCTTGATATGATTATACCCCGAGAAAACATCCATGAAGGAGTATACCTTGTGATGAGCAGTGTTGTTGACCAAAACATCAATGTGTGGGAGCGGGAAGTCATCTTTGGGGCTTACCCTATTTAGATCCCTATAGTCTACACACATGCGTACTTTGCCGTCTTTCTTTGGTACTGTAGCGATAAAAATGTAGCGGGGTAAATCGGAGATCGAATTATTAATTAATTCGTCTCACAAAAGCAAGAGTCGCCACCGCGCTTTATTATTTCCAAGGGAAAAAGGAAAAGAGCGAAATAAAACCTTAAAGTATGCAATGTAAAATAATACTTTAAAAGTAATGAAAATACAAGGCGTTTTTGAAAAGAGGTCTATGGTTCGGGGGTTGGTTATACAATGGGAAGGTATTAGCACCCAATGTATCTATAGTATTCTATAGGAACCTTTTGAAATATCTGTTTATTAAAATGTTTGTTTGATTAAAAATAAATTGTTTTGGCCGAAAAGGGGTACGGACGGGTTTTTGAAGGTACGACGACCTAATGTCGAAGTTTTGACTTAAAAGGTATAAGTTTTGAAAAGATTGAATATTTGGGGAAAAATTATCTTAAGTTTTAATGAAATGAAGATATTCGCGTGATTGGACTTGAGGACATGAAGTCAACAAATTTAATCATTTTTTCTCTTTGGAGACGGAGGAAGAAAGGGTGGGGAAGAGTCGTGGCGGCCAAGGCAGTGAGGGACGAAACGCGTGATGCTTGCTTTGACCCTGGTACTTCATTTCTTACTTCTTTGATTCGTGGTTTGATGATGATGTGAAAACCTCTATGTGATATTTTTCTTCTTCTTCTGTTGACCTTGCTTCTGTTGCCTTGAACGAACGCTTCTTTGTCCCTTCTTCCTCTTTGGCTTGCTTCTGTCTCTTTCTTTGTATATTGGCCTATGATGAAGTTCTTCTGAGGCCTGATGGGTTTGGAAATTGGTTTGATAAGTTTGTGTTGTTGTGATATTCTGGTTTTTGGCTTTGGACGGATTGCTTCAGGTTTGGCCTAGCAGGTTAATGTATTTGGTATGGCTTTGGATGTTTAGACAGGTATGAGGCACAGGTTTACTGAGTTGGAATTTGTTTGAAAGTTTCAAGCAGGTATGTGTTTGTTGATTTTGACAGGGCTTTGGCTATTAAGATTTCTTGATGGTTAAGTTTGACTGGTTTTCTGTGGGTTAAGGGCTTCAGGCAGGGTGAGTTTGAAACTTGGCTTTGCTGTTTTTGTTTGGTCATTACAGGTTTGGGCTAGAGGTTTACTTCAGGCTATGGTTTTTATGGTATTTGGCTTGGGACAGCAGGTAGTACATATATATTGAATGCAGGTACTTGAGGGTTTTTTGTACCTTGAGAAAAAATGGCTTGGTATTTTTGAACTCAGTTTTTATTTTAGGCTTCCAACAGGTTATGAACTTCGGCTTTTTTGAAGAGTTTGTGGTTGTTTTATATCAGTTTGCTTGGCCTCTATTTGATGGTTCAGGTTTTTGGTATATTTAACTATTTCCTTTGATACTTCTGCACTCTCTATTGTTTCATTCAGTTTGCTTTGCATCCTTTTATGCTTCCATTTTTTACTGTGCTACTGCAGTTTTGTTTTATATCCCTTTTCTGCCTAAGGCCAAAACCTGTAAACCCACACTCTTTCTCTCTTCTCTCTCCTTAGTACAGTTTGAAACATTAAAATGTTATTATGTACTTTGTGTTCTGAAAAAGCAAAGCTGGAAAATGATGAAAATAGGAATATATTTGCTTGCATATATGGTTTTGATCTGCACATTTCTCTTTGCCATCTGCATTGTTACAGTAGCGGAGCCTTTGTATTTTTGACCTCTTCCCATACATTGGGTAGTTTACATTGGACTTTGGTTTTGAAAATGAGTAACTTTGACTTGCATATGCTATTGGCTTTGAAATATGCAGTTTATTTTGAAATATGCAGTTGGTTTTGAAATATGCAGTTGGTTTTGAAATATTGAATTTGTGCATAATTTTAACTTGTGCATTCATATTTATTAATAAATATTCATCCCTTTTTGTGAACCGGGAGAAATCCCGTGATTTGCAAAGAGGGTAAAACTGATTCCAGCCGTTTGCTTTTAATGATGAACGCTAAATTAATCGCCTGCTTTTAATTATATCTATTTGACTTTTTCTTTTAATTCTTTGCAGGTAAAATCAAATGAGCGTCAAAGAAGTATTGGATAGAAGATGAAGATTTAGAACTTAGAAAAAATTAGGATAGTTTTTATTTCACTTTAAACATTTGTAAAATTATCATTGTAAATACGTTGTAAATAAATACGGTATTTAAACAACAATTGTAACAATTAGAATAAAGTAAATAAAACTCCAATATTTTACCAGTTAATTCTTTCCTTCTTTCCAATTATTTACTTCATCATTTATAATTCTTTAAATTATAACAACTAAAAATGAATTTCAACTATTAAATTCAGAATAATAAACAATTAAATAAACATCATTGATCAATAAACTTCTCTTCAACTATTTACTTCATTATTTATAATTCTCTAAATTATAATAACTGAAAATAAAATTTCAACTATTTAAACTTAGAATAATAAATAATTAAATAAACATTGTTGATCAATTAATAAACTTCTTTTCAAATATTTACTTTATTATTTATAATTCTTTAAATTATATAATAACTGAAAATAAATTCCAATTATTTAAACTCAGAATAATAAATAATTGAATAAACATTGTTTTAGCATTGATCAATTAATAAATTTAGCGTTTCAAAATAACCAGCTCTCGACTTGAAAAAGTTATGAATTTAAAAAAAAACTGCTTTGAAAATTGATAAAATAGGTCAAAAACAACTTGCAATGTAATGATGCAGATGGGAGATGGTATCTTAGGTCAAAATTTGGGGTACAACAGCTGCCCCATATTTAAGTTTCTTCTATTCGGAGATATGAAGATTAAAATCTTCGTCTCGACGATATTGAAGGTACTTAAATACATAATACGCACATTTTTGCCCTAAGATACCGCCATTATGTTTAATATGAATGTAGTGATTGAATTCACAGAGAAAGATATTGTATGAAACAAGATAATGCTGGAGAAACCAAACACCAACAAAACACAGGAACATAGATTATACACTACTGGGGAAATGAGCCATCGACTTCAAATAATAGACTCTTGACGGCGAATAAATTTTTTAGAGAATACGGACTCTGACCCTAACAAAGAAGGTATCCTGCATAGGCCATACAACAGATTATTGACCCAAAATATCAGTGAGCTCACAACTCAAGGTCAAAGATAGACAGAGAGTATCAAATTTGCTGATAGTGGATTACCGACTTCTGAAGGTAAAGATTCATAACAAACTTCTCTGCGAGATTTCCGGAGATATACTCATTAATGCTGAAATAATAATAAGATTGCAGATACACAAGTTGCCTCAAATAAAGAAGCTGCCACTTGCTGTCTTCCAAAAATACTATGACATACAAGCTGCTCAAATAAAGAAGCTGCCACTCGCTGTCGTCCAGGGATGTCAATAACATACAAGTTGTTCAAATAAAGAAGCTGCCACTTGCTGTCTTCCAAAAATACTATGACATACAAGCTGCTCAAATAAAGAAGCTGCCACTTGCTGTCTTCCAAAGATACTATGACATACAAGCTGCTCAAATAAAGAGGCTGCCACTTGCTGTCTTCCAAAGATACTATGACATACAAGCTGCTCAAATAAAGAGGCTGCCACTTGTTGTCTTCCAGAAAAATAATAACGTACAAGTTGCTCATGAAGAGACCGCCGCTTGTCGTTTTCCAAAAAAATAACGTACAAGTTGCTCATGAAGAGACCGCCGCTTGCCGTTTTCCAACGATGTCTATAACGTACAAGTTGCTCATGAAGAGACCGCCGCTTGTCGTTTTCCAAAAAAATAACGTACAAGTTGCTCATGAAGAGACCGCCGCTTGTCGTTTTCCAAAAATAAAAATGTACAAGTTACTCATGAAGAGCTGCCGCTTGTCGTTTTCCAAAAATAATAATGTACAAGTTGCTCATGAAGAGCTGCCGCTTGTCGTTTTCCGAAGAAACTCAGAAGGAAATTGCGATGACACTGGCAGAGAATAAGATCTTCGTCAAAGAGAAACATGAATCAATCCTTCCTGAGGTGATCACATATTAAAATGTGCAAAATAAATGCATCATTCGTCTAGGTCGCGACTTCACCGGGGAAAAACATGAGATAGCCTATGCAAGAGGCAACAATTCCCTCCAGGAATAAACCAGAGAGAAAACAGTCAAACAAGACTCCACCCAATGAGAAAGTAACTTGATTGGGGGATTCATCCCATCCAGAAATGGATAAGGTAGGCTAAATCAAAAATCATCCACGAGGATTAGCTCAGTTGGGGAATTTAGAAAGGAAGCACATCTTCTGCCTAAGCTAACCTTCTACTTGGAAAGAGATTGTACATTGTATTAAAAACAAAGTATACAACCCAAAGTCAACAGCAAATGTGAATATGCATGCGTGATATAAGTGTAAATGAATAAATGAATGTTATGCTGACAAAACGAACAGATGGAATATCTTGAAGACAATAAGATGTCACGAAAAGATAGACACTCGGCCAATCTTAAAAAATACGGAAAATAACTGGAAGTGGAACCACAAAGCAACGTCAGAGCGTACCACGCTACAAGGCTTAAGTCTTCTGAGGAGAAAAGTATTCAAATCCAATCTTCTAATGCCAATAGATTACTGGCATGAGACAAAGCGTACCACACTTTAGAAATCGCCCAAATAAAGGTAACCAAGATAACGCTTAACTGGAACAACTGGGGAGTCACCAAACTTAGTACCACGAGAAACACAAGTTTGACACAACCAACACCTCATGACGATTTGAAACGAAACATGTTCATCATGCAAGGATAAATTACTGTACTGTTTTGCATTTCATGGCTCGACCATCCTCGGAACAAACTGTTAATATTCCTTTCATTATTCACGACACATTTTTTTTTAAAATAAGAATACTTTAAATAACTTTGTTTCAAATATTTCCGTAAAAATTAAAATTTTACCCCCAAAAGGTAAATGCTCAAATTTCATTAATAAGATGGTAGTTCGCTAACAACGCGACTCCAACGGTTTACAAAAGTTTGGGAAATAGTACATGAAAGAAAAAGGTTACACAAAAACAATGATCACTATTCTCCCTAACAACTTCGAATTCCGAAATGTGTTCAAATGCCACAACCGTTCTGACCAAAAGCCTGCCTAAACTGCCCCTTCGGGTTTTCAACCTAGCAAACTGTCAACTCAAACCTAAGCGAAATACTTCTTGACTGCATCGGCGTTCATGGAGCGCGGGAGCTCTTCACCGTCCATATTGGTGAGAATCAAGGCACCTCCAGAGAAAACTTTCTTAACGACATACGGTCCTTCATAATTCGGAGCCCACTTGCCCCTAAAATCAGGTTGGAAAGATAATATCTTCTTGAGCACAAGGTCACCTTCTCTGAACTCGCGTGGTTGAACCTTCTTATCAAAAGCCTTCTTCATTCTCTGCTGATACAATTGACCGTGACACAATGCTGTCAATCTCTTTTCCTCAATTAAATTCAACTGATCATATCTACTTTGACACCATTCGGCCTCAGAAAGTTTAGCTTCCATCAACACTCTCATAGACGGAATCTCAACCTCCACGGGGAGTAATGCTTCCATACCGTAAACCAGGGAAAATGGGGTTGCGCCTGTGGAAGTTCGAACTGAAGTACGGTATCCATGCAGAGCAAACGGAAGCATTTCATGCCAATCTTTATAAGTTACCACCATCTTCTGGACAATCTTCTTGATATTCTTGTTAGCAGCTTCAACAGCCCCATTCATCTTCGGTCTGTAAGGAGAAGAATTATGATGTTCGATCTTGAACTCCTCACAAAGCTCTCTCATCATCTTTTTATTCAAATTCGAACCATTATCAGTGATGATCTTGCTCGGGATACCGTATCGACAAATGATCTGATTCTTGATAAATCTGACTACCACCTGTCTGGTTACATTAGCATAAGATGCTGCTTCCACCCATTTAGTAAAATAATCGATCGCTACCAAGATGAAACGATGACCATTTGAAGCTTTGGGTTCAATCATTCCGATCATATCAATGCCCCACATAGAGAAAGGCCAAGGTGAAGAGATAACGTTAAGGAGGGTCGGTGGCACATGTATCTTGTCCGCATAAATCTGGCATTTATGACATTTCTTCACATATTTGCAGCAATCAGATTCCATTGTCATCCAATAGTAACCAGCTCTCAACATCTTTTTAGCCATCGCATGTCCGTTGGCATGAGTGCCAAAGGATCCTTCATGTACTTCTTGCATCAGCATGTCTGCTTCATGTCTGTCTACACATCTGAGCAAGACCATGTCGTAATTTCTCTTATACAATACTTCTTCATTGAGGAAGAAACTGCTTGCTAATCTTCTCAACGTCTTCCTATCTTTATTGGATGCCCCAGGCGGGTACTCTTGAGTTTGAAGAACACGTTTAATGTCATAGAACCACGGTTTTTCGTCGGTAACCTCTTCTACCGAGAACACATGAGCAGGTCTATCAAGGCGCATAACCCAGATTGTTGGCACATCGTTCCAGCCATTCACTTGAAACATTGAAGACAGAGTAGCTAAAGCATCAGCCATTTGGTTTTCATCTCTAGGGATATGATGTAATTCCACTTTGTTGAAGAAAGTTAACAATCTTCTAGCATAATCTCTGTAAGGGATCAAACTAGGATGACGAGTCTCCCATTCTCCTTTGATTTGATTAATTACCAATGCCGAATCTCCGTAAATATCAAGAATCTTAATCCTTAGATCCACTGCTTCTTCGAGACCCAAAATACATGCCTCATATTCAGCCATGTTGTTCGTGCAGTCAAACTTCAACCTCGCCGTGAACGGGATATGAGTACCTCGGGGAGTGACGATGATTGCCCCAATTCCATTTCCATAAGAGTTCACAGCTCCATCAAATATTAAACCCCAATGGGATTCGGGATCAGGTCCTTCTTCGGGTAACGGCTCTTCACAATCTTTAGCTTTCAAGTACATAACATCTTCATCTGGGAAATCAAACTTGATGGATTGATAATCGTCAATTGGTTGGTGAGCCAAATGGTCGGCTAAAATACTCCCTTTGATTGCTTTCTGAGTGTGATACTCAATGTCATATTCAGATAACAACATCTGCCAACGGGCTATTCTTCCAGATAAGGCGGGCTTCTCAAAGATATACTTGATCGGATCCATTTTGGAGATCAACCAAGTGGTGTGGTTAATCATATACTGGCGCAGACGGCGAGCAGCCCAAGCTAAAGCACAACAGGTTTTCTCAAGCAATGAGTATCGAGACTCACAGTCTGTGAATTTCTTACTCAGATAATATACAGCATGTTCTTTTCTTCCAGTCTCATCTTGTTGACCAAGCACACATCCCATGGAATCTTCCAATATAGTCAGGTACATAATCAAAGGTCTTCCTTCCACTGGAGGAATCAAAATGGGAGGTTCAAGTAAATATTCTTTGATGCTATCAAAAGCTCTCTGACAATCTTCTGTCCACACACATCCTTGGTTCTTTCGGAGAAGCTTGAAAATCGGCCCACAGGTAGCAGTCATATGAGATATAAATCTAGAAATATAGTTAAGTCTCCCAAGGAATCCTCTTACTTGTTTTTCCGTCTTGGGTGCGGGAATTTCCCGAATAGCTTTGACTTTATCAGGATCTACCTCAATACCTTTCTAACTGACAATGAAACCCAGAAGTCTTCCAGAACGAACACCAAAAGTGCACTTGTTGGGATTCAGATGGAGTTTATACTTTCTCAAACGCTGGAATAACTTCAATAAATGTTCCAAATGATCTTCTTCAGTTTGTGATTTGGCAATCATGTCATCTACATACACTTCTATCTCTTTATGCATCATGTCATGGAACAAAGCAGTCATGGCCCTTTGGTATGTTGCACCAACATTCCTCAAACCAAACGGCAAAACCCGATAACAAAATGTTCCCCAAGGTGTAATGAAAGTTGTCTTCTCCATATCTTCTAGTGCCATCTTGATTTGGTTGTAACCAGAGAAACCATCCATGAAAGAAAAGACTTTGAACTTTGCGGTACTGTCGACCAATACGTCAATGTGCGGTAATGGGAAGTCATCCTTTGGGCTAGCTCTGTTCAAATCTCTATAGTCTACACACATTCGAACTTTGCCATCTTTCTTAGCAACAGGAACTATATTAGCTAACCACTGAGGGTAGACCGATGTAACAAGGAAACCTGCATTAATTTGTTTTTGAACTTCTTCTTTGATCTTGTCAGCCATATAGGGACGAGTCCTTCTCAACTTCTGCTTAATCGGCGGACATTCAAGTCTCAACGGTAAACGATGCTCCACAATACTGTTGTCCAAACCTGGCATATCTTGGTAGGACCAAGCAAACACATCAACATACTCTTTGAGAAGCTCCAACATTTTCTCTTTGACCTCTGGGATAAGCAATGCTCCGACCTTAACTTCCTTTTTATCTTCTTCATCACCCAAATTGATCATCTCTATAGGTTCTTCAAACGGCTGAATAGTCTTTTCATCATGCTCAAGTAAACGGGAAATTTCATCAGGAATCTCTTCACTATCCTCTTCTTCGGCTCTGAACACAGGGAATTCAAAGTTGGGAGAGGGCATAGGATCATTGTTTTCAATGGTTAAGTCATGGATTAATCTGCACATATGATTATGCTTTATTTTAGAAATCGATTAATATGAATGTTGTACAAATGAAACAAAATATTATTATATTTTCCTATTACTATCAATTAATTTTCATTACTATTTCCCAGAAAAAGTGAAAAATAAAACAGTAGTGGACAAAATAACATTTTTATTCATGAAGGGAAATACTTGAAACAAAGAGCCCAGACATTTTCTCTTTTGCCTTGGGCAGAGCAAAAGGATTTATTTTCAACATAGCCCGACACAAATACTTTTCGCCTTGGGCAGAGCAAATTTTTTTTTTCAAAAATAAAACAAAACATTACTCAGAAATGTGCATCACAACAGGAACATCAACAACAATCCAGTTCTGGCAAACCACTCCATGCGTCACAAAATCGGGTAAATCCTCTTCAGAATCGTCTCCTATTATAGCATCAACTTCAGGAGGAGTCGGATGGATAAAACCCGCGCTTCGGAAAACTTCTTGTATCAGACGAGTAACTACTTCCTGCTTAACTCTTGTAGACACGGGATGAAAACCAAGACCTTCTCCAGACTTGTTCTCGGGCAAAGTCAACACCTGGCCCCAACCTTCAGCCGGACCACTTTCAACCACTCGTCGCGCATCCTCAAAAGAAGAAATAGATGTTCCTTGCTTCTTCACTTCATTATTAGCAACAGATAGAGCTTGGAATTGGGTTCCAACATCCTCATCAGCATCAATAAAAGAGAAAGATGACAAATGGCTTACCACCATAGCCTGCTCTCCACCAATCATTACCAGCTTTCCATGCCTTACAAACTTCAATCTTTGATGGAGCGTGGAAGTGACTGCCCCTGCATCATGGATCCATGGACGACCCAATAGGCAACTGTAGGCGACACAAATATCCATTACTTGAAAAGTGATCTGAAAAGTATGAGGACCAATTACTATAGGAAGATCCACTTCACCAATGACAGTCTTCCTAGAACCATCAAACGCTTTGACAATTACTCCACTAGGTCTCATGGGAGCACCTTGATATGAGAGTCGAGATAATGTAGTTTTGGGCATTACATTTAACGACGAACCTGTATCTACCAACACACTTGATAAAGTATCATTTCCACAACTTATTGAGATATGAAAAGCCATATTATGGTTCCTTCCCTCCTCCGGAAGCTCTTCATCACTGAAACCAAGATTGTTACACGAAGTAATATTTCCCACAATTCCATCAAATTGGTCAACCGTCACATCATGATCCACGAATGCCTGGTCCAAGACCTTCATCAAAGCCTCTCTATGGGCACCAGAATCTCTCAGTAAAGCAAGCAAAGAAATCTTGGAAGGAGTTTGCAATAGTTGGTCCACAATCTTATATTCACTTCTCTTGATAAGCTTCAGAATCTCATCATCATCGGGATGTGGGATAGGTTCATTAGATCGGCCTATCTCAACCCTTGGTTCCACATTTCTCGCTGGAATTTCTGCCGGTATGGGCCTCTTGACTTGAACTTCTGGTCTCTTCAAAGGTACTGCTGCAAAGATACGACCGCTTCTCGTAACTCTACTCACATCAGCGATGTTAACAAAAGACGGCCTTGTTGGTATAGGGACTTCTACCCCATTCTCAATCATTGTGGCATTATACTTATACGGTATAGCTTGGTATGAGTTGTAAGGCACAGGACCAGGTGGATAAATGATCAAAGGAGCAACAAGTGCAGTCTGACTGTCGTAAACGATCTCTACTGATTTAGGCAAATTGAATTGTGGTATTATAACATTCACTTCATCCTCCGGATCTCTGTCATATGTAATAGTGATAACCCTCTGGTCTAACAATTTTTGAATATCCTCCTTCACAATAGGGCAATCAACCTCTCTTGAACAAAATTCACAAACATCATAATCATGTTGATGCCTAACAAAGGCAAGTCTTCTTAAGCTCTGATGTAACCTGATCAACGAATCTCTTATGTGTTCAACTTGAAAAACTCGAAACTTTCCTGGACAACCTTCCACCATATTCACTGATGTTGCCCCATGTCGAGGCAAAGGATTATCTCTAACATTTGGGTTAACATCCTTGAAAGACAAGATACCATTCTTAATCAACCTCTGCACGTCCGCCTTTAAAGCAAAACAATTCTCAATGTTGTTCCACGGCGACCCTTGATGATATTCACAAAACTGATCCGCCTTGTACCACGGAGAAGTACTATTTGGTGCGACAGGAGGAGGCTTCGTCGTTATGAGGTTCTTTCTGATTAAAGCGGGGAATAATTCAGTATAAGTCATAGGAATGGCATCGAATTGCAGTTTTCTTGGTGAACGGTTCTGGTTGTTAAATGGATAAGCCTGTTGTCGAGGCTGCTGCTGAAATGGCCGTTGTTGAGTTGGTGGGGTTTGATGAGCTGGGGTCATCAATGCTGGGCGGACAGCCGGAGTGACTGCCGCAACGTGTGAGTAACCTCTCCTTGGTCTCCCTGGGAAGATTGCGCTGACATCCTGTTCTTTTCTTTTTGGGAAAACACTTCCAAACTTCTTGGTACTGCTAGACGAACTTCCTTCTTTAACCAAACGCCCTTCACGAATCCCTTCCTCCAACCGCATGCCCATGCTTACCATTTCGGTGAAGTCACTGGGTGCGCTGGCAATCATTCTTTCATAATAAAAGGAACCTAAAGTCTTCAAGAATATCTTCGTCATCTCTTTCTCCTCAAGAGGAGGATAGATTTGAGCAGCTATTTCGCGCCACCTCTGGGCGTATTCCTTAAAAGACTCTCTGTCTCTCTGGGACATCGCCCGGAGTTGATCCCTGTCCGGTGCCATGTCAACGTTGTACTTATACTGGTGAAAAAAAGCTTCACTAAGATCGTTGAAGTTGCAGATCCGAATGTTGTCTAAACCCATATACCACTTTAGAGCGGCACCCGTCAAACTGTCTTGAAAATAGTGAATCAACAAGTCATGATCATCAGAATACGTAGACATCTTTCTCACGTACATAGTCAAGTGACTCCGAGGACACGAATCACCCTTATATCTTTCAAAGTCTGGCACTTTGAATTTTAATGGAATCTTGACATTCGGAACTAAACAAAGGTCATGCGTGTTCTTTCCAAACAAATCCTTCCCCTTTAACGCTCTGAGCTCCCTCTGCATTTCTTGGAATTGGTCTTGAAATTCTTCCATTCTATCAAAAAGACCCAAACTTTCAGCAGGCTCGACAGGATAAGTAGGTTCATTCAAGTATGGCATAGAGTGAACCACAGGAGCGACAGTTGTCATTACTGGTTGCGGGAAAGGTGTCACAGACGGGATTACCGGCGGCATAGCAGTTGTCTCTGGTTGAGGAAAAGACAAAGTAGGTTGAAACAAAGGCTGTACGACAGGCTGATACCCCTCTGGCACAAAGTTGTAAGGAATTCCCCACGGAAAACCTTTTGGCATCTGATGTTGAAGCGGAGAGTTGACTTGAGTCACAGATGTTGGAACGGTGACAATCTCGGAAACCACAGTAGTTAAAGTCTGAATCTCAGCAGCTGTAGTCGATGGCTGATTCTGAGCAGCCATCAAACTTTCCACTAGCGCAATTAACTTTTCCATACCGACACGAAGGGTAGAGACCTCCTCACAAAGCTCGTGGTTTTCCTGTTCCAGATCTTCCATCTTCCTCTGACGATTGGCTCGAGTATCGTATCGATGAGACAACTTGACAATCTATCGGAGTGGAAAAAGAAACAAGGATAAGACTCTAGAAAACATGTGAAGTGGAATGTTGGATGATGCATGATATGTGATGCAAATGATAATTCATTTTAATAGTTTCTTAAGGAACTTCAATAATTTTGCACACATCAATGGTAAAAGAATTTGGAACAACAAAACTCAATCCATTAATCAAAAGCGGTAAATTACAACTTACAACTTTGGAACAACAAAACAATAAATTACAACTTTGGGATAACAACCCAATAATAAAGCAGTAAACTACAACTTTAGAACATGAAGCCCATAATAAAAGCAGTAAATTACAACTTCGGAACATGAAGCCCTTTTACAGAGTTTTACAAAATGACATCAGTAAAATAAAACTAAAAGCTAAAGATCACTCAGAATCATCAGATGAAGGACCAAATGCCAACTGTAACTGGAGCTTCCTGATCTTCTCTTCATAAAAGTCTTCCATCTCTTTCTTCTCAGCTACCAGTCGATCAATAATTCCCTTTTGTGGATTAGGAACAAGAGCAACGCTTACCGAACCTTCCTTCTTTCTCTTCCTTTCACTAGCATACTTCTTCAGTAAAGCATCCTTTTGACGAAGCTTCTCATCATGATCAATAAACCAGCCGTCTTGAATAAATAGCAAATCCTCCTTTTCCTTTAGTTGTCGAGCCAGGACCCGATTCTCATATTCAGACATGTTATACTTTTCTTTCCAAGCATCTCTCTCGGACTTCATCCTAGCCAGATTTCCTTGGTATTCTCCCATATTCTCGATAGGGATATCAACAGATGATGATGCAACAGTAGGGAATAAAGGTTTCTCAGGTTTATAGGGCATCTTGAGAGCACAAGCCCTAGCACGGACCCATTGTAGGTAAGGCTCCAAAGAAACGGCACCCCTATGTCCTAACATATCTCTCCCTTTCCTATGGATGTGGCGCCAAGCTCCTTCGATCTCCCTCTTAGCTGCCTGGTGATCTTGTCCTTCTTGTAGAAAGAAACCACTCACATGAATGTTGTTCGGCTTGTCCCTCATCAGGTACCCAAACTGACGGCGCGCGAGAACAGGGTTATAGTTAATTCCACCTTCCGTACCAAGAAGAGGCACGTTAGGAAAAGCACCACAGCTATCGATGATCTTCACGTCATAGTAAACTCAATTATACCAATCAATGTCGAAATGAGTGAGAGCCATAATTTTTGGCGCCCATCGCGGCTCCTTCTCGAGATCCCAGAAAACATCAGACCTAGGTAGATGAGAAACATACCACTGATACAGCAACGGTGCATAACAAATAATCATCCCTCCTTGATAAGAGTTTCGAAGATGGATGGAGTAGTAGGTATCTCCTAGCAGCGTAGGGACCGGATTTCCAATCAAGAAAATTCTGATGGCGTTGATATCCACAAACTTATCAACGTTAGGGAACAAGAATAGACCATAAGCGAGTAAAGCAAAGACGTCTTCAAAGGCAACAGTATCTTTTATCTCAGCGAAATGACGAGCTTTCCTCAACAAAAACTGCGCAGACAAGCCTCAGATCCCCCCTTTTGTAGTCATGTTCTCCTCTATCTCTGACTTCTTCAAGTGGGTGATGGTCGCTATCTCGTGAGATTTGGGTTCCTCTTCTAATCCAGAAAAAGGAACACAGTCGGTGATCGGCAAACCGAGTATGTAGGAGTACTCTTCTAAGGTGGGCATTAACTGGTAATCCGGAAAGGTGAAGCATCGGTACAAAGGATCGTAGAATTGGACCAACGTATTAAGGATGCCTTCCTTCATCTTGCGCTTCATGAGAGGTATAATGGACCCATACTTTCTCTGAAAATCCGTCGGGTTCTTGATCTTAGGAATTAAACTCTTCAGTTCTTCAATCTCGGGCTCCTTAAAACTAAAACTTCGAGTGTTTCTCCTTCCAAATTCCATAATAATAGTACCTGAGATGTCTGCAAAAATCATTCCTAAGTTCCTTGAAAAACAAGTTTTTTACAAAAAATGTTGATGGATGTATGGATGAATGATAATGCAACAGTTACACACAAGTTCACAAACATGGGGTTCAAAGGTTCAACGTTTCGAGCATGGAGTCAAAGGTAAAGCCCACCCCAAGGTATGTACTAACGGTTTAATCACACCTGTAAGACAAGGTTCTAAGAGTTCCCAGAGTCTACATTCCTCCTTCGGATATTACCAACGTCTTGATTACTCAATAATTAGCAATATTCTCAAGAGAAACTCATCCGAGCGTAGCATCGCGTAACAACTACTTGCGAATTACTCCGTTATAGTCTCCGCGCTACACCTAAAAGGGCAAGATGGGTTAGGGTTCTACGGTTCTCAATTTCTCTGGCTCCCAGGTCGAAAATAATAATGTCTTCCCGATTACTCGGTAAACAAATATTACGTTCAAAAGGGCCTTCCATTGAGTGGGGGATCTCATGCCTCCTTCTTCGGGATTACTCCCTCAAAGTTAACATGACTATACCGCCCGTCCTATTCTTAAGTGTAACTTAATCTGGGTATAGGATTCGTCCTTTGCAAAAAACCCAAACAACCCCAATATAAACACATAATCAAACAAATCAAATAATAATAAAACATATAAAACAAACTAGGCTTAACCCACTTAGGGATGGACCAGCAAGAGGTCAATCTGTTCCCAGCAGAGTCGCCAATTCTGTAGCGATAAAAATGTAGCGGGGTAAATCGGAGATCGAATTATTAATTAATTCGTCTCACAAAATCAAGAGTCGCCACCGCGCTTTATTATTTCCAAGGGAAAAGGGAAAAGAGCGAAATAAAACCTTAAAGTATGCAATGTAAAATAATACTTTAAAAGTAATGAAAATACAAGGCGTTTTTGAAAAGAGGTCTATGGTTCGGGGGTTGGTTATACAATGGGAAGGTATTAGCACCCAATATATCTATAGTATTCTATAGGAACCTTTTGAAATATCTGTTTATTAAAATGTTTGTTTGATTAAAAATAAATTGTTTTGGCCGAAAAGGGGTACGGATGGGTTTTTGAAGGTACGACGACCTAATGTCGAAGTTTTGACTTAAAAGGTATAAGTTTTGAAAAGATTGAATATTTGGGGAAAAATTATCTTAAGTTTTAATGAAATGAAGATATTCGCGTGATTGGACTTGAGGACATGAAGTCAACAAATTTAATCATTTTTTATCTTTGGAGACGGAGGAAGAAAGGGTGGGGAAGAGCTGTGGCGGCCAAGGCAGTGAGGGATGAAACGCGTGATGCTTGCTTTAACCCTGGTACTTCATTTCTTACTTCTTTGATTCGTGGTTTGATGATGATGTGAAAACCTCTATGTGATATTTTTCTTCTTCTTCTGTTGACCTTGCTTCTGTTGCCTTGAACGAACGCTTCTTTGTCCCTTCTTCCTCTTTGGCTTGCTTCTGTCACTTTCTTTGTATATTGGCCTATGATGAAGATCTTCTGAGGCCTGATGGGTTTGGAAATTGGTTTGATAAGTTTGTGTTGTTGTGATATTCTGGTTTTTGGCTTTGGACGGATTGCTTCAGGTTTGGCCTAGCAGGTTAATGTATTTGGTATGGCTTTGGATGTTTAGGCAGGTATGAGGCACAAGTTTACTGAGTTGGAATTTGTTTGAAAGTTTCAAGCAGGTTTGTGTTTGTTGATTTTGACAGGGTTTTGGCTATTAAGCTTTCTTGATGGTTAAGTTTGACTGGTTTTCTATGGGTTAAGGGCTTCAGGCAGGGTGAGTTTGAAACTTGGCTTTGCTGTTTTTGTTTGGTCATTACAGGTTTGGGCTAGAGGTTTACTTCAGGCTATGGTTTTTATGGTATTTGGCTTGGGACAGCAGGTAGTACATATATATTGAATGCAGGTTCTTGAGGGTTTTTTGTACCTTGAGAAAAAATGGCTTGGTATTTTTGAACTCAGTTTTTGTTTTAGGCTTCCAACAGGTTATGAACTTCGGCTTTTTTGAAGAGTTTGTGGTTGTTTTATATCAGTTTGCCTGGCCTCTATTTGATGGTTCAGGTTTTTGGTATATTTAACTATTTCCTTTGATACTTCTGCACTCTCTACTGTTTCATTCAATTTGCTTTGCATCCTTTTATGCTTCCCTTTTTTACTGTGCTACTGCAGTTTTGTTTTATATCCCTTTTCTGCCTAAGGCCAAAACCTGTAAACCCACACTCTTTCTCTCTTCTCTCTCCTTAGTACAGTTTGAAACATTAAAATGTTATTATGTACTTTGTGTTCTGAAAAAGCAAAGCTGGAAAATGATGAAAATAGGAATATATTTGCTTGCATATATGGTTTTGATCTGCACATTTCTCTTTGCCATCTGCATTATTACAGTAGCGGAGCCTTTGTATTTTTGACCTCTTCCCATACATTGGGTAGTTTACGTTGGACTTTGGTTTTGAAAATGAGTAACTTTGACTTGCATATGCTATTGGCTTTGAAATATGCAGTTTATTTTGAAATATGCAGTTGGTTTTGAAATATGCAGTTGGTTTTGAAATATTGAATTTGTGCATAATTTTAACTTGTGCATTCATATTTATCAATAAATATTCATCCCTTTTTGTGAACCGGGAGAAATCCCGTGATTTGCAAAGAGGGTAAAACTGATTCCAGCCGTTTGCTTTTAATGATGAACGCTAAATTAATCGCCTGCTTTTAATTATATCTATTTCTGACTTTTTCTTTTAATTCTTTGCAGGTAAAATCAAATGAGCGTCAAAGAAGTATTGGATAGAAGATGAAGATTTAGAACTTAGAAAAAATTAGGATAGTTTTTATTTCACTTTAAACATTTGTAAAATTATCATTGTAAATACGTTGTAAATAAATACGGTATTTAAACAACAATTGTAACAATTAGAATAAAGTAAATAAAACTCCAATATTTTACCAGTTAATTCTTTCCTTCTTTCCAATTATTTACTTCATGATTTATAATTCTTTAAATTATAACAACTGAAAATGAATTCCAACTATTAAATTCAGAATAATAAACAATTAAATAAACATCATTGATCAATAAACTTCTCTTCAATTATTTACTTCATTATTTATAATTCTCTAAATTATAATAACTGAAAATAAAATTTCAACTATTTAAACTTAGAATAATAAATAATTAAATAAACATTGTTGATCAATTAATAAACTTCTTTTTAAATATTTACTTTATTATTTATAATTCTTTAAATTATATAATAACTGAAAATAAATTTCAATTATTTAAACTCAGAATAATAAATAATTGAATAAACATTGTTTTAGCATTGATCAATTAATAAATTTAGCGTTTCAAAATAACCAGCTCTCGACTTGAAAAAGTTATGAATTTAAAATAAAACTGCTTTGAAAATTGATAAAATAGGTCAAAAACAACTTGCAATGTAATGATGCAGATGGGAGATGGTATCTTAGGTCAAAATTTGGGGTACAACAGATACCAGAACCAAATTTCCAACCCATTGAGGATAGGATGTCACTGCTAAGACACCTATGTTTAATTGCTTCATAACCTTGACCTTGATCTTTGCTGACATCTCAAGACGCATGGGACAAACCTTCTGTTTTATCAGAGCACAACCCTCTTTCATCAGCAGACGGTGAACCATAATATCAATATCATTCTCTGGCATGTCTTCGTATGACCAAGCAAAGATCTTAATATATTCATGCAACATCTGTATTAACCTTTTCATGACACTGCCCTCTAAGTTGGCGCCTATCTTGACTTCTTTCCTGTATTTTTCAGAACCCAGATTTACCACTTCAACTGGTTCTTCATGCGGTTGGATAGCCTTTTCTTCTTGCATTAAGAGTCTGGAAAGTTCTCTATATATTTCACAATCTTCCTCACCTTCATCCTCGCTTTGGTAGATCGAATTTTCAAAGTCATAAGTGACAATAGCAGAGTCGTTATCGATGGGATCCAGAGTGGATGTGGATCTACAATGTATTGTGTGGGTGTGTGTAAGAACACATAGCTATTTAAACAAAGTAAAAAGAAAGAAAGAAATAGATCACAAAATTTGAATGCAATACGTCCAATGCTTTTATTAAATGAACATATGTTTATGAAATGACAACCCTTAACAAATGAACCATTGTGCTCTGGGTAAGGCACAAGGCTTAAAGTCATTGTTTAAATATTACAAAGCCAAAACTTAAAAGCAATAAAAAACAGAAATGTAGCTATTACTCCTGACTAAAGGAGATAGAGATAATGTCCCTGGCCTTCTAGTTGTCGAGCTCATTACCAATGGTAGGAAATATCCAACTGTCTAGGTCACGATCACTGTCAGCATCTTCTATAGAGTTGACTCTGTTGTTGCTGATGCAAAATGGTAGTCTTCCAGCATGAGCACGACGAATAAACCTCTGACTCTTTGTAGTGAAACCCAAACCAAATTTATCAGATTTATATGGAATGTTAGAAAGCTGACCCCAAATAGTACAACCACCTTCTTTTACAATGCATTTAGCATATTTTAGTGAAGCTATTCTGGGAGGAACCCTGGTGACTTTGGGAATGACAGAGACATCTTCAATTGAGGCAGGAGGGATGACTTCAAAAGTCTGACATGGAGTCTCGATGAATTCTACGTCCAACTCTACATACCAGAATGAGTTTAAGTGACTAACCATATACTCTTCACCACAGACAGTGACAATCTTTCCATTCACATGATATTTTAACTTCTGGTGTAGGGTCGAGGTGACAGCGCCTGCCCCGTGGATCTAGGGGCGCCCCAGTAAGCAAGAACAAGCTGGCCGAATATCCATTACGTAGAAGGTAGATTCAAAGATCTGTGAACCTACCTTAATCGGAAGATCCACTTCTTCAGGTACCATCCTTTTTGACCCGTCAAAGGCTCGAACTATAATATCAATGGGTTTCAGTATAACCCCTTCGCAATCAAGTTTGTCCAGGGTGCCCTTCGGTAGAACATTTAACGAGGAACCAGTATCAACCAATACATGAGCCAAAGTAGTTCCCCTGCATTCAATGGAGGCATATAGGGCCTTGTTATGATTTCTCCCTTCCGAAGTCAGATCAGCATCAGAGAAACCTAACCCATTGTCATTTGTTAAGCTAGAAACACAACTTCCAAATTGATCGAAAGAAATCTCTTGTGGTACATGAGCAGTTTTCAAGAATTTTAGTAGAGCTTGTGCATGGGCTTCAAAACACAGTAGCAGGGATAACGTGGAGATTTTGGATGGGGTCTTCCCCAGCTGTTCAACAATTTTATAGTCACTCTTGCAGATAATCTTCAAAACCTCTTCCAACTCTTGCTTAGAGGTGTCTTCAACTACAACTTCTTTAGGCGCCTCCATCTAGGCAGGCTCCGTTATTTGTTCTTTGCCATGAGCCTCAATAGTTGACTTGGTAGCAATAACTAGAATAGGTGTAACAACGGTCTTTGGAGAGATTTTCGGATAGAAAACCCTTCTGCTTCTAGTAACTTTACTGGTCCCAACAATATTGTCAATGTCGAGATCAGTAACTTCAGTGGCTTCATCTTCACCATTCAGTATTTCTTACTTGACGCCATGGTAGTAGACGTCAGATCCATAGTTCTCAGGAATAACTTTATATGAAGAATATGGGATAGGTCCCAGTGTAGTGATAATCAGAGGAGAAACTTTCGGATTGGCAGTAATTCTTACAGGACCCTTGGAAGTGATCCTAATAGGAGTGCTAGATATCACAGATAAGTCTTGACACAGATTCTCAGCAGACGAAACCTTCTCGATCAGAATTATATGATTGTCCATTAGATGTTGAAATCCTTCCTTCAGCAACTTGCAACCATTGGGTTGGACTACGTAGCAATAACATTTTTCAACACAACCCGAAACTAAACCTGCTTGCAACAGATTCTTCTTGATGATTGGAAGGGGAGTAACCAACTCACTTACGCTAGAAACATAAAGAACATCATCAATAGCACTTATGCCTTTGTCATGCTTCAGTATAGGTGCAGTAGTCATATTCAGGGTTCTCGGAGGATCAAACTCAATATCTTTGCTGTCAATCATATCCTGAATTTTGTTTTTCAGGGCCCAACAGTTATTGGTGTCGTTCCCATGACTGTTGGAGTGGTAGGCACACTTCGCGTTCATATTATAACGAGGATAAGAGGTGTTGTGGTTCTGAGGAGGCTCCCTCCTTGTTATCGACTCTACTTTCAGTAAATATTGTAATGCCTGAGATGACATCATGCCGATCTTTATAAACTGTCTTCTTGGAGCATCTGAACCGCTCCCACAGACTGATTGCGATAATTTTTAACACGACCCTTCTGGCCATAAATAACATTGGTCTCCTTCTTACCACTGAATGTCTTCTTTACAGCACTAGAAGATACAGCCACCAGAATCTTTCCACTCTTGATACCACTTTCAACTCGTTCCCAAGTTAGATTCAGCTCAGTGAAACCAGATGAATAACTCCCAATCAGATGATTATAGAATGGACGTGTCAGAGTGCTCATGAACATATCCACCAGTTCTCTGTCAGACAATGGAGGTTAAACTCGCCCAGCCATATCTATCCACTTTTGGGCATATTCTTTGAATCATTCATTCGAACCCATAGTCATGTTTTGTAATTGCACACGAGTTGGTGCAAGGTTTCCATTGTATTGATAATGCTTGTAAAAAGTAGAAGCCAAGTCTTCCCAAGTACAAATGTTGGTTCCCTCCAGCTGATAGAACCATTCGAGTTATGTACCAGATAAACTTTCTTGAAAGAAGTGAACCCATAACTTACTATCAGCAGTATAGGGTTGGATCTTCCAAACAAAAGACCTCGAATTAAGTTTGGGACAAGAAACACCATCATATTTAGCAAAAGCGGGGACCTTGAATTATGAGGGATAACTACTCCTGGAATAAGACACGACTCCTCAAAATCCAATCCAAACACTTTCTGGATTTCCATGGCCTTGAGGTGATCTTCCAGCTACTTGTATATGTCGTCAACAGGAGGATATTGTTCATCAGAATAGTCTTCATCCTCAGGAATTTTTCCAGAACCTTGATTGCTTCTTGTAATACGGTGGGAGAACTAACTTAGTTGTTTTGCATTTTTATCGAATTATCGCGGATAGCAAGATTCGCCACCGACTTTTCTTTTATCCAAATAGGAAAGGGTGAAAAGAACAGGAAAGACCTTTCAAATAATTTCTTGAGTTCAGGGGGTAGATTATGAAAAGGGAAGGTGTTAGCACCCTTTTCATCTATAGTTATCTATGAGCTCTTAGTTGCTTGCTAGATCACTTTTGCTTTGTTTGAAAATGTGCTTTGTGGTGGATTTTGAAAGTATTTTTGAAAAGCGCATTCGTTTAGGCAAACTTTGTAATGATTCTCGTCTCTATAAGAATGCATACAAAGTGTTGGACTTTTGAAAATATTTCATGTTTTGAAAGTGTTTGGTGTGTTTGAAAATATGTTTGTTTTGAAGATGGATTGTGAGCAAGCAACTAAGAACGTTCTACCTACTCAAAAGTCTTTTTTTTTTCATTTTTCTCTTCCTTTGATATTTCTATCTTACCATTGATTGGTAAGAAGCTTTATCTTTGGATGTAAAGGGACGAGCGTGGGTCATCATATAGTTATGAATGGCAATGTTGTGAGATATCTTAGCATTTCTCTTGAGGGACTAAGATAATTTGTAAGGAAACATTCGAAGCGTCATCGAGGGACTATGATCTTATATTTTTTGATTGTTTTTGCTAAGACATCTCACATGTATATTATGACCATTTTCTCAAGGCAACAAGTGGAATTAACCCTAGAGGTGCAAGTGTGTAAGTGTTTATTTTTTCATGCTTGATTTATCTTGGATTAGGGTTTTCTGAGCATTGATTTTATCTTTTCATACACACCCTAATTATTAACAATTTATATGAAAGCAGTAAATTCCGGAAAGTAAACTTACTACGCTATTACATTATTTGGGGATGGGGTGTATAAATTTACAAACGGGTATTTGCAAGAAATTAAATCCTAATTATCTATTACAACCATATTGAATTTGAATAATGTACAAGAATTAAAAGGAAAATAATATACAAGATATGAATAAAAAGAAAATGAATTTGTTTTGATTTTGTTAAAGAAAGGTTTTGGTTAGTTAAAAAATAATCATGAAAATGAGATATTTTTTGTGATATTTTTATATATTCATAAAATAAATATTGTAAATAAATAGTGTGCAAAAAATAAACTCAAAAGGAGTTGTTTTGATTGGTTGGAAAAATGTTTGAAGTTTATTAAAAAAAAAGAAAAGGAAACAAATAAATGATAAAAACTGTTCTGGTCCTTCCAAGGTTTGAACCCAGAACCTGATATATAAATGCCTTTCACGCACGCTGTTTGTACCACTGGGGTGGTCTATTTCATCCGTTCATAAGATCACTTCGATTAGGTACAAAATGAACTTGTTTCTGAATGTTTGAAATATCCAACTTCTTCTTCCTTCGAGCGCAGGGATTTGTGTCATCATGTTAAGCTTTTAAAAGCTTCGATTCTCAAACAAATCGAAGAGTATAAATATAAAACTTGTCTAAAATTTGAATACAAATCTAACTATGCAACTTTCAAAAGCTACAAACCAGAGGTTAGCACAAATTTGTTTGGTACCAAAATCACAGCCTAACTAGTAAGTTAAAGTTCTCAATGTATAAGCAGTGATAATCAAAACTAAGAGCATGGTCAACTTCCTAGATATGATATCTACATTTTTTCTTTTCAATGTATATACAAATGATGTTTGAATGAGAAACTCCAAGTTTAATAAAATTTACCTCTTGGAGCGAAACTTGAGGTACTTCGATAAAGCCTCCAGGAACAATTTGGTGATGGATCAAGCCTGCTTCAAATTTCTTGAAGCTATTCCAGTTGCTACTTTGCTTTGAAAATCACTTGAATTGAAGAGCTGGTATATGGAGACTTAGTGAATCGAAGGGCCAAAAGAACGCAAGGAGGTATTTGAGATTTTTGGAGTGTTCTAGGCTAGTAATCTCTCTCTTTATGTGGTGTTCGAATGGAAGAAATGGTAGGTGTTTGAAGGATTATGGATTTGGTTCTTCAAAAGCCAAAAAGGACAAGCAATGTAGCTTTGGAGGGGGATTATGAGTTTTTGAGAGTTTGGGAGTGTTTGAGGATTTTTTAACATAACAAGAATCCTGGCCCCTTTGATTTGCAAATGGTCTCTATATTTATAGAGACAAGGTTAGAGGTGTTTTACACAAGAGATCTCCCTGTTGTAGGGTTTAAAGGTGGACTTGCTTTTTGAAGAAAAAGTGTAAAACAAGTTTCAAGGTGTTGTACAAGCATGATCTGAAGTTGTTTGGAGGCCTTAGACCTGTTGCTTCTAGTTCATAGGGGATATGTGTGCAGAAGGGATAGGCGCAGGGCTAAAAAAAACTTTTCTAAAAATGACAATGATAACTTTATGCCATTAAGGGAAAGTTGGCTTGGAAAACACTTGGGTAAGAGTTTAATTTAATTGTGTAAACAATTAATTATAGAGTAGGGCACAACTTTGAGGCCTGAAAAGCAAGATCATGTAGCTTGGCCTATGGATTCTGTCTTCAACTTGATTCCTTGAATCGAATACTATGTCTTTTCGTTTTGGCCACATAGATCGAACCTTCGACCAAACTCAAACGAAAACAAAACTAAATGTCTGCAACAATTGCATGCTCTTCGAATGGGGCATATTTAGATGAATATACTACTTTGAATCCTTTTGTTTTTGGTCACGTAGGTTCAACCTTCGACCAAACTCAAGGGCAGAAAAAACTAAATGTTCCCACCAATGGCATGTCTTTCGATTGGGCCATATTTAGCTGAATATACCACTTTGAATCCTTTTGTTCTGATCACGTAGGTCCAACCTTCGACCAAACTCAAAAGAAGGCAAACTAAATGTTCCCATCAATTACATGTCTTTCGATTGGGCCATCTTCATCTGAGTATACCACTTTGAGTAGGAAAGATGATCTCAATGGCATAGTCAAAACAAAAGGAGTTTTGGATTGCTTTCCTACTTCATAAAAGAATCCATATGCCTAATCGAGGCATAAGAATCAAGCTTGCTCAAAAGAAGTCAAATGTCCAATCGAAACATAGGAATCCAACTTGCTCAAAAGAAATCAAATGCCCAATCGAAGCATAGGAATCAAACTTACTCAAAGAAACCAAATGACCAATCGAAGCATAGGAACCAATCTTGCTCAAAGAAGCCAAATGTTCAAGAGAAGCATATGAATCCAGCTTTCTCAAAAGAAGTCAAATGTTCAAGCGAAGCCTCTGAACCAAAGCTTGCATCGAAGGAGCCAAATGTTCAAGCGAAGCCTCTGAACCAAAGCTTGCATCGAAGGAGGCCCAAATGCCCAATCGAAGCTTATGAATCAAGGAAAACTTGATCTTCTTTGATTTGATGCTTGAGAGCCCAATGTGATCCATGGAAACTACATGGAGCATTAAAAATCCAATTGTACTTATGCAAATTCAAACTCTAGTTTTGAGTCATCAGTGTTGAGGAAGTATCTTGAGCTGATCAAACCTTGTGCAGTCTTGACCCAATAGAAATCTTGGGAGAAAATTATTGAGAAATAAGAGGGAAAATTTTGGGGTACAACACTTCCACCTTCAGCCTTAACACTTCTACCGTCTTCCTCTTAATTATCATCTTCATTATAGGAGATATTAGCAGTTTGAACCGGTTTATCGGGACCTTTGAATCTTCTCCACATGTTAAGGATAGCAACTGGCTTTCTAGTCTTCTTCTTTTTGGCTATGAGCTCCATCATATCTTTCTGTCCTTGAGCTAGACTCGGGAGGGTCTCCTGGAACTGGGCATTCTGAGCTAGGAGTTCCTTAACAGTTTGTTCAAGAGCCATCTTTTACTGAAATAGACAGCAAGAAGATGAGAAAAATTGCTTATAGAGTACTTGTTATATGATGATACGCATGGTATGCAAATGCAAATGCAATGTTTTTAAGAACTGTTGCGGGATTTAAATTTGTTTAAACAAAAGGAAACAAAATAAATTTTAGTAACAAGCTCAAATTACAATTTCTTTTAATAAAAAGAGTTACAAAATAGAAAAATGTTAATTTAAATCTCCCATGGACGCTTTCTCTTTGTGTTGACATATGCGTTAAGGCTCTGTTCTTCTTGGAGTCATTTCGTCAGCTATAGTACTTTCTTCTCACTAGCATAGAACTGACCCTCGAAGGTATCTCTTTCCTTCTTAAGTTGAATCCAGGACTTCTGTAGTTCTTTGAAGTCGTTAGGCATATCAGGATGAAGAATAGTATGAGAAACATCCCCTTCAACAACATGTTCTACTATCATTGGTAAGATAGCAGGATATGGCATTTTAAGATTATGAGCACGAGACTGCACCCATCAGAGGTAAGGCTCTAGAGGAATGGAATTCTTGTGTCCTAAGGTCTTGTTATCAATCTTGTTGACTGTACCCCAAACACGTATAAACCTTTGATGGTAACTTCAGTGATCATTCCCATAGTCGAATACAATACCCTGGATGAGCATATCATGAGGACTGTTCCTTCGAGCATAACCAAATTGACACAGAGCTAGAGAAGGATTATAAGTGATGCCCTCTCTTATACCAAGGAGTGGTACATTAGGGAATTCCCCACAGCGATCAAAAATAGTAACATCTGCTTGAGATCAAGAACACCAATGGATATCTACATGAGTGAGTGACATCAACCTTTGAGACTACCTCAGACCTTGTTCGTTCTTTATCACTGATCGGGGAAGGTGCAAAATAAACCACCTGGACAGTAGAGGTATGCAACACATAAGAGTTCACCGCTTCTTCATAGTACGAGTGTGGAGGGAATGCAAGACATCTCCAAGCAAAGTAGGTACCGGATTATGAGTGAGAAATATTTTGATGGCATTCACATCTAGGAATTGGTCCAGATTAGGGAATAGTACCAACCCGTAAATCAGCAAAGCCAACATATCCTCGAAATCACGAAAATTCATGGCATCTAGAAACCACTGAGCCTTATCTATCAGGAATTTAGGAGAAAAACCCTTGAATCCATTCCTTGTTTCCCAATTATAACGTCTGATCCTTTCAGCTGTAAGGCTGTTGCAACATCTTCAGGTTTCAGAGCTTGCTCTAGATTGGTGAAGGGTATCTGATCAAGAATAGGCACTTCGAGAAATTTAGAGAATTCTTCCATTGTAGGTACCAATTGATAATCTGGGAAGGTAAAATAGTGATGCTTCAGATCAAAGAACTGGAAAAGAATGCTCATCATGTCTTCCTGGAAACCAATAGTAACCAAACTGAGTAGGTGACCGTTTCTCTTGGTGAATTGAGAATTGTCGGGAACCTTTGAGTCTAATTCCTCAAGCTTGGAAAGTATCCTTACAAAGTTAATCCGGATGGCATTCCTACGACTGGAAGCCATGACCCTACAACATAGAACAAAAATAAATCCCCTAGATCCTTGAAATGGTTAGTCATGATATGATGTTAAGATATCATGTTTAAATAGATAATCAAACACAAGCAAAGCACACAAAGGCACTAGGTTTAAGGCTTGCATTAAGTTTGTAGGTAATTATCCTCTTGAAGGCAACATATAGGGACACCTTAACAATTCGAAGGGAGTGTCATCATATATTCATAGGCAACCTGAGGGAAATCACGGGACTATGATTTTTATGATGATTTTAACCGAGGGTCCTTGTTAATGGTATCCCTACGTTCGAGGGACATGACCATTTTATTCGAAGGTAACAAGTGAGGTTGCCCTAGAGGTGCGTGTGTGAAGAGTGATTCAATTCAGTTTATTTATCTTTTATTTAGGGTTTTGTATGTTTGCTTTTATGTCTTGCCATACAATCCTATTAAGCTAAATAGTTATAAGGAAAACGGTAAATGCAGAACGTAAAGGCAGAGATTAAAAGGTTCTACGCTATTACAAAGCTTCGGGAAAGGGGTACAAACAGTAAAATCGGAGGGGAAAGAGTAAATCCTAATTAAACTATTACAAACCATTAACAGTTACACAATGATAAAAAAATGCGACAATAATAAAATACGCGAAGTTGTTAAAAATAAAAAGAAACGAGAAAAGAAATTATTTTAGCGATTTTTTATGGAAGAAGGTTTGATGATTAACCTAAAAACTAATTGATTTTAATTAGTTAAAAATTTAGTTAATTAAATTAAATAAAATCCTAAAATCTAAGTTGATTTTAATTTAATTAAGAAAACCTAAAAAATTAAATTAGGGTTAAAAAAAAAGTTTTTAAAAAAGGCTTGTGAAAAAATAGGGAAAAAACAAGGGAAAGAATAAGAAAAATAGAGAGTTTACAAACTGCCAGGGATAAGTGTTAAACTCATGCCCTTTGCTTCCTCAGTAATGCAGCTTCCCACCAGACTAAGCATGCCGTGGTGTCTTTTCACTGTGCCAAGCATGTATTTGGTTTTCCAAAATATCCTTTTATCCTATCCGCTATCAAATCGTAATATGTGGAAGAATATTAAAATGAGTAATAAAACAAAAGAAATTATTTAATATAAAACACACAGTGAGAAACGAAAACTCAGAACAAGTCTTCCTCTTTCTATTTCATTGTGTGCTTCTTCTTCCTTCAAACACAAAAGAAGCAGATCCAAAATAAACAAGATCAACACATGTGTCACAACAAAATTTAAGAAAAAGGGATGAAGGAACCTGGTTGACGGCAAGTTATAGGTGGGTTCGTGGTCTCGTGTACAGTGGTGTTATGCAGCGAATCTCAACTGTGTCGTGTTGAAAGCATCAGAGAGCAGAGCGGCGCGCAGGCGACTGATGCGTATTGGTTGTCGTCGGTTTAACGAGGAGCAGGTCTACGGAGCATGACGGCTGCGTGGAACATGAATGGATGAGGTTGAAGGTCGTATGTGGTCGTCGGATCTGGAGGATACTCGACCGGTTTTGTTCCAATCTGCCCGGTTACGATTGGAAAACCGCAATGGGTCCTTCTTGCTTTTTGCTGCTAATGCTTCCTTTTCTTCCTCCATGTTTATCTATGTAAAACCAAATGCAACAAACACAAAAAAAGCAAATGATTTGAAATTGATTTCACTGGCTTCTCCAAATTGTTAGTCGTTATTGTTTTTCCTCCTTCATCCATCTGTAAAACAAAAATGTCGAAAACATCAATGTGTAAAGAATTATTCAACTGAAAAAAATCGCAGGTTGTTAATATGAAAAAAAAAATTTATGAATTTTTTGTGTTGTGGTATGGTTGATAAAATTAGTGAAAAGTATGATAGTAATAAAATAAATATGAGTTATGTGAAAACATAAAAAAAAACTATGCCCCCTGAGATTTATGATGACGGCGACACAATAATTTTATTTGGCATATGGAATTTTTGAAATAAAGGTAATTTTTTCATGGAAGAATTCTTGTTGGAAATTTTTATACATGTTTATGGTTTTTCAATGTATGCTTCAGTGTATGTATGTACAAAAAAAAAAGGTTTTGTGAAGTGAGAAAATAATGCTGCAAAAGTGATTTTTTTTGGAAGTGGTGTTAGAAAAATGAAAAGTGTTAGAATGTGTTCTGGACTGGGCCCGACAGGCCCAAAAGCATTGTTAAGGCCCAGTCCAAATGGACTTACTAAGGACCACGCCGACCAAAGAGTCACGACCGTGCCCGACGGTTAGTCGCATGCCCGACAGCTACACCTCCAGCTCGACATACTGCGGTCCAACTCCACATCCTGGTGTCCAGCTCGACATTACCTCGAGCACCCCAACTAGGGCAGACTCAGTCCACTGTTCCCCCAACGATACCCCGAAAAGACCGCGTCTCCGTCCGCCCGCACTTCACGCAGAACATCCAGGAAGGGGACCACGTGCGGGTCCCCACTACGCACGTAGAACCTGGCAGTTCCTCCATTGGGCCAAACCTGCCCGGCCCAATGAAGGAACCTTGGCCCAGCGCTGGGGCTATAAATATCCTCTGTTTCCAGAGGGTCAGGTATTCATCATTCTAACCATACACTTGCTATTATCTGCTCGTACTCCTACTTACTTCAGCATCGGAGTGCCTTGCAGGTACCCCCCTCCCCCACTTCGTTCAAAAAGCTTTCTGCTCGGAGCCAGCCGTGACGGTCCATTTCTGATCAGGTCAGACCAGTGGCGCCGTCTGTGGGAAACTAGCTTCCCCGTCTAACAAACAACTCAAAAGACCAAAGCTCAATTCAACTACCTGTCATGGCTGATCCAGCTCGCGACGAGCAGCACGTCCGTGTCGCCGACACTAATAACGGTACCGCGGACAAGAATGGACACCTCGATAACCCCGGTGATCCCGACCACAGTACCATTCCTGTGACGACCGCCCCTGGAACTTCCTCCTACAGGGACGGGGCTACTGCATCATCCTCCCCGATCCCACCACCACTTGAAGACGACCCGGTAGCTCTCGCTCATTACAGAGCTGCCCGGTTCCACGAAGTCCCAGTTCCCGCCGGGGCAGATGCCACGACTCAGGCACTGTTCACGGCCATTAATCAGACAAACTATCTCATCTTCGCCCAAGGAGAAAGACTAAGGGCACTTGAAGATGATCGACGACCCCCGAGGAGGCATCGGAGGCCACATTCTCCACCTCCTCGGGTCACAGAAGTTCGACACCCTTCTCCCCCGCGGAGATACTACAGGGAGAACTCCAGGAGCCCCTCTCCCCGGCCAAAGCAGAGGCGGCCCTACTATGAGAGACAGCCCACCATCCCTGCCGGAGAACCCAGTCGCGACCCGACAAGGCACGACAAGAGGCACGCCAGGGACGGGCGTGTGACATTCAACCACCGAGCATCACGCTCGAGGGAAACTCAGCACGACCACCGTGCCAGACAAAACTACAGGTCCCCATCTCTTTCTCCGGAGAGGAGCGACGAGGACGACCCCCGCGGTCCCCTGTCGCAGGCCATCATGGATGTACCCATCCCCCCGGGCATGGAGAAGCCCTCGCATCTGAAGGAGTATGACGAAGTAGCGGACCCGGTCGACCACATTGACGGGTTCGAAGCCATGCTCCACTATCATAATGTCGGGGGGCCCATCAAGTGCCGTCTTTTCCCCACGACTCTCAGGAAGGCGGCCATGGACTGGTATAAAGGACTCGCCCCGGGCTCAATCACGTCGTGGCGGAACCTGAAGAACCAGTTCATCAGTTCCTTCACAGCTTCTCGGCGCCATCCCAAGATCGAGGCAGCCCTCGAGGCCATCATCCAAAGACAGGATGAAACCTTGAGGGAGTTCATCAACCGCTTCAACCGAGAAGCAATACAGGTCCCCTGCGCGGACCACATGAAAAGATACTTGCTGGAGAGGGGTCTCCTCCCCGGCACAGAATTCAGAAAAGCTGTGGGTATTGATCCACCTCCGACTTTTGATGCCCTCCTCGATAAGGCCCGAGCATACATGGACTACGAGGAGAGGTAAGCTGCCAACAGGGCCCGAGACTCCAGGGCTCGAGGTCCCAACAACAGCAGCAGCTCACGACAAGAGGCTCCTCCCCGACATACCGGGGAGAAAAGGAAAGAAGATCGACCCCGGGAAGTCCGGGAACAAAGGGGCCCCTCAGGCCGTTTCACCGAGTACACTCCGCTCACAGCTTCCCGCGAGCGCATTTTGGCGGAGTGTGCCAGTACAGATTTCAGGGACGGTGGCGTCAAGCGTCCCCGACCTACTCCCGCCAAGCCAGGGGCGGATAAAAATAAATACTGTCAATACCATAGGAGTCATGGTCATTTGACAGAGGACTGCGTCCACCTCAAGGACGCCATTGAAACCCTCATCAAGGGAGGGAGGCTCGCGCAGTACAGGCGAAACGACGCTCCCCGTCGTGACGCCCATGAAACCAAGGAGCCCGAAGAAGACGCCCGACCATCAAACGAGTCGGTGCCTATCCAGACCGCCTTCTCGGTAACCAGACCCGAGGATTTCGACATTCCCGAGCTCCTGCAGGAGCCGCTGACAACGCACAGCAGGTGGGAATACTTTCCTTCCGCCATGGTCATCAACGGGGGCAGGTTCAACGACCTCACCATCAATTCAGCTAAGAGGAAGTTGGACGAGCTGGTCGACATAGCTTCCCCGCAAACTGTAACGTTTGAAAGGGTGAAGGGCAGGTCAGAGCCCATCACCTTCTACCTAGAAGAACTCCCCGGTGGAGCCCCGAACGCGGTCATCCCCTTACTGATAAGGGCAAAAATGGCCAATTTTGACGTGCATCGCATCCTGGTCGACGAAGGGAGTTCCGTCGACGTTATGTACAGCCAGCTGTTCCGAACCTTACAACTGGACGAGTCGCATCTCTCTTCGTATGTGGGGTCAGATCTACAAGGCTTCAACGGTTCGACTTCCAAACCTTGGGGTTATGTCGAGCTCCTGGTCACGTTCGGCGAAGGAACGGCTACGAGACAAGTTAAGGTCCGATTCCTTGTCATTGACTGCCCGTCTCTATACAATTGCATCTTGGGGAGACCGACACTGGCAGAGCTGACAGCGGTGCCCTCGACTGTCCATCTGAAAATGAAGTTCTACACCAAAAGGGCACGGGTAGCCACCATCCAAGGAGACCTAGCCGCTGCCCGCAGGTGCTTCAACGCTGCTTCAAAGGGACGGGATACCGTCGACATAGGGACCAGACCCGCCAAAAGGACAAAACAGGAGCCCGACAGGAAAGCATCCCCCGAGGAAGAAGTCCAGAAGGCTCCACCAAAGGTCGACTCCATAGCCCTCGACGTCCGCTTCGATCAGGACGAGCCATCCAGCAGCGAGCAAATCCCACTCCGACCAATTCCGGACGGGGATTTTGAACTCGTTCCCCTCGGCACAGACCCGACCAAGGGAGTAAAGATTGGTAAGGACCTCCCCGACTTGGCCAGAAAGCAAATCAAGGCCTGTCTGCGCGAGAATGCTGATCTCTTCGCCTGGAGCGCTGCGGAGATGCCCGGACTCGACCCTGAGGTCGCCTGTCACCACCTCGCCATTGATCCACCCGCCAAGGCCGTAGTACAACGTAGGCGTAGGCAGTCTCCGGAAAAAACGGAGGCTGCTGAAAAAGCTGTAAAAGACCTCCTAGAGGCAAATTTTATTTCTGAAGCCCGGTATTCCACCTGGCTGTCAAATGTTGTACTTGTGAAAAAGAATAATGGAAAATGGAGAATGTGCGTTGACTATACCGATCTCAGCCGGGCTTGCCCGAAAGATGCTTTCCCCTTACCTAACATAGACATGCTGGTCGACAACTCGGCCGGCTACAAAACTTTGTCGTTCATGGACGCCTACTCGGGATATAACCAAATCCCAATGGCTCTGGGCGACAAACACTGCACGACATTCATGACCAGCTCGGGCAACTATTACTACAACGTAATGCCCTTCGGACTGAAAAACGCCGGAGCAACTTACCAACATATGATGAACAGAGTTTTCAACAAACAGGTCGGCAACATGCTCGAGGTGTATATAGACGACATGATCGTCAAATCCCGAGCAGACACCGATCACGCAGCTCATCTCAAGACAGTCTTTGCCCAAGCAAGACAATGCAAAATGAGGTTCAACCCCGAGAAATGCACGTTCGGGGTTAAGGCAGGAAAATTCCTTGGATTCTATCTAACAGAACGAGGGATTGAAGCCAACCCCGACAAATGCCGGGCATTCTCCGACCTCCCAACACCGACGTCGAAGAAGTCGATACAAATCATGAACGGCATGCTTACGTCACTGTCCCGCTTCGTCGTGAAGTCCGCTCAGCATGCCCTCCCCTTCTTCAAACTCCTTCGAAAGGAAGCAGCCTTCGAATGGAACGAGGAATGCGAGCACGCACTTCTCCATCTGAAGCAGAGCCTATCTCAGCCGCCCGTGCTGTCTCGACCAGACGACGGGGAACCGCTGTACTTATACTTGGCCGTTTCAAACGAAGCCATCAGCGCAGCCCTTGTCCGCGAGACCCCCGACGGGCAGAAACCTGTCTACTTCACGAGCAAAGCCTTACAAGGGCCCGAAAGCAGATATCAGCAGATAGAAAAGGTTGCTCTGGCCCTCGTCAACGCTGCGAGGAGGCTCAGACACTACTTTCTAGCCCACACCATCATCGTGCGAACCGATCAGCCGGTGAGGCAACTCCTGGGTCAGCCAGATATGGCGGGCAGGATGCTGAAGTGGTCCTTGGAACTCTCCGAATTCGACATTCAGTACGAAAGCAGGAAAGCCCTGAAAGCACAGGCCTTGGCCGACTTTGTCGCGGAAATGACCACTCACGACCTTCCCCCGGGGAAGCAACACAAGTGGACCATATTCGTCGACGGAGCGTCCAGCTCGTCCGGAAGCGGCGCAGGAATCCTCCTGGAAAACGAAGAAGGCGTAGTAATCGAGCACTCCTTAGTTCTCTCCTTCCCGACGTCAAACAACCAGGCAGAATACGAAGCCCTGCTCGCAGGACTGAGACTAGCCGAGGACCTGGGAGCCCGCGAGGTACAGATTTACACTGACTCCCAGCTCGTCGCCTCTCAAGAACAGGGGAGCTACCAGGCCAAAAACGACAACCTCATCGAGTATTTGAACTTAGTCAAAAAACACATGACAAAGTTCGTACGAGCAGAAATTTCTCACGTTCCCCGCGAGCAAAACACGAGGGTAGACATATTGTCCAAACTTGCGAGCACACGAAAGAAGGGCGGAAATAAATCCGTCATCCAGGAATCTCTAGCACGTCCAAGTATCAAACCACCCTCGACTACAGTCGAGATCCATGCCATCGGGGATGCCACGTCCTGGATGACCCCGATTTATAATTTCCTGACAAAAGGAGAGCTCCCGTCGAACCAGGCCGAAGCTGCCATTACCAAGCGACGAGCATGTTCCTACGTGGTTCTCGAGCAGAAACTGTACCGAAGAGGATTCTTCATCCCCCTCCTGAAATGCATCGACGAATCCATCATCCCCGATGTACTACGGGAGATACACGAAGGGATCAACGCCCAGCACATGGGCGGTAAATCCTTGGCACGGAAAGCCCTTCGAGCAGGATACTACTGGCCGACGATGCAACAGGACGCCAAGGAGCACGTAAAAAAATGTGATAAGTGCCAAAAGCACGGGGATATGCACCTCGCCCCCCCCCCCCCCCCCCCGCACGAGCTGAGCATATTGTCGTCCCCGTGGCCGTTCGCCTGGTGGGGCATGGACATCCTCGGGCCCTTCGTGCAAGGAACCTACCAGAACAAATTTCTCATCGTCGCCGTGGACTACTTCACAAAGTGGATCGAGGCCGAGGCACTCGCAAAAATCACCTCGCACAATATCCTCCATTTCTACAAAAGAAACGTCCTCGCCAGGTTTGGAATTCCGCAGGCCCTGGTGACCGACAACGGTACCCAGTTCACCGACCACGGGTTCCAGGACTTCGTCACCAAACTGGGGACAAAACAACATTTCACGTCAGTCGAGCACCCTCAGACCAACGGGAAAGCCGAAGCCGCGAACAGAGTCATCCTCCGAGGGCTCAAACATCGGCTCGGCGAAGCCAAGAGAGGATGGGTCAAGGAGCTCCACAGCGTCTTGTGGGCATACCGCACCACACCCCACTCAACGACGGGTGAGACACCATTTCGACTGACATATGGCACCGAGGCTGTCATCCCCGTCGAAATCATGGAACCATCCCGACGAACAGAGAACCCCCTCGACGAAGAAATGAACGACGAGGCACTAAGGGATGAACTCGACCTAGTCGAGGAAATCCGATCGGGTGCAGCCCTGCGCGAAGCCACCCTAAAACAATGAGTGGCTCTACGCCACAACGACAAGATCATCAAGCGCGAGTTCGAAATCGGCAGCCTGGTATTACGCAGGAACCAGAAAGATTCCCGCGAAGGGAAGCTGGCCGCGAACTGGGAAGGACCTTATCGCGTCCACGGCACCACGGGTACCGGGGCGTACTACCTCGAGCTATTAGACGGAGAGCCATTACCACGACCCTGGAACGCTGCTAAGCTAAAGCAGTACTACAGTTAGAAACTACCAACACCTGGGACCCTCGACCAACGGCACCCGCGCCCGGTCAACAAGGAAAAACGTCCGATTTCGTATAAAGGCTAAGGTACAAGCCCGACATACGTCCAAATCGCACAGCATCACACGGCAAACGAGGACGATCGATAGTGCCCGACGTGGACAGCTACACCGAGCACCACCGTCGTTGTACCCATAAGGCAGAACACCCAGCTTGCGATGGGCAGTTCACGCCAAGGGCGAATAGTCCCTACCGGGCTTCGCGTCCGACTGAGCAACTTCGCTCCAAATGCCCGGCAAGTCGTCAAGAATGACGGGCCATCTAAAAGGGTCAAAGGGAAGTCTCTCCCCTCGAGCACAACACTTAGGTGACTCTGGCCAGCGAAAGAGGGTCGGGCACGTATACAAACGGAAGGCGGGCAGGCTCGCTCGCCAAATCACGGCCGCTTACGGGCACGCCTCGGGCCCATGACTTAGGCTAAAATTTTATGCAAATATATAAGATTTCAAGCAAGGGCAAAACATTCAAATGTAAAACAACATTCAGATAAAAATTCCCGAAGGCGACAAAGCAAACAATTATAAACCGACCAAGAAGGCCAGCGATGTTCATAACGTACAACAGACGGGCACGCAGGCCCAAAGAATACAAATGTTAAAGGCACGCAGGCCCGCTATCCTAGTCAGGTTTCCCTAGAACCATCATTGTCGACGCCTGAAGAGTCGGGCGGGGGAACGATCACGCCATCCACGATCTGATGTGTGTGGCCGATACCCTCAGTGACCAGACCAGGGTTTAACAAGGAGAGCTGACCGACTGCGGAGTCGAACCCCTCCTCCAGAGCACCGACGCAATCTGCCTCGAGGAGTTGGATATGGGCGACCAGCTCCGATCGACTCTTCAAAGCCGCTATGTCCTCCGGCTCGTCCTCGGCAGGTTGCATGGCAGCGTTCATTTCCTCGATCTGCTGGGCCAAGCGTCCGACTTCGGTTCCCAGACGATCCCTGTCTGCACGGAGAAGCTCCCCCTCCTCAGCCAACTTCCCCGACTTTTCCTTCTCCAGGGTCAACATCTCCCTCTCAGCATCCAGCATCGTCGTCTGCTCGCGGAACATCTCCTTGGAGCGTTCCAGAGCGCTCTTCAACTTCCGCGAGCTCGAGGTAAGGGCCGCTTTCTCCTGCTCGAGTTCTTCGATACGGACAGGATCCCCCCCTTCCTCGGACAGCACCAGGGCCATCTCGGCCATTTTCACCAGCCCGTCTATGCTGGCGGCCAGATACATCTTCCGATCCTCTTTGCTCATCCTTTTGATAGCTTCAGCCTCGTCGGCAACCACTGTCAGAGGGAATCTCTCGAAGAAGCCCTCCTCTTTGAAACAAGGGGGGAACGCGAAAGACCTGACAGCACTGGCGTCCTCGCCAACAGTCGGACCACTTTCCACCCGGGTCCTCTTCCTCTGTATCAGGACGACACTAGGGTCGACCTCTTCAACTTCTGGGGTCCCATCCGACGCGGCCCCCGAGCTGGGCGGCGAGTCCACCCTCACCGGCTGAGGAGCACTTGGACTGTGTGGCGGGCCCATCCTCGTCACCTGGGGGGCCTTCACGACCCTCCTGCCTCGCTTCTGGTCGCAAGATAATTTCAAAAGCCTTTCCCGTCGACCGTCCATCGAACCTGCACAAAATAAAAGATGGGTTAGTATCGAGCAAGCTCATAAATAAATGACGAGCAAAGAAATTCAAGCAATAAACAACCTAGCAGACGGGCAGCCTGCCTGTACGTCTGGCACTCCACGAGTGCCTTAGTGTCAATCGGTCGGGACTCAAACGTTGGGTAACCCTCTGCGTCCAAGATATCGTCCCCTTCCCTCGTAGCCCACCGGGCAGGGTGGAAGCTATCGACAAACCGACAAAGTGTGGCGTACGCCTCCTCGTCCTACGAGTACATGTCCCCGGCAGCAGTATGGTAGTAACCAGTCCCGTGCTCGTAGTGCCTGAACATCCAGTGCACAGGGAACTTAGCCGTACGGGCCATCACAGGATTCCCATCGTCGCCCAAAACCGCCTCCCCGTCATCATCGCTTAGGGGCTCCTCCTCCTCGTACAGAGATCCTAAAGCAGAGGTGGTAACTGGCCGCACAACGTACCACTTGTCTTTAAAACCCCTTACGGAGTCCATATACATTTTGAAGAGTCTCCTCGACTGCTTCAAGGAGACCCAGCTGTGTTTCCCTCCTCGAGACTGGCGCTGCAGATGAAAAATCTGGAAGAAGAGCGGTATGGTCGCCCCGATCCTCAGAAAGCGACACGTCAGCTCAAACGCCCGGATAAAGGCGAGTGAGTTTGGATGTAGCTGGGACGGGGCCAGCTCCAGATGAGTGAAGACCCCGACCTGGAAATCAGTGAAGGGCAGCTGCAGCCCAAGATCTTTGAACGCGATCTCGTACATCGCGAAGCTATACTCTGGATACACCGAGCAGATCCGTGAACGGGAGGACGGGCGCATGACAACGAAATTCTTTTGGAAGTCGGGCTGGCCCTGGCCCGCTTCGAGGACAGCATATGGACTTCGGTCGCCTCGGCTGTATATCGACGCGATCCCTCGGGGCTCAGCGCCCACCCAATCCAGCAAAGGGTCATCGACAGTATCGATCAAGCTGACCGACTCATCGGCACTTTGTTCTTCACGTTCGTGGCGCCCAGAGGAGCACGGCTCGTCCGCCATGGTTACCTGCAGAGCACGGGAAACCAGTCAATTGGGCACGAAGCCATACGCTCGACAAACCACGTCGTCCCATGCACGACCACAAAGGTCCGTTCACACGAGTAGTCGCTTCCCCGACATCCTGAGGACTCGATGTGTTCCCCTCCAAACCAACTACGCGGCCACTCTCCAACATGTCGACCCAAGGTATGAACATGGCGAGCAACATCATGAGACCTACGGTCAGGACCATGAACATACCGGGCACGATCATGAATCAGGCGCCCTGAATCATGAAGACCCCGGGCAGCGCTGAAGTTTATCACCTAAAACTATGAATATACCGGCCACAAGCATGCGTTTGCCAATCCTAAGCATGAATATGTCGAGCTAAGTATGAGTTTACCGGGGAATACTCACGCGCACAGTCCCTAAAACATCTACAAACGCTGAAAATCATGCATTATAACAGGAAAATGAAGAAGATAAACCACTTACTTGGATCAAAAAGTAGGATTCGGCTACGGGGTAAAAGAATCTGTGGCAGAAGATCGCGACTGGGAAAAATCTGGAAGAGCAACAGCAGAGAGAGCACAAGGGATAGAAATGTGTTATAGGGCCCAAGGTTCCTATTTATAGTGATGACATGGAATAACAAGCGTCACCTCGGGCAAACACGGAGTCTCTCTCCCCGACGCGCTGCTCCCAACGTCGTGATGACCCTATCCCCATAGGGTGGCGGCACAGTTCCCGAAAGATACCTCGTGTGCTCGACAGACACGCCCCGGTGAGGATCCTCCAGGCATCCACCGCGGAAGATGTCCCCGAGCACGACACGAAGAGGCCCTCGAGGACCTGCACCTCTGTCCCGGGCACGAGACCTCGATGAGGAAACGACCTGAGTTCAAGCCATGGCTCCTCACAAAGGAACCACGACTTGGGGGGCTCTTGTTCTGGACTGGGCCCGACAGGCCCAAAATCATTGCTAAGGCCCAGTCCAAATGGACTTACTAAGGACCACGCTGACTAAAGAGTCACGACCGTGCCCGACGGTTAGTCGCATGCCCGACAGCTACACCTCCAGCTCGACATACTGCGGTCCAACTCCACATCCTGGTGTCCAGCTCGACATTACCTCGAGCACCCCAACTAGGGCAGACTCAGTCCACTGTTCCCCCAACGATACCCCGAAAAGACCGCGTCTCCGTCCGCCCGCACTTCACGCAGAACATCCAGGAAGGGGACCACGTGCGGGTCCCCACTACGCACGTAGAACCTGGCAGTTCCTCCATTGGGCCAAACCTGCCCGGCCCAATGAAGGAACCTTGGCCCAGCGCTGGGGGCTATAAATACCCTTTGTTTCCAGAGGGTCAGGTATTCATCATTCTAACCATACACTTGCTATTATCTGCTCGTACTCCTACTTACTTCAGCATCGGAGTGCCTTGCAGGTACCCCCCTCCCACTTCGTTCAAAAAGCTTTCTGCTCGGAGCCAGCCGTGACGGTCCATTTCTGATCAGGTCAGATCAAAATGGTTTGAGAATGAACGCGAAAGAGGATTTTTGTGTGTCTGAGTTTGTATGATAATGGATGAGAATATATAAGGGAAATCAGGTCAAATAAAACATGGGCCTGGACCTTGTAGAAGCCTTTGTTTTATTTTATTTAATTTTGACTAAATTAAATAAATAAATAAATAAATATAATAAAACAAAAGAGGGTGTATCAATAAGATCTGAGGTGTATAAGGAGTATAATACACATTTGGACTTTAAACCATGGCCCAATAGTCCAAAACATCAAGTTTGCTCAATTTAAACTTCATGCATTTGCTCAAAATTTCCTAACTTGTAATGGTCATGATTCTCTCAATTTTCATCTTTTGAAGGTGATATTGGACTTTTTAGAAAGTTCAAGATGTCCTCTACAATCTATATGTTGATCATTTTTGCTTTTGAATAATTAATCTTGATGTAAGTTGCCTTGACAAAAAGTGTCTTTTTGTTGACTTTTGAAATGACATGTAATATATTGGCTTATATCTCTCAAATGATGCATTTTTTGGACTTGAGCTTAGATATTAAAAGTTGTAGAGAGTTGAATTCCCTTTAAAATGAGCTTTGGTTGGGGAAAAGCTGATGAAGCATGTGAAAATTATGTTTGGTCAAAGTTCAGTTGACTTCTCCTAAGGAAACCCTAATTTGACAACTTTTGATTTTTGATGATTTGAGAACTTTCCTTGGGAAATCATGATTAACCCTTGATCAAATGATGAATATCATTTCAAAATGTTGATGTTGACTAAAATCTTGAAGTTTGACTGTATGTTGACCAAAATTGATTTTTTTCAATACAATCGATTATCAGTCATCTGAGTCATTGACTGAGCAAACATGTGATGCAAGGCATGAAATTTGACATGAGCATTCTTGTGAAAATATTAAGAACCATGAATACCACTTGAGACCTTTGAAATCCAAATTTCCTTTTGAAATACAAAACCTACTTGTGGACCCATTGCTTAGGAGGAGAATTTGTCTGATCAATTCTTAAGCAACCATGAGCAAATGAGGACCTTAGGAGAATGTCTTGAAGAAAAATGTGAGGGAAAATTTTGGGGTACAACAATACTATCTTTAAGTTTGCTCTTGAGGGATCACCATGCACATTTAATTGTGTATCTTGTACATGTGTTCTTTTAGCTAACATCAATGTGTGAAGAAATGGTGAAAATAACAGAAAAGACCTTAAGATTATTGAGTTCGGGGGGTAAGTTATAAAAAGGGAAGATGTTAACACCCTTTTCATTCATAGTTATGTACGGGATCTTAATTTCTAGCTTACTTTGTTTTGAAAATTACTTTGTATTGTGCATGTTTTAAAAATATTTGGAAAATGCCAATCTGAGGCGGATTTTTTAATGATTCTTGTATCTGTCCTCGAGAATGCATACAAAGTGTTCTGTTTGAAAATATTTTTGAAGTGTTTGTGAGAAGTGTTTCATTTTGAAATGTTTGTGAGCAAGCAATTACGAGCGTTCTACCTACTCAAAGTCTTTATTGTTCTTTTTCTCCTTCTTTGGATAGTTCTATCCTACCATTAGTTAGTAGGGAGCCCTAGCGTAGGATGTGAAGGGACAAGCATGGGTCATCGTACAATCATCGAAGGTAACTCGTAGGGGCTCTTTATCAATTTCTTAAGGGACTAAATCGTTTACCGAAGGCAACATTCGAAAGGGTCATCGAGGGACTACGATCTTTGATTTCGAGGGACAATGCTAAAGATTCCCCACGTTCGAGGGACATGATTGTTTTTATTCTGAAGGCAACAAGGGAGGTTACCCTAGAAGTGAGGGTGTGCAAAGTGTGTTGCGATTCAAGTACTGGTTATCTTGCATTAGGGTTAGCTATGTTTGATTGTTAGTATTTGAAGAATGGAAAAACACAAGAAGGGGGGTTGAATTGGGATCTTAAAACTTAATGAAAAGAACACATTAATTTTTATCCTGGTTCGTTTGAACTCAAACTACTCCAGTCCACTCGCCAAGGTGATTTCGCATCTCTCCAACGAGGTCTTAATTCACTATTCAATCTTGATTACAAATCTACTTTGACAACTGTCATAGTCTTCTTGAGTATAACCATTACGCGGTTTTCTCAAGGAAATTCACTAAACAATATATGAATAAACAATGTAAAGTATTGTTTCTTATAAAACAGTATCACAATATAGTGATGTTTTACACAGTTAAAAATATTAAACGTTTGAGGACGAGAGATGATAGAAGCATTGTTGAGTATATGTGAAATCGTAAATGATTTATCCTCAAGGCTTGTTTAAATAGGCACAACATGGATGATCATTTGGAAACTTGATTAATAATAATTAAGGTGCTTTCTAAAAATACAGATCATTGTTCCCTTCCATCCGTTACTCTTGAAATGGAAATATATGATTTGTAACGCTTCAGAACATTGAAGTATCTGTTGCTGCTTGCTTAAGAACTTTTGAATATCAGAGCCATAAAATTCTGTTTGCAGCGTTAGAACTTCTTTCCAAGAGTTTTATAATCAGAGTTGAAATATCTTTTTAGCATATCTTCTGATCTTCTTTCATCAGAGCTTTTTGAGAGATGTTTATAATCACAGCAGAAACAACTTTGTAACTTATCTTCTGATTTCTTCCATCAGAACTTCTCTACAAAACAAAATATAATTTTAGAGTTCATAATTGTTCTTTGTGTTTGTTATCATCAAAACTCTTACAAGGGTTGTAGAATCAAACTATGTTCTAACAATCTCCCCCTTTTTGATGATTACAAAAACTAGGATATTTCAATAAAAACAGAAAGAACATAAAGCATTATAGGGTCTCCCCCTGAGTTGAGTACTCAAATAGAGATGAATTACTTCCCTAAAGTTTATTCTGATTAGAGCTTTTGATGCATCTACCTCTGTCTTCATCGAAGTTTTATTTCTATTTTGCTTTCAAAAAAAAGAAACGAGAAGTTATAATATTCAAAATGTTTGAGACTGTGTCTCGATACTGTTATTAGAAATATCTTACGTTCTCCCCCTTTTTGTGAAGAATCAAAAAGCAATATAAACACTAATATTTAGAAGCAAAAGTGGAGTTGTATTAAAAATGATGGCAATAACACATTCAGAGGAAAAAATTGAATACAATAAAGAAAACAAGTTTAAAAACTAAGATTGAGGTGATGGAAGTCGTGTGAACAGAGCTTCCAACAAGCTCTAAATCTGAGTGTTCAATTCCTCTTGTTTTCCTAGATTTCCTTTGATTTATTTGCATGTGTGATCTTGCTTGTCTAATATCTCCTTGATCACTGCATTTTATTTCTTGAACTCCTCTAGAGTTTGCATAACCAGAGATGAAGAAGGTATATCCACAGAAGGTGCAATCTTCTCATAACAAGCTGCAACAGATTCTGACTCAGTAGCTTCTTTAGTCTCTTTGCCTTTGTCTTGAACAACAACCAGAGGAAGATTATCAGAGCATGGTTCATCAAATTCTGATGGCTTGCGATCTTCCCAGGGAGCATTATCCAGCAGAAGAATAAGTTTCTTTTCCCAATGATGCAGAACTTGATCCTTGAAAACATTCAGCTGATCACATAAGTTATGTTGGGCCATTTTATAGCTTAACTCATTATGTTTATGGGATTCAGAGTTGAACCAATTTTTGAACTGGTTCCAGTGAGAATCAAAAGCAGCAGGATTCAGATTTTCTAAGCTGGCTAGATTCAAAGAGTTAACCCATTTCATTATCTCTATTTCAAAAGTCAGTAAATTTCTACCAACATCTGCCTTGGTGAGAGCTAGATGCAAGGTTATCCAGCGCTTCTAAGTCTATTATAGTTCTTAGGTGATATTCTGAGGGATTGATAGGAGAGGGAGAGGGAGAATCAGAAATGATAACGGGTGATGGAGGTGTGTTTGGTGGAGTGGAATGGTAAGGAGATGGAATTTTTAGAATGTCGTAGATTGAGAGAGGTTGTCAAACCATGAGAGGTTCTGTTATTCCAAGAATTGGTGTGGTGGTATCAGAGTCAATATATGGATTTTTTGGTTGGGAAGCGTGAGCATTTGGATTGTCAGAGTGGGAGCTTGGAAATTTGGATTTTCTATGTGGGGAGCTTGAAAATTTGGATCAAATTGATCAATATCAAAAATAACTTAAGCAAGTTCTAGCTGATTTTGGTCGATATGTGCATTAGGAGAGTGTGGTTCGTTCAAAATGTTTTCTAGTGTGACTGAGGGGTTAAATTCTATATCAAAATCATCAAATGTTTATGGTGAGGGGTCTTCTATTGGTTTTGGAGAGGAGGGTGTTTCAGATGTTGATAAAATCACTGATTCTACAACAGAAATAAAATAAGGATTACCTTTCTTCTTAGCAACTTTTGGTACCTTCTGAGAAGATCCTTCTCCTACAAATTTCCTCTTTCTGGATTTCTTTTGAACAACTTTTGGAGCATGTTGACACAGATCACGAATGTTTAACTCTGGATTAGTCCCATCCATCTTGCATGCTTCCAAATATCTGACAATAATTTCTGGCGAAGCATCTATTTGAGAGAACAAAGGGAAATCTTTCATAGGAACTCTTCTTGATGTGATGACTTCTTTGGTTGCAATAGTTGGATCCTTTTTAATGTTGTCAATAATTTTCATCTTCTTCAGATTCTTCACATTAAGAGGTTTTCCAGCACATGCTTCCAGAGTGCTGATCTGCTGAGCTTTAGTCAGATATTCTACTAATTTATTTTCAGTCAGAATATCTGATATCAGCCTACCCAGAGGTATCCAATCCCTCTTAGTTCTTTCTTCTTCTCTAGTTTCCTTCACACTTGTCTTCAGATGATTGAATAACAGATGAGGAAGATTTATCTTTGCCTTTGTTGCAATGAAGTACAATAGAAATTGTTGGTCAATATTGATGTAATCAGGAGAGCTTGTGGGCTTCCTGTGGTTGATGCAGCCCAGAATAATTTTTGCCCAAATTCTGAAGTAGTCCTTCAGATCTTTAATTTTGTTTGATATCCGCCCAAAAGTAAAAATCTCTCTTGAGATTGTTGTTAGGTCAGAACATTTTTCTGCCATATCGCGGCAACGGATGCCTCCGCCGTTATGACCAATCAACCTTGCAATAAGATCTTCAGAAACTGCAACCTTCTTCCCCATCACATACGACGTGACTTGATGGTTTGATGTAGATGCATGAATCCAGAATTATTTGACAATTTTGGGAAAACTGGACCTAGAAGACGATTAAAATATCTGGTCCATTCTTGAAATTCCACATCAGGTGTGAGATTATAGTCGTTTTACTTCATGCTTTCAAAATCTATGATGAGTTCACAGAGAACCTCAAGTGAATCAATGGGGGTCATTAGAGTTCTTGACGGCTCTTCATATCTTTCTAATGTTGACGAAGATGAACCAGGAACACATTGAGAGTTTTGAGCGCTTGGAGATGAAGCCATTGTTCACACAGACTATTGAGGTTTTTGAAAGAAAATTTTGCACATGAAAAGTAGAGAGAAAATAGTAGCGAGAAGAAGTGTGTATGAAAAAGTGAGAGTGAAGGTGAATGGTGTAATTATAAGCAAATTGAAAACTTAATTAGCAAGAAAAGAGTGAAAAATAATAATGATTACATAGCATTAATGATTCCTGAAAATAGGGAGATGGCGTGGAGATATAGAACATTTACCAATATAACACGAGTCTCAATGCATCCAACCAAAGATTTAATCCCTTCAGAATTTGAATGCGTGTTCAGCCTTAGAAGAACGTTTGTGAGAGGATGACAGATGTTGATAATGTGAATTGCATGCTTCTATCTTTGAAATGAACCGTTTGGAAACTATTAAGATCTTCTTAGATAGATCCTGATGCAACTGTCCTTCTAACTTCTGAAGAATGGTTAATCAAATGTTCACAAGAAAAACATAAAATTCTGAGGGTTAAAGAATATATAAATAAAACTCTTATTCTGGACATAATTTCATGCTGAGATGTTTCAGAATGAAATTAAACCTATCTTCAGAAAGTGGTTTGGTGAAGACATCAACCCATTGATAGTATGTGTCAATAAATTTTAAGGAAAGAATTCCTTTATGAATATAGTCCTTAATAAAGTGATGTTTTATTTCTATATGCTTAGCCATAGAATGTAAAATGGGATTTCTAGATAAACAAATTGCAGAAGTGTTATCACAGAGTATAGGAATGTTACTCTCAAATATATTGAAGTCTTCAAGTTGACTTTTCATCTAGAGCATCTGTATGGTGTATCCAGCTGCTGCTATGTATTCAGTTTCAGCAGTTGATAATGCAATTGTGGATTGCCTCTTGCTGGACTATGAGATCAAATTTTCTCCTAGAAACTAGTAGCTTCCAGAAGTGCTTTTTCTTTCTACTCTGTCTCCAGCGAAGTCAGCATCACAATACCCTACTAATTTGTATTCATTGGTTTATCTATAAAACAAACCAAGATTAGTAGTACCTTTCAGATACTTGCAAATTCGCTTAACAATTGTTAAGTGAGATTCTCTAGGATCTGATTAGAATCTGGCACATAAACATACACTATATAGAATATCAGGTCTTGAAGTTGTAAGATATAATAAAGAACCAATCATATCTATGTAGATCTTCTGCTCTACCTTTTTACTTACCTCTTCCTTTTCCAAAATGCATGTAGGATGCATTGGAGTCTTGGCTGGCTTACATCCTGATAAGTCGAATTTCTTCAGAAGTTCTTTGACATATTTGCTCTGGTGTATGTAAGTTCCTTCTGGAGTTTGATTGATCTGAATGCCCAGAAAGAATTTGAGTTCTCCCCTTAAGCTCATTTCAAACTCTGTTTGCATAGACTTAGCAAATTCTCTTCCCAGAGAGGCTTTAGTAGATCCAAAAATAATATCTTCTATATAAATTTGACAAACTAGAATGTCATTTTTAAATGGCTTACAGAATAAGGATGTGTCCACTTTCCCTCCGGTGAATTCATTTTCTAACAGCAAACTACTTAGTCTTTCATACCAAGCTCTAGGAGCTTGTTTCAGACCATATAGTGTTTTCTTTAGTTTAAAAACATATTCTGGATGTTTGGAATTTTTAAAACCAGGGGGTTGGTGCACATAAACTTCTTCATCAATGTATCCATTTAAGAATGCACTTTTGACATCCATATGATAGAGAGTGATGGCATTATTTATAGCGAAGGAAATTAAAAGTCTGATAGATTCTAACCTGGCAACTGGAGCAAAGGTTTCTGTATAGTCGATCCCCTCTTGCTGACTATAACCTTTTGCAACCAGCCGTGCCTTGTTTCTGATGACTTCTCTTTGTCCATTCAGCTTTTTTCTGAATACCCATTTGGTCCCAATGATGTAGAACCCTTTTGGTTTAGGAACCATATACCACACGTCATTTCTGGTGAATCGATTTAATTCTTCCTGCATAGCCAATATCCAATCATTTTCCAAAAGAGCTTCATAAATGGAAGTTGGCTCAATCAGAGACACTAATCCCATGAGAGATTCTTCAGAGTTTCTGAATGTGGATCTTGTTCTGATTGGGTCTTCTTTCTTTCCCATAATTTTGTCTTCAGGATGAGCTAAGCTGCTTCTGGATTGTCTTTTCTGGAGAGGTTCTTCAGATGTTGCTGTAATATTTGTGACATCTTCTTCTGGTGTTGTTTGTGGTTCTTTGTAAGGAACTTCTGATGCAGTGTCTTCAGTACCTGTAATTTGGACTTCTATATCTGCAAAAGATTCATCTTGCTTTGACTTTTAAGAGCCAATCTTATCATCAAATCTAACACTGACTGACTCTTCTATAATCCATGTTTCTGTGTTGTATATTCTGTAGCCTCTTGAGCGTTCAGAGTATCCTAACATAATACACTTTTGTGCTTTAGACTCAAACTTGTTCAGATGTTCTTTAGTGTTAAGAATGAAACAAATACATCCAAATGGATGGAAATACGACATGATGGGCTTTCTGTTCTTCCACGGTTCATATGGAGTCTTATCCAAAATAGGTCTTATGGAGATTCTACTATGAATGTAACACGTTGTGTTAATTGTTTCTGCCCAGAAGTTCTTAGTAATGTTAGTCTCGTTGATCATGGTTCTGGCCATTTCTTGTAAAGTTATGTTCTTTCGTTCTACAACTCCATTTTATTGGGGAGTTTTAGGAAAAGAGAAATCATGAGAGATGCCATTCTCATTAAAAAATAGTTCAAATTTTTTGTTTTCAAATTCTCCACCATGATCACTTCTGACTTTAACAATTCTAATATTTTTTTCGTTTTGGACTCGGTTACAGAAGGCAAAGAACACAGAGTGTGACTCGTCCTTGTGTCTTAAGAACTTTACCCATGTCCATCTTCTATAGTAATCTATGATCACTAATCCATACTTCTTGCCACTAATGGATGCAGTTTTCATTGGTTCAAATAGATCTATATGCAGAAGTTCTAATGGTCTAGAGGTAGAAATAACATTTTTTGCTTTAAAAGAGGGTTTTGAAAACTTGCCTTTTTGACATGCTTCACACAAAGCATCTGAGCTGAACTTCAGGTTAGGAAGTCCTCTGACCAGATTGAGTTTGTTAATCTGAGATATTCTTCTCATACTAACATGCCCTAGTCTTCTGTGCCAGACCCATTGCTCTTCGTTAACAAACAATAGGAATTTTACATTCTGACTTTTCAGTTTAGAAAGTTTTATTTTGTAAATGTTGTTCTTTCTCTTTCCATTAAAGAGGATAGATCCATCTTTCTGACTAACTGCTTTACATGACTTTTGATTAAAGATTATATCATAACCGTTATAACTTAATTGACTTATGGATAACAAGTTATGCATTAATTTATCTACTAACAGAACATTAGTAATAAAGGGAATATTACCGTTACCAATAGTTCCAGAGCCAATGATCTTCCCCTTCTGATTGCCTCCGAAACCTACGTAGCCTCCGGATTTAAGCTCCAGGCTTTGGAACATATACTTTCTTCCCGTCATGTGTCGAGAGCATCCAGAGTCCAGGTACCAGGATTGGTGTTTTAGTATTGCTGTCAAAGATATCTGCAACATAGATAATTTTATCCTTAGGTACCCATATCTTTTTGGGTCCTTGTTTATTAGAGTTACAAAAACTCTGTTTGAATTTTGGTTTAGTAGAGAAATCATTACTGGTATATTTTACGTCATGTGTGTGCCCATAGGTAAAGTTAGATTTCAGAGGAGTGAATTTAATAACTAAATCATTAACTTTCTTAGGTTGGGATACTTTACCTTTGTATCCTATACCTTTTCTTCCATTTCTGCTAACTTCATAGATCATTGAATCCATCTTGCTTCTATCTATGTTTTTAGCAAGGAATTTCTGAAAGCTATGATCATATTCCTTTATGATCTTATCAGGGTTACTAGGAACTTATGAGATAGTTTCCTTCTGAGTATTTTGTAATTCATTTTCAAGTTTTAAAATTTTTCTTTCAGCTCAGAGTTTTCCAATCTCAGATTCTTAGTTTCTTCAGAGTCAGAAACTAGATCCTTTTTCAGGTTCTTGTTTATGACTCGGAGTTTCTGATACCTTTCTATAATTTCTGACAGACTCTCTTCTAATTGAGATCTAGAAAAGTTATAAAATACCTCTTCTGCCTAAGTCTGATTCTGATCCAGATGATTTAGTATCTTCTGATATGTTGGCCATAAGGGCAATGTTGGCTCTTTCATCTTCTGATTCTCTGTTTGCTTCAGAAGAGTCCGAGTCATCCCATGTTGCCATGAGACTTTTCTTATTCTCCTTAAAGAACTTCTTTTTAGGTTTATCCTTCTAAAGATTTGGACAATAGCTTTTGTAGTGCCCATTGTTGTACCCGAAAATTTTCCCTCTCATTCATCAAAGAATTTGCTCACAAGATCTCCTTTGGCTCCAGACTGCACTAGGGTTGATCAACTCAAGACACCTCCCTGATCATTGATGACCAAAATTAGGGTTTAAGATTGCACAAGTATATTTGAACTTTCAATGCTTCATATTAATTTAATGGATCATTATGGACCCCCAAGGTTACTCATGTCAAGTTTCAAGCCTTGAATCACACTTTTGCTTAGTCAATTGAGCAGTTGACCTAAAAATCAGCTATATTAGGGAAAAAGTCAACTATGGCCAATTTACAGTCAAAATTAATAATTTTTTATCCACATCAGCATTTTGAACTCATATGTATCATTTTATCAAGTTTGGATCATAATTCCTAAATAAATTTGATCAAATCTTCAAAAGGGCAAAATGGTCAAAATTAGGGTTTTGACCGGTAAAGGGCAATTTCTGATTTTTGACCTAGCAAATAATCAATTGGTTTAAGGCATGATCTCAAGAGTCCAATTACATCATTTTGATCTAATAACATGGCTCAAAACATTGCTCAATTCCAATGGATTGATAGATGAATTTTCAGTCAACTGATCAAAAGTCAACTGTATATTGAAAAGTCAAACTTTGACTTTTTGGTCAAAATCAAATGTCAAAGATCATAATTCATCAAAACATGTCAAAATGTGAAACTTATTCTTCAAGAAATCAAAAATTCAAGATTTCATTTTGAAAAGTTAAAATTTCTAAACTTAGAAATTTTTCAAAGTGTTGGAAATTTCTTATTTTTTCATAACTTTGAGCAAAACTTTCACCATGATGCAAGCTGATTCAGAAGAAACTTCCAACATGAAAGTTGTAGATCTCCATGAAATCTACAAAATTTCTTTACAAAACTCCTTCAAAAAGTGCTTGGATCTCAAGTTATAATTTTAAGAATACATGGTCATGAAACAAAACACTTAGTGAAATTTTGCCCAAATTTGGTCAGGATTTTGACCCAACTTCATGGCACTTTTTCATATAGTTACAAGAGGAGTCTTCAAAAGTAATTCAAATATGGGTTGTAGATCACATTGCAAGCTTTCCAAAATGTCAAAGAACTCCTTGAGATCATTTTTGAGTAACGAGAATCGAAGGGATGAAGTTAGGGTTTTATCACTTGAATTACAAGTCATTTTGTGATGAACAAATTCAAAATTCAAAGTTATGTTGCATAACCTTTACTTTGCAGGACTCAAACTTGTTAGGCACTACATAATTAATTTCTTGCACAGCTGTTAGAGGTCTCATTTCAAGCATTCAATGCAAGGCCATGCTCTATATCCATTTTGGGAAGAAAGTGCACATTGCCATTTTGATAAAGTGACTTTTTGCACAAAACTTGTTCTTGAGCCTTGCACTTGTTCTCTTCTGATCATACATGTCTCATAACAAAAGAGAAATGGTTTAGAAACTTATAATCACTCAGCCCATACTTGTACCTCCTCTTGAAACTTGTTTTCCCACTTTTCTTCAAAATCAAGTAACCTAGCAAATAGCTTGTAACTTGTACTTCTGACTTTCAAAACCACTCCAACCCTTTTGCTTATACATACACAAACCATTTTCCATAAAACACATGCATGCTTAATCCCTGAAAACACCTAGAACACAGAATCACCAAAAACACTTTAAAACTTGTCATTTCTGAGTTTTGAAGCCAATCTTAAAATCTACTCGTGCGTTTCTTGGCCTTCTTCTACTTTCAAAACTTCTAAACAACATACACAAACAATCCCAACACCTGCAGCACCACTATAACACCTCCATCATCATCCACCATTTTCAAAAACAGATCTTTGCACTTGGACTCCTCTAGAACTCCTCAGGCACTTTCAGCTCAAGCTAAGCATCCCATTAGCTTCCTGGGAACTTGAGGAAGCTAACCCAATCATTGGAACTCACTGAAAGCTGCTCAAACTTCAAACTGAGTACCCTCTTGCAAGGTAAGTTTTCTAACTTTGAAACTTTTCATACAGGCATCATCAATGATTTATTTGTGAATGAAACATGTAGATATCATTGCCCTAAAGCTAACCATGTTCATAGTTTTTATTAATTTTGTTTGAGCTTAGAGAATTTTAAGATTGAAATTTCTGAGATTTTTAGGGTTCAGATTAGGGCCATTAAAATTCATGATTATCTCTGATCTATAAATATTTTTCTTTGCATTCCTGAAATTGTGAGGAAATTTGCTACAAGTTTCATGTTTACAATTTTCATTTTTGTTCAGATTTGAATGAGATACATAGCTTCTGACTGGGCGTGAGGTTGAAGATGAAGTTGGCCTCAGGAACGTGTTTACCATATGTATTTATTGTTTGATTTATATAAATGGATGTATAGCCACCCCAGTGGTAGAGGCGCGTGCCTGTAACCATAGGGACCTGGGTTCGAGCCTCAGTGGTACCGTTTTGATTTTTTTACATTGTTTTGCATTCTGACTTCCTTTTTTGGCAGCGCTGGGCCTCCCTTGGGCCTTTTTTTACATAGTTTTGTTTATTTTTTCTCATAAAAATTATTTTATTTAATCATACTTTATTTTATTTTGACTATTTGTCTTGTAAATTCAAAATAAAACTAGTTTTTTTATTTATTTTCTTTTACACCAATTAAAATATATGATTTTAATATAAAAAAGGCCAAAAATATTTTATAATACTATAAATTATTTTCAAGACAAAAATACCAAAAAAATACTTTTCTTATAAACTTAATTTCTTTTAATCAATTAATAGATTAAGGTTTTATTCAATTTCTTTTCCTAGTAAATTTAGGTTTATTCTTTGTTATTTTAATTAATTGTTTTCTTGGTTAATCATGTTAAAACAAATTCCCTTTTCCTAAAAAATCCAAACAAAAACATCCATTTTCTTCATATTTGCTTCTTGTATATTTATTCATTATGTACATTATTTATTTCATTTCTTGTACAAATTCAATATGGTTGTAATAGATTAATTAAGTTTATTTTCTTGCAATCCCCATTTATAATTTGTACACCCCCTCCCACAAATAGTGTAATAGCGTAGTAATTTTAAATTCCGCAATTTATCACTTTATATACAATTGCTAGTAATTTGGGTTTGTATGGAAATACTAAAACCAATCAAATAGAAAACCCTAATCAAAGACAAAATCAAGCATGAAAAACAATACACTTGCACACAAACACCCCTAGGGTAAATCCACTTGGTTGCCTTTACAAAATGGCCATATTACGCAAGTGAGGTATCTTTGCAAAAATAAGCAAAGTTAAGATCATAGTCCCTCGATGACGCTATCTAAGTTGCCTTTCAAGTGATCTTGGTCCCTAAAAGAGAATGCTAAGATACCTTACAACATTTCTAATCACGGTTATACGATGACCCACGCCGGTCCCGTTTACATCCAAAGATAGGGTTACTTACCAAATCAATGGTAAGATAACAATGTTAAAAGAAAAGGAAAATGAACATGAAAGAATTTTGAGTAGGTTGAATGCTCCTAATTACTTGCTCAATTTCAAAACATCCTTTCTATTTTCAAAACAAACACCTACACTTTCAAAACCTCTTACAAACTTGAAAATATTTTCAAAAGATCAAACATCTTTGTATACATTCTTACGAACGAGAATCATTACAAAGATTGCCTAAACAATGACCCCTTTACAAAATACTTTCAAAAAACCACACAAAGCATAATTTCAAACAAAAGCAAGTGATCTAGCAAGTAACTAAGAGCCCATGGAAAACCATGGATGAAAAGGGTGCTAATACCTTCCCTTTTCATAATCTACCCCCCCGAACTCAAGAAATAATCTCAAAGGTCTTTCCTGTGCTTTTTCACCTTTCCTTTTGGATAAAAGAAAAGTCGGTGGCGACTCTTGCTAACCGCAACATTTGCGATCAAATGAAAAAACCTTCAAGTCAGTTCTACCACCGTATCACAAAACTGGAGACTCTGCTGGGGAGAATTCTAAAAGTGGGGTTACCTTAGGGTTAGATCAAATTTACTTGCTTTCATTGTTTCACTTGTATGCTTTACATTATGGTTCTTTGTTTGGGTTTGAATCCTCTACCCGGATTTGGGATACCTTATAGGTAAGTAGCAATACATTGTGGAAACTGTGCGGGGTATACCGATATGTTCTAAGCAATAGCTCCGTTAGTGCGACATATTTGTGGATACCAGTAGCCCTTGAGTTAATCTAGGAGAATACGGGGCCACTGAGTGATGTCGTGAAACACTAATGAACTTTTAGAACCTTTACTTGACCAACTTGTCCATTAGGATGTAGTGAGATGACCGACTTTGGTGCAGTCCGAAGTTGGTAGATACTCGATACTACACTCATTGAGGTTTGGGTTTTTGGGATATATCGGTCTCCATTAAAGAGGCTTATGCTGAAACAATGACCAAGGAAACAAACCAGTGATATTGAGCTCCTTAGAACCTGATTACTATTGCTAGCACAGGTTGAGCCAACTAAACTTCAAGAGGGTACTTACCTATGAGACTCCATGCAAGCCTAAACCTAAGGACTTGTTTGCTTTGTTTGTATATACATACTTGTACATAACATCATGAACATCATAACATCATATTCATTCACTAACCATTTCAAGGATTTCTGGGATTTATCTTTGTTCTTGTTTTGTAGGACATGGATTTTATTCGTAGGAAAACTATTCAAGTCAATCTTGTAAGGATCCCTCCTCAACTTAAGGAGCTAGCATCAAGGATTCCTGAAAATTCTCCATTTACCGAAAGACATGTTCACCTACTAAACTTGGTCACCTCCAACACTGATGAAGACATGATGAAGGTGCTCTTTCAGTTCTTTGATCCTTTACACCATTGCTTCACATTTCCCGATTATCAACTTGTGCCAACTTTGGAAGAATTCTCCCAACTCTTGAGGATTCCAATTCTCAATCAACTACCTTTCAACGGTAGGGAAAGAGATCTAAAGCCAGAAGATATTGCTCAAGCTCTACACTTGCAACCATCTGATTTCATAACTCATTGGGAAACAAGGAGTGATGTCAAGGGTTTCTTAGTAAAGTTTTTGTTTGAGAAAGCCCAAAACTGTTTGAACTCTTTGGATTTACAAGCTTTTGAGGAAATTATGGCTCTCCTCATCTATGGGATGGTTTTGTTTCCAAATCCTGACCAACTCATAGATATGAACGCCGTCAAGATCTTCATGTGTCGTAACCCGATGCCTACTTTGCTAGGGGACATCTTGCTTTATTTTCACACTCGCACTATGAGGAAAGAGGTTTCCTTATGTGTTGCACTCCTCTCTTGGCAAGATGGTTTATTTTGCATCTTCCCCAATCTGTATTAAAGAACGAGCAAGGTTCAAGGTGGTCACAAAGGTTGATGACGCTCAAACATTCAGACACCCATTGGTGTTCCCGATCCATAGAGAATATTACTATTGTCGACCGTTGCGGAGAATTCCCTAATGCCCCTTTACTTGGCATTAGGGGAGGTATCACCTACAACCCCTATTTAGCCTTAAGACAATTTGGTTACGCCCGAAGGGATGGTCCACATGAGATGCTCATTCAAGGCTTGGTATTTGACTACGAGAACGATGATCAAGGTCTTCGCCAAAGATTTATCCGAGCTTGGAGGATGTTGAACAAGGTAGATAGCAAGACATTGGGGCATAAGAATTCCATCCCTCTTGAGCCTTACCTCAAATGGGTACGAACTCGTGCTCAGAGTCTTATGATGCCTTATCCTTCCATTCTCCCGGTAATCATTGAGCCTGTTATGGAAGGAGATATTCCATACACTATCCTACATCCTGACATGCCCACCTCTCTTGAAGACTTACAAAGAGAATGGGTACAAATCAAGGGGGAGCGAGACACGTTCGAAGCCCAATTTTATGCTAGCGAGAAGAAGGTTTTGGAGCTCACTAAGCAACTTCATAAGGAGCAAACTCTGAATGTCTATATTGCACCAAAGAGGATGCGTACAACCTTTTTATCTTAGAGTTTGTTGTATTGGCCCAAAGAGGCATTGATGTACTCAAGCTTTAATTTATTAATATAACGTGTGTTTTCTTTTTGTCTAAAACAAATTTGAATCTTTAAAATCCTTGAAATCATTGCATATGCATTTACCATTCATCATAACATAAGCAGGTTTCTTGCAACAAGTCTCCTCATCTTTCTATTGTTTATTTCAGTAAGATGGATCTTGAGTAAATGGTGAAGGACCTCCAAGCTTAGAACCATCAGTTTCAACAAATGTTCTTAACTCTAGCCAAAGGACAAGGAGAGTTGAAGACCTTGCTGGTTAAAGAGAAGAAAAAGAAGACAAAGAAAATAACCGGAGTTCTAAACATGGGAAGAAGGTTTCAAGGTCAAGCAAGAAGGAACCTGGACTTTGCAATGTCATCTGGTGAGAAAGACAATCAAGATGGGAAAGGAAAGGAAGCAGTTGTCCAACCACATTCAGAAGAGGAAGAGGAAGAAGAAGACTATTCTGAAGAACAATATCCTCCAACCGACGACAAGTATAAGCATCTGGAAGAACGGTTAAGTGCAATGGAAATCCAAAAAGTGTCTGGATTGGACTTTGAGGAGTTAGGATTAGTATCAGGGATTGTCATTCTTCCAAAATTCAAATCACCGGTGTTCGCCAAATATGACGGAGTTTCATGTCCCAAAATGCATCTCCGGTCCTATGTGAGGAAAATCCAGCCTCATACCGCCGACAAGGATTTATAGGTACACTTCTTCCAAGACAGTCTGTCTAGAACTCAACTTGATTGGTTTTATCAGTTAGAAAGAGCCAATGTTCATAACTGGGAAGATCTGGCTGCCGCCTTTTATAAAAAATACCAATACAACACTGATCTTGCACCCACCCGTACTCAACTCCAGAGTATGACCATGGTTTCAAGTGAAGGCTTCAAAGACTACGCGCAAAAATAGAGGGACTTAGCAGGAAGAGTCCAACCTCCCCTATTTGAGAGAGAATTAGTAGACATGTTCTTGGGCACCTTGTCCGGTCCTTTCTTCAATCACTTAATCGGGAGTTCATCGGTAGGTTTTACCAAATTGATATTGACCGGAGAAAGGGTGGAAGCCGGGATAAAGAATGGGAAGATTCAAAAAGATGCATCCTCTGCTGCTGTAAGGAAACCATTCATTGGAAAGAAAGAAGTTGTTGCTATATATCCTCATAGAAATCAAGATAGGGCTGAACGTCGTCCAATGGTGGGGGCTGTCATGATTCCTAAACCTGCGTCTGCTCAGCAAAGAAGAAACCAACCAAGAATGGAAAGACCAGTTAGACAGTTCACCCGAATTAATATGACACTATCTCAAGTATTACCATATTTGTTAAGATCCAATCTGGTAACTTTGAAAGAAGCTCCAAAGAATCCTAACACAACCTCTCCCCACTATCATCCTAATGCCCGCTGTGCATACCATTCTGAGAGTCCCAGCCATGACACTAACAACTGTTGGGCTCTGAAGAACAAAGTACAAGACCTTCTTGAAGCCAAAGAGATTGAATTCAATGCGCCAGAAATTCCCAATGTCATTACTTACCCTATGCCCAAGCACGACCATAATACCAACGCCATTGAGGAAGATATGTTTGTTACTTCGGTTGATGAACTTGTGACCCCACTCCTGACTATCAAAAAGAACTTGTTGAATTCCGGTGTATTCCCAGGTTGTGACGAAAGCTGTCATTTCTGTTTATCCTCCCTAACCAGCTGTCCTTTGTTAAAAGCAGGCGTTCAATGCCTAATAGATAACAAGGAGATTTTGTTCGAGAAGACTTCAATTCTAATTGTTTCTTATAATGATGTTTCCATCGTGACCATTTCTGACAATTCTTCCAGGGTCTCCACCAAAAGACCCGTTAGAATTACATCAGTTCCTAAAGTAGCTCCGTTGATAATTACAATGCCTGGACCAATCCCGTATTCGTCAGACAAAACCATCCCATGGAATTATGGAGGTGATATCTACTATCACAATATCAAGCAAGATTGGCCAGCTGCTAGAAATTCAAGTTCTGAGAAAGTTGATTCCGATGTCAGTAATATCGCCGGGACAAGCAAGATTACCCGAAGTGGAAGGGTATTCTCTCCGGAAATTGCTCCTCCAAAAGCTAGTTCTGGACCTATAATCATTCATGTTGTTGTGGCTCCTCCAAAAGCTATTCTTAGTCCTACAATTATCTCTGCTAATACTCCTGTTGACAAAACTGTTACAATCCTTGTTATCACCCCTACTGACATTCCTGTTGCCGAGTCAACCGAGACTCGAGGTAAAGGTGTTCTGATTGAGCCTGTCCGGACAAAGGCACAATCAGTAGCTATCCCTGAGACCTCCCGAAAAGAGATGGAGGAAATTCTAAATATCATAAAAAGAAGCGAATACAATGTAGTCGAGCAATTGGGGCAAACTCCATCAAAAATTTCCATGCTGGCTTTATTACTATGTTACGAGGCTCATGCAAAGGCCTTGGTAAAATTCCTTAAAACTGCTCATGTACCCCAAGAAACATCTGCCGACCAGTTTTAAGACTGCGTGGCTAGCTTGACCATAAATAATGGTTTAGGTTTTTCAGACGCTGATTTAACGCCAAGAGGGAGAAAGCATAACGAGGCATTACATGTCTCAATCGAATGCAGGGGCACGACCTTAGCTCATGTTTTGGTTGATACCAGTTCATCTCTGAATGTATTTCCTAAAAAGGCTCTCGATATGCTTGACTGTGAAGGATTGACATTAAAACTGAGCAACATAGTAGTGAGGGCCTTTGACGGCTCAAAAAGGATGGTGCATGGGGAAGTGGACATCCCCATAAAGGTTGGAACCCAAACATTTGATTCAACTTTTTATGAAATAGATATTCGCCCTTCATATTCCTGCTTATTAGGCCGACCGTAGATTCACAATGCTGGTGTCGTTACTTCTACATTGCATCAAATGTTGAAATATCCAATTCAAGGGAAAATCATCACCGTTCATGGAGAAGAAGAGTATATGGTCAGCCATCTAAATTCCTTTAGATATGTGGAATTAGATGGTTAATTTATTGAAACTCCATTCCAGCACTTTGAAGAAGTCCTGCAGACTGTGGCAGTAACCAAGGCTGTGTCTCAAATCCCCAAGATTACAAGGCCTCCGCTCAAGATGTCATCTTTGAAGGATGCCAAAGCAGTGATATAAGAAGGTGGGTGCACTATTTAGGGTCAAATCCCATATATCCCATACAAATCTGACAAATTTAGTTTGGGTTTCACTTCAGGAGCTCAGAAAACTATACGCCGCGTTCGTGCCGGAGGACCACCTTTAAAGATCAACAACCACTAAGCCAACGCAGTAGAGGATGATGAAGACAGCTATAACCCGGAGGATTGGATTTTCCCAACTGTCAGTGGAGGGCTCAACAATTGGGAAGCTAGAGATTTTGTCCCGATCACATTTATCCCACAGTAATTTGTCTTTACATTTTGTCGGATCTATAATATTAAAACAATTCAGACTCTTAAAACCTTGTGTCTTACCCAAGGCACAATGGTCCATTTGTAAGGGTTATTATCTCATTTCCATTTGACATCAATGAATCATGGACGTTTTTTACATACAAACTTTATGCTCATTTTTTTTCTTTTTACATTTTCATTTCTTTCAAAGATAGTTATACTCTTACACACACTCACACTCACAATGCAGGTCTACATCCATTCGGGATCCCATGGGTAACGGTTCTGCTATGGCCTTTTATGACTTTGAAAATCTAACCTACCAAGCCGAAGACGAAGGTGAGGAAGATTATGAAGTACCAGGGGAACTCGCCAGGTTACTACAACAAGAAGAGAGGACCATTCAGCCCCACGAAGGACCAGTGGACACAATCAACCTAGGTACCGAAGAAGACAAAATAGAAGTCAAGGTGGGTGCCAATCTGGAACCCAGTGTCAAAGAGCGTCTGATTCAGTTGCTACATGATTATGTCGAGGTCTTTTCCTGGTCGTATGAATACATGCCAGGACTTGATGTAGATATCATAGTACATCGTCTACCTACAAAAGAGGACTTTCCTCCAGTAAAACAAAAGGTCTGCCGCATGCGACCAGACATGTCAGAGAAGATTAAAGCAGAAGTCATGAAACAATTCAATGCCAGATTCTTGGCCGTCACCTCCTATCCGCAATGGGTTGCCAATGTTGTTCCCGTGCCTAAAAAGGACGGCAAAGTATGAATGTGCATGGACTACAAAGATTTGAATAGGGCAAGCCCTAAGGACGATTTCCCACTTCCCCACATTGATATTCTAGTTGACAATACGGTGCAACACAAAGTTTTTTCCTTCATGGATGGTTTCTCAGGCTACAACCAAATCAAAATGGCGCCTGAGGACATGGAGAAAACAACCTTTGTCACACAATGGGGCACATTCTGCTACAAGGTTATGCCATTCGGGATGAAGAATGTTGGGGCAACTTATCAGTGTGCCATGGTAGCTCTATTTCACGACATGATACATCATGAAATAGAGGTCTATATGAACGACATGATAGCTAGATCTCAAACAGAAGAAGAGCATCTTGACCATTTACAGAAACTCTTTGAGAGGCTAAAGAAATACAAGCTGAGGTTGAACCCAAATAAATGCACATTTGGGGTGAGGTCTGGTAAACTCCTAGGCTTTGTCGTCAGCAATAAAGGTATTGAAGTGGATCCCGCCAAGATAAAAGTGATACAAGAGATGCCTGCTCCTCGTATTGATAAGGAAGTCAGAGGGTTCTTGGTACATTTAAACTACATTGCCAGATTTATTTCTCACCTAACAACTACTTGTGAACCAAACTTCAAATTACTGAAGAAAGATCAAGTAGTCAAATTGAATAATGAGTTCCAAAATGCTTTCGACAAGATCAAAGAATACTTAAAAGAGCCTCCTGTCTTGATGCCACCAGGTGAGGGAAGACCATTGATCATGTATCTAACTGTTTTGGAAAATTCAATGGGGTGTGTGCTGGGGCAGCATGACGAGTCTGGCCAAAAAGCGCATGCTATTTATCACCTGAGCAAAAAGTTTACCGAATGTGAAACAAGATATTCACTGCTCTAGAAAACTTGATGCGCTCTGGCATGGGCTGCTCGCCGGCTAAGACAGTATATGCTGACCCATACTACCTTATTGATATCCAAAATGGATCCAATAAAATACATCTTCGAGAAACCTGCCCTCTCTGGGAGAATAACGAGATGGCAGATGATCCTGACAGAATATGACATACAATATACTACCCAGAAAGCAATAAAGGGAAGTGTATTAGCTGATCACCTTGCTCACCAAGCTGTAGAAGAATACCAGTCCATGAAGTTCGAATTCCCAGATGAAGACATCATGATGGTAAACAACTATGAAGAATTCAGACCATATGACAGACCTGAACAAGGATCTTGACGGACCCTGGTTTTGGATGGGGCATCTAACGCACTTGACAATGGTATTGGTGCTGTACTCATATCTCCTGAAGGGTGTCATACTCCTTTTACGGCAAAACTCTGCTTCAATTGTACAAATAACATGGTGGAATACGAAGCGTGCATCTTTGGTCTCAAAGCTGCCATAGATTTGGGGATCAAATCCTTAAATGTATTCGGAGATTCAGCTTTGGTCATCATCCAGATCAAAGGGGAATGGGATACCAAACAACCTAACCTTATCCCCTACAAAGAATATGTGTTGACATTAATCCCACATTTTGAGAAGATTACCTTCGAGCATTTCCCGCGAGAAGAAAATTAGCTAGCAGACGCACTAGCCACAATGTCATCCATGTTTAAACTTAAATGGGATAAAGAGGCTCCCCAGATCACCATTGAACGAATGGATGAACCAGCTCACTGTCACGAGATTAATATTGAGGAAGTAGTGGACCAACCTTGGTTTCACGAAGTCAAGAGGTATCTCAAGGTTCAAGAATATCCGGAAGGAGCTTTAGTCAATGATAAGAAGTTCTTAAGGAGATTCTCTGCTAAATTCTTCCTTAGTAATGGCATTCTCTACAAATGCAACCATGACTCTGTGTTACTTCGGTGCATAGATAAGGTTAAAGCGGAAAAGATCATGGCTGATCTACATGAGGGAACTTTTGGCACCCATTCCAGTGGGCATACGATGGCAAAGAAGATCCTACGGGCAGGCTATTACTGGTCTACCATGGAAGCAGATTGCTATCAACACTCTCGAACCTGCCACAAGTGTCAGATCCATGCTGACAAGGTGCACGTACCTCTGGTTCCTCTGAATGTCTTGACGGATCCTTGGACCTTTGTTATGTGGGGCATCTATATGATTGGGGAGATCAAACTAACATCCTCTAATGGACACCGCTTCATCTTGGTGGCCATTGACTATTTTACAAAGTGGGTTGAGGAAGCCTCTTTCTCTTTCGTCACTAAGAATGTTGTAGCTCGATTCATCAAACAGAATCTCATCTGTCGGTATGGTATCTCGGAGAGGATGATCACAGACAATGGTATGAATCTTAACAATACTATGATCACCGCCCTGTGCGAGCTATTCAAGATCCAGCATCACAATTCTTCCCCTTACCCGCCAAATATGAATGGTGATGGTGAAGCTGCAAACAAGAACATTAAAAAGATCATACAGAAAATGACAGTCACGTACAAAGACTGGCATGAGATGCTACCATTCTCTCTCCACGGATATCGTACCACAGCGCGCACATCAACCGGGGCAACACCTTACTCTCTGGTATACGGCATGGAGGCTGTCTTACCCATTGAGGTCCAGATCCCATCTCTGAGAATTATGAAGGATGCAGGGCTAAATGAAGAAGATTGGATCCAGACTCGACTTGATCAACTGAGCTTGATTGATGAGAAAAGGCTTACTGCTGTCTGTCATGGTCAGATGTATAAAAAACGGACGATCAAGGATTTTAACAAAAGGTTAGACGCCAAGTATATCAAGTCGTGGATTTGGTGATCAAACATATCATACTGCCGCAAGGTGATCCCAGGGGAAAATGGACTCCTACCTATGAAGGACCGTTTGTGATCAAAAATATATTCTCTGGTGGAGCCATGATTCTGACCACCATGGATGGCGATGACCTGCCGCATTCTGTGAACACAAACATAGTCAAAAGATACTACGCATAAGAGACCCGCTAGGTTGACACACCTAGGCAAAACAAGGGCATCCTGGTGAACCAAAAAGGTTCGGGAAAAAATTAGGGATAAAACAAAAAAAAATATGTACACCCGGCAAGCTGAAAAACTGAAAGGGCGGCTTGGGCAAAAAAGGGTATCCCGGTGGACTAAAAACCCGAAAGGGCGGTCCAGGCAAAATTTAGGGAATTAAAGCGGATGACTATGTCCCGTTAGATCACCTCACGAACAACCTGCAAACTCAACGGTTCTGATCAATTCAATCAGCTTCGGACAAGGCAACAAATAGACAAGATTCTCGGAGACACGAAGGCTATAGCCGAATGGGAACCCCATGGAATTATTTCACATAGCTATCTTTTCTTTGTATCAAATTCTCATTTTTTACGATGCAATTCTCTTACTAGAATATTTGTCTCATTGTACAAAAACACTTACTCAAAAGTCAATACAAAGATATTCCTTTGAAAGTACAAAACTATATGTTTTTCTTTACTCTTATGTTTTGTTTACAAAAACGTCCAATGATTTATTTTTGAACATAATTACTGTTTACAAATGAACAAAATAAAAAGACAATAACTGATGGCTTTAGGAGATAGGGAAATCTCTCCAAGTTGTTTCCATAAAATTCCCCGTAGTGCGTAGTTTAATCCCCAATAGAACAAAGCTTCCAGTTATCAATCCCCAGTAGAAGTCGTCCAATTTCTCAGAATTTCCCAACAGGATTTTTACAGGCAGTACACAGCGTTTCCCTTACAACAAAGTTTATTTCTCTAAGAGGAAATCCATCAACACTTCAACTTCACAACATGAAGACTTACACTCCATATCCTCAACAGCAGTGCAACTGATTAGCTCAGATACGCATACATCGCATCCATATATCATAAACATTGATAACATGAATGCATGTATCACAATCTCATTATACCATGCATTTCATACAACATGACTTTGCATTTTAGCTAACATTTTACCCTTTTCAGGATAAGGTTAATCAATAGCTACCATTAACAATGTTCAAAGGCTTTTTCAGATACAATTCGGATACGCTCCAGACACGGATGCCATTCTGATACTCATTCAGATTCAAGCTTTCAGATACAGCTCAGATACGCTCTAGACACGGATGCCATTCTGATACTCATTCAGATTCAAGCTTTCAGATACAGCTCAGATACGCTCCAGACACGGATGCCATTCTGAAACTCATTCAGATTCACCTCTCAGATACATTTCAGATACGCTCCAGATATGGATGCCATTCTGATACTCATTCAGATTCAGCTCTCGGATACAGTTCTCAGATACAGTTCTCAGATACAGTTCAAATACGCTCTAGACATGGACGCCATTCTGATACTCATTCAATTTCAGCTTATAGATACAGTTCAACAATCATTTCTGGATGGCATCTACAATCCCATCTCCAACAACTTTATATCACCTCTCCAAATATCATCTTTAAGCCCATTCCCTACACCATCAACCATCACATCACCGAGTGCAAATTTCTGGGCACTCTAGTGTCCAATCATCTTCCACCTTCGTGTCACGAATGGAAAAACTCGCCAATCTAACTCTTCAGGTTTAAGAAGATTGAACAGGGGAAGCTGTTGTACCCAAAAATTTTCCCTCCCATTCATCAAAGAATTTTCTCACAAGATCTCCTTTGGCTCAAGACTGCACTAGGGTTGATCAGCTCAAGACACCTCCCTAAGCACTGATGATCAAAATTAGGGTTTGAGATTGCACAAGGATATTTGAACTTTAAATGCTTCATATGACTTTCATGGATCATTATGGACCCCCAAGATTACTCATGTCAAGTTTCAAGCCTTGGATCACACTTTTGCTCAATCAATTGAGCAGTTGACCTAAAAATCAACTATATTGGGGAAAAAGTCAACTATGGCCAATTTACAGTAAAAATTAATAATTTTTGATCCACATCAACATTTTAAACTCATATGTATCATTTTATCAAGTTTGGATCATAATTCCTCAAGAAATTTGATCAAATCTTCAAAAGGGCAAAATGGTCAAAATTAGGGTTTTGTCTGGTAAAGGGCAATTTCTGATTTTTGACCTAGCAAATAATCAATTGGTTTAAGGCATGATCTCAAGAGTCCAATTGCATCATTTTTATCTAATAACATGGCTCAAAACATTGCTCAAGTCCAAAGGATTGACAGATGAATTTTCAGTCAACTGATCAAAAGTTAACTGTATATTGAAAAGTCAAACTTTGACTTTTTGGTCAAAATCAAATGTCAAAGATCATAATTCATCAAAACATGTCAAAATATGAAAATTATTCATCAAGAAATCAAAAATTCAAGATTTCATTTTGAAAAGTTAAAATTTCTAAACTTAGAAATTTTTCTAAGTGTTGGAAATTTCTTATTTTTTCATAACTTTGAGCAAAACTTTCACCATGATGCAAGCTGATTTAGAAGAAACTTCCAACATGAAAGTTGTAGATCTCCATGAAATCTACAAAATTTCTTTACAAAATACCTTCCAAAAGTGCTTGGATCTCAAGTTATAATTTTAAGAATACATGGTCATGAAACAAAACACTTAGTGAAATTTTGCCCTAATTTGGTTAGGATTTTGACCCAACTTCATGGCACTTTTTCATATAGTTACAAGAGGAGTCTTCAAAAGTAATTCAAATATGGGTTGTAGATCACATTGCAAGCTTTCCAAAATGTCAAAGAACTCCTTGAGATCATTTTTGAGTAACGAGAATCGAAGGGATGAAGTTAGGGTTTTATCACTTGAATTACAAGTCATTTTGTGATGAACAAATTCAAAATTCAAAGTTATGTTGCATAACCTTTACTTTGCAGGCCTCAAACTTGTTAGGAACTACATAATTAATTTCTTGCACAACTGTTAGAGGTCTCATTTCAAGAATTCAATGCAAGGCCATGCTTTATATCCATTTTGGGAAGAAAGTGCACATTGCCATTTTGATAAAGTGACTTTTTGCACAAAACTTGTTCTTGAGCCTTGCACTTGTTCTCTTCTGATCATACATGTATCATAACACAAGAGAAATGGTTTAGACACTTATAATCACTCAACCCAAGCTTGTACCTCCTCTTGAAACTTGTTTTCCCACTTTTCTTCAAAATCAAGTAACCTAGCAAATAGCTTGTAACTTATACTTCTGACTTTCAAAACCACTCCAACCCTTTTGCTTATACATACACAAACCATTTTCCACAAAACACACGCATGCTTAATCCCTGAATACACCTAGAACACAGAATCACCAAAAACACTTTAGAACTTGTCATTTTTGAGTTTTGAAGCTAATCTTAAAATCTACTCGTGCGTTTCTTGGCCTCCTTCTACTTTCAAAACTTCTAAACAACATACACAAACAATCCCAACACCTGCAGCACCACTATAACACCTCCATCAGCATCCACCATTTTCAAAAACAGATCTTTGCACTTGGACTTCTCTAGAACTCCTCAGGCACTTTCAGCTCAAGCTAAGCATCCCATTAGCTTCCTGGGAACTTGAGGAAGCTAACCCAATCATTGGGACTCACTGAAAGCTGCTCAAACTTCAAACCCAGTACCCTCTTGCAAGGTAAGTTTTCTAACTTTGGAACTTTTCATACATGCCTCATCAATGATTTATTTGTGAATGAAACATGTAGATATCATTGCCCTAAAGCTAACCATGTTCATAGTTTTTATTAATTTTGTTTGAGCTTAGAGAATTTTAAGATTGAAATTTCTGAGATTTTTAGGGTTCAGATTAGGGCCATTAAAATTAATGATTATCTCTGATCTATAATTATTTTGCTTTGCATTCCTGAAATCGTGAGGAAATTTGCTACAAGTTCCATGTTTACAGTTTTCATTTTTGTTGAGATTTGAATGAGATACATAGCTTCTGACTGGGCGTGAGGTTGAAGATGAAGTTGGCCTCAGGAACGTGTTTACCATATTTATTTATTGTTTGATTTATATAAATGGATGTAGAGCCACCCCAGTGGTAGAAGCGCGCGCCTGTAACCAGAGGGACCTGGGTTCGAGCCTCAATGGTACCATTTTGATTTTTTTACATTGTTTTGCATTCTGACTTCCTTTTTTGGCAGCGCTGGGCCTCCTTTGGGCCTTTTTTACATAGTTTTGTTTATTTTTTCTCACAAAAGTTATTTTATTTAATCATACTTTATTTTATTTTGACTATTTGTCTTGTAAATTCAAAATAAAACTAGTTTTTTTATTTATTTTCTTTTACACCAATTAAAATATATGATTTTAATATAAAAAAGGCCAAAAATATTTTATAATACTATAAATTATTTTCAAGACAAAAATACCAAAAAAATACTTTTCTTATAAACTTAATTTCTTTTAATCAATTAATAGATTAAGGTTTTATTCAATTTCTTTTCCTAGTAAATTTAGGTTTATTCTTTGTTATTTTAATTAATTATTTTCTTGGTTAATTAGGTTAAAACAAATTCCCTTTTCCTAAAAAATCCAAACAAAAACATCCATTTTCTTCATATTTGCTTCTTGTATATTTATTCATTATGTACATTATTTATTTCATTTCTTGTACAAATTCAATATGGTTGTAATAGATTAATTAGGTTTATTTTCTTGCAATCCCCATTTATAATTTGTACACCCCCTCCCACAAATATTGTAATAGCGTAGTAATTTTAAATTCCGCAATTTATCACTTTATATACAATTGCTAGTAATTAGGGTTTGTATGGAAATACTAAAACCAATCAAATAGAAAACCCTAATCAAAGACAAAATCAAGCATGAAAAACAATACACTTGCACACAAACACCCCTTGGGTAAATCCACCTGGTTGCCTTTACAAAATGGCCATATTACGCATGTGAGGTATCTTAGCAAAAATAAGCAAAGTTAAGATCATAGTCCCTCGATGACGCTATCTAAGTTGCCTTTCAAGTAATCTTGGTCCCTAAAAGAGAATGCTAAGATACCTTACAACATTTCTAATCATGGTTATACGATGACCCACGCCCGTCCCGTTTACATCCAAAGATAGGGTTACTTACCAAATCAATGGTAAGATAACAATGTCAAAAGAAAAGGAAAATGAACATGAAAGACTTTTGAGTAGGTAGAATGCTCCTAATTACTTATTCAATTTCAAAACATCCTTGTTATTTTCAAAACAAACACCTACACTTTCAAAACCTCTTACAAACTTGAAAACATTTTCAAAAGATCAAACATCTTTGTATACATTCTTACGAACGAGAATCATTACAAAGATTGCCTAAATAATGGCCCCTTTACAAAATACTTTCAAAAAACCACACAAAGCATAATTTCAAACAAAAGCAAGTGATCTAGAAAGTAACTAAGAGCCCATGAAAAACCATGGATGAAATGGGTGCTAATACCTTCCCTTTTCATAATCTACCCCCCCCCCCCCCCCCCCCCCCCGAACTCAAGAAATAATCTCAAAGGTTTTTCCTGTGCTTTTTCAACTTTCCTTTAGGATAAAAGAAAAGTCGGTGGCGACTCTTGCTAACCGCGACATTTGCGATCAAACTCAAAAACCTTCAAGTCAGTTCTACCACTGTATCACACCCATGTTCATTGCATTTATAGCAGACAATGTCTCTATTTCTTGACTTTCTGTATTTAGAGGATGGTTCAGACTTTTTGTATCCAGATGATGATTCAGATTGATTCCCTGTTCTTCTGGAATTTCTGAACTTCCTTTTCCCGTGCTTCCACAGCTGATTGACTCTTCTGGAGAGAAGGGATAATTCGTCTTCTTCTGATGAGGATCCACCATAGTTTTCTTATATTGCCTGCAAAACTTTAGAATCATATTTTGTTAGATTTAAGGGCTAAAGGATTACCTTGCTTCTAGGGCTCATCATCTTCTAACTCTATCTCAGGACTTCTGAGAGAGCTGACAAGTTCTTCTAGAAATATTTTGTTCAAATCTTTTTCCAATTTGAGAGCAGTGACCATGGGTCTCCATTTCTTTGGTAAAATTCTGATGATCTTCTTTACATGATTAGCAGTTGAGTACCCTTTGTCCAGAACTTTTAGCCTAGCAACCAGAATTTGAAATCTTGAGAACATTGCTTCAATGGTTTCATCTTCTTCCATTTTGAAGGCTTCATACTTCTGAATGAGCGCAAGGGCTTTGGTTTCTTTTACTTGCGTGTTGCCTTCATGCGTCATTCTAAAAGAATCAAACATGTGCTTTATTGTTTCTCTGTTTATGATCTTCTCATACTCTGAGTATGAGATGGCACTCAAGAAAATAGTTTTGGCCTTGTGATGATTTCTGATGTCTCGCTTTTTATGATCTGACATTCTTTTTTTGTCAATCTTCTGACTGCTTTCATCAACAGGATGTATGTACCCATCAATTACCATATCCCAGAGATCATCATCATGAGCCAGAAAGAAGCTTTCAATTTTGTCTTTCTAGTAATCAAAGTTCTCTCCATCAAAGATTGGAGGTTTACCGCTGATTCTGTCTTTCTCATCATGGTAGTCATTGCTGATGTTCTGACTTGGCCCCAACATAGTGTTTTTCTTAGATTGGATCATTTACTGACATGGTTAAGTGCTTGAACTCAGAACCATGCACTCTGATACCAATTGAAGAATGGAAAAACACAAGAAAGGGGAGTTTGAATTGGGATTTTTAAAACTGAAAGTAAAGAACAAGTTGGTTATCCTGGTTCGTTTGAACTCAAACTACTCCAGTCCATCCGCCAAGGTGATTTCTCCTCTCTCAACGAGGTCTTAATCCACTAATCAATCTTGATTACAAATCTACTTTGACAACCGTCAAAGTCTTCTTGAGTATTAACCATAACCCGATTTTTCTCAAGGAATTTGTCCAAACAATGTATGAATAAAAGTGTACAGTGGTGTTTCTAATAAAACAATATCAAAATACAAGTGATGTTTTACACAGTTTGAATGTTGAATGTTGAATGTTTGAGGATGAAAAATGATACCAGTGTTACTGTCGTTGTGAAATCGTAAAGGATTTATCCTCAAGGCTTGTTTAAATAGGCGAAGCAAGAAGGAGCATTTGGAAACTTGATCAATGACAATTAAGGTGCTTTCCAAAAATAAAGATCCTTGTTCCCTTCCAGTCGTTACTCTTGAAATGGAAATATTTGATTTGTAACACATCAGAACATTGAAGTATCCATTGTTGCTAGCTTCATAACTTTGAAGATCAAAGCCACGGAATCCTGATTGCAGCGTTAGAACTTCTTTCAGAGATGTTTCTAATTAGAGTTGAAATAACATTTTAGTGCATCTTCTGATCTTCTTCCATCAGAACTTTTTGAGAGATGTTTACAATCACAGTAGAAATAACTCTGTAACTTATCTTCTGATCTTCTTCCATAAAAACTTCTCTGTAAAACAAAATATAAATTTATAGAGCATAATTGTTCTTTGTGTTTGTTATCATCAAAACTCTTACAAGGATTGTAGAATCAAACTATGTTCTAACAATCTCCCCCTTTTTGATGATGACAACAACTAAGATATTTCAATAAAAACAGAAAGAACATAAAGCATTTGAAGGTCTCCCCTTGAGTTGAATACTCAGATAGAGATGAAATACTTCCCTGAAGTTTATTCTGATCAGAGTTTTTCATGCATCTACTTCTGTCTTCACCAGAGTTTTGTTCTTGTTTTACTTTTAGAGTAAGAAACGAGAAGTCGTGATATACAAAATGTTTGAGACTATGTCTTGATACTGTTATTATAAATATCTTACGTTCTCCCCCTTTTTGTCAAGAATCAAAAAGCAATATAAACATGTTTAAGCAATAAAAGTAGAGTTGTATTAATAAAGGATTGCAAAAAAAAAACAAATTCAGAAGCAAACAACACAAAAAATTGAACACAATACATAATTTTTTTCTTCAAAAACTAAGAATGAGGTGGAGGAAGTCGTGTGAACAGGGCTTCCAACAAGCTCTTAATCTGAGTGTTTGACTCTTCTTGTTTTCCCAGCATTCCTTTGATTTACTTGCATGTGTCATCTTGCTTATCTAATCTCTCCTTGATCACTGCATTTTCTTTCTTCAGCTCCTCTAGAGTTTGCATAACTAGAGATGAAGAAGGTATATCAGCAGAAGGTGCCACCTTTTCAGAGCAGGCTGCGGAAAATTCTGATTCAGTAGCTTCTTCAATGTCTTTGGCTTTGTCTTGAACAATAACCCTAGGAAGATTATCAGAGCATAGTTCATCAACTTATGAATGCTGGTGATCTTTCCAGGGGGCATTGTCCAGCATAAGAATAGGTTTCTTTTCCCAGTGGCGCAGAACTTGATCCTTGAAAACATTCAGTTAATTACGTAAGTTATGTTGGGCCATTTCATAACTTAACTCCTTGAGTTTATGGGGTTCAAAGTTGAACCATTTTCTGAACTGGTTCTAGTGTGAATCAGAAGCAGCAGGATTCAGATTTTCTAAGCAGGCTAGCTTCAAAGAGTTAACCCATTCAATTATCTCTATTTCAAAAATCAGTAAGTTTCTACCAACATCTGCCTTGGTGATATTTGGTTTTGGTTTTGGGATAACAATTTGTGAGAGCTAGAGGCAAGGTTATCCAGCGTTTTCAAGTCTATTACTGTACGAAGGTGATCTTCTGGAGGGTTGAATGGAGAGGGAGAATCATAAATGATAATGGGTGAGGGAGGTGTGTTTTATGGATTGGAATGGTAAGGAGATCGAATTTATGGAATGTCGTGGATTGAGAGAGGTTATCGAACCATGAGAGGTTATGTTATTCCAAGAATGGGTGAAGTGGTATTAGAGTCAAGATTTGGATTTTCTGGTTGGGGAGCGTGCAAGTTTGGATTTTCAGAGTTGGGAGCTTGAGAGTTTGGATTTTCTGGTTGCGAGTCTTGGAACACTGGATCAAATTGATCAATATCAGAAAGAACTTGAGCAATTTTTAGCTGATTTTGTTCAAGATGTGAAGTAGTAGAATATGGTTCATTCAGAATGTTTTCTAGAGTGAGTGAAGGGTCAAACTCTATATCAAAATCATCAAAGGTTTGTGGTGAAGGGTCTTCTGTTGGTTTTGGAGAGGAGGGGGTTTCAGATGTTGATAAAAGCACTTATTCTACAACAGAAATAAAAGAAGAATTACCTTTCTTCTTAGCACCTTTGGGAACCTTCTAAGAAGATCCTTCTCCTACAGCTTTCCTTTTCCTTGATTTCTTGAGAACAACCTCTGGAGCCTGTTGTCGCAGATCATGAATGTTCACTTTTGGATTAGTCCCATCCATTTTGCAAGCCTCCAGATATATGACAATAATGTCTGGAGAAGCATCTGTTTGAGAGAATAGAGGGAAATCCTTCAAAGGAACTCTTCTTGTTGTAATGACTTCCTTTGTTGCAACAGTTGGATCCTTCTTGATGGTATCAATGATTTTCATTTTCTTCAGATTCTTTGCATTCATAGGTTTACTAGCACATGCTTCAAGAGTGTTGACTTATTATGCTTCAGTCAGATATTCTACCAGTTTGTTTTCCGTCAGAATATCTGAAATTAGCCTACCCAGAGGTATCTAGTCCCTCTTAGTCCTTTCTTCTTCTCTAGTCTCTTTAACGCTTGTCTTCAGATGATTAAACAACAGATGAGGAAGATTTACCTTTTCCTTTGTTGCAATGAATTACAGAAGAAATTGCTGGTCAATGTTGATATAATCAGGAGAGCTTATGGGCTTTCTGTGGTTGATGTAGCCCAAGATGATCTTTGACCAAATTCTGAAGTAGTCCTTCAGATCTTTAATTGTGTTTGAAGGTTGGCCAGAGGTGAAAACCTCTTTTGAAATTGTTGTTAGGTCAGAGCATTTTTCTACCATGTCGCTGCAACGAATGCCTCCGCCGCCATGACCTATCAAGCGTGCAATAAGGTCTTCAGAAATAACTACTGTCTTCCCCATCACAAATGAAGTAACTTGATGGTTTGAAGTAGTTGCATGAATCCAGAATTCTTTGAATAATCTTGGAAAAACTGGACCCGGTATACGATCAAAATACTTGGTACACCCTTGAAGTTCAACATCAGGAGTAAGGTCATATCCGTTTTCCTTCATACTTTCAAAGTCCACAATGAGTTCATAGAGAACTTCTAGTGAATCAATGGGAGTTGTTAGAGTTCTTGAAGGTTCTTCATATCTTTCTGCTATTGAAGAAGAAGAGTCAGGAACACATTGAGATCTTTGAGTGCTTTGAGAAGAAGCATTATTCACACAGACTGATGAAAGTTTTTGAAAGAAAATTTTGCACACAAAAAGTAGAGAGAAAATAGTAGCGAGAAGAAGTGAGAGTGAAAAAGTGAAAGTGAATGGTGTATTCATAAACAATTGAAAACTTAATTAGCAAGAAAAGCATGAAAAATAATGATTACATAGCATTAATGATTCCTGAAAATAGGGAGATGGCGTGGAGATATAGAACAGTTACCAATACAACACGAGTCTCAATGCATCCAATCACGCTTTAGTCTCTTCAGAGTTTGAATGTGTGTTCATCCTTAGATGAAAATCTTGTGAGAGGACGACAAATGTTGATGTTGTGAACCGCATGTTTCTATCTTTGAAATGAAGCGTTTGGGAACTGTTCAAATCTTCTTAGATAGATTTTGATGCAATTGTCCTTCTAACTTCTGAAAAATTATTGATCAAATGTTCACCAAAAAAATATAAAGTTCTAAGGGTTAAAGAATACATAAATATGGCTATCAAACATAATGGTCAAGATGTTCTTCTTCAGTCTGGGATCTGGCTATCATGTCATCGACGTAGGCCTTTATCTTGTGATGGATCATGTCATGGAACAAAGCTACCATGGCACGATGGTATGTTGCACCGACGTTCTGTAAACCGAAAGGCATAACCTTGTAACAGAAAGTGCTCCACTGTGTGACAGAGGTTTCTTTATCCATGTCTTCAGGTGCCATCTTGATCTGATTATAACCTGAGAAACCGTCCATGAAGTATAATACTTTATGTTTAGCGGTGTTGTCGACCAAAATATCAATATGTGTAATTGAGAAGTCATATTTAGGGCTTGCCCTATTTAGATCCCTTTAATCTACACACATATGTAATTTTCCATCTTTAGGGTAACCCACTAAGGATATGATGTAACTGCTAAAAAACCTGCGTTGAATTGCTTCATAACCCCGACTTTAATCTTCTCTGACATCTCGAGGCGCATGAGATGAATCTTCTGCTTTATTGGAGAACAACCCTCTTTCATTGGCATATGGTGAACCACAATATTTGTATCAAGCCCTGGCATGTCTTCGTACGACTAAGCAAAGATCTCAACATAATCATGCAACATTCAAATTAACCTGTTCTTGATATTGTCTTCTAAATTAGCACCTTTCTTAACTTCCTTCCTGTCTGATTCAGTACCTAAATTTACAACCTCGACCGCATCTTCATGTGGTTGCATAACATTTTCTTTTTGCACTAATAGTCTGGAAAGATCTCCAGGTATTTCACAATCTTCCTCACCTTCTTCCTCGACTTGGTAGATCATATTTTCAAAGTCATAAGTGGCAATAGCAGAATTGTTATCAACGAGATCCAGAGTGGATGTGGATCTATAATTTATTATGTGGGTGTGTGTAGGAATACATAGCTATTTGAAAGTAATAAAAGTAAAATAAAAGACAAAGAGAGCAACATTTGAATGCAAAATGTCCAATGCTTTATTAAATGAAGATATGTTTATGAAATGACAACCCTTGGTAAAGATGCATGCAGACCTTTGCGAGTTTAGTTACTATACTCATGACCATGCTGGTTGTGGTATCTATAATACTAATATACAAGGTTGCGATAAGATAAAGGATTATTTACAGGAGATGATGGATGAGGGCCTCATCCATATAATCAGGCCTAGGGAAGAGTATGAGGAGGAAGTGAACATGATCTTTGGATGTCCTGGAGAATTCAGGATCTTTGATGTGGAACATATGAATGATGATCTCGTACAATTGCATGCTACTTTCTGCCACATGGCTGGTCAGGTAGAGCACCACTATGGATCTTTCTGGGTTTGGTGTAGGGACTCCCGAGGATGTTCAATTGTGAGAAAAGGTATTCAGTTGTTGTTGGATAATGGAACTATCAAGGTTTCAAGCCAAAGAGATGATTACTATGAGGTTAATGAGATTGAGGTTTGTTTGGCTGAGAAAGAATCATATGATGAATATGCTTTTGTGAATGAATTCTTTTCCTCATATGAGGGTATGTTCTATGGCGATGATTCTTTGATGACCAAGTTTTCTGAAGAAGGTGTGAATGTGATTGTGCCGTGTTTAAGTGATTCTTCCCCTATTGAAATTGAATACTGTAGCAAGCCAGTTGTTTCCCCTATGGTGATTTGTTTTCTAGGGCCCGTCCTTACAAATCAGAAAAAGTTGTACAGTACAAATACAATGCTACAATTTTATAGGATGTTGTGGAAGTTCCCATCCAGCCTTTGTCTAGTGTTGGAAATATTGCCGAGACTAGTAGAGTGACCCGCAGTGGTCGTGTATTTACACCGATTGTTCGAGGAAATGATAATACTAGTAAGAAGGTTGTAGAAAGTGTTAAAGATAAAAAGGCTGGAGGGGAATCCAGTGGTACTACCCTGGAGAAGGACGTAGATGATATTTTGAATATAATCAAAATGAGTGACTATCGAATTGTGGATCAGTTTATGCAGACTCCTTCAAAGATATCTATCTTGGAATTGTTGATGAATTCTGCTGCCCATAGAGAATCTTTAATGAGGGTGTTGGACCAGGCCTTCGTGGAGTATGACATGCCATTATACCAATTCAACAGTGTGGTAGGTAATATTACATCATGTAATAACCTAAGCTTTTGCGATGATGAATTGCCCGACGAGGGGAGGAATCACAATTTGGCTCTCTACATATCCATGAACTGTAAGAGCGATTCATTATCAAATGTGTTGATTGATAATGGATCCGCCTTGAATGTGATACCGAGGAGTACGCTGATGACGTTGAAATATCAAGGGGCTCCTATGCGCCCAAGTGGTATTATTGTCAAAGCTTTCGATGGGTCAAGGAAGTCGATTATTTGGGAGGTCGATCTGCCTATTCACATAGGCCCACATCTATTCCAGATCACTTTACAAGTCATGGATATTGTACCCGCATATAGTTGTTTAATGGGAAGACCATGGATACATGAAGCAGGGGTCGTCACCTCCACTTTACACCAAAAGCTGAAATTCGTGCATGAAGGCAAAGTGGTTATTATAAATAGAGAGCAAGCATTTCTAATATCTCACCTATCATCTTTCAGTATTGTAGAAGCAGATGAAGTTGTTATGGGGATGCAGTTTGTAACACCCCAATTCTACCCAAGCAATTATCGGAAAATCAGAGTATAAAAATTTCCAATATAATCAGGATGTCACATATTCAACAAAAATACATAAACCTATAATGCTTTTAGAATAGATACATAACACCTAAGAAGTGGAATGAACACAACTCGTGAATATAGTCTTCATAACATAAACCAAACTTTGATTAATCACGCAGCAGATTCATAATAATTCTCTAAATATGATATAGCATCTTTTGAATCATGAAACAACATCAATACAGTAACTCCTCAAATGACAACATATGTTTAGATAAATAAACAACAAAACAGACAAGTGTTCATTTCCCCCCGAGTGCTATGTATCAGAGCAAATGACACCGAACTCGAACTAACAATGCTATCGGCTACTCATCTTGGTTACCTGCATGTTACCAACAAAGGGAAACATTCAAACAAAAGGGGAGAGATGTCAAAAATACATAAATAGGGTTATGATAAACAATATATTAGGCAAAGAATATACGATTCACCACTTCGCACAACGACAACATAAAGCAACACAATTCACTTACACGTCAATTCAACTTAGAACATCGCCAAGCATAAATAACACTTCAAATAAACAACAAAACCACGAATCCAAATGTGACTCAACTGTGAAAATGCATGTGGTACCATTGGAGCAGAACTCCCAACATAAATATTTTCCAGTAATTCCGAGGCACAAGGCAAAGCCTTGAACTTAGAACATGCCAATCCAGGCCAACATAGGTGAGCATTCGCTCCAACTTAGAACATGCCAATCCAGGACAACTTTAATACTATGCTATGCGACCATATAAACAACCACAACTCGACAACGCAACAACAACAACATAACAACTCTCAACTTAACAACAAATCACACCGTTCAATATTAGCCAAAGGCCTACAACACAACTTATCAACGAAATCAACAACTTTTCATGGAAACAACATATTCATTATATATTCACCAGGAGTCACACCATAAAGCTACCTATAGAAATAATTCATAATCACATTATCAATAGTGAATTCCACACATACACAACGATATCTCGCAACAACACATTCATTGATCAGCACAAAATAACACAACATTGGTCATAAGACCTATAATCAACAATATCCATAAATCAGACGGAATGACTTAACCAACTGTATCGGTAATTCGGTGTAATCGACATAATTTCAACAAAAAGACATATCCACAATTACCTACCAATTAAACTTAGTTACCCGGTCAAGTTTCATTAAAATCTGAACAACAAATTATACCGCCTAATTCGACTACTGGTCAATGGTTCTACATAAGAATTTAGTAGTTACTTAATCATTGCTTCGTTCAACTGATTGATGTTTTATTCCTTATCACCATATTTTGTGCTTTGGTTTGCATAAGAATCAAACAGGACGAATCGGGTCAGAAAAATTGCATAATTCTAAGTTCAGAAAAATTTTCTACAGCAGCTGACACGGGTGGCTATGTTGCCTGACACGTCCGTGTCAGAAGAAGGAAAGGGAAAGGCGTGGAATGCAGGGGCTGACACGGGTGCCCTTGTCAGCTGACACGACCCGTGTCAGGAGGCCTGAAGCATAAAAACCAGTTTTGCCTCCCTTCACACATGTGCCTTGTTCTTGTTCATTCCTTGTTTCAATTCATCCATTTATCCTAGCTTAGCATTAACCCAACACAGTTCAAATATAACAAATAACAACACAACTCAAATCAATTGTTAATTTTAATAGCAACATAAACAAATTACTCATCAAAACATAGTAGTGAAACTATTACCCTAAACCAAAATTAAAATTCATCATACTCCCATTTATTTAGCAAGAACCCCACCATTACCTTGGATTGAGTGTAGCTCTAAGAAAATTCAATGGAATTTCTGGGGATTTGGCACTAGTAGCAACCTCCTCTTGTTCTACTTCTCCTCTCAAAACCCTATTCCTCTTTCTCTTCTCTTTTCTTCTTCTTTTTTTCCTGATACACTATCCTTTCTTTCTCCTCTATTCTATTTCTAATACAATAATATTCTTTTATTACTTACTCTCTTAATAAATCTAAATGGGCCTAAGAGACATACCCTCTTATTACTTCACAACACCACAAACTAAGTCCAATATAATCTTTAAGCTTAATAATAAAAATAATACCTCAACTTAATTCCACCAAATTAAATCTGATTATTTATCATGCCACTAAATAAAATAATTCTAACTTCGACGATAAAAATTTGAATTAATATAAAATACTCAAAAATATTTAATTAAATATCGGGGCGTTACAACTCCCCCCCCCCCACTTAGAATATTTCCGTCCTCGAAAATTTACTTGATACGGTCACTCTTAATGCGAATTTCGCATCCAACTCTCTGATCTTCAATTCGCGTTTGGCAACACTTCGACCACTACTTTCTCGGCATAACAATGCTCAACATGATATATTTCAAATCCACACGTGCTAATCATTCAACATTATCGCAACATAATCGTTAATAACTTATCAACTACTTCAACAATATTTTGAAATATCAACATTTAAATTGGTAACACACTTATACTTGGATACACAACATCACATTATTATCTTAACAACATTTTCAACACCAAAAATACATACACAATTTCATTCCCATATATACATATGTATGTCAATTATCAACACAATATCAACAACTCCATTCATATCGTCGTATCACCCTTATAGTGACATCAACATATCCAACATACTCAACTTCATCATATTATGGAGTACTATCCATCATTTACGGTAACTAACAACAACATTACAACAACGGGGACAAAATTATTATAACATCAACTTAACAATATAACTTTACAAATATACACACAAATCACCATCAACTAACAAAAAAATTAAATTCCTTATAGGATCAACAAAAATCTCCGAGATATCACAACACCTTGGCACATCATCCCTACATCAACAATCTACCAAATCAAGCATGTAGAGTCGTATACTCATAGCAACTGTGCCACATACGCCTCAGCTACGCAACACTGATAATCCATCTTAAGTCACCATCCTCATTAAAGTTTCTACCAACTATACAATTTACAATTTTCATTCCAGTTTCAGACTTTCCTCAACATCCACCATAAAACCATTATCCACTCGATATTCTCAATCTTTCAATTTACGACGTTAGCTCGCATATAAACCCAATACTCCGAATTGTTCAATACATCACAACTCTTTCCTAGAAATTCCTTGATTACTTCACACAAACTGGTGAGCGACTACCTCATGATATACCATTAACCACTTCACTCACCATTAAGATAACAAGACAAGTCTATACCATCCAACATGATCTCATCTACTATCAACAAGAGATTAAGGGTGATCAGTTCCTCAATTTGTCAATAGATAGACGACAATCATAATGGAGTATAAACCATTGTTACCGAACTATAATAGTGTTCCTTTAGAACTTGTACTCAAGTCACCTAACACGCCATGATCCAATAATTTCCAATGAGGTTTACAAATACTTCCATAATTTCCCTCTCATTCGATTTTTTCGATGAGACACCAACACTCAACATATTACACGGTCCACATTACACTCACTTAGCCTCACATGAAGGTTAAGTATCCTATAACTCAAGAATTACTTTCTTCATCTCCGCATCATCAAGAGTACAAATTCGATTACAGAATATCAACACACCTTGCACATCTAACTCGAAATCATCATTCTCAGACTGACCGAGTCCAACCATCGAATCTACCAATTTCACATCTAGCTTCTGAGATTCTTTGATACTGTCCAGAAAATCATTGTTAATCTTCAACATCCCCAACATAACACTCTTTGGTGTCACTTTGCAAACTAAGCTCACATCTCTGAACTCTTCAATTAATTCCAATTCTTTAACCATCATTGCCGACATATGTAAAGTCCTTTGACTTAACGCATCAACCACCACATTAGCTTTACCTTGGATGATAATTCAAACCAAAATCATAATCTTCCAATAACTCCAACCATCTTCGTTGTCTCCTATTCAATTCCTTCTGATCAAATAAATACTTTAAACTCTTATGGTCGCTAAATACTTCAAATCTAGAACCAAAATGACAATGTCTCCAAATCTTCAATATAAACACCACTAAGTCCCATCTTAGACGCGTTCATAATACACTACAAATGACTCACTCGGATTAGGCAACACCAATACCGAAGCAGTCGTCAATATTTTCTTTAGTTCTACAAAACTTTCTTCACATGCAACATCCCATACTTGAAATGATGAACGATCATCCTTTTTAATGCCAAACATCTCATTTCTCAACTTATTCGTCAACAACATATCATGCTTGACCTCGTCTCGAACAACCGTCATAATAACCATTTATGCCCAAAAAGCCGCTAGTTCCGCAAACGACTTCAGAGTTCCGCCAATGGGAATGCATCATCCATATTTGAAAACAGTTTCATATGATAGAATATATTTCTATCTCCTCATAGATTCAAACGGAACACCAATCTGATACTCGGAATACAAGATATGAATTTCTAAGGTTATCATAAAATGTGAACACCGACATCATGCAGTGACATACTATTACACATCTTACGATAACATCAGAACATAATTTCTTTGCACCAGTACCAACACTTACCATTCTTGAAATCTTACTCATCTCCTTGCATTTTCGACTCTGACTTGCGATTCAAAACATTCCAAAAACTTCAACAACTTTTACAATCACTTACAAGGATTCCACGACACGGTCTATAACAATCTGCCACTCTATCACTGTTCAAACGTCGACATCTTATGCAAGGGCTACTCAAACCGAAAAATTCACAATCCACTAGTAGCGCTGAAACATCGCAACTTTATAAATTCCATCTTCTAAAAATTATCCTTGTTACTTAAAAATCACCTTCAGAAATATCATAGATTTACACTCTACTCATACGTCAACAACCGTTACATTGATCCTCATCCTTCGAGAAGTAAACATCAACAATGTCTAATCGTCCTCCCTCAAGACGCTCCAACTTGATTAACAACAGAATCTTGGATTCATGTCACATTTGGATTCGGGAAACAACAAAATTGCAATAATATTTGCACCGTCGCCAACATCAGCATACTGAACCAACATCTTGCAACCAAATTATATTCTAGAAGCAAAGTTTCTCCTTGGCTTATCTTCAAACCAACTCCTGCCTACAAGAGATTAGAAAAGCAAGCAAGCACCGATAGTTTTCCACACACTTGTCGCGTACTAAGGAAAAAACAACATTAGACAACTTGGCCGGACGGTCCGACTTGCTCTAATACCACTAATGTAACACTCCAAATCTACCCCAAGCAATTATCAGAAAATCAGTATAAAAATTTCCAATATAATCAGGATGTCACATATTCAACAAAAACACATAAACCTATCATGCTTTTAGAATAGATACATAACACTTAATAAGTGGAATGAACACAACTCATGAATATAGTCTTCATAACATAAACCAAACTTTGATTAATCACGCAGCAGATTCATAATAATTCTCTAAATAAGATATAGCATCTTTTGAATCATGAAACAACATCAATACAATAAATCCTCAAATGACAACATAAGTTTCAATATATAAACAACAAAATAGACAAGCATTCATTTCCCCCCAAGTGTTACGTATAAGAGAAAATGACACTGAATTCGAACTAACAATGACATCGACTACTCAACTTGGTTACCTGCACATTACCAACAAAAGGCAACATTCAAACAGAAGGGGTGAGATATCAAAATACATAAATAGGGTTATGATAAACAATATATTAGGCAAAGAATATACAATTCACCACTTCGTACAACGACAACATAAAGTAACACAATTCATTACACATCAATTAAACTTAGAACATAGCCAAGCATAAACAACACTTCAAATAAACAACAAAACCACGATTCCAAATGCGACTCAACTGTGCAAATTCATGTGGTACCATTGGTTCAGAACTCCCAAAATAAATATTTTCCAGTAATTCCGAGGCACAAGGAAAAGCCTTCAACTTAGAACATGCCAATCCAGGCCAACATAGGTGAGCATTCGCTCCAACTTAGAACATGCCAATCCAGGCCAACTTTAATGATATTCTATGCTATGCGACGATATAAACAACCACAACTCGACAATGCAACAACAACAACAACATAACAACGGTCAACATAACAACAAATCACATTGTTCAACATTGGCCAAAGGCCTACAACATAACTTATCAACGAAATCAACAAATTTTCATGACAACAACATATTCATTATATATTCACTAGGAGTCACACCATAAGGCTACCCACATAAATAATTCATAATCACATTATCAATAGCAAATTCCACACATACACAACAATATCTCACAACAATAACACATTTATTGATCAACACAAAATAACACAACATTGGTCATAAGACCTATAATCAACAATGTCCGTAAACCGGACAAAATGACTTAACCAACTATACCAGCAATTCAGCATAATCGACATAATTTCAACAAAAAAACATATCCATAATTACCTACTAATTAAACTTAGTTACCCGGTCAAGTTTCATTAAATTCCAGACAACTAATTATACCGCCTAATTCGACTACAGGTCAATGGTTCTACATAAGAATTTAGTAGTTACTTAATCATTGCTTCATTCAAATAATTGATGTTTTATTCCCTATCACCATATTCTGTGCTTTGGTTTTCATAAGAATCAAACAGGACGAATCGGGTCAGAAAAATTGCATAATTCTAAGTTCAGAAAAATTTGTTACAACAGCTGACACGGGTGGCCGTGTTACCAGACACGGCCGTGTCAGAAGAAGGAAAGGGAAAGGCTTGGAATGCAAGGGCTGACACGGGTGCTCGTGTCAGCTGACACGACCCGTGTCAGGAGGCTTGAAGCATAAAAACCAGTTTTGCCTCCCTTCACACATGTGCCTTGTTCTTGTTCATTCCTTGTTTCAATTGACCCATTTATCCTAGATTAGCATTAACCCAACATAATTCAAATACAACAAATAACAACAAAACTCAAATCAATTGTTAATTTTAATAGCAATACAAACAAATTACTCATCAAAACATAGTAGTGAAACTATTACCCTAAACCCAAATTAAAATTCATCATACTCCCATTTATTTAGCAAGAACCCCACCCTTACCTTGGATTGAGTGCAGCTCTAAGAAACTTCAATGGAATTTTTGGGGATTTGGCACTAGTAGCAACCTCCTCTTGTTCTTCTTCTCCTCTCAAAACTCTATTCCTCTTTCTCTTCTCTTTTTTTCTTTTTTTTCCTGATACACTATCCTCTCTTTCTCCACTATTCTATTTCTAATACAATAATATTATTTTATTACTTACTCTCTTAATAAATTTAATGGGCTTAAGAGACATACCCCTTATTACTTCACAACACTACAAACAAAGCCCAATATAATCTTTAAGATTAATAATAAAAATAATACCTCAACTTAATTCCACCAAATTAAATTCAATTATTTATCATGCCACTAAATAAAATAATTTCGACTTCGACGATAAAAATTCGAATTAATATAAAATATTCAAAAATATTTAATTAAATAAATAATTAAATATCGGGGCATTACACAGTTCCAGGCTCTGTCTGTTGATAATGTAAGAGGGAATGAGAACTCTATGACTTCATTCAAGGATGCTCAACAGGTTGTGCGGAATGGTCCAAGTAAAGTATGGGGACAGGTTGTTGATCCTCCGGTGAACACGAACAGGGCTGGTTTAGAATTCTCTGCAAAGAATGGCAAAGGCGAAAGTTTGAAGTCAAAGTCTACTATGAGCAAATATCATGATGTTTTCCGCAGCGGAGGCTACCTCCATCCAACTGTTTCTGGATTTAATGCTATTGAGGATGATGAAAAAGATCAGGAAATGCCGAATTACGTGACGCCTGGAGTCAGAATCCAGAACTGGGTCACTTATGATGTTCCCTTTTGCATCAATGTCTCAAAGTAATTTGTTTTTTCTTTGCAAAAAGCTCTCATTCTGCCCAAGATGAAAGTTAATATTGTATGGGTTTATCTGTTTGCTTTGATCATTAAAATCATAAATAAAAGTTGTCTTTAATTCTCAAAATTGTGTCTTTTATTTTTCTGCTTTTTCACGGAAAATGGTAATAAAAAAAACCTTTTGAGTAAAATAATAATTGAAAATAAATCTGCAGAATCACTTGATATTTGTGTCAGTTTCTAAAAGCAATCACAAATCACATGTGCAGATTAACTAATAAAACTGTTGAATATAATGACCCTGCACCCTCTCCCAACTTTGAATATCCAGTGTTTGGGACGGAAGAAGAATAATATGATGAGATTCCAGAAGAGGTTTCACGGTTGCTCGAGCACGAGGAAAATTCCATTAAGCCGTATAAAGAGTCATTGGGAACAATCAATTTGGGTTCAAAAGAGGAGCCAAAGGAAGTCAAGATTGGAGCATCTTTGCATCCTGATATGAAGAATAGGTTGACCGAACTACTGAAAGAGTATGTGGACATCTTTGCTTGGTCTTACAAAGATATGTCGGGTCTAGATTTTGATATTATGGAACATCATTTTCCTTTGAAGCCATAGTTCCCTCTCGTCAAACAAAAGTTGAGAAGAACTCACCCTGATATGGCAGTAAAAATTAAAGAAGAAGTCTTAAAGCAGATAAATGTAGGTTTTCTTGTGACACCAGTGTATCCCTAATGGATAGCCAACATTGTGGTTGTACCGAAGAAATATGGAAAAGTCCGCATGTGTGTAGATTACAGAGATCTAAGTAAATCTAGTCTGAAAGATGATTTCCCATTGCCGCACATTGATATGCTGGTTGATAGCACAACAAAATTTAAAGTATTCTCATTCATGGGCAGATTTTCCGGATATAATCAAATAAGAATGGCTCCTAAGGACATGGAAAAAACAATGTTTATCGCACCTTGGGAAACATTTTGTTACAGAGTGATGCCCTTTGGGTTGAAGAACGCTGGTGCAACGTACCAGAGGGCTATGACAACCCTATTCCATGATCTAATGCACAAGGAAATTGAGGTATATGTTGATGACATGATCGCAAAATCACAGACCGAAGAAGGGCATTTGGATGATTTGTTGAAGTTATTCCAGCGTTTGAGGAAGTATCGTCTCCTCTTGAATCCAAATAAATGCACCTTCGGTGTCTGATTAGGGAAGTTGTTTGGGTTTTATTGTCAGCCAGAAAGGGATTGAAGTTGACCTAGACAAGGTCAAAGCGATCCAAGAAATGCCCGCGCCAAGGACTGAGAAGAAACTAAGAGGCTTCCTTGGGCATCTGAATTATATTTCCAGATTCATCTCTCACATGACGGTAACATGTGAACCGATCTTTAAGTTGCTAAAGAAATATTAGGGTTATGTATGGACAGAGGATTGCCAGAGGGCATTTTAAAGTATCAAAGATTATCTGCTTGAACCTCCTATCTTACACCCTCCCATTGAAGGAAGACCATCGATCATGTATATGACTGTGTTGGATAGTTCTATGGGCTGTATTTTGGGATAACAAGATGAAATAGGAAAGAAAGAATATGCCATATACTATCTCAGTAAGAAATTTTCTGATTGTGATTCACGGTATTCTATGTTGGAGAAGACATGTTGCACTCTGGCCTGGGCAGCAAAGCTGTTGCGACAATATATATTGAATAATACTACTTGGTTGATTTCCAAAATGGATCCAATTAAGTAGATTTTTGAAAAGCCTGCTCTCACCGGGAGAATTGCCCGTTGGAAAATGTTATTGTCCAAATACGACATTGAGTACCACACTCAGAAGGCTATAAAAGCAGTGTGCTGGCGGATTATCTTGCTCACCAACCAGTAGATGACTATCAATCCATCAAATTTGACTTTCCCGATGAGGATGTGATGTTCTTGAAAGCAAAAGATTATGATGAAACTTTCCCTGAGGAAGGTCCAGATCCTGAATGTCACTGGGGCATGGTATTTGATAGAGTAGTGAACACTTACGGAATAGGGATTGGTGCGGTGATCATAACTCCGCATGGATCACACATCCCTTTTACTACAAGGCTAACATTTGATTATACTAATAATATGGCGGAATATGAAGCTTGCATTATAGGTCTCGAGGAGGCCATTAATCTTAGAATCAAGGTTCTAGATGTGTATGATGATTCGACTTTGCTTGTTAATCAGATTAAAGGAGAATGGGATACTCGCCACCCTGGCTTGATCCCTTACAAAGATTATGCTAGAAGACTATTACCCTTCTTTAACAAAATTGAATTCCATCATATTCCAAGAGATGAAAATCAGATGGCGGACGCTTTGGCAACTCTGGCTTCTATGTATCAAGTTAGTACTTGGAATGATGTGCCTCGTATTACTGTATGATGTTTAGATAGACCAGCTCATGTGTTTACAACAGAGGATGTAGTAGATGAAAAACCTTGGTATTTTGATATCAAACATTTTCTTCAGACTCAAGAATACCCTGTTGGTGCATCAAATAAGGATAGAAAGACATTGAGAAGGTTGACGGACAGCTTTTTCCTCAATAAAGATGTACTGTATAAAAGAAATCATGACATGGTCTTGCTCAGATGTGTGGATAGACACGAAGCAGACATGTTGATGCATGAGGTTCATGAAGGTTCATTTGGTACCTATGCCAATGGACATTCAATGGCGAAAAAGATGCTTAGGGCAGGTTACTATTGGTTGACAATGGAATCTGACTGTTCCAAATTTGCAAAGAAGTGCCATAAATTCCAGATTTATGCTGACAAAATTCATATACCTCCGACGCTTCTCAATGTTATTTCCTCCCCATGGCCTTTCTCTATGTGGGGTATTGACATGATTGGAATGATTGAACCAAAGGCGTCAAATGGGCATCACTTTATCTTGGTGGCAATTGATTATTTTACCAAATGGGTGGAGGCAACTTCATATGCTAATGTCACTAAACAAGTAGTAGTGCATTTTATCAAGAACAACCTCATATGTCGGTATGGTGTGCCTAGCAGGATTATTACCGACAATGGCTTAAATCTGAATAACAAAATGATGTCTGAACTTTGTGAGGAGTCCAAGATTGTCCATCATAATTCATCTCCCTACAGGCCAAAGATGAATGGGGTGGTTGAAGCGTCCAATAAGAACATCAAGAAGATCATCTAGAAAATGGTTGTTACTTATAAATACTGGCATGAAATGCTCCCTTTTGCTCTGCATGGGTATCGAACATCTGTACGCACTTTAACCAGGGGAAACCCTGTTCTCTCTTTTATATGGCCTGGAAGCAGTGCTCCCCATTGAAGTTGAAAGTTCCTCTTTGCGTGTAATAATGGAAGCCAAGCTGTCGGAGGCTGAATGGGTCCAGAACAGGTTTGACCATTTGAATTTGATTGAAGAGAAAAGAATGACGACATTATGCCATGGTCAATTATACCAAAAGAGAATGAAGAAAGCTTTTGATAAGAAGGTCAAGCCTCATGAATTCAGAGAAGGTGACCTCGTGCTCAGGAAGATCATTTCTTTCAACACTGATTCTAGGGGAAAGTGGACTCCTAATTTTGAAGGCTCATATGTTGTCAAGAAAGCCTTCTCTGGGGGTGCACTGATTCTTAAAACAATGGATGGCGAGGAGTTCGCACGTCTTATGAATGTTGATGCAGTCAAGAGATACTTCATCAAGAAAAAAATGAAAGAACATCTCGCTAAGACGAAAACCCGAAAGGGCGGTTTAGGCAAAAAGGAGCGTCTCGGTAGGCCGAAAACCCGAAAGGACGGTCTAGGAAAAAATTAGAGACATAAACAGAATAAATTTTCTCGGTAGGGTGAAAACCCGCAAGGGCAACCTAGGCAAAAGTTAGGCATTTTTTGGCAAGTAACTGCATCAGACAAGACTTGATCAATGGAGCAACAATCTGTTTGGATCTTACTACTCTTCGACCGAAGTTTCGGCTCAGGAATTCTAAGTTGTTAAGGAGAATAGTGGTTATTGTAATTCAATGTATCTTTTCCAATATATATTACCATGTTCCAAACTTTGTAATTATCTATGGAGTCTTGCCATTCGTAGGCTACCATTTTATTAATAAAGTTGGAGCCTTTTATCCAATTCTTTGCAATTCTTTTTTTATTCATCCTATAAAGATTTCATTTATTATTGATAGTAATGATCAAAGAAAACATATTAAATAACAAAAATTATTTTTGAAAAGAATTTACAAATTACCTATTGCTTTAGATTTTGTGATGCAAGGAGAACAAAATTAATGGCTTCAGGGATGGATAAACTCAAAGGTTTGCATGATATGAAGACTTTGTCCAAGATTCCCCAATGAAGGCTTCACTCATATAAATAAAAGTCTTTTTCCCCGTGCATGCTGAGTTGGATTCATTAGCAAAGCGTCTCTTTTCGACAGTACTAGCATATTGTTTGTTGGCCCGACAGTCAGGCAAGGACAGTGTCTTGTTTAAGAAGTGTTGAAACGGTTATCAACTTTTTGTGTTTTCTCCCGCCAAGTGCTGGATTGGATTTAAAATCCCCATAAGTTTTCTTACTGTAGTTCTTGGTTTCTTGAGTTCCCCAGGTGACGTTGAGATGATATACTTCTCTGAAATGGCTGTCCCCATTAGTTTTCATACTTTCTTCCCAAAGAATTTAGTGAAATTATCACTCTTAGTATTAAAGAATGTATCTCGATATCTCCTTCGACGATATAGTATTAACCTCCCCAATGAAGTCAGTATGTCATCCCCAACCGATGTCTCAATGATGTGATATTGTTTTCCCTAGTAAAATCAACCATGGCAGAAGTGTGAAATTCGAGCATTTTGTTTCCCCCGCTGAAGTCTGTGTGGTTTCCCCGGTGAAACTTAGAGGAAGATGTTATATTTCCATGTTTGTGTTAATTTAATGTTATTTGATCTTGTTCCTTACCAGTGAATTTAAGCTTTGAAATAGGAGTTTATTCCCTCGTTTGGTGCTTACTATCTTATGTAATTTCCATCCTGTTTGTGATTTAGCCGAGTATTGATTGTACCCATTTTCGGTCTTGTGTGTACCCCCCAGTGTCATATGTCTGTTTTGTCAGCATATACATGGTAACATTCACACTTTCATACCAGCATCATGCATAATCATTAATCATTTGCATTTTTTAATATCTTGTTGGTATATTTCCCTGTTTTGTAGAGTTGTATTACCCTCTCTCCAATAGAGTATTGATCTTAAGTAGAAAGTGTATATTCTTTCAACTTCCTCACTGAGTTATCCCTCGTGGAAGAATTTTGTTTCAGCCTTCTTTTCAGCTCGTTGTCTGGATGGAATGGGTTTCCCTCTTGAGTTTACTTCTCAGGAGATGTATTTTGGTTAACTGCTTCATTCCGGCTTATTTCTGTTTGGAGTGGGTACCCTCATCAATACTCTTATTTGGATTTCGGCAAGCTTTGAGCTTTAGTTTGAGAATGTGCATTTATTTTGCACAAAAAGATTTTATCTCCTCAGTATGAATTTATTGGCATTTCTCCAGGAGTTCCATCTCTTTCCACAGGAAGCCATATTTTCTTTCTTCAGAAAATCTTTATTGCAATTCCTTCTCATAGCAGCAAGTGGCAAGTCTCTTTATTTTAGCAACTTGTACTTCCCCCAGTGAATCTGATGGCTCCCAGAGAAGATTCAGATTTGTTACTCCAATGGATGGTAGCCTTGTCATTATGGAAGGTAGTTTGTTGTTGAGATTTTGTTACTCCAATGGATGGTAGCCTTGCCATTATGGAAGGTAGTTCGTTGTTGAGATTTTTGTTACTCCAATGGATGGTATCCTTGTCATTATGGAAGGTAGTTCATTGTTGAGATTTTGTTACTCCAATGGATGGTAGCCTTGTCATTATGGAAGGTAGTTCGTTGTTGAGATTTTGTTACTCCAACGGATGGTAGCCTTGTCATTATGGAAGGTAGTTCGTTGTTGATATTTTGTTACTCTAATGGATGGTAGCCTTGTCATTATGGAAGGTAGTTCGTTGTTGAGATTTTGTTACTTCAATGGATGGTAGCCTTGTCATTATGGAAGGTAGTTCGTTGTTGAGATTTTGTTACTCCAATGGGTGGTAGCCTTGTCATTATGGAAGGTAGTCCATTGTTGAGATCTTGTTACTCAAATGGATGGTAGCCTTGTCATTATGGAAGATAGTCCATTGTTGAGATCTTTTTCCGATGGATGGTAGCCTTGTCATTATGGAAGGTAGTTCGTCATTGAGATTTTGTTGCTCAGTAGAAGTTCATTTGTTCGTAGCCATGAGTACTGAATACATCTTCAAATTTACTGGTATTATCTAACCATTCCTTTCCCCGGTGGGTCAACATTACTTATTTTGCTACCCCCTCCGTGAGTTGGTAGTTCACAGTTATTTGTCGGTCATTGTTATCCTTCACTCTCTCCTCAAATTTTGAGTTGACGATGCTTTAGATCCTCTCTTGGGAATTACCCCAACAGAGTCTTGTCGTTTCTTCACCAGTGATTTATTTTCCTAGTCAAGTTCTCCTTTTGTTTCCTCTTTTACTTTTTACATCCTCAGTGGTGTCTTGCGTCCCTTTAGATTTTTTCATCTGCATTCATAATCATAAGCATTGCATGGTATCTTAGGGCCAAAAATAGGGTTTATTTTATATTTAAGTATCTGCAATCACGTCGACACAAAGATTTTAACCTTTGTATCTACGGATAGAAGACACTTAAATAAGGGCAGCTGTTGTACCCCAATTTCCCCCCCTAAGATCCCTTCATCATATCATATCAATTCAATCACAACAAGATCACATTAGGGTTTGGTTCTTCTCCCTATCTTTAGATTTTGCTCTAGGAGGAATCACCAAGCCTTGACTTGTATTTTATGATCATCTATGTTTTTTTATTGATTATCCTTTAACTAATAAATACAATGAGTGTTTGCCCCAATTGTTGATGTTGTAGGTAAAAGCACAATACATTCCATCAAGATTGATATAGGGATTCATGAGTTCATTTCCGTGCCTTCCTCAACAAAGCTTCATTGAGATTCAAGCTCATCATTAAAGTTTCTTTGAATTAATGTCGTGACAAAGTCTTTTATAACTCATCATGCCTCAAGTTGTCAAATTTAGTTCAAAAGTACAAGGGTTGATTGAAGAAGTTAGACCCAATTGGACAAATATTTGATTCATTGGTCACAAGTGCTTATCTCCCTCAATTTTCAAGATTTGAAAGTGGTTTTGGTTGATATGATTTCTCCTTATCATCCTAAACAACTTATATTCACATGACAAAGGTATTTGTGCAAGAAGGTTGGTCAAAATGGCAAAGGTTTCCCAAGGCATTTTCTTGCTCTAGGAGCTAGGGTTTTGAACTTCAAAGGGGTACATCTTGCTCATTTTTTGGTATTTTTGAGTGATTCCAAAGATATCCTTCTCTTAAAAGGGTTATTAACAACTCACTTCAAAATTTTCAGAGAAATTTTGTGTGGAAGAAACTTGATGGTGAAGTCCAGATGAACCTTCAAATTCCCTTTATGTGACTTCAAATGATCATAACTTAATCAATTTTTATCACCTTGAGCCTATTATTTTTCCAAAATGATCTTGAAGGTGTGAACTTCAACCTATATTTTATGTGAAAAGTGTGAAAGTGGATGGAAGATACCCTAAGGATGCAAAAGATTATAGGTCATTTCATGAATTTTTTCCAAGTTCAACAAGTCATAACTCAATCAATTTTTGGATATTTTGAATGGTTCAAATTCCAAAATGTCACTCAAGAGATCTACTTCTTACCATATTTTTTGGTCAAGAACAAATTTCAAGTGGAATGCCATGTTTAGATGCAAGACATTATAAGTCATTTTTGAAGAAAAACTTAAAAAATTTCTATGTATGGAAAGTGAGCCACTTTTTTCTCAACTTTGACTAATTACAACTTTCAGCTCAAACATCCATTTGATCCCATTCTTTTCACATTGTAAAGCTTGTAATCTCCTCTTTCTAAAGCTTCAAGAATCATGTCCTAAGACCCCTTGAGTTGAGAATGCCATTGGTTTGAATTTGACAATTTGAAACTGAATTTTTCACCAAGTCAGAAATTTGAAATTCTTGTTTTGGCTTCTAATCACAAAATTGTTGTGCGTTTTTATCCTAAAGATGTTTATTGAACTTCCAGAAGTGATTAGTGCATCAAAACGCAAGGTTTGGATGAGTTTTGATAAAAAAAATGAGTGACACTTTTCCCATGCTGCAGATTCACACGAATTCCCTCCAAAATTCATCATTCCACACGCTTGAGCATCCCATTTGATTCCCTATAAATAGAGGGTCATTCGTCATTCATTTCCTCAAACTTAGAAATCCAGAATCACCCTGCCATACTCTTTCTTGAACCCAATTTTCTGTAACTTCGAATCTATTCTTACAACTTTTTTCAATCATTTTTCTTTGTTAATTCACCTTCCTTAAACCTCACTGAAGCTAACATAAGAAGAATTAAGCTCTAAAACTCCCTGAATCGTGCTAGCCAAGTCTAGTTTCAGAGCTCTACAACTTCAATAGATAGATTCCTTCACCAATTCTCTCAAACTTTGATACTATTGTGAAGCTCTCATCATCCCGGTCCTAGTCATAACACTTTTTTTAACTGGAAGCACATTTTGACCATGAAATTTCAAATCCCTTTTCAAAACTTTTCTTCCAAATTGCTTGAGCTACAATTTATATGAATTTTTCGCGAAGGTATGGTTGTTTTCGTCTTGATGAGACAAAGTGAATGGCATAGGTATGAGCTTCTGATTTTATAGTTTGAGGGATCTATGTTTCCCGTTGGCTGGAGGTTGAAGATGACCAACGTGTCATCTTCCAACCAATGATGGCGTGCCATTTATTTTTTTTGAAAATCTGATTTTATACGTGATTCAATAATGATCATGATTTGCACAACACGTTTGATCCATTGGATCAGCTTACTAATGCGTTTTGACTCTCATCTATTGGTCCACATTTTTTTGACTTTATTTTATTTTCTGATTTTTATATTTAAATTGTTTTAAACTTCAAAAATTCATAGAAAATTATATTTCTCTCCAAAAAATCTAAAAAAATTATGGAAAATGATTTTTATTTTTTTCTTTCTGATTCTTATTTTTTAACAATTTTATTTAGTGTTTGGGTATTTTTTATAATTTTTCACTTTATTTTAAATGTTTTAAATGTTTAAAAATGCTTTTCTAAATTTTTAAATTCTGAAAAAAATAGGGAGGATCCAATGACATTTTGACAAATATTGGTCACCTTATTTATTTTTTATTTCTGACTTTGTTATTTTTTATAAGTTTTGGTTCATTTTACCTATTTCTTTTAATTTTAAAAATAGTTTCTGACTTTAAAAAATTACCAAAAATTTTATATAAATATTTGAACTCATTCCTGATTTTTCAATGGTCTTACTTATTTTTTCTTGATTAATTTGAATATAGTTGCTAATTTTATCTCTTATTTCCATTTTATAATCATTTTAAAAACCTTTTTTTTCTTTTATTTTAAACATAATTTTATTTTGTATATGTTCTGGCTGATCTTGGATTAAAATTTTGATCATAAACTTTATTAACATCATTGGATCCATGGTGTTGAGTCTAACTCCATAAAAATAGATGAATTATTTTAATAATAGTTTGATTAAATTTTTGGTTCAAATATGGTTTATTCATTTCCCCTTCTCTCTTCATTTTATCCCATTCTTATTGTACCAAATGTTATTGGAGCATGATTTATATATCATGTCTCAAAACATGAGGTGCATAGATTGCTATTGACCGACCTCAAAATAGGTGCTACTTCTATATATGTCCACTTACGATTGCTTAACATAGTGCTAAATTTTGTCCCGATTTGAGAAAATGATCATTCGTGGCCCAAACTTATGTTTGCAAGCCCAAGTATGTTAATTTGAACCCTTTGATCCAATAACCTTGAGATCTATTGTTAGGAGGCTTTGGTTATACCAATCCTCTAATAGAACTTCATCAATTTTGGTCAAAGTGGATCACTTAAACATCATTGATCATTAAGTGTTATCTTGATAATTCTTAAATGGATGATACACTTGACAAAAAGCAAATGCAACTTGTTGTTGAGAGGCTTTGGTTCTACCAATCCTCTAATGACTTCCATAATGCAAGTTTCAATATGGCCATCCAACTAACTACTAATTCCTAACAATTGACTTTATTTTTATGCTTTTATTTTATGCTTTTACTTTATGTACCATTTACTTTAGCATTTACATTTCATGATATTTTTTTATCTTTGCACACTTTAGCCTTTATCTTCATGTCATTTTTATTTTTCTCACTTGAGTCTCTCATTTTCTTTTTGAAGATACCTAATCATCAACTTGAACCCTAAAAGTTACTTGGACTACTTGGTTACTATCCTTGGTATTATGGAGTGACGGACTTCTTGGACTTAGGATTAGAAGCTATGGCCTACCTTGAGCATTTGTGACCTTGATTGTTATTTTGTCTGGAGTTCTTGGGGTTTACCCTAGGACATTGGGTTATTTGTTTGCTTTATGTGTAGGTTATTGTGATTACATACTTTGTCTATAATCTGGAATTCATCTATGTACAGCTGTTACTCTGCCTAATTTTTGTGAAGACTTAATACAATTAAAGCTTGGTATTCTAAAGAGGTTTATCAATTGTTTGCTTGGTTTTAAATCCAAAGGATGGAATTCTACATTGACTCATCGTGTCAAGTGTTGGCTTCTTGTTGGTTATATGGTCCTTCTCCGTAGCTTTTACTTTATGCTTTAGGATAGTCCCTCCATCTCCTCCCATCTTCTTTAATTTCAAAAATCTTATCCCTCCTTTTGAAAACTCTTATTGTTTTGAAACTTGAACCACTTTCATAATAAACTTGGACTTATGTCCATGCATTTTCAAAAAATATTTTCTTAATCAAACTTTAATCAATTTAATAATACTTTGACATGTTTGTGAAAGACTAAAAGTCAATCAATCTCATTCAAACCATTTTTCCATTTTGGCTTTTTGCTTTAAAATTTTTTCTCAAAAGATTAGACTCTTGTCAACTTTGTAGTGATGCGAGCTACTATACTTTTATGATATGTAGTGAAGTGAGATATTTTCCCCTTGGAAGTTGAGCGAGGCTTTGATGATTTCAAAATCCAAGCCATATCCTCCACTTTGAGATAACGCAAATTATCCTTTCTCATAATCGTGGGTAGTAAGTATGTTCTTCCATTCGGATATGATTATGACTTCTTGTCTCTTAAAATTAACCAACACACTTGTGTTTTAAAATTTTAAAAAAAGTGAACTACGAGTACCCTGATCCCCTATTGCATGGAAGGTGGTACGTAGGCACTAAAGGTTCCCAACCGCGGCGGGTGCAAAAATCATAAAAGAAAAAGACTTCTTTTCTCATCTCCACGGTCTATTTTTATACAACATTTTATAACCAAAATATACAGATTTTTCAAAGAGGTTCCTGCAGAGTACCGTAGATGTTTAGGGTGCTAATACCTTCCCTTTGCATAACCAACCCCTTACCTAGAATCTTTCCCCCCTATTTTGGATTATTCGCTCTTTTCCCATTCCTTTGGAAACAATAAAGCGTGGTGGGAATTTTTATTTTGATCTGTGCGGGTCAAGTCAATCTAATGGCTTAGTTTCAACATTTCTACTGCTACACCTTCCGACTTGTATGGGGAGGATAATTCTTATATACCCTGACTGAGGATAAAAGAGATGGATAACCTTCTGACTCGTCTGGGGAGGATAAATTTCGATTGATATCTGGTCTGGTTCCAGGTTTTGTAATAAATTTTTGGGGATAATGGTGGCTTCACTAGGGAGACTATAATCATGTTGGGGAAATAAACCCTGTTGACAGAGAAATATTCTGCTGAAGAAACAAACTCTCTTGGGGAATATTGAATTTTGTTAAAAATAAAAAATATGTAGGGGTTTTACAGTTTTCAAACTCAGTTGGGGAAGAGAACTTGTGAAGATTACTTTGTGGAGGTAATCTCATAGAAGTAGTTCTATGGGGATTTATGGACAGCTTGAACATTATCCCAACTCCTAGGATCTTAATTAAATGCTTATTCATGTTCTTATGCATATATTTGTTAATAGTTAATCATGTTTATATGCATATGTTCATTCAATTTTAGTCATTAGACGTTTTTGCAAGCAAAACAGAAAAAACAAAAAGTTTGAACTTTAAGGCATATTTGTATTGATAACTTGCCTATAAACAGACGTTTTTTATACAAAGAGACATAAATCCTAGTAAGAGGAAATTGTTGTGAAATGAAAAGAGTACAAGGTGAAAACAATATATATATATATATATATATATAGCTATGTGGAAATGATCTCGTTGGGTTCCAACTCTGCTATTGCCTCTATGTCTTTGAACATCTCATCCCTTGCTGTCGGAAGAAGTTGAATGAGTTGATATGTACTATTTGAAATTTTGAACTTGGTAATAAAGCTTGTTGTAAGTAATCCAACAGGACATAATCATACGCTTTTAATCCCTAAATTTTTCCTGGACCACCCTTTCGGCTTTTAATCATAAGCTTGTTGCAAATGGCCAAGGAGCAGCCATGATGTTCAAAGGTACTTGAGGCACATGAACTTTATCAGCATAGATATGGAACTTATGACAAGTTCTTGAGTGGTGATTACAGTCAATTTCCATGGTCGACCAACAGTAACCTGCTCTCAAGATTTTCTTAGTATGCCTGCTGGAGTGAGTACAAAAGATGCCTTCGTGCATGTCCTCCATAATCTTATCTACTTCCTTCTTGTCCATACAACGAAGCAAAGTCGAATCATGATTACGCCTGTACAAAATTCCATTGCTTAGGAAGAACTTAGCCGAGAACCTCCGTAAGAATTTCTTGTCATTAATAGATGCTCCTTAAGTGTATTCCTGAGCCTCAATATATCTTTTTACTTCATGAAACCAAGGCATCTCTTCTACTCCGTCAGTGTCAAGTTTATAGTAGTGTGCCGGTTCGTCGGACCTTTCAATGGTAATTCTGGGAGCCTTGTTGTCCCATCTGATCTTGAAAATGGATGACATGGTATCCAAGGCATCTACCAATTGATTTTCTTCCCTTGGGATATGCTCAAAGGTAATCTCTTCAAAGTACGGAATCAAGGTTAGCACGTGCTCTTGGTAAGGGATAAGATTCGGATGTTTCGTATCCCAATCTCCCTTAACTTGACTGATCACCAAGGCTGAACCCCCATATACGCTTAGGAATTTGATTCTTAAGTCAATAGCAACTTTAATACCCAATATGCACGCTTAGTACTCATCCATGTTGTTAGTACAATCAAAGCAAAGTCTAGCAGTGAAAGGTGCATGGCAATCTTGAGGAGAGATGATCACATCACTGATTCCATTGGCAAGTGCATTAGAAGCTCCATCAAAAACCATAGTCCATCGGGATCCTAGCTCAGGTCCTTCATACGGTCCAGGTTCTTCATAATCTATAATTAGCATGATGTTCTCATCCGGGAATTCGAAGTTCATAGATTGGTAGTCGTCTACTGCTTGATGTCCAAAATGATTTGTCAGTGCACTTCCTTTGATTGCTTTTTGAATGGTGTACTGAATATCGTATTCCGTTAAGATCATTTTCCACCGGGCTATTCTTCTGGAGAGAGTTGGCTTCTTAGTCGGCGAGCACCCATGCCAAAGCGCAACAAGTTTTCTCGAGCAGTGAATATCTTCTTTCATAGTCGATAAACTTTTTTCTAAGGTAGTATATTGCATTCTCTTTTCGACCAGACTCGTCATGTTGCCCCAGCATACACCCTATTGAATTCTCTAAAACTGTTAGGTACATGATTAGAAGTCTTCCTTCAACTGGTGGCATCATAACCAGATGTTCTTGTAAGTACTCCTTGATTTTATCAAAATCTGTTTGACATTGGTCATTCCACCTGACTACTTGATCTTTCTTCAACAACTTGAAGATTGGCTCACAAGTAGCAGTAAAATGAGAGATGAACCAGGCAATGTAGTTTAGTCAGTATAATAAACCTCTGACCTCCTTCTCAGTACGAGGAGCCATTATTTCTTGAATAGCTCTAACTTTTTCAGGATCGACTTCAATACCTTTACCACTAACGATGAAATTTAGGAGTTTTCCAGACCTCACCCCAAAGGTGCATTTATTTAGATTCAACCTTAGCTTTTATTTCTTCATCCTTTCAAACAACTTGTGTAGATGGTCAAGATGCTCTTCCTCAGTTTGTAACCTCGCTATCATATCATTGACATAGACTTCTATCTCATGATGAATCATGTCATGGAATAAAGCTACCATGGCACGTTAATAAGTTTGCCCTGCATTCTTCAACCCAAAAGGCATGACCTTGTAACAGAATATGCCCCACTATATGCCGAAGGTAGTTTTTTTCATGTCCTCAGGCGCCATCTTGATCTGTTTATAGCCTGAGAAACCATCCATGAAAGAGAATACCTTATGTAGAGCAGTGTTGTCAAACAAGACATCTATATGTGGAAGTGGGAAGTCATCTTTGGGGCTTGCCCTACTCATATCCTTGTAATCTACACATATATGTACCTTCCTGTCCTTCTTCGGTACCAAAATGACATTAGCAACCCATTAAGGATACAACATCACTGCTAAGAACCTTGCATTGAACTATTTCATGACATCAGCCTTGATCTTCTCTGACATATCAGGACGCATGTGATGAACCTTCTGCTTAATCAGAGAACAACCCTCTTTCATTGGCAGACGATAAACCATAATATTTGTATCGAGCCCTGACATGTCTTTATATGACTAAGAAAATACCTTAACATAGTTGTGCAACATCTGAATTAATCTATTCTTGAGATTGTCCTCCAGGTTGGCGCCAATCTTGACTTCCTTCTTATCTGTCACGAAACCCAAGTTTACCACTTAGACCGACTCTTCATGTGGTTGGATGGCCTTTTGTTCTTGAATTAAAAGTCTGGCGAGTTCTCCAAGTATCTCACAATCTTCCACACCTTCCTCTTTGGCTTGGTAGATCGGATTTTCAAAGTCATAGATGGTAATAGCAAGATCGTTATCAACGAGATCCAGAGTGGATGGAGATCTGTAGTGTAGTGTGTGAGTGTGTTTAAGAACACATAGCTATTTGAAAGTGCAATAAAGTAAAAGAAAGACAGAGAGCGTAAAATTTGTATGCAAAACGTCCAATGTTTTTCATTAAATGAAAATATGACATATGAAATGACAACCCTTAACAAATGGACCATTGTTCCCCAAGAAAGACACAAGGTTTAAAGATAAATTACATAACCAAATTTCTTAAGGTGATAAAACAAAAATAACTATTACTCCTGGTTGAAGGAGATTGGTACAAAGTCTTTAGTCTCCCAGTTGTTGAGTCCACCGCTGATGGTAGGGAATATCCAGTCGTACAGGTCACTGTCACTATCAGTGTCTTCTAGGGAATTGACTTTATTATTTCTAATACGGAAAGGTGGTCCTCTAGCACGAACACGTCGAACCTCCTTCTGAGATTTTGAAGAGAAACCCAAACCAAATTTGTTGGAATTGTAGGGGATATCGAGAAGCTATCCCCAAATAATGCAATCGCCTTCTTCTACAACAGCCTTAGCATCCTTTAGAGAGGCCATTCTTGGTGTGTCCTTGGAATCTTAGGAGTAGCAGGAGTAGCTTTAGCAACAGTAATTTTTGGAGCGACTACTTCAAATGTTTGGTAGGGAGTTTCAATGAATTCACCATACATTTCAACATATTTTAAAGAATTAAAATGGCTGACCATATATTCTTCGTCTCCGCGGACTGTGACAATCTTCCCTTTCACCGAATACTTCCTCTTTTGATGCAAAGTAGAGGTAACCGCACCTTCCCCATGAATCTAGAGGAGTTCGAGTAAAAATGAATAGGTCAGGCGGATATCTATTACATAAAAAGTGGAATTGAAAACCCGGGATCCCACCTTGATCGGAAGATTAACCTCTCTGTACCATCCTTGTTGACCCATCAAAGGCTCTTACAACAATATCGCTGGGTTTTAGCACCAACCCGTAACAGTCCAATCTATCCATAACACCTTTTGGTAATATATTCAGGGAGGAACCTGTATCAAATAAAACATGCGCCAAAGTAGTTCCCTAACACTCAATAGAGATATGCAGAGCCTTGTTATGATTCTTCCCCGCCGGAGTTAAGTCAACATCAAAAAAGCCTACACCAATATTAGCTGTTAGGCTTGCAACACAATTCTCAAACTGATCAGTAGAGGTATCATGTGGTACATGAGCATTCTTCAGGAATTTCAACAAAGCTTGGACATGTGCTTCGGAGCATAATAACAAAGACAACATGGATATTTTTGAGGGTGTCTGCCCCAGATGTTCGACTATTTTGTAGTCAATTTTACGAATGATCTTCAGTATTTCATCTATTTCTTGTTTTGAGGAGTCTTCAATTGTAACATATTTTAAGGGTGCCTCCATCTGGGCAGGCTCAATCACTTTCTCTTTGCCCCGAGTGTCAATAGGTGACCCAGTAGCAGGAATATGAACAAGTGTGGTGATAGTTTTTGGAGGAGAGATCTCTGGGGAGAAAATTCTTCCCGTTCGGGTAACTTTACTAGTTCCAACAATATTTTCGACATTGAGATTGGTAACTTCAAAATCTTCATCTTCGATAATTCATGGCTCTTGCTTAACACCATGATAATAAACTTCTGCCCCATAGTTCCAGGGTACAACCTTGTCAGAGGAATAGGGGACTGACCCCGGTGTAGTGATGATTAGGGGAGTCACCCTTGGTTCAGAAGAAATATTTACATGACCTCTAGAGGTGATCCTTATAAGGGTATTGGAAATGGTGATTATAGAAACATCTTCAAGTCTCAGTTCCTGGGATATACTTTCATGCAAACTCTTCATGGACGGATTTTTCTCGAACAAAATTTCATGGCTATCAATCAGGCGTTGAATACCCTTCTTCAGCCATATACACCCATTAGTTTGGGAAGTACAATGGAATCAGCCTTCAAGACAACCCGGAAATAATTTTACTCTTAACAAATTCTTCTTAATGATCATCAAGGGAGTGGTCAAGTCACTTATGGTGGAGACATAGAAAACATCGTCAATAGCATTAACACCTTTACCATGACCGGGCATGGGCGCGGTAATCACATTAGGGTCTCGGGAGGATCAAATTCAATTTCTTTTGCATCAATCATGTCTTGGATCTTGCTCTTTAGGGCCCAACAATTGTTCGTATCGTACCCAGGACTATTGGAATGATAGGCACACTTTGCATTTAGGTTGTATTTTGGAGATGAGGTATTGGGATTTTGAGGAGGATCCCGCGGTGTTATCAATTATGCTTTCAACAGATGTTGTAATGCTTGAGCCAATGGCATATTAATCCTGGTGAATTGTCTCTTCGGATCATCTGACCTAAGCTGATTTCCTGGTTATTATGGTCAAGCAGGCGTTGGATTAGAGATTAACACTGCCCCTACAGACTGCTGACGATCATTCTTACCACGGCTCCTCTGGCCATAAACAGTATTTGTATCTTTCTTTCCAATGAATGGTTTCTTCATAGTACTAAAGGATGCAACCATCTGAATCTTCCCCCTTTTGATACCACTTTCAACTTGTTCTCCAGTCAAAATCAGTTTAATAAACCCCGATGAAGAACTCCCAATCAGCAAATTAAAGAATGGACCTGTCAGGGTGCCCATGAACATGTCCACCAATTCTCGGTCAGTCAAAGGGGTTTTCACCCTTCCATCAAAATCTCTCCATTTTTGAGCATACACCTCAAAGCCTTTGTTCGATCCCATAGTCATACTCTATAATTTCACACGAGTTGGTGCAAGGTCAGCATTGTATTGGTATTGTTTGTAGAAGGCAGCAACCAAGTCCTCTCAATCACGAATATTAGTCCCCTCCAACTGGTAAAACCATTCCAACTGAGTACCGGTCAAACTCTCTTGAAAGAAGTGGACCCACAATTTTTGATCAGTAGTATGGGGTTGAATCCTTCATACGTATGACCTCAAATGGAGTTTGGGACAAGAGACCCCATGATATTTAGCAAAGACAGGTACCTTAAACTTATAGGGGATGATTACCCCTGGGATTAAGCCTAGGTCTCCAAAGTCCAACACATGCACTTTTTGAATTTCCACGGCTTTAAGTCGGTCTTCTTGCTGCTTGTATTTGTCATCCAACGGAGGGTACTGCTCATCGGAATAGTCTTCATTCTCAGAAATCAGGTTATTTCCATCCCCAGCCCTGGTGCTTCTAACATCCTCTTCTTGATTGTCTTCTTCCTCAGAGTAAATCTCTTCTACTTGAGCCAGTCGGGTAGGACCTTTGAACCTTCTCCCCATGTTAAGGATAACAGCTTGTTTCTTAGTTTTCTTCTTCGTGACGAGGAGCACCATTATCTTTTGTTATCCTTTGGCTAGGTTCAGGAGAGTCTCTTGAAACTGTGTGTGTTGAGTTTGCAGTTCTTTGACGGTTTACTCAAGGGACATCTTATACTGAAATAAACAGTAAATAGATGAGGAAACCTGTATAGGAAAACATGCTTATGAAATGATGCATGATATGTGGATGCAATGTTTTCAAGGACTTTAAAATGTTTAAATTTGCTAGCCAAAAAGGAAACAAAAACAAATATTGCATTAATAAGTTTAAAAATTACAAATTCCTCTTGGGCTTACAATAAAAAAGAAAAAGGATTTAAAGAGATAACAAAATGAACTCCTAAAATATAAGAAACCAAGTCTCCCACGGACGCTTCCTCTTCGTGTCGATGTAGGTGTTATACCCTAAAATTTACCCTCCCTTTCCTTTAAAAAATTCTCTTCTAGGGTTTCTCAAATGTTCAAAGCTTTTCAGACCTCTAAACATGACAATTAATTCGCCAAAGGTTCAAGTTTGCAAATGCTCAAAGTTTCTTCTGTCCACTGGTTATGTACTAGGGTTTTTGAGTGTGTGACACCTGATGTGATCAAGAGTCGCGAAGCTTTATCTTCTTTTCATCATATAAGTCATCTTTGCTCAAGGGTTTCTCCCTCATGTCTAAGAGGAATTAAGGTTTCGAGTTTGAGACGTCATTGGTCGGAATTAGGGTTTCTATGGCTTGTAATGGCTTTCATCTTGACTCAAGTTTGAATTAGCTAGTTCTTTAATAACCTTGGTTTATAGCGCTAAGTGGATCAGGTTTCTCATCTGTGGTGAACAAGTTTGTTGATTCATCAATGACAGTTTATCAAATGTTCGTGTCAAGATTTCTCTATCTTTTAAGTTTTATCTTTATTCTTAAGGATACCCTCATGGATTGAGCTAATGGATTAAGGTCTCATCAAGTTTTCATCAGTTAAATTGGTGCTTCAAATGTGAGAAGATTTTGGTTAATGGATTCTGGTGAGTCATTGATCAAGATTCAAGTTCGTTAATTCAAGAGTGAAAAATGTTAAGATTCATCGTGTGAAATTTCTTGGAGTTCATAGTTTATAGCATTCATTACACCATTTCAAGTTCACTATCTCACGTTCACAATCCATTCAAAGTTCTAAAGATACAATTCTCATGCCTACCATGGCCATTTTGTTTAGGCAACCAAGTGGGTGAAACCCTAAGGGTGCTTGTGTGCAATGTGTTGTCATTTTACATGCATTTTTGTCTTGCATTAGGCCATGCTATTTGTTTGATTTTTTGTCTTATCATACAAACCCTAATTTACTAAACATGTATATAATACTATAAATTGCGTAAAGTAGATCTAAGCTATTACAACAATATTATGGGAGGGGGGATACAAGTTTTGAATAGGGGATATTTGCACAAAATAAAACCCTAATTCACTATTACAACCCAATTGAATTTATTGTACAATAAATAAATAAATACACAATATTTAAATATGAAATAAAATGTATGTATGCAAAAATATTTTTGTATTTATTTTTATGTATGTGAAAAATAAATTATTTAAGTCCTAAAAATAAGAAAAAATATTGTGATTATTTTTGAAAGGGTGAAAAACCCTAATTTTTGTTTAAAAGGAAATATATTCTATATTATTCATTTTGTTCATTCTTGTTCAAGAAAAATAATAATAATATGTACAAAATGTTAAAAAATTGAAATATGTATGAAAATAATCTTTTAAATGTGAAAAATAATAAAATAAAAATGAATGATATTTTTATATTATTTACAAGCTATTTTAAGAAAATGAATTCTATTTATTAAAATAAAACTATTTTTATATGCAAAAAAATAAGATAAAAAATAAAATAAAATGCAAAAAATTAAGAAAATATTTTTGAGATTTTTTAATGTTCAGAAAAAAAATAATAAAGTCAAAAATATAAAATATGCAAGAAAATACAAAAATATAAAAATAATAAGTCACGGGGGTGCAAAAGTAAAATGGGGGGTATGGAAAGCAGCAGGCCCAAGGCGCCAGGCCCAACCAGCCTTCGTCCCTGACCTTCAGCCAACGTTCAAACGCCCGTTTCTGTGCTTCAACCTGTAACTCTTACATACGTGCACAAAAACAAAATCTTGTAGCATTTTTTATCACGATTTCAATGATATAAGATTTGAAACCTAACTCTAAGAAACCAGGGAGAATTTCAGTGGCCCTAATTCCTGACCTAATTTTTTCATGAACTTCAACAGTCAAATACTCTTAGGTCAGTTAATAGAAATGGCAAATATGCATATGTACAACTTAAGCAAGTTAAGGACTACATTTTTGCTTCACAAATCAAAGCCTAAGGATTCCTAAATATAGAGATAGAACTTTGAAAAATACGTTGTTCAGTTGAGTTTGGATATGGCAATGTGGGAACTTTGAGTGAGGCCTGAGGATCGTGTGAGATTCCTTGAAGTTCCCTCAAGTTTCTCCAATGCTCAACTTGCCTTGTAGATGCTTGAATCTCCTTGTAGAAGTCAACCTACAAACCTCCAAAATGAAAATGGTGATCCTTGAAACAGGGGTTACAGTTGCAAGACAAAGGCCTGGATAGCTTAGGTAGGATGTATGTAAAGTGTTTGAAGTCTTAAAATGAGAAACACACGAGCCAATGTTGATTTGGCAAGGGTTCTGCAGATGATGCCCTGTTTGGGAAGAAAAATGTGATTTTGATGTTTGAGAGTGTTTGGGATGCTATGGATTCGTGCTTAGGCTTGTTACAAAGTTCTGAAGTTGTTTCAAATGATGCCAAGGCTTGCCTTTATCAGATGGATGAGTTGTATTGACTTTTGCAAGTTTCTTGCTTTTGAAGAAAAGTTGAAGTGACAATGCCCAAGGTGTTGTACTTGCTAGTTCTAGGGCTGCAAGGAGTTGGTATGCTTTGCCTGATAATTTTGGACGTTGCTTGTGACAAAGAAACAGTTTCAATGCTCAAGGATAGCAAAGTTGTAAAAAGTTTGCTTTATCAAAGTAGTATTATGAACTTTATGCCATTTTTAGATTAATTCATTGTACAATGCTCCAAAGATCAAAATAAAGCCATTGTACACTGAATTAGCATTCAATTATGGAGTGTAGAAAGGATTATGACCTGTAATGCCAAGTACAAGCATGCTAGGGCAGATTTGTAACTTGAACCATTGTGAAAATGCCTTGAACAAAAGTGATAAATTGCCATTTTCCCTTCTTCGATTCTCCCTAACCATAAATGATCTTGGAGAGTTCTTGGACATTTTGGAAAGCTTGTAACATGCTCTAAATCCATCTTTGAAATGTAGTTTGAGATTCCTCTTGGAACTAGGTGAAAATTTTCTATGAAGTTAGGTCAAAAATCTGCCTAAACTAGGGCAAATTTTCACAAAGTTAAAAAGTTTATGGACCCCTTTTCACAAAATCATAAATTAAGATCCAAGCATCTTTTTGGAAAACTTTGTGAATAAAAGTTGTAGATTTCATGGAAGACTACAACTTTCATGTTGGATGTTTTGTTTGAATCCAATTGCATCATGGTGAAAAAGTTATGGAAAGTTGGGAAAAAATAAGAAATTTCCATAACTTAGAAAAATTCTAAGTTATGAAAGTTTTCAAATTAAAACCCTAATTTTCAAAATTAGGTTTCTTGGTCAACATGTTTCACATTTTGACACATCTTGATGAATTATGACCTTTGGCACTTGATTTTGACCAAAAAGTCAAAGTTTGACTTTTCAATGTACATTTGATTTTTGATCAATTGACTGCATAATTCATCTGTCAATCCTATGCATTTGAGATCTTTTGAACTATGTGATTAGGTCAAGATGATGCTATTGAGTCCTTGAAATCATTCTTGAACCCAATTGGTCATTCGCTAGGTTAAAAATCAGAAATTTCCCTTTCTCAGTCAAAACCCTAATTTTGACCATTTTGCCCTTTTGATGATCTGATCAAATTTTTTGAGGAGTTGTGATCCAAACTTGATCAAATGGTACATAGGAGCCTATAATGTTGTTGTGGATCAAAAATTATGAAGTTTGACTGTAAATTGGCCATGGTTGACTTTTCCCCCAATGCAATTGATTTTTAAGTCAACTGTCCAATTGACTGGGCAAAAATGTGACTCAAGGCTTGAAGCTTGGTATGAGCAATCTTAGGGGTCCAAGATGGTGTATGAAAGTCACATGAAGCATTGATGGTCCAAAAATCCTTGTGCAAACTCAAACCCTAATTTCAGGTTATCAGTGCAAGGAGATGTCTTGAGCTGAGCAAACCCTAATCTTGTCTTGAGTTCAAGAAGTCTTGTGAGGAAAATCTTGATAAAATGAGAGGGAAAATTTTGGGGTACAACAGCTTCCCCTGTTCAATCTTCTTGAACCCGAAGAGTTAGATTGGTGAGTTTTTTCGTTTGTGACTCGAAGGTAAAAGATGATTGGACACTAGAGTGCCCGTAAATTTGCACTCGTCAAAGTGTAATTGAGAGAATGGGCTTAAATATGCCATTTGGAAAGGTGATAGAATATTGTTGGAGATAGGCTTAAAGATGCCATCCAAGAATGTTTGTTGATCTGTAAGTTGTAAGTCAAAAGAATGAGTATCAGAATGGTGTCCGTATTTGGAACGTATCTGAACTGTATCTGGAGACTGAATCTGTATGAGCAATGGAATGACATTCGTGTCTGGAGCGTATCCGAGATGTAACTACAGTTGAATCTGAATGAATAGCAGAATAACTTCCGTGTCTGGAGCATATCTGTATTATATCTGAATCTAAAATTTGAATAAGCGACAGAATGGCATTCGTGCCTGCAGCATCTCTGGGCTGGGAAAAAAGTCAGAATAAGTGACAAAATGGCAATCGTGGCGAGCGTATTTGAACTGTATATTGATCTAAAACTAAATAAGGGCCAGAATGGCATCCGTGTCTAGAGCGTATCTGAACTAGAATCTGAACGAGTAACAGAATGACTTCCGTGTATGGAGTGTATCTGTACTATATCATGATTGTTGAATAAGATATCTGAATAAGTGACAGAATAACTTCCGTGTCTGGAGCGTATTTGAACTGTATCTTTACCTTGAATTCTGAATGAGTAATAGAATGACTTCTGCATCTGGAGTGTATCTTTACTGTATCTGAAATCTTTGAATATTGTTAAAAGTAGCTATTAATCTTATCCTAAAAAAGGTAAAATGTTAGCTGAAACACAAAGTTATGTTGCATGAAATGTATGATGCAGTAATTGTGTTTTGTCAATGTTTATGAAATATGAATGTAATGTATGCGCATGTAAGCTGATTCGCTGTTTTGCTGAGGAAAATAAATCTTTGACGACTGGGGATAATAAAATCCTTAACTGCTGCCAGAGATTCAAAATCTTTGATTGTTGAGGTTGAGAAATCCTTGGCGACTGTTGGGGATAATAAATCCTTGATGATTTTCCTGGGGATATAGGGATCTTTCAAGTCTTAAAGCTGGAGTATTGACAAAAAATTCTGTTGTGAGAGTAATGGCATGTACTGCCTGAGTAATCCGCTTGGGGAATCCAGAGAACTTTGCTGACGTCTACTGGGGATCTTACAAAGGGAAACCTTGTTCTGCTGGGAAATAGAGAAAACTCTGATGACTTCTGTGGGGAATTAAGAATGAGAATCTTCATTCTGGAGACCTCACTGGGGAATAATAAGACTCTATGGGGAAGAAGGCTTACTGTTGGGGAGTAAGTTTAGGAGTTTGGGTTGTATGCCACTCTACTGGGGAATCAACCTAGGTTGGGGAGAAACAAAAGTTAACTGTTATCTGGTTGCTTTTCAGACTTCAAGACAACCTGTTGGGGAATTTGGAGAAAACTGCATGGTCTCCACTGGGGATTGGTAGTTGTAAATTTTGACTCGACTAGGGAATAAGGTTTCATTTCCACTGAGAATCTGTAGTTCAAAGTCTTGGCTCCGCTGGGGATTAGGAGTTTGAAGTTTTAACTCTGGCGGTGATTAAGGGTTTGAAATTTTAGCTCCGCTGGGGATCTAAATGATGTACTGTAGGGATTACTCATGGAATAGCCGAAAGACATTCTCCTATCCTCTCAACCAGTCAGTAATTGTTCTTTTTCACTTTTGTCTATTTGTAAACAGTAATTATGTTCAAATGCATATGTTCATTAATGAATCATTGGACGTTTTTGCACATAAAACACAAGTGTAAAAAGAAAGAGCAAATAGTTTTCTGCACTTTAAAGAGATATCTTTGTATTTACTTTGAATAAGTGTTTTGTACAAAGGAGACAAACATCCTAGTAAGAAGATGGTGTCATAAAAAATGAGAAGAATTTATACAAAGAAAGATATCTATGTGTAAAAAATTCCATGGGGTCCCCATTCTACTATAGCCTTCGTAACTCCGAATATCTTGTCCATTCGTTGCTTTGTCCGAAGATGATTGGATTGATCAGAAGCTCCAGGTTTGTCAGTGAAGAGATTGCCCTTAAAGTGATCCGACGAGACATAGTCATACGCTTTAATTCCCTAACTTTTTCCTGGACCGCCCTTTCGGGTTTTTGATCCACTGGGAAACCCTTTTTTGCCCAAGTCGCCCTTTCGGGTTTTCAACTTGCCGGGTGTACAGATTTTTTTTATTTATCCCTAATTTTTACCTGAGCCGCCCTTTCGGGTTTTCGATTCACCGGGATGCCCTTTTTTTGCCTAGGTGTGTCAACCTAGCGGGTCATTTATGCGTAGTATCTTTTGACTATGTCTGCATTCGCAGGGTGCGGCAGGTCGTCACCATCCATGGTGGTTAAGATCATTTCCCCACCAGAAAAGATGTTCTTGATCACAAATGGTCCTTCATAAGTATGAGTCAATTTGCCCCTGGGTTCACTTTGTGGCAAGATAATGCGCTTGATCACAAGATCTCCAACTTGATACACTTGTCGTCTGACTTTCTTGTTGAAAGCCTTGATCATCTGTTTTTGATACGTCTGACCATGGTAAACAACAGTAAGTCTCTTCTCGTCAATTAAATTTAGCTGATCAAGTCGGGTTTGGATCCAATCCTCTTCACTCAAACCAGCATCTTTCATGATTCTCAAGGAGGGAATCTGAACCTCGATAGGTAAGACAACTTCCATGCCATAAACTAAAGAATAGGGTGTTGCCCCAGTTGATGTGCGTGCCGTGGTCCGGTACCCATGGAGAGCAAACGATAGCATTTCATGCCAGTCCTTGTAGGTGACTGTCATCTTTTGTATGATCTTCTTGATATTTTTGTTCGCAGCTTCGATAGAACCGTTCATCTTTGGCCGATAGGGAGATGAATTGTGATGTTGAATCTTGAACTGTTCGCACAGGGCAGTGATCATAGTATTGTTAAGGTTTGTACCATTGTCAGTGATGATCCTTTCGGGGATACCGTACCGGCAAATAAGGTTCTTCTTGATGAAGTAGGCAACAACATTCTTAGTAACGGAGGCAAAGGAAGCTGCTTCGACCCATTTTGTGAAATAATCAATGGCCACTAGAATAAAGCGGTGTCCATTGGATGATGTAGGCTTGATCTCTCCAATCATGTCGATTCCCTACATATCGAATGGCCAAGGAGTTGTTAAGACATTTAGAGGAACCGGGGGCACGTGTACCTTGTCTGCATAGATTTGACATTTATGACAAGTACGGGAGTGTTGATAGCAGTCAGCTTCCATGGTAGACCAGTAATAGCCTGCCCTTAGAATCTTCTTAGCCATCATATGCCCGCTAGAGTGAGTTTCGAAGGTACCTTCATGCAATTCAGCCATGATCCTTTCAGCTTCAAGCTTGTCCACACAACGGAGCAGAATAGAATCATGATTGCGCTTGTACAGGATACCATTACTTAGGAAGAACTTAGCTGAGAATATCCTTAAGAACTTTTTGTCATTGACTGTAGCTCCTTCAGGGTATTCTTGCGCCTCGAGATACCTTTTGACTTCATGAAACCATGGCTGGTCCACTACTTCTTCGGTATTAATCTCGTGACAGTGTGCATGTTCGTCCATTCGTTCAATTGTGATTTGGGAAGCCTCATTATCCCAGTTAAGTTTAAACATGGATGACATTGTAGCTAGAGCATCCGCTAGCTGATTTTCTTCTCGCGGGAAGTGCTCGAAGGTAATCTGCTCGAAATGTGGTAACAATGTCAAGACATGTTCTTTGTAAGGGATGAGGTTTGGATGCTTAGTGTCCCACTCTCCTTTGATCTGACTGATGACCAAAGCTGAGTCCCCAAACACAATCAATGATTTGATTCCCAAGTCTATGGCAGCCTTGAGTCCAAAGATGCAAGCTTCATACTCTGCCATGTTGTTCGTACAATTGAAGCAAAGTCTGGCGGTGAAAGGAGTATGGCAGCCTTCTGGGGAGATGAGTACTGCACCGATACCGTTGCCAAGTGCATTAGAGGCCCCATCAAAGTATATGGTCCATCGGGATCCTTGTTCAGGTCCATCATATGGTCTGAAATCTTCAATGTTGTCCAATGTCATGATGTCTTCGTCAGGGAAGTCGAACTTCATGGATTGGTAATCTTTGACAGCTTGATGAGCCAGATGGTCAGCTAGCACACTCCCCTTTATAGCTTTTTGAGTCGTGTACTGTATATCGTATTCTGTCAGAATAAGCTGCCATCTAGCTATCCTTCCAGACAAAGCAGGCTTCTCGAAGATGTACTTGATCGGATCCATCTTAGATATCAGCAAAGTGGTATGAGTCAACATATACTGCCTTAGCCGGCGAGCAGCCCATACCAAAGCGCATCAAGTTTTCTCGAGCAGTGAATATCTAGTTTCACAGTCGGTAAAATTTTTGCTAAGGTAATAAATGGCATGCTCTTTTCGGCCAGACTCGTCATGCTGCCCCAGTACGCACCCTATTGAGTTATCCAAAACGGTCAGATACATGATTAACGGTCTTCCTTCGACGGGTGGCATCAAGATAGGAGGTTCTAGAAAATACTCCTTGATTTTATTGAAAGCAATTTGACAGTCATCATTCCATTTAACTACCTGATCTTTCTTCAACAGCTTAAAGATTGGTTCACAAGTAGATGTTAGATGAGAAATGAACCTAGCAATGTAGTTTAGGCGTCCCAAGAAACCTCTGACCTCCTTCTCAGTGCGAGGAGCAGGCATTTCTTGTATAGCTTTGACTTTGGCAGGATCAACCTCGATGCCTTTGTTGCTGTCAATGAAACCCAAGAGTTTATCGGACCGTACTCCGAACGTGCACTTGTTAGGGTTCAATCTTAGCTTGTACTCCTTCAACCTGACAAACAGCTTTTGCAAGTGATCGAGGTGTTCTTCTTCAGTTTGTGAACGGGCTATCATGTCATCTACGTTGACCTATATCTCATGATGTATCATATCATGAAACAAAGCTACCATGGCGCGTTGATAGGTTGCCCCAACATTCTTCAGTCCGAATGGCATCACTTTGTAGCAGAACGTACCCCACTGTGTAACAAAAGTATTTTTCTCCATGTCCTCAGGGGCCATTTTCATCTGGTTATAGCCTGAGAATCCGTCCATGAAAGAAAAAACTTTATGCTGAGCTGTATTGTCAACCAGGATATCGATGTGCGTAAGTGGAAAGTCATCTTTAGGGTTGGCCCTGTTTAAGTCTCTATAATCCATGCACATTCTTACTTTGCCGTCCTTTTTAGGCACGGGCAAAATGTTAGCAACCCATTGTGGATAGGAGGTAACAACAAGAAATCCAGCATTGAACTGCTTCATAACTTCTGCTTTGATCTTTTCAGACATGCCAGGTCTCATGCGGCGGACCTTTTGCTTAACTGGTGGACAGTCTTCTCTTATGGGTAGACGGTGTACCACAATGTCTGTATCAAGTCCCGGCGTGTCTTCGTATGACCAGGCAAAGATCTCAACATATTCATGCAACAACTGAATTAAGCGCTCTTTGACACTTGGCTCTAGGTTGGCACCCACTCTGATTTACTTCTTGTCTTCCTCAGTACCCAAGTTGATTGTGTCTAACAGCTCCTCATGAGGCAAAATTTCTCTTTCCTCTTGTTGCAGAAGTCTAGCCAATTCCCCTGGAAACTCACAATCTTCCTCACCTTCGTATTCGGCTTGGTAGATCAGATCTTCAGAGTCACTGAAGGTTATAACAGTATCGTTACCCATGGGTTATGGAGTGGAAGGGTACCTGCATTTGTGAGTGTGGGTGTGTGTAAGGGAATAGCCATCTTAAAACAACAAAATGTAAAAGAAATACAATGAGCACAAAAGTTTTAAATATGAAAAGCGTCCATGATTCATTAAAATGACATATGAAAATGAAATAAGAACCTTACAAATGGACCTATGTGCCTCGGGTAAGACACAAGGTTGAAAAAGTACGAATTGTTTGTGAATTATTACAGATCCAACAGAAATGGAAAAGATAAATTACTGCGGTATGAAAGTAATCGGAACAAAGTCTTTTGCTTCCCAGTTGCACAGTCCTCCACCAATAGTAGGAAAAATCAAGTCTTCCAGGTTTCCCTCTTCATCACTGTCCTCTAGTGCATTAACCCCTTGATGGCTGATCTTCACAGGTGGCCCTCCGGCATGGGAGCAGCGCACGACCTTCTGAGCGGTTGAGGTGAATCCCAAGCCGAACTTGTCTGATTTGAAAGAAAAGTCGGGAAGCTGCCTCCAGATAGTGGATCCGCCTTCTTCCACTAATTCCCTTGCATCTTTTAGAGAAGACATCCGGGGTACAGGTCTTGTGATCACAGGAGCTGAGGACACTGCTTTAGTCGCCTCTACTTCTTCAGAAACTTCTTCAAAGTGTTGGAAAGGGGTCTCTATGAATTCGCCATCTAACTCCACATAACGGAAGGAATTCAGATGACTAATCATATATTCCTCTTCACCATGAACATTTATGATTTTCCCTTGGACAGGGTACTTTAGCATCTGATGCAAAGTCGAGGTGACCGCACCGGCGTTGTGAATCCTGGGACGTCCTAATAGGCAAGAGTAGGAAGGAAGGATGTCCATCACGTAGAATGTTGAATTGAACGTCTGGGTACCCACCTCGATCGGGATGTCCACCTCCCCATGGACCATCCTTTTAGAGCCATCAAATGCTCTTACAATTATATTGCTGGGTTTCAGGGTTAAGCCTTCACAATCAAATCTATCCAAGGCTTTCTTTGGCAAGACATTTAGAGATGATCCAGTATGAACCAAAACATGAGCTAGGGTGGTTCCCCTACACTCCACCGAGACATGTAGTGCATCGTTATGTTTTCTCCCCTTGGAGGTCAAGTCTGCATCGGAGAAACCCAGGCCATTGTCAGCTGTCAGACTGGCTACACACTCCTGGAATTGATCAGCCGAAGTCTCTTGCGGCACGTGCGTTGTCTTCAAAAACTTGACCAAAGCTTTGGCATGTGCCTCAGAGCACAGTAGCAGGGCTAACATAGAGATTTTGGAGGGGGTCTGCCCCAGTTGTTCAACAACATCATAATCACTTTTCTTAATGATCCTCAGAATCTCTTCCATCTCTTTCTGGGATGTTTCATGAATAACAAGTAATTGAGCCTTCATCAAGATAGGCTCCTCTTGAACATTCTTTCCTTTTTTCTCAGCAGCGGAAACCGGGATGGGAATTGTATTATCATTGTTGGCGGGTACACTTGCAGGTGTAATCACTGGCACAGCTGGAATCTTCAGAACGGGTCCAGAGTCTACCTTTGGTGGCACAATCTCTGGAGAAAAAATTCTTCCACTACGAGTAATTTTTCTTGTTCCAGCAATGTTACTGATATCAGAATTGTCTTCTTCAGAGCTCTCGTCTTCGGCAGTCTGTTCAATCTGTTTGACACCATGGTAGTAGATTTCTCCACCATAGTTCCATGGCACCATTTTATCTGATTTGTAAGGGGCTGGCCCGGGCATTGTTATCTTCAACGGAGTAGTCATAGGAGCGGATGTAATCCTAACGGGTTTTTTAGGAACCCTGGAAGGATTGGCGTATATGGTTATTATTGAAACTTCTGGAATGGAAATGGGTGAGACAGGAGCTTTCTCAAACAAACTTTCCTTGTTATCAATCAATTGTTGGATTCCTTTCTTCAACATATGACAGTCAAATGGGAAGGATAGGCAAGCATGGCAATCTTGGTCACAACCTGGGAACACCCCAGCTTTCAACAAATTTAGCTTGATGATTAGGAGAGGAGTTAACAGTTTATCAACAGTAGAAACAAACAGATCTTCTTCCACAGCACTAGCATTGTGTCCATGTCTCGGCATTGGAGCAGAGATAACATTAGGCTTTTCAGGAGATTCAAACTCAACTTCCTTTGCATCAATCAGATCTTGGATCTTGTTCTTCAGAGCCCAACAGTTGTTGGTGTCGTGCCCTTGACTTTCTGAATGGTAAGCACACCTAGAATTTGGATGGTAGTGTGGAGATGAAGTATTAGGATTTTTAGGGGCCTCTTTCAGCATGGCCAAATTCAACTTCAAGAGATGTGGTAGGACTTGAGCAGGAGTCATGTTTATCTTGGTGAATTGCCTTACAGGCCTTTCCACCCTTTGCTGGTTATTCCTCGGCTAATCATTTCTAGGCTGATTGTTTCTCGGCTAGTCTGAGGCAGACTTTTGAATCATAACGGCCCCCACAGTTGGTCGTCGTTCGGTTCTTCCCTGATTTCTTTGAGCATAGACAGCAGACACTTCCTTCTTACCAGTGAAGGGCTTTTTTGCAGCAGCAGAGGTAGACGCATCTTTCTGAATTTTCCCGCTTCTAATACCGGCTTCCACCCTCTCGCTAGTTAGAATTAACTCAGTGAAACCTACAGAGGAGCTTCCAATCAGGTGATTAAAGAAAGGACCTGACAGAGTCCCCAAGAACATGTCCACTAGCTTTCTTTCAGATAAAGGTGGTTGCACCCTTTCGGCCAAATCCCTCCATTTATGGGCATAGTCTTTGAACCCCTCATTGGTAGCCATAGCCATACTCTGTAGCTGAGTACGGGTTGGCGCCAAGTCGGCGTTGTATTGATACTGTTTATAGAAGGAGGCTGCCAAATCTTCCCAATTATGCACATCAGACCTCTCCAACTGGTAGAACCAATCCAGCTGCGTCCCCGATAAACTGTCCTGGAAAAAGTGAACCCACAGGTCTTTGTCAGAAGAATGTGGCTGAATTTTCCTAACATAAGATCGTAGGAGCATCTTGAGACAAGACAACGCATCATACTTAGCAAAAAGAGGCACCTTAAACTTAAGAGGGATTACAATACCAGATACCAACCCCAACTCCTCAAAGTCTAGCCCAGGTACTCTCTGTATCTCCATAGCAGCTAGACGCTCTTCCAAGTTCTTGTATTTGTCATCGGCCGGAGGGTATTGTTTCTCTAAGTAGTCCTCATCTTCCTCTTCTTTAGCTTCAGATTCAGATGGCACCGCAGTCTCTTTACCACTTTCTCTCTCTTTCCTCAGAGGTTGATGGAAAATCCAAAGTTCGTCTGGCTTGACCTTCAAACCTTCTGCCCAGGATAGCCACACCGGCTCGCTTCTTCTTCTTTTTCTCTTTTTCCTTCTCTAGTAGAGTCTTGAGCTCCTCCTGCCCCTTGGCCAAGGTCAGGAGTAGCTGTTGAAATTGTGAATTCTGAGCTTGTAAATCTTTGACCGTTTGTTCAATATCCATCTTGCTGAAATAAACAACAGAGAAATGAGGAAACTTGGTGTGAAGACCTGTTTATGCATATGATGAATGATATGTATTCATGTAATGCTTTCAAGGATTCAGAAAAATTCAAATTTGCGTTAAACAAAAAGGAACAAACATTATATTAATAAAATAGAATTTGTTTACATCAATGCCCCTAGGGCAAAATAGTACAAAATTCTAAGATAAGAAGACATTGCGCATCCTCTTTGGTGCAATGTAGGTGTTGAGAGTCTGCTCTTCGTGAATTTGACGAGCGAGTACCAAAACCTTTTTCTCGCTTGCGTAGAATTGGGCTTCAAAAGTATAGCATTCTCCCTTGAGCTATATCCAACTTCTTTGCAGATCTTCGAGTGATGTTGGCATGTCAGGATGTAGGAGGGTGTATTGAACCTCTCCTTCCATAACAGGCTCTATAATCACTGGGAGAATGGAGGGGTAAGGCATCATAAGACTTTGGGCGCGGGTTCGTACCCACTTGAGGTAAGGCTCAAGGGGGATGGAGTTCTTGTGTCCCAAGGTCTTACTGTCCACCTTGTTTGGCATCCTCCAAGCTCGGATGAACCTTTGTCGAAGTCCTTGATCGTCATTGTCGAAATCAAAAACCAAGTCTAGAATCAGCATGTCATGTGGGCCATCCCTTCGGGCATAACCAAACTGTATCAGAGCCAAGCAGGGGTTGTAGGTGATGCCTCCCCTAATGCCAAGTAGAGGGACATTAGGGAATTCCCCAGAACGGTCGATGATAATAACATTCTCTTTGGATCGAGAACACCAATGAATGTCTGAATGTGTAAGAGTCATCAATCGTTGTGACCACCTTAAACCTTGCTCATTCTTCAAGTCTGGTTAGGGAAGATGAGAAATAAACCATCTTGCCAGTATAGGGGCGCAACACATGAGAACACCTATTTTCCTCATTGTACGAGTGTGAAAAGAGTGTAAGATATCTCCAAGCAATGTAGGCACCGAATTACGTGACATGAAGATTTTGACAACACTCACATCTATGAGTTGGTTAGGATTAGGGAACAATATCATCCCATAGATGAGAAGATCTACAATCTCCTCAAAAGATTGTAAGTCCAAGGAGTTCCAACAGGTTTGGGCCTTCTCAAACAAGAATTTTGCCAAGAAGCCTTTGACACCACTTCTAGTTTCCCAATGGGCTGTGACATCATATGAGTGCAAGTGTAGGGCTTGAGCAATCTCTTCTGGCTTTGGATCTCTTTCCGTACTGTTGAAGGGTAGTTGATTGAGAATAGGGATCCTCAAGAGTTGAGAAAATTCATCCAAAGTGGGCACAAGCTTGTAATCAGGAAATGTGAAGCAGTGATTCAAAGGGTCAAAGAACTGGAAAAGAACTTTCATCATGTCTTCCTCTGTGTTGGAAGTGACTAAGTTGAGAAGACGACCATGCCTCTCGGTGAATGGAGAGTTCTCAGGAATCCTTGAATCTAGCTCCTTGAGTTGTGGAGGAATTCTTACAAGGTTGACTTGGATAGTTTTCCTGCGAAGTGATTCCATAACCTACAAAACAGGAACAAAGATGAAAATCCAAAATCCTTGAAATGGTTAGTGGATACATATGATGCTTTATGATGTCCATGATGTTATGTACAAGTATATATGTACAAGCAAATCACACAAGTTCCTAGTTTAGTCTTGCATGTAATTTCATAGGTAAGTACCCTCTTGAAGTTTAGTTGGATCAACCTGTCCTAGAAATAGTAATCGGGTTCTAAGGAGCTCAATATCACTGGATTGTTTCCTTGTTCATTGTTTCAATTCAGCCTCTTTACTGGCGACCAAAATAGTCCAAGGAACCAACCCTCAATGAGTGTAGTATCGAGTATCTACCAACTTCAGACTGCACCAAAGCCAGTTATCTCACTACATCCTAAAAGGCCAAGTTGGTCAAGTAAAGGTTCTAAAAGTTCGTTAGTGCTTCATGACATCACTCAGCGGCCCCGTATTCTCTTTGATTGACTCAAAGGATACTGGTACCTACAAATATGTCGCACTAACATAGCTATTTCTTAGACCGTGTCGGTATACCCCGCACAGTTTCCACAACGTATTGCTATTTACCTATGAATGTTTCCCAAATCCGGGTAGAGGATTCAAACCCAAACAATAGAACCAAAGTGTAAAGCAAACAAGGCAAACATGGTAAGCAAATAAAGGTGATCTAAAACCCTAAGGTAACCCCACTTTTATATTGTTCCCAATAGAGTCGCCAGTTCTGTGATACGGTGGGAGAACTGACTTGAGGTTTTGTGTTTCATCGCAAATGTTTTGGTTTAGCAAGAGTCACCACCGACTTTTATTTTATCCAAAAGGAAAGGTAAAAAAGCACAGGAAAGACCTTTGAGATGTTTTCTTGAGTTCGGGGGGTAGATTATGAAAAGGGAAGGTGTTAGCACCCTTTTCATCCATGGTTTTCCATGGGCTCTTAGTTACTTGTTTAGATCACTTGCTTTACTTTTCCAATTGTTTGAAATGGTGCTTTGTGTTTGGTGTGATTTTGAAAGTATTTTGAAAAGAGGCCATCGTTTAGGCAATCTTTGTAATGATTCTCGTTCGTAAGAGTGTATACAAAGATGTTTGTCTTTTGAAAAATGTTTCAATGTTTTGAAAGTTGTTCGAAAATGTTTTGAAATTGTGTGTGTTTGTTTGAAAATGATTTTTGAAACTGTGTGTGTTTGTTTGAAAATGGCAAGGATTGTTTGCAAATTGATCAAGTAACTAGAAGCATATCTACCTACTAAAAAGTCTTTCCTACACATTTTTATTCCTTTGACATTGTTGAGTTACCATTGCATTTGGTAAACAATCCTATCTTTGGATGTTAAACGGGACGGGCGTGGGTCATCGTATGACTATGATAGCAATGTTGCCAAGTATCTTTAGCATTTTGAGGGACTAAGATCATTTGTTTTTAGGCAACCTTGTCTAGCGTCATCGAGAAACTGTGATCTTTTTATTTGTTTTGTTTTGCCAAGATACCTAGCATGCCTACCAAGGCCATTTTGTTTAGGCAACCAAGTGGGTGAAACCCTAAGGGTGCTTGTGTGCAATGTGTTGTCATTTTACATGCATTTTTGTCTTACATTAGGTCATGTTATTTATTTGATTTTTTTGTCTTATCATACAAACCCTAATTTACTAAACATGTATATAATGCGATAAATTGCGTAAAGTAGATCTAAGCTATTATAACAATATTATGAAAGGGGGGGATACAAGTTTTGAATGGGGGATATTTGCATAAAAAAAACCCTAATTCACTATTACAACCCAATTGAATTTATTGTACAATAAATAAATAAATATACAATATTTAAATATGAAATAAAATGTATGTATGCAAAAATATTTTTGTATTTATTTTTATGTATGTGAAAAATAAATTATTTAAGTCCTAAAAATAAGAAAAAATATTGTGATTATTTTTGAAAGGGTGAAAACCCCTAATTTTTGTTTAAAAGAAAATATATTCTATATTATTCATTTTATTCATTCTTGTTCAAGAAAAATAATAATAATATGTACAAAATTTTAAAAAATTGAAATATGTATGAAAATAATATTTTAAAAGTGAAAAATAATAAAATAAAAATGTTTGATATTTTTATATTATTTACAAGCTATTTTAAGAAAATGAATTCTATTTATTAAAATAAAAGTATTTTTATATGCAAAAAAATAAGATAAAAAATAAAATAAAATGCAAAAAATTAAGAAAATATTTTTGAGATTTTTTAATGTTCAGAAAAAAATAATAAAGTCAAAAATATAAAATATGCAAGAAAATACAAAAATATAAAAATAATAAGTTAGGGGGGTGCAAAAGTAAAATGGGGGGTGTGGAAAGTAGCAGGCCCAAGGCGCCAGGCCCAACCAGCCTTCGTCCCTGACCTTCAGCCAACGTCCAAACGCGCTTTTCTGTGCTTCAACCTGTAACTCTTACATACGTGCACAAAAACAAAATCTGGCAACATAAAATTTGTAGCATTTTTTATCACGATTCCAATGATATAAGATTTGAAACCTAACTCTAAGAAACCAAGGAGAATTTCAGTGGCCCTAATTCCTGACCTAATTTTTTCATGAACTTCAACAGTCAAATACTCTTAGCTCAGTTAATGGAAATGACAAATATGCATATGTACAACTTAAGAAAGTTAAGGACTACATTTTTGCTTCACAAATCAAAGCCTAAGGATTCCTAAATAGAGAGATAGAACTTTGAAAAATACCTTGTTCATTTGAGTTTGGATATGGCAATGTGGGAACTTTGAGTGAGGCCTGAGGATCGTGTGAGCTTCCTTGAAGTTCCATCAAGCTTCTCCAATGCTTAGCTTGCCTTGTAGATGCTTGAATCTCTCTGTAGAAGTCAACCTGCAAACCTCCAAAATGAAAATGGTGATCCTTGAAACAGGGGTTACAATTGCAAGACAAAGGCCTGGATAGCTTAGGTAGGATGTATGTAAAGTGTTTGAAGTCTTAAAATGAGAAACGCACGAGCCAATGTTGATTTGGCAAGGGTTCTGCAGATGATGCCCTGTTTGGGCAGAAAAATGTGGTATTGGTGTTTGAGAGTGTTTGGAATGCTATGGATTCGTGCTTAGGCTTGTTACAAAGTTCTGAAGTTGTTTCAAATGATGCCAATGCTTGCCTTTATCAGATGGATGAGTTGTATTGACCTTTTCAAGTTTCTTGCTTTTGAAGAAAAGTTGAAGTGACAATGCCCAAGGTGCTGTACTTGCTAGTTCTAGGGCTGCAAGGAGTTGGTATGTTTTTCCTGATAACTGTGGACCTTGCTTGTGACAAAGAAACAGGTTCAATGCTTAAGGATAGCAAAGTTGTAAAAAGCTTGCTTTATCAAAGTAGTATTATGAACTTTATGCCATTTTTGGATTAATTCAATGTACAATGCTCCAAAGATCAAAATAAAGCCATTGTCCACTGAATTAGCATTCAATTATGGAGTGTAGAAAGGATTATGACCTGTAATGCCAAGTACAAGCATGCTAGGGAAGATTTGCAACTTGAACCATTGTGAAAATGCCTTGAACAAAAGTGATAAATTGCCATTTTCCCTTCTTCGAGTCTCCCTAACCATAAATGATCTTGGAGAGTTCTTGGACATTTTGGAAAGCTTGTAACATGATATACAATCCATATTTGAAATTCATATTGATATTCCTCTTGGAACTAGGTGAAAAGTTTCCATGAAGTTAGGTCAAAAATCTGCCTAAACTAGGGCAAATTTTCACAAAGTTAAAAAGTTTATGGACCCCTATTCACAAAATCATAACTTGAGATCCAAGCATCTTTTGGGAAAACTTTATGAATCAAAGTTGTAGATTTCATGGAGGAATACACCTTTCATGTTGGAAGTTTTGTTTGAATCCAATTTCATCATGGTGAAAAAGTTATGGAAAGTTGGGAAAAAATAAGAAATTTCCATAACTTAGAAAAATTCTAAGTTATGAAAAATTTCAAATTAAAACCCTAATTTTCAAAATTAGGTTTCTTGGTCAACAAGTTTCACATTTTGACACATCTTGATGAATTATGACCTTTGGCACTTGATTTTGACCAAAAAGTCAAAGTTTGACTTTTTAGTGTACAGTTGATTTTTGATCAGTTGATTGCAAATTTCATCTGTCAATCCTATGCATTTGAGATCTTTTGAACTATGTGATTAGGTCAAGATGATGCTATTGATTCCTTGAAATCATGCTTGAACCCAATTGGTCGTTGGCTAGGTTAAAAATTAGAAATTGCCCTTTCTCAGTCAAAACCCTAATTTTGACCATTTTGTCCTTTTGATGATCTGATCAAATTTCTCGAGGAGTTGTGATCCAAACTTGATCAAATGGTACATAGGAGCCTATAGTGTTGTTGTGGATCAAAAATTATGATGTTTGACTGTAAATTGGCCATGGTTGACTTTTTCCCCAATACAACTGATTTTTAGGTCAACTGTCCAATTGACTGGGCAAAAATGAGATTCATGGCTTGAAACTTGGTATGAGCAATCTTAGGGGTCCAAGATGGTGTATGAAAGTCACATGAAGCATTTATGGTCCAAAAATCCTTGTGCAAACTCAAACCCTAATTTCAGGTTATCAGTGCAAGGAGATGTCTTGAGCTGAGCAAACCCTAATCTTGTCTTGAGTCTAATAAGTCTTGTGAGGAAAATCTTGATAAAATGAGAGGGAAAATTTTGGGGTACAACACTCACCATTTTCAAAACCATAAATTCCTCAAAATAATTACAAGATTCAAATTCAAATTCAATTAAATTCAAGAAAAGAAGATTCAAATACATTTGAGGGCCTACTACATTTTTTTCTATTTTTCTATTACAAGACAAGGCAAAAGGGTGTCTTTATGCACAAGCTTCTTTCAAGTATCTCCAAGCTTCTCACCGTTTCTGTTTTGCACATGAAACAAAGAAAAAAGTTAGTTATCAAACAACTTGAAAAGAACAAAATTGCAAACAAATCACAACTCATCATTAAGGTAGTTTCAAGAATCAGAAAATAGGGTGTTTTTGTGTGCTAAGGCCTCAAACATTTAGTTCTATCATAGGCCAATATTATTGCAAATCACAAACTATGTTGGTTCACAATAGAGGAAAAGAAGCCCAATAGAATTTAAGCCCAACAGAATTTCAATTCAAACCCAACAGAAAATCAAACCTCATACAATGTTTTGTTTTATCATTGGCCTAGAAACATTACCTTGTTGAAATCACAAAAAAGAAGGTTTTGGTTCACAAAAAGGTAAAGAAAAGATAAGATAGAAATTAGAATTAACATCATGCTCCACGCAAACAAAGAGCCTCATGTGATTGTAATGTCAAAATCATGGGCTAAAAGTAAATGCAAAAAAAAACAAATGCTCTCGTGTACATAGAAGAGAGAAAAACTCAGCAAGCTAGCATCACAGAAAAATAGACAAAGTACCAAAATATGTATAAAGTTTATTAAAGCACAAAAGCAACATTACTGCAAATATCAAATCAAAACATTGTTCATAGTAAAAGAAGGAAGAAATTCAGAAAAGTACAACACCCAACAAGCAAACAGTATAACAAGTACATCCAGCAATGCCAATCCAACAAGAAACAAGTACAAAGTTGATTTGTGAACAATCAAGTCAAAGCTGAACATAGCAAAGTCAACATCAACATATCACAGAAAAACTGAGCAAAACAAATCATAGTATAAAACCGCAGCAACACTGTTTGCAAGGATGAGGATTTTTCCAGCAAAGAAAATATACAGAGTCATAAAATCGAACCAACACATAACCCTTTTCCAAAATTCAGTTCATCCAATATACAAACACAAACAAAACCCTTATTTTTTATCATCATTTTCACAAAACCCAAAACCCCTTCAGAAATTTGTGAAAGAAGAAGAAGAAAAAGGAACGAAATTACCGGTAAAAATATCGGAATCGTACGCTCTCTCTTCCTTTCCTTTCCGTATGCATTGTCACTGTAAAATCAAACGAATAAACAATTAAGCTCAAAAACAGATAAAAGAGAAACGAAATACAATGAAGAAAATGAAGGGAGACACCACAAAGCCAGCGAGAGAGGGATGAAGAGGAACACACTCGCTTTACAGCGAGAGGGAGATGAAGAGGAGCATGCTCGATGTACAGCGAGAGGAAGAAGAAGATAAAGGCGCTGCTTCCTCTCATGAGGCCAGGGTTCACAAACCCTTTATTCTAATTTTTGTTAAGTTATAATAGGTGGTTCTTGGGTCGACCCGATTCGGCCCAAGCCCATCATATATATTTTTTCTATTTTCAAACATGATGTCTTATCTTTTATATATTATTAGAGTTAGAATAATGTCAGGTTGAAGCATATGGCTCAGTGGTAAAGGCGTGGTGTAGTAGATGCAAGGACAGGGGTTGGAGTCCCCCTGAGGATTTTTTTTTAGTTTTCTTTACTTTTTATTTTTTGATCTTTTTTTTGGGCTTAAAGCTTCTTGGACTCAGCGCCACATCACACGCGCACCCCCTCCCTTGCTATTCATTACACAGGTCCAACACTCTTTGTTTTGTCATTTTTTATTTTACAAAAAAAAACCTAATGGGCCTAAAACCAATCAAACCAAACATTTTTTCTAACAAACACCCAAAATTTAAGTTTCACCCCTCCTAACTTATTTTATTTATTTTATTTTCTTTTTGTTCTTTTAGTTATTATTATTAATATTATTATAATATTTATTTTTTATTAATAAAAATCTCAAAAATATTTTATTTATTTACTAATATTAAATATACTCATATTTATTTCTTTTAGACTAAAAGAACAAAATATTTTCTTATCAAATTCATTTCCTTTTCTTAAAACTAATTAAATAAATAGATTTAGGTTTATTCTTATTATTTATTTAGAACTTAGGTTTCTTTTAATTAATTAGTTTCATGGATACTATTTCTAATGTAATTAAAACCACTTTCTACAAAACCTTAAAAAAATTGTTTTCTTTAAATTAATTTCTTTTACTAACTTAATTTTAATTTCCTTTTTTTTAGTTAATTATTTTATTTTAAGTTAATTAGGTTAAAACAAAAATTCATTCCTTATCCATTCATACTTGTACATGATATTCATTTCACTTCTTGTACATTATATTTACATTCGTTCTTGTACATTTATTCAATATGGTTGTAATAGATAATTAGTGAAATTCTGGCTTCAGATACTCAATGTCACGTCCAATGTTATGACACCGTATCTGACTTACTATATGACAGTAAATACAAAAGCAGTAAATAACACAGTCAATTGTTTACCCAGTTCAGTGTGCAACAACACCTACTCTGGGGGCTACCAAGCCAGGGAGAGAATCCACTATAAGAGATGTCAATTCAGGAATAAACCAACCAGTTTATCTCCTTCACTTAAGACCTACCCAATGCAATTCTAATCTAAGTACAACTTAAACCTGAGTTCCTACTCACTCCCCCTCAATCACAGCAGTGATACATAAACCAATTTGACTTAAGAATTGATGAAGACACTCTTCAAAACACACACTTGATTAAGCTTCACAGCTTGTTAATCAAGTAACACAATCACTCGTGCTTCACAGCTTTGAGTGATGTACACAACTAACTTGACTCTGCTTCACAGCTTTAGTCAAGTAACATTCAAACACTCTTGCTTCAAAGCTTTGAGTGCTACACAACCCTTACAATTGAAACCTATTCCAAGGCACTTATCACAATGATAATTGCTTGGAGTACAATAAACAAATCTATACAGATTACAAAATTGATCTTCTAATCAATCAGCAGGGATGTCTTGAAAAACCGCAGCTCTGTTGAATATATAGCAGCTGCAACTTCAGTTAGGGTTTCCAAAAACCTAGGGTTGATTCCGTTTGACCTAAAGACCAGGTCACAGTACTTTGTTGATCAGGTTAGGATTGAGCTAGGTTACTCCTCAGAAAACGCAGGATTCTGTTTAGAGGGGACTGAGTTATTTCCTGAAAAAACTCAGACTTATCCAATCCTGCAATCCCGTTAGTTCAGAACAGGATGTCATAACATCTGTTATGACATCTGAGAAAACCTGTCTACTGATTAGCAAAATGTGATCATTTTGCAAACATGCTCAAATACACACTTCTAAACATCAGTATTTGAATTACAATATTTTTCTGCACATGTACCTATTGAGTTAGTACAACCTGAACTAGAATGTTATGACATCAGTCATGACATTCACACATACACTTGGGATTTAACAAAAATGCAAGCCAATACCTAAACACCTACAAACTCCCCCTTTGGCAGATTTTTGGCTAAAGTCCCTAAACAATCAGAGATAGATAGATAGCAGCAGAAATAAGTGACAGCAGAAAAATATAGTGTCAAGTACTAATTAAGCAGTACCAAAAATATTCTCCCCCACTTTAGCCACAAATGGGCCAAAGATTACATGTTTATAAAGTTATACAGTTATCCAAAATAAAGAGATCAGCAGCACACTTCCAAACTCCACCAGCAACACCACCAAGTAGCAATCAACCTTCAAGCACTGTCATCAGACTCAGAGGAGCCAGTTTCTTCAATGTTGAGCTGTCCTTCAGCTTCTATACCTTCTTCCCTTCTGCTTTCTTCAGCTTCCTCCTTTTCTAGCCTGGCAATTAGAGCTTCTAGGGTCCTTTTTCTAGCATCCAGATCTTTGCAAGTTTCTTTTAAAACAGCTATGACATCTGATGTCTTGGACTGGATCTTTGCAGACGATGTCTCAACTGATGTTATGACAATGTCTGGAGCATGGGATCCCTGAAACAGTTTGTAGTGCAGGCCAAAGGCAGGGGCTCTTTTGCAGACTGTATCTCTTGCTACAAGGATGTCAGGGTATTGTGCAAGGATGATTCCACAAAGGAGGGAGGGAAAAGCAATTGGTCCTTTGACAGCATAACTGCCAGCATGCTTCAAGGTTTGTTCAAAGATGTACCTTCCATAGTCAAAGGCAGTCTTGGTTCCTACAGCATAGATAAATCTCCCCAATCCTGTGGAGATGGTTGATTTGTGATTTGTAGGCACCCAGTTTGCTGCACCTATTTTATGCAAGATGGCAAATTTCATGCTGAGTTTACTAGCATTCAGCTTCCCTTTCAATGGCCAGTACTTTACTTGCCTGGCAGTGATGGTCAAGCACACTTCATTGTCAGTTGCCTCTAGATCAGGACAGTCCTTATTTGTTCTTCCAAGAAACTTGTTGATTTCTGATGGAGAGAACTTGACCCTTCTTCCTCTAACAAACACACTCTCAAAATCAGCTGACCTCCCATCAGCACAATCATTGGACAGGTTCACTACAAACTCCTTAACCAGATTTTCATAACATTTGCTGAACTTCATCACTGTCTTCATTAGCCCAGCATTCCTGATCAGATCCATGATGTCTTTGCACTCCAAGGCATCATTGTTGAGTTCTCTCTCCAAGGCTATTCTCTTCAAGCAAACATACTTCCATCTGTTTGCATTATCAGGATGATGAAAGGAGATGTTGTCTGTTGGCACTTCAGGCACTCTAGCAATCTTGCTGGAGGGGAGCTTCCTTCTGATAGGAGTATTGTCAATGTCAATCTCAAATTCTGATTCATCATCAGAATCAGAAGTTTCAGGTTCTTTTCTTTTCTTGTAGATTGGTTGTCTAGCAGTCAGCACCTGTGCCTTCTTCCCTTTTGTCTGAATTTTCTCAGCCATCCCTTCAGCCTTGGATTTCTTAGTATCAGGTTTAACAGTCTCACTACTTTTTCTTTTCATCAATCTCCTAGCAATGCTAGGGTTCACATTAGCAATCAGTTCATTATCTGAGTAATCTTCATCCACATCAATGATAGGTGGATCAGCAGCCTTTTCAGAGGGATTCTGAATGTTGTCTTTTGGTGTCACAACATCCTCAGTGACATCTATATTTTCAGAACCTTCCACATTTGGACTTTCTGATTGATTCAAAGGGATAGAAATCCCCGGTACAGATTGGTTGCCACTCAGAATGCTAGTAACCAGTCTAGCAATAGCTTGGTGTACTTGAACTGTTCCTTCTTTATTAGGTATAGAAGATGAAGGAAGAGAAGAATTACCAGAGACTGTAGCTTGAGCTCTTCCTGCATGTCTGGTCCTGAGCTTCTTGACTCTGGCTGGGTTAGTTGCCATCTCCCTGAGAGGAGTGACCTCAAGTACTTCAGATTCTATGCATGTCGTGATTGCCCTAGAATCTTGATCAGATGAAGATGATGATGAGTGAGACGAAGCCGCCATGGTGGAAGACGATGTCTGAGACATTGTGTTTAACATTGAGTAATAGTAGCAGTTTGAGAAAACTCTTTGATTGGAAGGAGGAAACAGGTTGCAAGGATGAGAGAGGTAGGGAGTACAAGGGAGTCTCTTCAACTTCTTAAGGCTTTTGAAGGAATTGTGAATGAATATGATTAACCCACTGAATATAGACTTAATAGAATTAATCCCTTCAACCCTTGTTTTCAGCAAAACTAATTGCTATAATTTATCATGTTGGTGAATACCCAATCTGCCCCTCAAATTTGCAAGTTTATTTTCAACAAGCGCCTTGGTAGAGGAATCAGTCAGCTGAAGCTTAGAGAAGCTATGTTCTAGTTCAAATGACTTCTTCTCTTCAAAGTCAATAGGGTTCAAGGAGATGTTGAATGTTTTCAGATTATCACACCACAATGTCACAACATCTTGTGTAACATTGTACTTAGGTAGCATCTGTTTTGACCAGATGTTTTGAGAACAGAATTTATGAGACTTGTTCTTTGCCACATCACACATATTATCAGCCTGTAGTTTTGGAGTTCTTCTGACAGCTTCCATAGGAATAGCTCTTTTTATTCTTCCAAGCTTATGCTGCCACTGTTTCATCTCTTTTTCTTCTTTGATGATTTGACTCATAGTGGAGATATCAGTGTTCTCAGGCTGCCACACATAACAGTTATCTTTGGATTTGATTCCTCTCATTACAACATCTAGTTTTTCATTAACTACTAGACATTCAGATCTTGAGAAGTTGACCATGAATCCTAGATCACATAATTGACTGATGCTAATGAGATTAGTAGTCAATCCTTTTACCAGCAGTACCTTATTCAGACTTGGAACTCCAGGGTAGTCCAAATTACCAACTCCTTTGACTTCTCCTTTAGCACCATCTCCAAAGGTCACAAAACTGGTGGTGTGAGGCATAACATTATTGAGGAGATTTTTGAATCCAGTCATGTGTCTGGAACATCCACTGTCAAAGTACCAATCTTCCTTTGCAGAGATCTTCAGGGAAGTGTGAGCTATTAGTGCAGTAGCCTTTTTCTTCCATTGAGGAGTGTGTGGTACCCTTTTCGACTTAGGTTTGACATCTGAGTTCTGATTCGGATATCCATGTAATCTGAAGCAGAAGGGCTTTATGTGACCATATTTCCCACAATGATGACATCTCCATCTTTGGTACCTCTTCTTCATATGTCTCTGTCCCTGATGTTGAGAGTAATGTTGAGACATCCGTTTTGACATTTGCTTCCCGGTAACAAATTTCTTTGTTTCCACAAATCCTAGGCCAGATTTATTTCCCATATTTTGTCCAGCCTGAAGAATCTCTTCCAATTTGTCTGTTCCATTGGTCAACATCTTGACTGATTTGGTCATTTGATTCAGTTGTGAGTTCAGCAGTTGAACTTCTCCTTCTAAATGACTTATAGTTTCAAGATTTGCTCTCTTTTCAGCCTCCAGCTTTACAATGAGTTTTGATTGTTTCTCATTTTGCACACAGACTTCACCACTTCTGATACACAATTTCTTGTAGGTATCAGCCAGTTCCTCAAATGTCACTTCTTCATCACTGGTGTCACTTTCAGAAGTACAAACACTAGTTAGGGCAGTAACTAGTTTGGCAGATTCTTCTTCAGAGTTGCTTTCTGAATCATAGTCAGACCAGGTAACAGTCATTCCTTTCTTTTGCTTCTTAAGAAAGGTAGGACATTCAGCTCGAATATGTCCATATCCTTCACATCCATGGCATTGAATACCTCTGCCTTGGTTTCCCTTATCTTCTGACCTTGGTCTTCTGCTGTCAATGTCAGAAGGAATGTTATGAACATTAGACTTTGACTTTGGGTCCATTCTTTTGATGAGCCTGTTGAACTGTCTTCCAAGCATGGCAATGGCTTCTGATATGTTTTCTTCTTCATCTTCCTTGTATTCAACATCAGTGTTGGATACAAGTGCTATGCTTTTGTTCTTCTTGTCACCATTATCAGTGATCCCCATCTCAAAAGTCTGAAGAGACCCAATAAGTTCATCCACTTTTAACTTGCTAATGTCCTGGGCTTCCTCTATGGCAGTTACCTTCATTGCAAATCTTTTAGGCAAGGATCTGAGAATCTTCCTCACCAGTTTTTCTTCTGACATTTTTTCTCCCAGTGCTCCTGAGGTGTTGGCAATCTCCAAGATGTTCATGTGAAACTCATGAATGGTTTCATCTTCCATCATTTTTAGATTCTCAAACTTAGTGGTCAACATCTGAAGCCTTGACATTTTTACTTTGGAAGTGCCCTCATGAGTAGTTTTGAGAGTATCCCAAACTTCCTTGGCCAGTTCATATTGATGTACTAGTCTGAAGATGTTTCTATCTATTCCATTGAACAAGGCATTTAAAGCTTTTGAATTTCCCAGAGCTAACTCATCTTCTTCTTTACTCCAATCTTCCTCAGGCTTCAGACTGATTGTCCCATCTCTTTCAGTTATGGTGGGATGAATCCATCCTTTGTCAGCAGCTCTCCAAGCCTTTTTGTCCAGAGATTTTAGGAAGGCAATCATACGAGGTTTCCAGTAGTCATAATTAGTTCCATCCAGAATGGGTGTTCTATTTCCAAAAACTCCTTCTTTGTCCATAGTGCCAGAAAGTGATATCCCTAGATCTCACCCAGTAATACAGGCAGGGTGCCTGCTCTGATGCCAATTGAAATTCTGGCTTCAGATACTCAATGTCACGTCCAATGTTATGACACCGTATCTGACTTACTATATGACAGTAAATACAAAAGCAGTAAATAACACAGTCAATTGTTTACCCAGTTCAGTGTGCAACAACACCTACTCTGGGGGCTACCAAGCCAGGGAGAGAATCCACTATAAGAGATGTCAATTCAGGAATAAACCAACCAGTTTATCTCCTTCACTTAAGACCTACCCAATGCAATTCTAATCTAAGTACAACTTAAACCTGAGTTCCTACTCACTCCCCCTCAATCACAGCAGTGATACATAAACCAATTTGACTTAAGAATTGATGAAGACACTCTTCAAAACACACACTTGATTAAGCTTCACAGCTTGTTAATCAAGTAACACAATCACTCGTGCTTCACAGCTTTGAGTGATGTACACAACTAACTTGACTCTGCTTCACAGCTTTAGTCAAGTAACATTCAAACACTCTTGCTTCAAAGCTTTGAGTGCTACACAACCCTTACAATTGAAACCTATTCCAAGGCACTTATCACAATGATAATTGCTTGGAGTACAATAAACAAATCTATAAAGATTACAAAATTGATCTTCTAATCAATCAGCAGGGATGTCTTGAAAAACCGCAGCTCTGTTGAATATATAGCAGCTGCAACTTCAGTTAGGGTTTCCAAAAACCTAGGGTTGATTCCGTTTGACCTAAAGACCAGGTCACAGTACTTTGTTGATCAGGTTAGGATTGAGCTAGGTTACTCCTCAGAAAACGCAGGATTCTGTTTAGAGGGGACTGAGTTATTTCCTGAAAAAACTCAGACTTATCCAATCCTGCAATCCTGTTAGTTCAGAACAGGATGTCATAACATCTGTTATGACATCTGAGAAAACCTGTCTACTGATTAGCAAAATGTGATCATTTTGCAAACATGCTCAGATACACACTTCTAAACATCAGTATTTGAATTACAATATTTTTCTGCACATGTACCTATTGAGTTAGTACAACCTGAACTAGAATGTTATGACATCAGTCATGACATTCACACATACACTTGGGATTTAACAAAAATGCAAGCCAATACCTAAACACCTACAATTAGGGCTTTAATTTTCTTGCAATCCCCATTTGTAATTTGTATACCCAATTCCTAAATGATGTAATAGCGTAGGACATTTATCTTCCGCAATTTATCGCTTTCATATAAATGCTAGTAATTAGGGTTTGTATGGAAAAATAAAATCAACCTAGAAAATCCTAATCCAAGATAAACTCAAGCATGAAATACAATATACTTGCACACTTTGTAGCTCTAGGGTTTAACTTCATTTTGTTGCCTTAAAAATGGTCATGCTACGCATGTGAGACATCTTAGCAAAAACAATCAAAAATACAAGATCATAGTCCCTCGATGACGCTACAAATGTTGCCTTACAAATGATCTTAGTCTCTTAAGAAAAATGCTAAGGTATCTCACAACATTGCATCTTAAGACTATACGATGACCTACGCATGTCCCTTCACATCCAATGATAAGGCTTCTTATCAATCAATGGTAAAATAGAAATATCTAAAGGAGGAGGTAATGAACAAAGACTTCTTTAAGTAGGTAGAACATTCATAGTTTCTTGCTCACAACCATTTTCAAAACATCTTTCAAACACACCAACACTTTCAAATATGAAATATTTTCAAAAAGTCAAACACTTTGTATGCATAGAGACGAGAATCATTACAAAGTTTGCCTAAACAAAGGCGCTTTTCAAAAATACTTTCAAAACCCACCACAAACACATTTCAAACAAAGCAATTTCAAAAGTGATCTAGCAAGCAACTAAGAGCCCGTAGATAACTACGGATGAAAAGGGTGCTAACACCTTCCCTTTTCATAACCTACCCCCCGAACTCAAGAAAATTCTCAAAAGGTCTTTCTTGTTCTTTTCACCCTTTACTTTATTGGATAAAATAAAAGTCGGTGACGACTCTTGCTATATGCAACAATTACGATAAAACATAAAACAATCAAGTAAGTTCTCCTACCGTATTACAGAATTGGCGACTCTGTTGGGAATGACTTAAAAGTGGGCTTACCTTAGAGTTAGATCATATTTAATTGCTTTCATTTGTTTGATTTGTTTGCTTTACATTTATGGGTCCTTGTTTGAGTTTGTATCGATCCTCTACCCGGATCTGGGAACACCATTAGGTAAATGGCAAAGATTGTGGAGACTGTACGGCATAGACCGATATGGTTGAGACAATAGCTATGTTAGTGTGGCACATTTATGGGTACCGGTATCTCTTATGGAGAATTAAGGAGAATACATGGCCGATATGTGGTGTCATGAAGAACTAACTGACCTTAGAACCTTTAACTGAACAACTTGGCCATTAGGAATTAGTGAGATAGCCGACTTTGGTGCATTCTGAAGTTGGTTGATACTCGATACTTCACTCGTTGAGATATGACTCTTGGGATATTTCGGTTGTCAATGAAGAGGCTTGTGCTGAAACAATGCCCAATAGAGAAGGGATCAATGATATTGAGATCCCTAGAACCCGGTTACTTTCTAGGACAGGTTGAACCAACTACACTTCAAGAAGGTACTTACCTATGAACTCCATGCAAGCCTAAACCTAAGGACTTTTTTCTTTGCTTGTATATGTTTATTTGCACATAACATCATAACATCATACCATTGCATTTTGGCACTAATCATTTCAAGGACTTTGGGATTTATCTTTGTGCTGTTTTGTAGGACATGGCTTCCATGAGACGAAACACTATCCAAATCAACCTCATCAATGTGCCTCATCAACTCAAAGAATTATCATCAAGGGTTCCTAATGATTCTCTGTTCACCAAGAAGTATGGTCGTCTCATCAACTTGGTTACCACAAACTTTGAAGAAGATATGGTACATGTGCTTTTCCAATTCTTTGACCCTAAACACCATTGTTTTACCTCTCCAGATTACCAACTTGTGCCCACTATGGAAGAATTTTCTCAACTCTTTGGAGTCCCTATTCTTGATCAAATACCCTTCAACGGTATGGAAAGAGACCCAGGACCTGAGGAGATTTATCAAGCTCTATATTTGCAACGATCTGACGTTATGGCCAATTGGGAAACAAGAAGTGGTGTCAAAGGGTTTCTAGCCAAGTTTTTGTTGGAGAAGGCTCAAGATTTTTTAGATTCTTTGGATTCACAAGCCTTTGAATAAGTTTTGGCTCTTCTCATCTATGGGATAGTTCTATTTCCTAATCCTGACCAACTCATAGATGTGAACGCAGTCAAAAGTTTTCTATCTCGCAATCTGGTGCCTACTTTACTTGGGGATATCTTGCATTCTCTTCATTCTCGCACCATGAAGAGAAGAGTACTTCTTATGTGTTGCACTCCTTTGTTGGCTATGTGGTTTATTTCGCACCTACCTCGATCTGTTGTGAAGAATGAGCAAAGCATGAGATGGTCTAATAGATTGATTTCACTCATGCATTCTGATATTCATTGGTGTTCTCGATCCTTGGAGGACATTACTATTATTGACCTTTTTGGGGAATTCCCTAATGTCCCTCTACTTGGAATTAGGGGAGGTATCACCTACAATCCTTGTTTGTCTTTGCGACAGTTTGGGTATGCTAGGAGGGTTGGCCTTCATGATGTAATTGCCCAAGGAATTGCATTTGACTATGAGAGCGATGTCTAAGGTTATCGTCAGAGATTCATACGAGCTTGGGGCATGGTTAAAAAAGTTGATAGCAAGACGTTGGGGCATAAGAACTTCATTCTTTTGGAGCCTTATCTCAAGTGGGTGTAACTTGCGCCCAAAACCTCATGAAGCCATCCTACCTATCATCATGGAGCCTGTTGCCGAAGGAGATGTTCCATATACTGTCCTTTATCCTGATATGCCTACTTCTCTTGAAGATTTGAAAAGAGCTTAGATTCAGCTAAAGGGGGAGCGAGACACCTTTGAAGCCCAATTTTATGCAAGCGAGAAGAAGACGTTGGAGCTCACGAGACAACTTCATGATGAGAGGAGCCTGAATGCCTATATCGCTCCAAAGAGGAAGCATCCATAGGAAAATTGAGCCATTTTTATTGTATTTTAGTTCATTTTGTTTCTTTTGTTTCAACGTAAGCCCAAGAGGCATGTTGTAATCAATTTGAACTTATTAATACAATTAATGATTGTTCCTTTTTGTCTAAACAAATTTAAATCTTCTAAGTCCTTGAAATCATTTGCATACGCATTTTCATGCATCATAACATAAACAGGTTTTCCACAACAGGTTTCCTTATCTATCTACTGTTTATTTTAGTAAGATGGATATCGAGCAGACCATGAAAGATTTTCAAGCACATAATTCCCAGTTCCAAGAGACCTTGTTGACCCTGGCCAAGGGATAACAAGAGCTGATGACACTGTTGATGGCAAAAAAGAAGACTAAGAAGAAGGCCTTCATTAACATGGGAAAAGGTTTAAAGGCCTAGTCCGTCAGGTACAGATGATTGAAGAGTCATCCGAGGAAGACGAGAACCATAATGAAGAGGCAAGGAGCACTCGTGCTAGGGTTTCAAATGATCAAGCTTCCGAAGATAAAGATTACTTTGATTAGCAATATCCTCCGGCTGAGGATAAATACAAGCAGTTGGAGGATAAACTAAAGGCTATTGAAATTCAAGCCGTTCCTGGCTTAGATTTTGGTGATTTAGGCTTAGTACCCGGGGTCTTCATTCCCTATAAGTTCAAGATACTGGTCTTCGCCAAGTATGACAGGGTTTCTTGCTTGAAACTTCATCTAAGGTCTTATATGCGCAAGATACAGCCGCACACTACCGGCAAAAAGCTCTAGGTTCATTTCTTCCAAGAGAGTCTGGCTAGGACTCAACTAGAATGGTTCTATCAATTGGAAGGTTCCCGCATCCACACATGGGAAGATCTAGCCACTGCTTTTTATCATCAGTAACAATACAATGCCAATATGGAACCAACTAGAGTCCAACTTCAAGGTATGACAATGGGTACTAATGAGGGGTTTAAAGAGTACGCACAAAAATGGAGGGATCTTGCTGGTAGGGTCCAACCACCAATAATTGACAGAGAACTAGTTGATATGTAATTAACTGGCCCATTTTTCAACCTGTTTATTGGAAGTTCTTCGTCTGGTTTCACCGAGTTGATCCTAATTTGTGAAAGGGTAGAAAGTGGCATTAAGAGTGGGAAAATTCCCATGACATCTGCTTCCGCATCCAACACTGTAAAGAAGCCCTTCACTGGAAAGGAGGAAACAAATGTTGTGTATGAGGCAAGGGCCCATACCAAGAAGGATCACCGGCCCTCTATTAATGTTGTGTTAATCTCCAACCCTCCACCTGCTCAAAGGCAATCATTCAACAATCAACGATATGAATTTCCTCGAAGACAGTTCACGAGGATAAGCATGTCACTGTCCCAAGCCTTACAATATCTGTTAAAGGCCAACTCAGTGACATTGCGTGATCCACCATCCAATCCAAACATTTCATCACCTAAGTACAATCCAAATGCCAGGTGTGCATATCATTCAAACAGTCCTGGGCATGAGATCGATCAATGTTGGGCACTGAAAATCAAGATTCAAGATCTGATAGACAATAAAACAATTGAATTTGATTCACCTTCTACTCCAAATGTGATAACTGCACCAATTTCGAACCATGGCAAAGGTGGTAATGCAATTGATGATACTACTTTTGTTTCCTCCATTGACGATTTAACAACTCCATTAACTACTGTGAAGGATAATTTGCTGAGAGTCGGGGTGTTACCTGGCTGTTCTAAAGATTGTGTTTGCTATGATCAATAAGTAAATGGGTGCAAGCGGCTGAAGGAAGGTGTGCAACGCCTGATAAATAGCCACGAGATTCTATTTGAGAAGATTCCTACCATCAAAAGTTTAACCAACAAAGCTGAAGACCTTTTCATAATAACCATCTCCAACAAACCTCTTAGGATCTCCTCAAAGGGTCCTATTAGGATTTCAAATGAACCAACCATTTCTCCTTTAATAATAACTACCCCTGGGCCTATTCCCTACTCCTCCGACAAAGCGGTTCCATGAAACTATGGTGCCGAAGTTTATTATCATAGGATAATACAAGATTCTTGGATCAACGAAGACAAAGCTGATGTTACTAATATTGCAGGTTCTAGTAAAGTAACAAGAACAAAGAGGATCTTTTCCCCTGATATTTCACCACCCACTACTACAACAACTCTTGTCTGCATAACCAATGACAAGTCTAGTTCCAACACTAGAGGAAAAGAGAAAGAAGGTGAGCCTACTGGGATAAAGGCACCTACCAAAGATATTGATGCTGGAGAACCCTCCACTCGAGAGATGGAGGAAATCCTGAAAATCATAAAGAAGAGTGACTTCAAAATAGTTGAGCAACTGGGGTAAACCCCCTCCAAAATATCCATGTTGTCATTGTTACTCTGTTCAGACGCTCATGCCCAGGCTCTAATCAAGTTCTTTAAGAAATCCCATGTACCCCAAGAAACCACAGTTGACCAGTTCGAGAACTGTGTAGCAAGTTTAACGGCTGACAATGGATTAGGGTTCTCCAACGCTGATTTGACTCCTATGGGAAGGAACCACAACAAAGCCTTACATGTCTCTATTGAATGCAAGGGTACCACCATGGCTCATGTCCTAATTGATAATGGCTCATCTCTAAATGTGTTACCCAAAGGTTCTTTCACCGGCTAGATTGTGAAGGACTGGTATTGAAGCCAATCAATATTTTTGTAAGGGCTTTCGATGGGTCTAGAAGGATGGTGCATGGAGAGGTGGATCTCCCCATTAAAGTGGGATCAAAAATTTTCCACTCCACCTTTTATATAATGGACATACGTCCCGCCTACTCTTGTTTGCTTGGGCGCCCTTGGATCCATGGGGTAGGGGCAGTAACATCCACCCTTCATAAAAAATTAAAATATCCAGTCAAAGGGAAGATCGTTACTGTTTGCGGAAAATAAGAATTTATGGTGAGCCACCTCAATTCCTTCAAGTATATGGAAATGGATAGTGAGTTCATAGAAACTCTGTTCCAGACTTTTGAATTTGTTCCTCCTATGGTTGCTTCCACCAAAATCTCCTCTGACATATCAAAAGCTGATGAAGTTGTGCCAAGAATGGTTTCACTTAAAGATGCTTGTGCCATGGTCGAAGATGGAAGTTGTACTATCTGGGGACAACTCCCTGACATTCCATTTAAAGCATACAAATTTGGGTTAGGTTTCACCATCAAATCTCAGAAAGAGGTCATACGCGCTCGCGTGGGAAAACTACCTCTTCGCATCGGAAATCATGAAGTAAACACTGTGGAAGACTCTGGCGATGAATGCACTTTTGAAGAATGGGTCTACCCTAATAAAGCAAAGCTCAACAACTGACATGCAAAGGACTTCACTCCCATCTCCTTCAATAAGGAGTAATTTCTATTTACTATTTTCTGTCAATTCAAGAACTTTTGTCTGTAATCTTAATTCCAAAAAATGACTTTTAAGCTATGTTCCTTGCCCGGGACACTATGGTCCATTTGTTAAGGGTTTTGTTCATGTTCATTTATCATATGATCATTTAATATAAACCATTGGACCTTTTGCATTCAAATTTTGTGTTCATTGTCTTTCTTTTTTTGCATTTTTTAATAGCCATGTATCTTACATGCAAACACACACACACACACACACACACACACACACACACACAACTAAAAAAAAGACATTTGAGAAAAAGTTTTTACATCGGGTATCAAAATAGGTGATGTAAAAAATACAATTAACAAACTTTTTACATCAGGTATTTATTTGCAATGATATAAAAAATAAGGGAAAATTTTTTTTCGTCACCTATTACATCGGGCAATCTCATCCACCGATGTAAAAGATTTCCAGAAAAAAAACACGGTGGCATTTTTGTAAATAAGAAACAAGGTGACAAAAACGTAAAAAAAATATAAGCAATATATTACATCGGTTTAAATAAAAACCGATGTAAAAAATGATAGCTTGAATTAATATATAAAATATATTAAAAAATCATAAAAAATGCGTGTAAAAAAAAAAGCAAGATATTACATCGGTTGGTCTTTCCACCGATGTAAAAAATGATAGCTTGAATTAATATTTAAAATATATTAAAAAATCATAAAAACGCGTGTAAAAAAAAAGGAAGATATTACATCGGTTGGGACTTTCCACCGATGTAATAGCCATAGCTTGAATTAATATTTAAAATGTATTAAAAAATCATAAGAACGCGTGTAAAAAAAAAAAGCAAAATATTACATCGGTGGGACTTTCCACCGATGTAATAGCCAAACGCGTGTAAAAAAAAAAGCAAAATATTAAATCGGTGGGACTTTCCACCGATGTAATAGCCCAACCCCTTGTATCGGTTGGAAGGTCCACCGATGTAAAAAAGTATAAATTTTTTTTTCTTTTATTCGCGAACACTGTACAGCTACGCCCCATTTTCCATTAGACGACCCATTCTCCGACCCATTTTTCCACGACGCCTACCGCTGCCAACACCTTCGCCGCCAACACCGTTTCCGCGACGCCTACCGCCTCTAACACCCAACACCGTCAACGGCTCACCGTCGCCGCCCGATTCATCGCTGTTTCACAATACACACCGCCACCTCACAATACACACCGCCACTCCATCTTCTTTCTTCAGCGCCAATTTTTCAAGGGCTCCTCTATCGCTCCTCTTCTCTGCCATTTGTCATCGTCTCTTCATCGTTCCTTTGTTCGAGTGCTCATTTGCGGTTCCTCTTCTCTTCCAATTGTTCAAGGTAAAATTTGGTTATTCTTTTATCTTTTTAATTTCAATTTTTGTTTGATTTTGTTGTTAAGAAAGATTGATTCATTGTTTGAAAATTCTATGTAGGTTAAATTTCATGTATTAGCTAGAAAGAAATTTTGGATTTATTCTATTTCAAGGGTTTGTGTTTTGGTTGTACTTTGTAGTAATGTGCTTCTTTCTATTATTTTACTTCTCTTTAAGTGTTTGAAGAAATGTTCAACAATATGAAAGATTGTTTTTTGTCTTAGTGCTCACTATGTGTTTGAATAAATGTCTAACTGAGTAATTGTTTCTTCATTTGATACTCAAGTCTCCCCCTCTGGACCATATCATGTTACTTTGAATATCAATATGTTGTAATGTCCTATCTGTACCATTATTTGAGACACATTTAACAATAGAACAATAGCTCATTTTCTAAAGTAATGTCATGTGTGTTCTATAAATATAGTACAAAGACCATCCAACACTTGAACAACTTTAGTTAGGGCTGTTGAAGCAGTCATAAAATCAACTACAGCTGCAACAGAACCATTTCCTACAAATGCAGAACCCGTAGCTTCAATAGAACCATTTCCTATAGCCACTGAATACTTCACATCATATTTTGTTAGTTTTAGAAGAGAAATTCCGTTTACGATTTTATCCCGAAGCTATTTAAACAATCTTGTTGTGTTTCATTGTTCTTCGACGAGTTGCGATGGTCGAATGTTGTTCATGATAAGAAGGAAATATGTTGCTTCCGTAAATATAAGAGTAGAAAACAATAGCACATGCATATTTATAAGGAATAGTTGTTTACATTCTTACATGTCTATTTATTGTTTCTTAATTCATGGATATATGATTTTGTAAGTAAACATCCATTTCAAATGCATCGGACTTCGTTGTTAACGATTGAAAATAAAGGTTCCTTTTGGCTAACATCTTTTGCCATTTAAAGTTAGATGTCACGTATTTGAGAGCATAAAGGTGCATTAACTGTTAATGGAGATATTTAGTGTCACTGTCAAGATTATAGACTCATGATTTTCAACTAGGAGAGTAGTGATTTATGGGTTCTACTGCAAGTATATATGATCAAAGTTTTTCTTTATTTAATTCTCATGTATTATTTTTTCAATAACCATACAAATATAGTGGAAAATAGGTTAAAAATGATAGCATAATTAGAAAGCAGGGAGCCACCATAAAGTGTTTCATTATACTCTTGAACCATCACTAGCGGGTTCAGTACTATACTCATCTGCAAGAGACACAATCTATAAAACTAAACCACCATCAGTGATTATAATTCTTGCAGACAATTGTAGTTTAAAACTATGTTTTATATTAAGTGTCAAAAATAGTGGTCACACTATTCTTTATATATATTCAAATATTTGTGAAACAAAATATTATATCATTATGTGTACATCCTTGAAAGCAATATCTATTTATTTGTAATTATCATTGGATATAGTTGAATATTAGTCACGGAAAATCACATATGAGTGCAAACCAAAATGGGAGTAAGAATCTTATAAAGTAAAATATTGAGAAAGTTTGTAGAGGAAAGGAATTTAAAATAATTAAACTTTAAACTGGTTCATATAATGGCATTTAATCAATGTTATTTATTTGTTTGGTTGATTTTTGTTAATTATAGCTTTAGTTTGTTTAGGTTTTATGTCCCATCTTGTATTCAATAATTTCTCTCTTTTTATAAGGTGTACTTAATAAGATATATTTAATATATAAAGTATAGAATAAATAGTATTTAGCCACTATGGAAGAAACGAATCTAAGTTTTGGCATATAAAATACTAAATAGGCTCAAGTTAAGATTATAGATAATAAAATTTATACTTATAGTATATTATAATGTATAAACAAAAAGGCTAATTTTTCAATGAAACGCGCATGCATATATTTTTTATTAGAGGTACAATTCGCGACTTCGTTGGGCAAAATGTTTCTTTGAGTTACATGGAACTTAAGTTTATCTTGGTGAGTTTTATAGAATTGTATAAGTTGTGGTTTTTGCACAATACACGTGATTTTTGCTCATGTGTTGAGTTTCTTGATTTTTTTTGCTGATGTTAATTGTTATTATTTATTGTCAGGCAATATGATTTTGGTGTTGTCTACCGAAGATTTTATATTGGTAATTCAAGTTTGGAAACTTAGAAATAGTTGAATATTTTTGTATATGTATATTTTGTGAATATTATGTAATTGTAAGTTTTGAAAAAGACTTATAAATAGTTGAATATTGTTTTATATTTTGTGAAGAATTTGTAATTGTAAGTTTGTATGTTGTAATACAATACAAGTTTGCAATACAATTGTTCAATTTGTAAGTTTGTTGTGAAAAATATGAAAACATCGTCCTAAATGTGATATATGTGATGTTGGAAAGCTATGAAATCTATATAGCGACATAAATATAGTCTGTTTGATATTGGAAAAATATGAAAAAATGGGTACAAATTATATTTGTATAGGGAAACCCAGAAAATAAATAATCTATTCCAAAAAAATTTCATACATTTTACATCGGTTATTAGTAAAAACTGATGTAAAAACTTTCAAAAAGGGACTTTTTACATCGATTGGGGATAATAACCGATGTAACAAGTCGCGTCACTGGGGACTTTTTACATCGGGCATTACTTCCAACCGATGTAAAAAACTGGATCAATTTTTTTAAAAAATGTGCATAATAATTGTTTCTTACACCGGTTCATATATTAAAACCGATGTAAAAAAGGGACTTTTTACATCGGGTATTACTTCCAACCAATGTAAAAAACTGGATCAATTTTTTTAAAAATGTGCATAATAACAGGTTATTACATCGGTTCTGATATTATAACCGATGTAAAAAAGGGACTTTTTACATCGGTCCCAGAACCGATGTAAAAAGTCCCTGATTTACTATATCGCCTGACTTTACATCGGACCCAAAACCGATGTAAAAAGTCAATTTCACCCGATGTAAAAAGTCATTTCTGCACTAGTGACACACACACATGTGCAGATCCCCATCCACTCCGGATCTCATTGCCAATGACTCTACTATTGCCAGTCATGACTTCAAACATCCAATTAACCAAGCCAAAGATAAAGGCGAGGAAGATTGTGAAATACCAGGAGAACTAGCCAGGCTTCTGATGCAAGAGGAGAAAGCTATTCAACCTCATGAAGAGCCATTCGAAGTTATCAACCTAGGTACCGAGACACACAAGAAAGAAGTCAAGATCGGAACTAACCTAGAAAACAGTATCAAGAGCAGATCGGTTTAGATGTTACATGACTATGTTGAAGTGTTTGCTTGGTCGTATGAAGATATTCCATGGTTGGATACCGATATGGTGGTTCGTCGTCTGCCAACGAAGGAAGATTGTCCTCCTATTAAGCAAAAGGTTTATCGCATGCGACCTGACATGTCTGAAAAGATAAAAGCTGAAGTGATGAAACAATTAGATGCAGGGTTCCTAGTTGTGACATCTTACCCTCAATGGGTTGCAAACGTGGTCCCCGTGCCGAAGAAAGATGGAAAGGTTCGTATGTGTGTAGACTATAGGGACTTGAATAGGGAAAGCCCCAAAGATGACTTGCCTCTACCTTATATTGACGTCTTGGTTGACAACACCGCTCAACATAAAGTCTTCTCCTTCATGGATAGATTTTCTAGCTACAACCAAATCAAGATGGCTCCCGAGGACATGGAGAAGACCACCTTTGTTACACAATGGGGCACCTTTTGTTACCAAGTCATGCCGTTCGGATAAAAGAATGCAGGGGCAACATATCAAAGAGCTATGGTAGCTTTATTTCATGATATGATCCATCATGAAATAGAGGTGTATGTGGATGATATGATTTCAAGGTCGAAAACTGAAGAAGAGCACCTTGGTCACCTACACAAGATGTTTGAGAGGTCGAAGAAGTACAAGTTGAGGTTGAACCCTAACAAGTTCACATTCGGAGTAAGGTCTGGAAAGCTTCTAGGTTTTGTTGTCAGTGGTAAAGGCATCGACGTTGATCCTACAAAGGTAAAAGCCATTCAAGAAATGCCAATTCCCCATTCTAAGAAGGAAGTCAGAGGTTTCTTGGGTCGTCTTAACTACATTGCCCGCTTCATATCTCACTTAACTGCTACTTGTGATCCAATCTTCAAACCCTTGAAGAAAGATCAAGTAGTCAGATGGAACAATGACTACCAAGCTTCCTTCGACAAAATCAAAGAATATTTACAAGAACCTCTTGTCTTGATGCCTCTAGTTGAAGGAAGATCCTTGATCATGTACTTAACGGTATTAGAGAATTCCATGGGGTGTGTGTTGGGCCAACATGACGAGTCTGGCCGAAAAGAGCATGCGATATATTACTTGAGAAAATTTTTTACCGACTGTGAAACCCGATATTCACTCCTCGAGAAAACTTACCATGCTCTGGCATGGGTTGCTCGCCGGCTAATACAGTATATGTTGAATCACACCACCTTATTAATTTCTAAGATGGACCATATCAAGTACATCTTCGAGAAGCCCGCTCTCTCTAGACGGATAGCTAGATGGAAAATGATTCTGACTGAATACGATATTCAATATACAACACAAAAGGCCATCAAAGGAAGTGTATTGGCAGATCATTTGGCCCATCAAGTTGTTGATGATTATCAATCTATGAACTTTGACTTCTCGGATGAGAATATCATGTTAGTGACTGGCAGTGCAAAACCTGGATCATATCACAGACCTGAACAAGGATCTCGATGGACTATGGTTTTTGATAGAGCTTCCAACGCTCTGGGAAATAGAATTGGTGTTGTGATAATTTATCCTAAAGGTTATAACACTCCTTTCACTATGTTGTACCCCAAAATTTTCCCTCTCATTTTCTCAAGATTTCTCTCACAAGATGTCCATTGGTTCAAGAAGAGACAAGGATGGATCAACTCAATACACCTCCTTAAGCACTGATAACTCAAAATTAGGGTTTGAGGTTGCACAAGTACAATTGTACTTTTAAGGCCCCATATGAATTTCATGGATCATTTTGGACTCTCAAGATTGCTCATGTCAAGTTTCAAGCTTTTGATCACATTTTTGCTCAGTCAATTGATCAGTTGACCTAAAATCAAATGTATTGGGTAAAAAGTCAATTCTGGTCAATTTACATTCAAACTTAATAATTTTTTATCCATATCAACATTTTGAACTCATATATGTCAATTGGTCAAGTTTGGATCATAATTCCTTAAGAAATTTGATCAGAACACCAAAAGGGCAAAATGGTCAAAATTAGGGTTTTGATTGAGAAGGCTCATTTTTTTACTTTTGACCAAATACATGACTTATTGGTTTGACACATGATATCAAGGATTCAAACGCATCATCTTGGCCTAATGGCATGGTTCAAAACACTTCTCAAGATCAATTGATTGATAGTTGAAATTTGGTCAACTGATGAAAAAGTCAATTGTACACTAAAAAGTCAAACTTTGACTTTTTGATCAAAATCAAGTTTCAAAAATCATATTTCATCAAGACATGTCAAAATATGAAGATTGTTCATCAAGAAATCAAAAAGTCAAAATTATCTTTGAAAAGTCAAAATTCTAAGACTTAGAAATTTTTCCAAGTGTTAGAAAGTTAACTTTTGTTCATGACTTTGTGCCAAATTTTAACCATGATGCATGATGATTCAAAGAAGCTTTCAACATGAAAGTTGAAGATCTTTATGAATTCTACAACTTTGTATTAGAGGGTTTATGTCCAAAAAATGCTTAGATTTGAAGATATAAGCCCATGAAGTAATGACATTTTCATCTAACACTTAGAGAAATTTCTAACAGATTTTGGTCAGGATTTTATCCCAACTTCTTGGCACTTTTTCACATAGTTCCAAGATGATTTTGTCAAAATGGACAACATGAAAGTTATATAGTATGTTTCAAGCTTTCTAAAACATCCAATAACATGAATTTATCATACTTGAGCTAGGAGATTCAAGGACCTGAAGTTGGGCATTCATTATTGATTTACAAGGCAGATTTGTGATGAACAAGGAACCAAAGTCTTAGCTATGTTGTATAATCTTACTTTGCAGACATCTTAACTTGAAAATCTATCCATAATCAGATGTTTAAACAATTTATTGAACCATTATCTAAGTTATTCAAGTATTATCCATTGCATCTTTCCATTTTTGGCACAAAGGCACCATTGCCATTCTTGCAAAGTTCACTTTAATCACAAAGTCAATTTCTTGAGCCTCTAACTTGTTATTTTAATCACACTCAACTTTTACAAGTCAGAACAAAGATGTTTAAAGTGATCAACCACTTTATATAGTTTTGAACCCCAAATTTTCCCCTCTCATTTATCAAATATTTCTTCACAAAGACGTCTCTTGGTTCAAGACTGCAATAGGGTTGATCAGCTCAAGACATCTCCTTAAGCACTGATGACCAAAATTAGAGTTTGAGATTGCACAAGGATAATTGAACTTTCAATGCTTCATATGACTTTCATGGATCATTATGGACTCCCAATATTGCTCATGTCAAGTTTCAAGCCTTGGATCACATTTTTGCTCAGTCAATTGAGCAGTTGACCTAAAAATCAGCTGTATTGGGAAAAAAGTCAACTATGGCCAATTTACAGTCAAACTTGATAGTTTTTGATCCATATTAACATTATAAACTCATATGTATCATTTGATCAAGTTTGGACCATAATTCCTCAAGAAATTTGATCAAATCACCAAAATGACAAAATGGTCAAAATTAGGGTTTTGACTGAAAGAGGACAATTTCTGATTTTTGACCTAGCAAATGGTCAATTGGTTTGAAGCATGATTCCAAGAGTTAAATTTCATAATTTTGACCTAATGGCATGACCTAAAACATTGCTCAAGATCAATTGGATTGATAGTGAATTTCCAGTCAACTAATCAAAAGTCAACTGTACACTGAAAAATCAAACTTTGACTTTTTGGTCAAAATTCAATGTCAAAGACCACAATTAATCAAAACGTGTCAAAATATGAAACTTATTCACCAAGAAATCAAAAAGTCAAGATTTCATTTTGAAAAGTCAAAATTTTATAACTTAGAAATTTTTCTAAGTGTTTAAAACTTCATGTTTTTTTTATATAAGCCAAATTTTCACCATGATGCAAGAGGATTCAGAAGAAACTTTCAACATGAAAGTTGTAGATCTCCATGATATCTACAACATTTCTTTACACAACTTCTTCTAAAATTGCTTGGATCTCAAGTTATTATTTCCTAAAGTCATGGTCTTGAAATTGGACACTTAGTGAAATTTTGCCCTAGTTTTGGTTAGGATTTTGACCTAACTTCATGGCACTTTTTCATATAGTTCCAAGGGGAATTTCCAAAAGTGATTCAAATAGAGGTTGTAGAGCATATTACAAGCTTTCCAAAAGGTCTGAGAACTCCTTGAGATTATTCTTGAGTATGGAGAATGTTATACCCCAAAATTTGCCCTCATATTTTTCCTCAAGAAATCACAGCTTCAGGCTTTTCCTGATTTTTCAGACTGGCTCGAGAATCGGTCAAACAGACTCTTCTCATCAGTCAGACAAAATTAGGGTTTTCATGGCTCTGGAACAATTCATACAGTTTGTTTAAGGTTTGGTTGATTTCGGCTCAGGTTTTGATCAGGCGGGCGTTTCTTTGACATTTAATCAAGAACTAGGGTTTGTACACAAATTCCTCAGAAAGATTTAATTCTACAGTGCTTGTCAAGATATTCTGAGATGTGGACTGAAACATTTAGATTGAATTCGCAGTGTTTGACTGAATCAGTGAAAAGAGTCATTTGGACTGGGTTTGCAGTATTGGATTTAATCAAGTGAGAAAGAAAAGGGCATGTGGACGTTTTGTTTGTTTAGTTGTGCAGTGCTCTGATTATTCAAGATGCCGGACGTTTATGAATTATTTATTATTCTGAGTTAAATGGTTGGAATTTATTTTCAATTATTATAATTTAAGGAATTATAAATAATAAGATAAATAATTGAAAAGAAGAAAGAGAATTAACTGATAAAAAAAATAGATTTTATTCATCTTTAATTTATTTGTTACAATTATTATTTAAATACAAGTATTTATTTACAAAGTATTTATAATAATAATAGTTACAATAATTAAAATTGAAATAAACTATGTCCTAAATTTCCTAATCTTCATTCTTCTATCCAATGCCTCCTCTTTCGCTCCATTTGACTTTTTATCTGCAAAACAAAGAAAAGAAGAAAAAGTCAGAAGCAGATAAATTGAATTAAAGAGACAGACATTTAATTTGGGCTCATCATTAAAGGCAACTGGCTGGAATCAGTTCGCCCTCTCTGCAAATCACAGGATTTCTCCCGGTTCACAAAAAGGGATGAATATTGCTTGCTAAACATGAAATGCACAAAGTTGTAAAATGCACAAATTCAAAAGGGGTCAAACAAAGCTGCATAGTTCAAAACAAACAGCATGTGCAAATACAAAGTCCAAATCCAAATTGAACCACAAAGTCCAAACTGAGTTCACATTCAAACTAAGCCAAAAGCTGTCAAAATGTCCAAAATATGGAAAGATATCAAACAAAAGGCTACTCAGTACTGTCACAAAGAAGCAGGCAATATGGAAGAGAGATAAAGTATGCAGAGGCAAAACTACATATGTAAGCAAGCTTTTCAAATCATCATTTTCCAGTGTTACCTTTTCAGAAAAAAGTACAAACATAAACATTATTTAATGTTTTAACTGTACTAGAGAGAGAGGGAAGAGAGAAAACAAGTTGGGCTTACAGGTTTTGGCTTGAAAGGACAAAAATATATAACCAACTTATCAAGTCAGAGTAAAAGGCAGGCAGAAACCACAAACAAAAACATAACTCAAAACATAAAGCCCCGGGCCTGAACTGTCAAGCCTTAAGGCACAACCTGCTGAAACCTAAAAGCTTTTTTTTCCAGCCTTACCATTCAAAGAAACACCAACCCTGTCAAGCTTAAACCATAAGCAGCATATCAAAGCCTCACCCAACACTCCAACCTAAAAACTCCACCAAGAGCCATAGCCTCAAACAGCAGGTCCCAAGCATAAACCTAAGGCCAAATCAGTTCAAAGCTGAAAAAAGATTAACAACACATAACCCTGCATTCAACAAGCTCTAAACATACAAGCCTGAACCTGTCAAACAATAAAAACATAAACAGATCCACACAAAGCCTAAACTGATATCCAGCCTGCCCAAAAGACCTTCAACCAAGCAAAAGAAACCAGTAAACCCTGTCAAGCCTTAACCTGTTGCAACAAAAACATGAAGCCTAACCAGTCTCCAGGCCTAAAACCTGTACCAATCATCAAGCCTGAAGCCTGAAAGCCAACAAGAGCTTCACCTGTCCAAAAACCCGCCTGAAACCTTTGCCAAAAACATAAAGCTAACAGCCTGCTGAAGCCAACAAACATGAACTAGAAGTCTAAGCATTCAAACCACCCATCAAGACCCTCAGAACATTGTCATCACTGGGTTAACACACAGGTAACTCAACAATTCCAAAAGGCAACAGAAACGAGGCAGAGAGAGGAGAGGGAAAGCTAGTCAAAACCAGCGTTTCAACAATAGCATTCAAAAGCAGCACATAGGAGCCCTCAGAGCATCCTCATCATTGGGCTAGTAAGAACAAATATGCAAACATACGAGGCATCAAGCTAGGCAACAAAGGCAGCAAGAAGAAGAGGATAAAGAAGCATATAGGGCAAGCAAGCAAGAAGAGAAAACAATACACCAGGTTTTCAGCTCATACATCACAAAACCTAAGAAGCCAAACACGAAATACCAGTTTATAGCAAGCGAGCTCAACATCTTCACCGCTTCCTCCGCCGTCAAGCCGCCTACGCGCCTCCTAGTTCCCTCCTCCTCTGTCTCCAAGAGGTAGTCTTCTCATACCCTTTGCATGCATTTCAAAATGACAAACGAAAACACATAATATCAGAATACGAAATCAAAACGAGAAATCAAAAGAAATAACGAAAGCCCTAACGCGATCGAACCTTGCAAGCATCGCCTGAGCAATCCACTAAGGGAGAAGGGGGAACGGTGGCGTCGGTGGCCCTGGACGGAAGTTTTCGTTCAGATGAGCATGGTTCGATGAAGAGAACGACCCAAGCAAAGTGAACGACGGCGCCTCTGCGTTGTTAACAAACCCTAAGCTTTCCTAAAGTGAACAAACTTTGTCAAACCCTAAAAAACTTTTGTCTCAAGCTTTGGGCCTCGCCCCTTTCTAACGTGCCTAAGCCCATTTTTGCTTGTTCAGGATGCACCCCCTTTCCTTATCATTATGATTAAGCCCATTAACATCTTTGCATTATTTCATTCAAACTAAAAAGTTTTGTTATTTTTTTTATATAATTCAATTCTTTTAATAATAATATTACTATTACTAAAATACTTGAATATTAAATATTTTTAAGATTAAAACTTTTTCTTTCTTGTTTTTCTTTTATTAAAACCTTTTTATTAAAATGTAAACTTTGTACATAAAGATTAATTAAAATACTTTAATTTGTATACATAAAAAATAATAACATAAATAATTAATACATTAATTTTTTCCTAAAACTTAACACATTTCCTTTTTCTTAATTGAGACTTTGTACATAATTAAAATGCATTATTTTTAATACCTAAAAGAATAGAATTTAAAACATTTTCCTTTCTTTTAATTAAATTTTCTTAGTTTGTACATATTAAACAAAAAATACAAATTGACAACAATACATAATCAAAATACTTAATTTTTTTTTCTCGTTAAATTAAATATTCCACAACTTGTAAATGAATCTCATAAAATACACAAATACAACATACATACATTGACACATACATTTGCTTTCTTATACATTGCTATACATTATATTTTACATTGCGATCGATTCGATTTGGTTGTAATTATTTAAGTCTCATCCCCATTTGTGTATACTTGTACCCCCACTCCCGGATACTATTTTGTAATAGCGTAGACTTTAAATTCCCGCAATTTATCGCTTTCGAATTATACCATGGTTAGATCTAGGGTTTGCATGTACATAAAATCAAACGCTAGATAACCTAATACAAAAACAAATACATGAAATCAATACACAATCACACTTGCACCCCCTAGGGTAATCCCACATATTGCCTTCCAAAATAGGCCATGCTTGCACGTCGAGTTTCTTTGGCAAAACAATTCAAATGATCATATGTCCTCGATGACGCTTTCGAAAGTTGCCTATCAAAATAATCATAGTCCATTCAAGCAAAATTGCCAAAGACACTTGGCACCATTGCATTCATGGTCCATACGATGACCCGCGCCTGTCCCGATCACATCCTAAACGCAAGATTGCCCATCAAATTCAATGGTGGAACAAAATTGCCAAAAAGGGGTTAAAACATAAGAAAAAACATTTGAGTAAATTTAGGGGTAGACAAACTCTTAGTTACTTGATCAACTTGCAAAAACACTTGCCTACTTATCAAAACTATATTCCACAAACACTTTCAAAACAAACTCTCAAAAACATTTGAAACATCTTTTCGAAAAGATACACACCTTTGTGAAACACTCAAACACGAGTCATTGCATTGGTTGCCTAAGACAAGGCATCTTCTTCAAAAAACATTTTCGAAACACACACACACACCACAATTTCAAGCAATCAAAAATCAAGGCAAGTGATCTAAAACCAAGTAACTAAGAGCCCATGGATAACCATGGATGAAAAGGGTGCTAATACCTTCCCTTTTCATAATCTACCCCCTGAACCCACGAAATATCTCAAAAGGTTTTTCCTGTGCTTTTTAACCTTTCCTTTAGGATAAAATAAAAAGTCGGTGGCGACTCTTGCTAAACCGAACAAGTGCGAAAACAAACGCAAAACCCAAGTCAGTTCTCCCACCGTATCGCAGAACTGGCGACTCTGCTGGGGACTGTTTAAAAATGGGGTTACCTTAGGGTTTAGATCACCTTTACATTCTTGCTTTGATTGACTTGATTGCTTTATCTTTTGGGTTCTTGTTTGGGTTTGTTGTAAATCCTACACCCGGATTTTGGGGCACCTTTTTAGGTAAATAGCAATAAAACTGTGAGGGAATTGTGCGGGGTATACCGACACGGTTGAAGCAGTAAGCTATGTTAGTGTGACATATTTGTGAGTACTAGTAACCCTTGAGTTCAATAAAGGAGAGTACGGGGCCGCTGAGTGATACCGTGAAGCACTAACGAACTCTTAGAACCTTAATTGACCATCCTAGGCTTTTTTAGGGGTAGTGAGATAACCGACTTTGGTGCAGTCCGAAGTTGGTAGATACTCGATACTACACTCATTGAGGGTTGTTTTCTTGGAATATTTTGGTCGCCAGTTAAGTGGCTAAACCAAAACAATGAACACAAAAAATAACCCAGTGATATTGAGCTCCTTAGAAACCGGTTTCTATTTCAGGACAGGATGAGCCAACTAACTTCAAGAGGGTACTTACCTACAACCCCATGCAAGCCTGAATCTAAGGACTTGTTTGCTTTGTGTGAATATGATTACCTGTATATACACTCACTTGCTTTTGCATGCATGTACCTAACATCATAACATCATACCATGGCATTTTCAATAACCTTTTCAAGGATCTCGAGGGTTCTTTTGATGCAGGGTTACCTTGAACCAGACGTCTACCATGGGCCAGAGGTTTCTCCTCTAAACAAATTCCATCAAAGATCAAGTACAACAACTTGAATAAGGGGCTATGACCCACTTGACATGGTGAGCTTGATTCTCGTGGAAAGACATCCACCGATACAAAGTTCTCCAGCCAAAGATCAAGTACAACAACTTGAATCAGGGGCTATGACCCACTTGACATGGTGAGCTTGATTCTCATGGAAAGACATCCACCGATACAAAGTTCTCCGGCCAAAGATCAAGTACAACAACTTGAATCAGGGGCTATGACCCACTTGACATGGTGAGCTTGATTCTAGTGGAAAGACATCCGCTAATGCAAAGATCTCCAATCAAAGATCGAAGTTCAACCTCTAACATTCTTTTGTGTTTACCCTAAGAGATCCTTGAAAGCATGCATCCACATATCATGCATTGCATCTTGACAGTCTTTCCTTTTTCAGGTTTCCTTACTCTCCTGCTGTTTATTTCAGTAAGAGATGGCTCTAGAAAGGACTGTCAAGGATCTCCAGGACCAGACTGCTCAGCTGCAGAAGATGTTCTTGAACTTGTCTCTGGGGCAAGAAGAGATGAAAGCTCTCCTCACAAAGGGCTTGGAGAATTCAAACAATGCCAAGAGTGATCGGCTTGCGGAGCTGCAGTTTGATCTGGCAACATTGAGGATCCAAGTGATGGGGAAGTTAGTGGGCCAGATGGCTCTCATCCAAGACTTGTCTCAAAGACAAGAGGAACTCAGAGTTCTCGTCCGCCAACTGCTTCAAAACAACCAACTGGGGAAAACATCTGAGGTTGAAGAGAAAGTCACCACTCAGCCTCCATCCACTCAAGAAGACAAAGGGAAGGCTCCTTTGCTTGCTTCAGGGTCACAAGCCCACCAACAACCTCGCCAGCGTCAATGGGGTAATCAGCGTAAGCAAGAGACGTCAGGAAGACAATTCACAGAGACTGACATACCGTCATCTTTGATTCTGGAGCGCTTGTTGGAGGTCAATCTGACTACTCTGAGGGATCCTCCTCGGAAGCTCAATACCTCCGCTCCTAACTATCATCCCGATGCATTTTGTGTTTACCACTCCTATAGCCCGGGACACGACACCGACGACTGTTGGGCCTTGAAGAACAAGATTCAAGATCTGATCGACATTGGAGTGCTGAGGTTCATGCCAGACGGCGAGATGAAAATATTCCGTTAAGGGTGTCCACATCTGGAGTGACAAAGCTCAAGCTGGAGGACTTTTGCTTCATTTGAATTTTCAAAGTTGTAATTTCTTTTGTTATTCAAACAATTATCTGTTGATGTTAAACTCTGTTTCATTAATGCATTGCATATATTTGTCTTGAATTCATCCATTCGTTTTCACTACTCTTATGCTTTCTTTATGATATTTGACTCTCGATAAAAAGCTACAAGCCTTTAGAGGGAGGATGACAAAACAATACCATAATCTCATACAATATGCTTTTGAACGGACCTTGCTGATGATGTACAGGCATTTCTTTCAATTCCCAAACACTAGAGTTATAAGGAAGTTAATCCCTAGTCAACCCCTCGAGCCAAAGAAGTAGGAGTTTTCTGTTCTAAACAATCAAAACCTTTGATATAAACCTGGGGAAGGGTAGTATCTCAGTTAATTCAAAAGAAAATGCGCATTGAAGTCGCAAACTCTCAGTTCGTAACACAACGAACGACGTCAAAAAAGAAAAACATTCCCTTGGAATCAAAAGACAGTGATGGTTCCCTATCTTATAGACAGTCATTATCTCTCAAAAAAGAAAAATCCCACTGAGCCAAAACCTGTAAAGGAGGCTTAAGAAAGCTGGGACATCCCGATGACTATAATCTCAAAAAATGGGAACAGTCAGGCAAAAGTTAGGGATAACAAATCAAAATCAAAATAGTGAGGTCAGTACAAATCCTCAACAACATGAAAAATGTTGCAAAGAAAAAAGGAGATGATGACTGTCTCCCAAAATTCAACTGGTGAACCATCACCCAAAGGTCATTCCAAACTCAAAACAGAGTGCGACGCACAATTAACTGAGCTTAGGGTTAAAGAACATCACGAAGAGCGGGTGGGTACAAATACACTTTGAGCCTTTATCCTTTGTTTCTTAAACCGTGAACCAGGCCACGTTACAACCCTTCAAAAGTCCTAACTGAAGCATGGGTCAGTTTGAAAGCATATTGTTCAAAAGGTATCCTGACTCCTGTAAGGCTTTGCTCTAAATCATATGTTGATCTGTCTTATAAAAAGTTTTCTGCTAAAAATGCATTTTTCAAAACTTCGAGACAAACATAAACTTTGCATTGCTTGAATATCACTGTTTGCATTTGGCTATTTGTTTGACAGCGAAGAAATTCATACAGCGAATGTTCGGAGGAACGAAAACTCTCTCAGTGAACAAAAATCACTTCAAAAGGATGACACTTCCAACGACAAGTCTCCTATTAACAAGGAGCATGACATGTCACTATTCAGTTAACCTTGGGCAGTCCAGTCAAGGTTTCAGCAGATCTCTCAAAGTTCAGTTAACCTGGGGCAATCCAGTCAAGATTTCAAGAAATCTCTCAATTCGCAGGGTAATCTGATTCCAGACTCCTTCATCATCACTTGGGACATTCGAATGTCAAAAGTGTTCAACAATTCCTTCATCACCTGTTGGAAGTTACAGTCGTCAAAGACCAAATTCTCACAAAATTCAAGTTATGAAGCCCGAATTTGACCGGATAGTATCTTGACCTCTACAGCACATTGTGAAGACCGGATTACGACTGGATAACAGTGTCAGACTACCGCAAAACCTGGAATCGACCAGATAGTGGTATATCTTCAGCACAAGCTGTGAAGCCCGGATTCGACCGGATAACAGCTTAGCAAGTTATTGTGAAGCCTGGATTACGACCAGTTGACAATACAAAATCCTGTGGAGCCTGGATTACGACTAGACAGCAGTCGAGAACACTACGAAGCCTGGAATCGACCAGATAGTAGTATACCTTTAACCAAAGCCGTGAAGCCCGGATTTGACCGGATAGCAGCTTAGCAAGCTATTGTGAAGACTGGATTACGACCGGATAACGGTTAACCCTCAAGAATGAAGACTCTCATCCTTGAAGCCTAAGAAGATTGGTATACTCCCAATTTCTGATCCTGAACAAAATCAAGATCTAGAGATAGTTCAAGATGTGACCCAGAGATGGCGACATTCAGTAACTTATTCCAGATCAACACCACTTGGGGCATTCGAATGTCAAAAGTGTTCAACAATTCCTTCATCACCTGTTGGAAGATACGGTCCAGATACGCTCCAAACACGGTTGCCATTCTGTCACCTTTTTTAAGTTCCAGATCAACACCTATAACAAGCCAGGAAAATATCTGTGGACGACTGATTGTGGATTAACACCTGTAACAAGCCAGGAAATTATCTACATCACCACTTGGGGCATTCGAATGTCAAAAGTGTTCAGCAATTCCTTCATCACCTGTTGGAAGATACGGTCCAGATGTGCTCCAGACACGGTTGCCATTCTGTCACCTTTCTTAAGTTCTGGATCAACACCTGTAACAAGCCAGGAAAATATCTGTGGACGACCGATTATGGATTAACACCTGTAACAAGCCAGGAAATTATCTACATCTTCACTTGGGGCATTCGAATGTCAAAAGTGTTCAACCATTCCTTCATCACCTGTCGGAAGATACAGTTTCAGATACGCTCCAGACACGGTAGCCATTCTGTCACTCATTCAGATCCTAGTTACAGTTTCAGATATACTCCAGACACGGAAGTCATTCTGCTACTCATACAGATCTCTACTCCAAGATACAGTCCAGATACGCTCCAGACACGGTAGCCATTCTGTTACTCATTCAGATCCTAGTTACAATTTCAGATATACTCCAGACACAAAAGTCATTCTGCTACTCATACAGATCTCAAATCCAAGATGTAGTTTTACACGGACTCATCATCAGGAAACCCTACACCGGTTCCTTCTCAAACTCAAAAGATTCTTACTCAAGATCTAGAAATAGTTCAAGATGTGACCCAAAGATGGCGACATTCAGTAACTTATTCCAGACCAACACCTGCAACACCCGAAGATTCTTGCAATCCCCAGCCGGAGAACCTTCCAGAAGCTAACTCCCCTCAGAGTCAAGTTTCAAAATCCCCAGCGGAGCTAAAACTCACAACTATCAATCCCCAAGCAGAATGAAGACTCTCATTCTCAGTTCCTCACAAAATATTCGAATATTCCCCAGTGAAGATCTCCTCAAGACAGGAAGTCCCCAGTAGATTGGCATACAACCCAAGCTTCTGATCCCCCAACAGTGGTCCCAGGACTTCTCATTTTCAACGATCAGAAGATTCTTGCCCTCCCCTGCAGCAGCCAAGGATTGGTTCTCGCCAGCAGCAGTCAAGATTCTTTTATCTTCAGCCATCCAGGATTCATCTATCCTCAGCAAGATAGCTCATCAGCTTACATGCACATTCATCATATTCATATCATAAACATTGATATAACATACATTGCATCATGCATCATGACATCACATACAACTAACTCTTTACCTTTTAAGGTAAGATCAGTCGACAGACAAAGATCATCATCTTCCGAGATTCTTTCTAGAAATAGTTCAGATGTGACCCAAACACGGCGACATTCTGATACTTATTCCAGATTCATCCAGACGCAGTTTCACACGGACTCGTCATTAGGAAACCCTACACCGGTTCCTTCTCCACTTCAAGACTTCTGAAAACAGTTTACGGATTCTTCCCAACACCGGATGTTAATCTATCACTTGTTCAAATGCAACTTTTGAAAACAGTTTACGGACGCTTCCCAATAACGGATGCTGCTATATTGCTTATTCAACTCCAACTCCTGAAAACAGTTTACAGATTCTCCAAACATGGATGTCGATCTATTGCTGGTTCAGACCCCCAGTTTAGAGATGTTCCAAAGCAGGGATGCCTTTCTGATACTCGTCCACTCACCAGTGACATACAGTTCAACAATCACCTTCAGATGGCATCTATAAGCCCATCCTCCTCCAGACATTTCCAAATGGCATCTTTAAGCCCATCACCAAATGGCATCTTTAAGCCCATTCCCTCTACCATCACATTACCAAGTGAAAATTTTCTGGGCACTCTAGTGTTCAATCTCCTTTTACCCTCGAGTCGCGAAAGGCAAACTTGCCAATCTAACTCTTCAGGTTCAAGAAGATTGAACAGGGGCAACTGTTGTACCCCAAAATTTGCCCTCGTATTTTTCCTCAAGAAATCACAGCTTCGGGCTTTTCCTGATTTTTCAGACTGGCTCGAGAATCGGTCAAACAGACTCTTCTCATCAGTCAGACAAAATTAGGGTTTTCATGGCTCTGGAACAGTTCATACAGTTTGTTTAAGGTTTGGCTGATTTCGGCTCAGGTTTTGATCAGGCGGGCGTTTCTTTGATATTTAATCAAGAACTAGGGTTTGTACACAGATTCCTCAGAAAGATTTAATTCTACAGTGCTTGTCAAGATATTCTGAGATGTGGACTGAAACATTTGGATTGAATTCGCAGTGTTTGACTGAATCAGTGAAAAGAGTCATTTGGACTGAGTTTGCAGTGTTGGATTTAATCAAGTGAGAAAGAAAAGGGCATGTGGACGTTTTGTTTGTTTAGCTGTGCAGTGCTCTGATTATTCAAGATGCCGGACGTTTATGAATTATTTACTATTCTGAGTTAAATGGTTGGAATTTATTTTCAATTATTATAATTTAAGGAATTATAAATAATAAGATAAATAATTGAAAAGAAGAAAGAGAATTAACTGATAAAAAAAATAGATTTTATTCATCTTTAATTTATTTGTTACAATTATTATTTAAATACAAGTATTTATTTACAAAGTATTTATAATAATAATAGTTACAATAATTAAAATTGAAATAAACTATGTCCTAAATTTCCTAATCTTCATTCTTCTATCCAATGCCTCCTCTTTCGCTCCATTTGACTTTTTATCTGTAAAACAAAGAAAAGAAGAAAAAGTCAGAAGCAGATAAATTGAATTAAAGAGACAGACATTTAATTTGGGCTCATCATTAAAGGCAACTGGCTGGAATCAGTTCGCCCTCTCTGCAAATCACGGGATTTCTCCCGGTTCACAAAAAGGGATGAATATTGCTTGCTAAACATGAAATGCACAAAGTTGTAAAATGCACAAATTCAAAAGGGGTCAAACAAAGCTGCATAGTTCAAAACAAACAGCATGTGCAAATACAAAGTCCAAATCCAAATTGAACCACAAAGTCCAAACTGAGTTCACATTCAAACTAAGCCAAAAGCTGTCAAAATGTCCAAAATATGGAAAGATATCAAATAAAAGGCTACTCAGTACTGTCACAAAGAAGCAGGCAATATGGAAGAGAGATAAAGTATGCAGAGGCAAAACTACATATGCAATCAAGCTTTTCAAATCATCACTTTCCAGTGTTACCTTTTCAGAAAAAAGTACAAACATAAACATTATTTAATGTTTTAACTGTACTAGAGAGAGGGAAGAGAGAAAAGAAGTTGGGCTTACAGGTTTTGGCTTGAAAGGACAAAAATATATAACCAACTTATCAAGTCAGAGTAAAAGGCAGGCAGAAACCACAAACAAAAACATAACTCAAAACATAAAGCCCCGGGCCTGAACTGTCAAGCCTTAAGGCACAACCTGCTGAAACCTAAAAGCTTTTTTTTCCAGCCTTACCATTCAAAGAAACACCAACCCTGTCAAGCTTAAACCATAAGCAGCATATCAAAGCCTCACCCAACACTCCAACCTAAAAACTCCACCAAGAGCCATAGCCTCAAACAGCAGGTCCCAAGCATAAACCTAAGGCCAAATCAGTTCAAAGCTGAAAAAAGCTTAACAACACATAACCCTGCATTCAACAAGCTCTAGACATACAATCCTGAACCTGTCAAACAATAAAAACATAAACAGATCCACACAAAGCCTAAACTGATATCCATCCTGCCCAAAAGACCTTCAACCAAGCAAAAGAAACCAGTAAACCCTGTCAAGCCTTAACCTGTTGCAACAAAAACATGAAGCCTAACCAGTCTCCAGGCCTAAAACCTGTACCAGTCATCAAGCCTGAAGCCTGAAAGCCAACAAGAGCTTCACCTGTCCAAAAACCCGCCTGAAACCTTTGCCAAAAACATAAAGCTAACAGCCTGCTGAAGCCAACAAACATGAACTAGAAGTCTAAGCATTCAAACCACCCATCAAGACCCTCAGAACATTGTCATCACTGGGTTAACACACAGGTAACTCAACAATTCCAAAAGGCAACAGAAACGAGGCAGAGAGAGGAGAGGGAAAGCTAGTCAAAACCAGTGTTTCAACAATAGCATTCAAAAGCAGCACATAGGAGCCCTCAGAGCATCCTCATCATTGGGCTAGTAAGAACAAATATGCAAACATACGAGGCATCAAGCTAGGCAACAAAGGCAGCAAGAAGAAGAGGATAAAGAAGCATATAGGGCAAGCAAGCAAGAAGAGAAAAAAGTATACCAGGTTTTCAGCTCATACATCACAAAACCTAAGAAGCCAAACATGAAATACCGGTTTCCAGCAAGCGAGCTCAACATCTTCACTGCTTCCTCCGCCGTCAAGCCGCCTACGCGCCTCCTAGTTCCCTCCTCCTCTGTCTCCAAGAGGTAGTCTTCTCATACCCTTTGCATGCATTTCAAAATGACAAACGAAAACACATAATATCAGAATACGAAATCAAAACGAGAAATCAAAAGAAATAACGAAAGCCCTAACGCGATCGAACCTTGCAAGCATCGCCTGAGCAGTCCACTAAGGGAGAAGGGGGAACGGTGGCGTCGGTGGCCCTGGACGGAAGTTTTCGTTCAGATGAGCATGGTTCGATGAAGAGAACGACCCAAGCGAAGTGAACGACGGCACCTCTGCGTTGTTAACAAACCCTAAGCTTTCCCAAAGTGAACAAACTTTGTCAAACCCTAAAAAACTTTTGTCTCAAGCTTTGGGCCTCGCCCCTTTCTAACGTGCCTAAGCCCATTTTTGCTTGTTCTGGATGCACCCCTTTCCTTATCATTCTGATTAAGCCCATTAACATCTTTGCATTATTTCATTCAAACTAAAAAGTTTTGTTATTTTTTTTATATAATTCAATTCTTTTAATAATAATATTACTATTACTAAAATACTTGAATATTAAATATTTTTAACATTAAAACTTTTTCTTTCTTGTTTTTCTTTTATTAAAACCTTTTTATTAAAATGTAAACTTTGTACATAAAGATTAATTAAAATACATTAATTTGTATACATAAAAAATACTAACATAAATAATTAATACATTAATTTTTTTCCTAAAACTTAAAACATTTCTTTTTTCTTAATTGAGACTTTGTACATAATTAAAATGCATTATTTTTAATACCTAAAAGAATAGAATTTAAAACATTTTCCTTTCTTTTAATTAAATTTTCTTAGTTTGTACATATTAAACAAAAAATACAAATTGACAACAATACATAATCAAAATACTTAATTTTTTTTTTCTTCGTTAAACTAAATATTCCACAACTTGTAAATGAATTTCATAAAATACACAAATACAACACACATACATTGACACATATATTTGCTATTCTTATACATTGCTATACATTATATTTTACATTGCGATCGATTCGATTTGGTTGTAATTATTTAAGTCTCATCCCCATTTGTGTATACTTGTACCCCCACTCCCGGATACTATTTTGTAATAGCGTAGACTTTAAATTCCCGCAATTTATCGCTTTCGAATTATACCATGGTTAGATCTAGGGTTTGCATGTACATAAAATCAAACGCTAGATAACCTAATACAAAAACAAATACATGAAATCAATACACAATCACACTTGCACCCCCTAGGGTAATCCCACATATTGCCTTCCAAAATAGGCCATGCTTGCACGTCAAGTTTCTTTGGCAAAACAATTCAAATGATCATAAGTCCCTCGATGACGCTTTCGAAAGTTGCCTATCAAAATAATCATAGTCCCTTCAAGCAAAATTGCCAAAGACACTTGGCACCATTGCATTCATGATCCATACGATGACCCGCGCCTGTCCCGATCACATCCTAAACGCAAGATTGCCCATCAAATTCAATGGTGGAACAAAATTGCCAAAAAGGGGTTAAAACATAAGAAAAAACCTTTGAGTAAATTTAGGGGTAGACAAACTCTTAGTTACTTGATCAACTTGCAAAAACACTTGCCTACTTTTCAAAACCATATTCCACAAACACTTTCAAAACAAACTCTCAAAAACATTTGAAACATCTTTTTGAAAAGATACACACCTTTGTGAAACACTCAAACACGAGTCATTGCATTGGTTGCCTAAGACAAGGCATCTTCTTCAAAAAACATTTTCGAAACACACACACACACCATAATTTCAAGCAATCAAAAATCAAGGCAAGTGATCTAAAACCAAGTAACTAAGAGCCCATGGATAACCATGGATGAAAAGGGTGCTAATACCTTCCCTTTTCATAATCTACCCCCCGAACCCACGAAATATCTCAAAAGGTTTTTCCTGTGCTTTTTAACCTTTCCTTTAGGATAAAATAAAAAGTCGGTGGCGACTCTTGCTAAACCAAACAAGTGCGAAAACAAACGCAAAACCCAAGTCAGTTCTCCCACCGTATCACAGAGAATCAAAGAGATGAAGTTAGGGTTTTCACAATTGAATTAAAAGTCATTTTGTGATGAACAAGATTCAAATTTCAAACCTATGCTGCATAATATCTACTTTACAGGCCTCAAAATTGTTAGGCACTCCATAATTAATTGCTTGCACAACTGTTAGAGGTATCAATTCAAGCATTCAATGCAAGACCATGCTTTATATCCATTTTGGGAAGAAAGTGTGCAATGCCATTTTGATAAAGTAGCTTTTTGCACAAAACTTGTTCTTGAGCCTTGCAATTGCTTTCTTCGGATCATACATGTCCCATAACTCAAGATAAGCTTGTCTAAACACTTATAAACACTCAGCCCATACTTGTACTTCCTCTTGAAACCATATTTCCCACTTTTCTTCAAAATCAAGTAACATAGAAATCAGTCTAGAACTTGTACTTCTGATCCTCTCAAGCACTCAAGTCTTTTGCTTATACATACACAAGTAATTTGTCACAAAACACACGCATGCTTGAGCCCTGAAAACACCAAAAACACAGATTTGCATCTCACACTTCCATTGTTGCAGATTTTGGCCAAAAATCCCAAAACCAAAAACTACTCGTGCGTTTCTTGGCTTCTTGCTTCCAAAAGCTTCTAAACATCATTTAGAATTCATTCCTTACCCTGTTACAGTTTTATAACACCATATTCCTCCATTTCCAAGTCCAAAAATAAAGCACTGCAAGTGGACTTCTCCAGACTATTTCAGCCACTCTCCAACCTAGCTAATCATTGCATTAGCTTCCTAGGACCTCAGTGGAGCTATTCTGATCATCACAACACCTTGAGGAGTGCTCATTTACAGAACACAATTTTCAGTTTTGAGGTAAGTTATCTCAACTTTGAACTCTTCATACAAGCATCATTAATGGTTTATTTGTGAATGAAAAATGTAGATATCATTGCTCTAAAGCTAACCATGTCCATAGTTTTCATTTATGTTGCTTGAGCTTAGAGAATTTTAAGATTGAATTTTATGAAATTTTTAGGGTTCAGATTAGGACCATTAAAATTCATGTTTGTCTTTGATCTATAATCTTATTGCTTTACATTTCTGAAATCGTGAGGAAATTTGCCACAAGATTCATGTTTACATTTTGACAAATGGATGAGAGATGAGCAAGGTGCAGGTACTCTGGCTGGGCGTGAGGTTGAAGATGAAGTTTAGGCCATGGACTTGATTTTTAATATATATTTATTATTTTTTTTATATGAACGGATGTATAGCCACCTCGTGGTAAAGCGCGCGCCTATTAACCTTTGGGACCTGGGTTCGAGCCCCAGTAGTACCCTTTTGCTTATTTTTTTCACATTTTCTCATTTTTGACACTTGTATGCAGCGCTGGGCCTCCCCTCTATGGGCTTTGTATTTTTGCTACACTCTGACCCCCCCTGCTCACTATTCACACCTGGCCCATTTTATTTTCTTTTTCTCATTTTTATTTATTTCTTTTCTTAAATATTTTATTTAATATTAAAAAATCAGAAAAATATAAAAAAAATATTAGATTTATATTTTGATATAGTTTTTTTTTACAATAAAAAATTATTTTTATTTAATCATACTTTATTTATTTTACTAATTGATTTATAAATTTAATTTAAAAAACTAGGGTTTTAGTTATTTTCTTTTACACAATTAAAATATATTATTTTAAAACCAAAAATATTTTATAATACTATAAATTATTTTTAAGACAAAAATACCAAAAAATATTTTTCTTACAAACTTAATTTCTTTTTTTTTATAATTAATATTTAGATTAGGGTTTTATTTAAATTCTTTTCCTAGTAAATTTAGGTTTACTTTTTTAATTATTTATTTTCTTTTAGTTAATTAGGTTAAAACAAAACCCTTTTTCCTAAATAAAAATCCAAACAAAAATCCATTTTCTTTCCATTTTACATTCTTGTATATTTATTCATTTTTGTACATTATTTATCCAAATTCAATATGTTTGTGTTGTACCCCAAAATTTACCCTCTCATTTCTCAAAGGATCATCCTGGACCCTCAGGTTTGCTTCCGTCCTATTTCAAGCCTTGAATTACAAACTTTCTAAAAAAGTCATTCACAAGGGCAAAATGGTCATTTACACACTGAAAAGTCAAACTTTGACTTTTAGATCAAAATCAAGCTTCAAGAATCATATTTCATCAAGACATGTTGGAATGTGAGATTTGTTTCATCAAGAAATTCAAAAGTCAAAATTACTTTGGAAAAATCAAAATTCTAAATACTTAGAATTTTTTTAAGTGTTTAAGAAATATGACAAGCTCAGAACTTCTGATCAGATTATCACCATGATACAAGTTGATCCTGGAATAATTTCTAACTCAAGAGATTTAATCTCAATAAGACCTAAAATATTACAGAACAAAACTTCTCCTGGAAATGCTGGAATTTTAAGTTATAAATGTTCAAAGACACGTCCATGAAACTGAAGCACTCAGCAAATTCTGGACACTTTCAAGACAGAGTTTGGTCAGAACTTTTGGGTCAGTTTTCACAAAGGTTCTGTCATAGTTTGTGTTGTACCCCAAAATTTGCCCTCGCGCTTTTCCACAAAGAAATCTCAGCTTCAAACATTTCCTGACTTCTCAAACTGACTCAAGAATCGGACAAACGGACTTTTCTTGACGGTCAAGCAAAATTAGGGTTTTACTGATTTTCAGAGCTCTGAATTGTTTCATACAGTGGGCTTAGGGTTTGGTTGGTTTTTGGTTCAATTTTGATCAAGCGAGCGTGATTTGGCATTTAATCAGGAATTAGGGTTTCATGGGCATATTCTCAGAAGAATTTGAATTCCACAACACTTTGCGGTTTATTTCAAGATTCGGATTAAAAGTCGCGTTATCTTGGTTTAATCAACAAAAGAGACAGTGGTTTGAATTCAGTACATTTTGATTGGGCCAGTCAGATGCAAGATGCAGTTTTGGAATTCACAGTGTTCATGTGTTTGATCAGTCTATCTGGGTTAATTGCTGCTTTGCTTTGGATTTTGGATTAGACAGACTTAATTGGTCAATGTTGTTTTATTTAAGTTATTTATTATTCTGAAATTAAATGATTGAATTTATTTTTCAATTGTTAATTCTAAGAATTTTAAATAAATAAATAAACAATAAAGAAATTAGAATTAATCGGATAATTTGAATTTTTATTGATACTTAAATTATTTACAAATTGTTGTTTATTACAAACAATAATTTACATTTAATTTAAATATTACAATAGAATGAAAAAATATCCTATTTTCTAAATACTCTTCATTCTTCACTCCGCTCCGGCATTCCATCTTTCATCTGCAAAAAGAAATAAGAAAGTCAGAAAGAATTAAAATTAGCAGAGACGGATAAAAAATGCTCATCATTAGGGGCCACTGACTGGGATCAGTTGCCCTCTCTGCAAATCACGGGATTTCTCCCGGTTCACAGAGAGGGAAGATTATTTTATCTCATGAAATGCAAATGTCAAAAATGCATAGTTTCTAAAAGATTTGCAAGCTGCATAGATTCAAAATCCAAACTAAACTGAAAAAGTTCAATCCAAACTTTCAAATCTAAAACAAAGTCCACTCAAAGAAAATCAGGAAAAGTACTCAAAGCTGTCATGGAAAGACTTTTGCCAAGATATCAAAAAGCAGAAAATCTACACAAACTGTCAAAAGGAGATGCAGATGTATTATGCAAGCAAACAATCTTAAACTCATCACTTCCTAGTCATAGCCCCTTCAGAACAGTACAGATAAAAAACATTATAAAAATTCTTTGCTGTACTTTGAGAGAGAAAAAAAAGGAGATAAAGCAGTAGGCAGGGATTAGGCATCAGCAGGCAAGTCACAGAAAAAAGATGTACAAGCCTACAAGCTCAGTTCAGACAAGACAATGCAGTCACAGAAAAGAAGATACACAAAATCTACAAGAAACATAGCAGTTCAGCAGCAGAATAGCAATTCAGAATAGGAAGAGGTAAGAAGCAAACTGATAACCAAAGTCTATCAAACTTAAAACCTGTCCACAAAACTTGACAACTCTGCATAAAAAAAGAAACATAGCAGTTCAGCTCAGTCCAATATAGCAGCATAGCAGGTGAGTTCAGAAGATAAAAATATACAACACAGTTGAGGGATATCAGTTCAAGACAGTTCAGCATAGCAGGCAGCCAGTACAAAAGCAAACTCAGTTCAGAATGAAGCAGCAGGCCAACACAGTTAAAGGAGATCAGAGCAACACAGCAGTTGAGAAGATAGAAAAGAGATTATCAAAGGACTGAGTTCAAAAAGATATAGAAGAGAGATACAAGAACTCAGTTGAGGGAGAGGTTAAGAAGAGAAAAACACACAAACTAAACTGACCATACTTACAAAACACATCCAAACCTCAAGAGCCTGTCCAACACCCCTAAACCAACCCTGTCAAAAACACCATGACCAAACCTTTATGCCAAACACGAGAAACCTGAGATCCCAACTCAAAAACTCAACCTTTATGCCAAACAAGAAACCTGATAATCCAAATCATAACCTCACCATCTTATGCTAAACCAATACCCTGTCATCTAACCAATATCAGAAAAAACAAAACTCAAGCCTCAACTTTCAAACCATACTTACCAAAACTGATATCAAGAACCCAAACCATCATCCAAAACTCCCTGTCAAAAAACCTGGTAAACCAGTCTAAAGCCAAGCATCATTCATGAAACATAACCCAAGCCTCAGAAGCTAGCTTCATCACAGGCATCTCAGTAAGGCACATCTCAAAGCACACAAGCAAATCACTCAAGGCAATATTTGTTCAAAATCATTCAAAGCGTCAAAAGAGCCTCAGAAGCAAAGCTTCATCACAGGCAAGGCAGCAATGTCCTAAACCCTCAAGCAGACAGTGGAAGAAGAAGAGAAAAAGAAAAGTGAATCTTAAGAAGGCTTCTCAGTACATATCATCATCAAAACCTTAAATCATAAATAGCAAGGAACGAAGTTACCAAGAAGGCGTCCAAGCAAGCTCTATCACCGCCGCTCCGGCCTCCTGAAGCATCGCCCCTTTCTTCTCTCCTCCACCTCCAAATATCAGGTAGTATAATCCTCGCCCCCTATCTCTACTTCTTCACCTCAAAGAATGAAAAGAAGATACTTAAAAACTCAGATCAAACATGCAAATTTGTAAAAAAGACAAAAGATAAGAATATGAGGCATTGTAATCAAACCTTAAAGTCAAGAGTGCCAAAACCGTGCCTTGGAGGGAAGAAAGATGTGGAGGGTGATGTTGGTGGCCGGAGAAAACGCTCAGGGAACTGCTAATCGAATACAACAAACGCGCCGTCGCTGCCTCGAGCTCAAACCCTAATGTTCGTTCAATAAACAAAAACTGCCAAACCCTAAATTTCGTTTTTGGATCAAAAGGGCCTGACCCGTTTCCTAATTCATCTCTAAAAGCCCAACAGGAAATCACCTAATTTTCTAATACTAATCTTATAAAACTCTAACTCTTTTCATTTTTATAATAAAAAACAATATTTATTCTTTTATATACTAACTCATTTATTTCCTTGTTTCTAAAACATATAATTTATTTCTTAATATTATTAAGCATACTAACTTAATCTAAATACTTGTATACACAATTAACTAAAAAAAAAACATTTTTGAAATATATTTGTACATATCATATAAGTTAAATTTGAAAATATTTTCTTAATACACATTTGTACATAATAATTTAAATACACTTTTCTAATACAAAATTCAATTCTTTTAATTTAAATTTAAATACTTTGTTGTATATAAACAAATAAAGAGACATTCTTAATTTAAACTTGAACATTATTTGTACATATTATACATTGTTTATACATAATTAAAATTAAACTCTTTTTTAATTAACATTCATTTTTACATAACAATTCAATACATTCATTTTTCTCTAATATTAAATTCACAAACATTAGACTAAAATACTTTCCAATTAAAAACTTGAACACTTAATCAAAACCCTTCATTTGTACATAATTAAACATACAGAAAATCAAGATTCATCTAAAAAACATTATCTAGGTCAAAACCCAAATACATACACAATTCACATACATATACACTTGTACATTTACACAATATATTGCCCTATACACACTTTATCTTATATCTGTATATTTGATATTCATTTTTGATCGCACATTCGATTTGGTTGTAAATACTATAAGTCTCATCCCCTTGTACATTTATACCCCCACTCCCGGACATTATTTTGTAATAGCGTAGATTTACATTCCGCAATTTACAGCTTTTCAATTATACCATGGTTAGACCTAGGGTTTGTATGTACATAAAATCAAACGCTAGATAACCTAATACAAGACAAATGCATGTAATCAATACACAATCACACTTGCACCCCCTAGGGTAATCCCACATGTTGCCTTCCAAATGGGCCATGCTTGCACGTCGAGTAACTTTGGCAAAACAAAATCAAATGATCATAAGTCTCAAAGTGTTGCCTAAACGGAATGATCATAGTCCCTTCAAAACAAATTGCCGAAGGCACTTGGCATCATTGCATTCATGGTCCATACGATGACCCGCGCCCGTCCCGAATAAACTTCCTAAACGCAAGATTGCCCATCAATTTCAATGGTGGAACAAAATTGTTAAAAGGGGTTAAAACATGACAAAAACCTTTGAGTATAATAGGGTAGACAAAACTCTTAGTTACTTGAGACCAAACTTGCAAAAACACTTGCCTTCTTTTCAAAAACCACAATCCACAACACTTTCAAACAAACTCTCAAAAAAACATTTGAAAACATCTTTTCGAAAAGATTCACACTTTTGTAAAACACTCAAACACGAGTCAAATACATTAGTTGCCTAAGACAAGGCATCTTTTTCCAAAACATTTTCAAAAAGCACCCACACACACACCATTTTCAAAGCAATCGAAAAACAAGGCAAGTGATCTAAAAAACCAAGTAACTAAGAGCCCATGGATAACCATGGATGAAAAGGGTGCTAATACCTTCCCTTTTCATAATCTACCCCCCGAACCCACGAAATATCTCAAAAGGTTTTTGCTGTGCTTTTTAACCTTTCCTTTAGGATAAAATAAAAAGTCGGTGGCGACTCTTGCTAACCGCACAAGTGCGAATACGAACGCAAAACACAAGTCAGTTCTCCCACCGTATCACAGAACTGGCGACTCTGCTGGGGATTATTTTAAAGTGGGGTTACCTTAGGGTTTAGATCACTTTTGTTTTCAATTGATTGCTTTGTTTGCTTTTACATTTGTGGGCATTGTATCGGAGTTTTATAGATCCTAACCCGGATCTGGGGAAACCCTTTTAGGTAGCAACAAGGCTGTGAGGGAACTGTGCGGGGTATACCGACATGGTTGAAGCAGTCTGCTACGTTGATGTGGCACTTTGGTGTGTACCGGTAACCCTTGAGTTCAGTCAAGGAGAGTACGGGGCCGCCGCGTGGTGTCATGAAGCATCAACTGACCTTAGGAACCTTAATTGAACCATCTTGGCCTTCTTAGGGTAGTGAGATAACTGACTTTGGTGCAGTCCGAGGTTGGTTGATACTCGATACTACACTCAATTGAGGGTTGCTTTCCTGGAATATTTCGGTCGCCAGTTCAGTGGCTAAATCGAAACGATGAACAATGAAAGCAATCCAGTGATATTGGGACCTCTAGAACCCGGTTACTTTTGATAGGACAGGTTTTAACCAACAAACTGAAAGAGGGTAGTACCTGAATCTCATGCAAGCCTAAACCTAAGGCCTTGTGTGCTTTGTGTGAATATTGTCTGCCTGTATATACACTTGCTGGTTTGTGCATACATGTACATAACATCATGACATCATACCATAGCATTTTAGCATTTTCAATAACCATTTCAAGGATCTCGAGGGTTCTGTTGATGCAGGATTACGTTGAGCCAGACGTCTATCAAGGGGCAAGAGGTTTCTCCTCTAACCAATCCAGTCAAAGTTCAAGTGCAAACAACTTGAATCAGTGGCTATGACCCACTCGACATGGTGAGCTTGATTCTCGTGGAAGGACGTCCACCGATGCAGAGATCTCCAATCCAAGAGCAGAGTTCAACCTCTAACATTTTTCTTGTGTTTACCCCAAGAGATCCTTGAAAACATGCATCCACATATCATGCATTGCATCTTGACAAACCTTTCCTTTTTCAGGTTTCCTTACTCTCCTGCTGTTTATTTCAGCAAGAGATGGCTCTAGAACGGTCTGTCAAGGACATCCAAGACCAGACTGCTCAGCTACAGGAGATGTTCATGAACTTGTCTCTGGGGCAAGAAGAGATGAAAGCCCTCCTCACCAACGGCTTGGGGAATTCCAACAATGCCAGGAATGATCAGATTGCGGAGCTGCAATTTGATCTGACAACACTGAGGACTCAAATGATGGGATATTTGGTGGGCCAGATGTCTCTCATCCAAGACCTATCTCAAAGACAAGAGGAACTCGGAGTTCTGGTCCGCCAACTACTTCAAAACAACCAACTGGGGCAAACATCTGAGGTCGAAGAGCAAGTCACCGCTCAGCCTCCATCCACTCAAGAGGACAAGGGGAAAGCTCCTCTGCTAGCTTCAGGGTCACAAACCCCTCAACAACCTCGCCGGCGTCAGCGGGGCAATCGGCGTAGACAAGAAACGTCGGGAAGGCAGTTCACAGAGACTGACATACCGTCATCTCTAATTCTGGAGCGCTTGTTGGAGGTTAATCTGACTGCTTTGAGGGATCCTATCCGGAACCCAAATACCTCCGCTCCTGACTATCATCCCGATGCATTTTGTGTTTACCACTCCTATAGCCCAGGACATGACACCGATAGCTGTTGGGCCTTGAAGAACAAGATTCAAGATCTGATTGACATTGGGGTGCTGAGGTTCATGCCAGACGGCGAGATGAAGATATTCCGTTAAAGGGGTTCTCCGCTTGAAGTGACGAAGCTCGAATTGAAAGACTTTTGCTTCTTTTTTTGAATTTTTCAAAGTTGTAATTTCTTTTGCTGTCAAACAATTATCTGTTGATGTTAAACTCTGTTTTCATTAATGCATTGCATATGTTTGTCTTGAATTCATCCATTCGTTTCACTACTCTTATGCTTTTCTTTATGATATTTGACTCTTGATAAAAAAGCTGCAAGCCTTTAGAGGGAGGATGACGAAACAATACCATGATCTTATACAGTATGCTTTTGAACAGACCTTGCTGATGATGTACAGGCATTTCTTTCAATTCCCAAACACTGGAGTTATAAGGAAGTTAATCCCTAGTCAACCCCTTCGAGCCAAAGAAGTAGGAGTTTCCTGTTCTAAACAATCAAAACCTTTGATATAAACCTGGGGCAGGGTAGTCTCTCAGTTAATTCAAAAGAGAACGCGCACTGAAATCGCAAACTCTCCGTTCTTAATACAACGAACGACGTCGAAAAAGAAAGCATTCCTTCGGAATCAAAAGACAAGGGTGGTTCCCTATCACATAGACAGTCAATCTCTCAAAAGAGAAAAGCCCACTGGGCCAAAACCTATAAAGGAGGCTTAAGAAAGCTGGGGCATCCCGCTGACAGTAATCCCGAAAACGGTAACAGTCAGGCAAAAGTTAGGGATAACAAATCAAAATCAAAATAGTGAGGTCATTACAAAATCCTCAACAACATGAAAAGTGTTGGAAAAGAAAAAAGAGATAATGACTGTCTCCCAAATTCAAACTGGTGAACCATCGCCCAAAAGTCGTTCCAAACTCAAAAACAGAGTGCGACGCACAATTAACTGAGCTTAGGTTGAAGAACATCATGAAGAGCGGGTGGGTACAAATATACTTTGAGCCTTTGTCCTTTGTTTCTTAAACCGTGAACCAGGCCACGTTACAACCCTTCAAAAGTCCTAATTGAAGCTTGGGTTAGTTCGAAAGCATACTGTTTCAAAAGGTATCCTGACTCCTGTAGGGCTTTGCTCTAAATCTCGTGTTAACTTGTCTTATGAAAAGTTTTCTGCTAAAAAAAACGCATTTTTTCAAAACTTCGAGACAAACATAAACTTTGCATTGCTTGAATATCACTGTCCGCATCTAACCCTTTTGCTTGACAGCAAAGAAATTCATACAGCAAATGTTCGGAGGAACGAAAACTCTCTCAGTAAGTCGAAATCACCTCAAGAGGATAAAACTTCCATTACAAATCTCCTATCAACAAGGGGCATGACATAGCACAATACAATTAACCTGGGGCAGTCCAGCCAAGATCCAGCAGATCTTTCAAAGTTCAGTTAACCTGGGGCAGTCCAGTCAAGACTTCAAGAAATCTCTCAATATGCAGAGTAATCTGATTCAAGATTCCTTCTTCACCACTTGGGGCATTCGAATGTCAAAAGTGTTCAACACATCAACTCCAACATTTCCAGATTCGATTCCTGTATCCAGCCAGGGCATATCTGTTGACTACGTTTCCAGACTCGACTCCTGTATCTAGCCAGGGCACGTCTGAAGAGTTTGAAGATTCGACTCCTGTATCCTGCCAGGGCATATCTATCAACTATCACCTTTCCAGATTCGACTCCTGTATCCAGCCAGGGCATGTCTGAAGAATTCCAGATCAACACCTGCAACAACCCAGGAAACATCTGTGAACGACCGATTGTAGACCAACACCTGCAATAAACCAGGATTTATCTACATCACCACTTGGGGCATTCGAATGTCAAAAGTGTTCAAACCCGATGCAGTTTTACACAAGCTCATCGTCAGGAAACCCTACACCGGTTCCCCTTCAAGACTTCTGAAACAGTTTACGGATTCTTCCCAACAACGGACGCCAATCTACCGACTTGTTCAGATTCTTATCAAGACTTCTGAAAACAGTTCATGGATTCATCCCAACAACGGATGTTAATCTATCAACTTGTTCAGATGCAACTTTCGAAGACAGTTTACGGACGCTTCCCAACAACGGATGTTGTTCTATTGCTGATTCAACCTCAAGATTTCTGAAAACAGTTCACGGTTTCTCCAAGTAAACGGATGTTAACCTATCGCTTGTTCAGATTCCTCTCAAAGCTAACAACCACGGAAGATCGCACTCGCCCAAATTCTCCCTATCCCCAGCGAGGTTCCTTCAATCCCCAGCGAAGTCAGATTTTCAAACCTTCTCCCCCACAGAGTTTTAGGAAGCAATCTTGAGTTCCCCAGTGAAGTCTCCAGGGTTACCTCCCATCAAGCCAAAGATTCTCAATCTGGTCTCCCCGGCATGAGTCTACTAGTTGGAGCTCCCCAGTAGAGGTCATTAGGAATTCTCTTCCCCAGCGACAGCCAAGGATTTATTTTCCCCGGCAGCGGTCAAGACGTTTTTATCTTCGGCCATCTCGGAACCATGTATCCTTGGCAAGATTAGCTCATCAGCTTACATGTGCACTCATTACATTCATATCATAAACATTAAATGTCACATGCATTGCATCATGCATCATAACATTGCATACAACTAACCCTTTGCCTTTTCAGGAAAGACCAGTCGACCGACACAAATCATCTCCTGAGGTTTATCCAAAATAGTTCAGATGTGACCCGGACACGGCAACATTTTGATACTTATTCCAGGTTCATTCAGACGCATCAGCAGAAACCTTACACCGGTTCCTCTTCAACTTCTCAACTTCTGAAACAAGTTTACGGATTCTTCCCTACAACGGATGTCAATCTACCGACTGATTCAGACTCCTCAATTTTTGAAATTAGGACGCTTCCCAACAACGGATGCTGCTCCATTGCTTGTTCAGTCCCAACTCCTGAAAATAGTTTACAGATTCTCCAGACACGGACATCAATCTGTTACTTGTTCAAGCCCCAATTCAGAGATATTCCAAAACAGGGATGCCCTTCTGATACTCGTCCACTCACCATTGACTTACGGTTCAACATCACCATATGGCATCTATAAGCCCATCCTCCTACCAGCAGTCACCGAATGGCATCTATAAGCCCATTCACCTCCACCGTCACTTCGACGAGCGCAAATTTTCTGGGCACATTAGTGTTCAATCTCCTTTTACCTTCAAGTCGCGAAAGGCAAACTTGCCAATCTAACTCTTCAGGTCCAAGAAGATTGAACAGGGGCAACTGTTGTACCCCAAAATTTGCCCTCGCGCTTTTCCACAAAGAAATCTCAGCTTCAAACATTTCCTGACTTCTCAAACTGACTCAAGAATCGGACAAACGGACTTTTCTTGACGGTCAAGCAAAATTAGGGTTTTACTGATTTTCAGAGCTCTGAATTGTTTCATACAGTGGGCTTAGGGTTTGGTTGGTTTTTGGTTCAATTTTGATCAAGCGAGCGTGATTTGGCATTTAATCAGGAATTAGGGTTTCATGGGCATATTCTCAGAAGAATTTGAATTCCACAACACTTTGCGGTTTATTTCAAGATTCGGATTAAAAGTCGCGTTATCTTGGTTTAATCAACAAAAGAGACAGTGGTTTGAATTCAGTACATTTTGATTGGGCCAGTCAGATGCAAGATGCAGTTTTGGAATTCACAGTGTTCATGTGTTTGATCAGTCTATCTGGGTTAATTGCTGCTTTGCTTTGGATTTTGGATTAGACAGACTTAATTGGTCAATGTTGTTTTATTTAAGTTATTTATTATTCTGAAATTAAATGATTGAATTTATTTTTCAATTGTTAATTCTAAGAATTTTAAATAAATAAATAAACAATAAAGAAATTAGAATTAATCGGATAATTTGAATTTTTATTGATACTTAAATTATTTACAAATTGTTGTTTATTACAAACAATAATTTACATTTAATTTAAATATTACAATAGAATGAAAAAATATCCTATTTTCTAAATACTCTTCATTCTTCACTCCGCTCCGGCATTCCATCTTTCATCTGCAAAAAGAAATAAGAAAGTCAGAAAGAATTAAAATTAGCAGAGACGGATAAAAAATGCTCATCATTAGGGGCCACTGACTGGGATCAGTTGCCCTCTCTGCAAATCACGGGATTTCTCCCGGTTCACAGAGAGGGAAGATTATTTTATCTCATGAAATGCAAATGTCAAAAATGCATAGTTTCTAAAAGATTTGCAAGCTGCATAGATTCAAAATCCAAACTAAACTGAAAAAGTTCAATCCAAACTTTCAAATCTAAAACAAAGTCCACTCAAAGAAAATCAGGAAAAGTACTCAAAGCTGTCATGGAAAGACTTTTGCCAAGATATCAAAAAGCAGAAAATCTACACAAACTGTCAAAAGGAGATGCAGATGTATTATGCAAGCAAACAATCTTAAACTCATCACTTCCTAGTCATAGCCCCTTCAGAACAGTACAGATAAAAAACATTATAAAAATTCTTTGCTGTACTTTGAGAGAGAAAAAAAAGGAGATAAAGCAGTAGGCAGGGATTAGGCATCAGCAGGCAAGTCACAGAAAAAAGATGTACAAGCCTACAAGCTCAGTTCAGACAAGACAATGCAGTCACAGAAAAGAAGATACACAAAATCTACAAGAAACATAGCAGTTCAGCAGCAGAATAGCAATTCAGAATAGGAAGAGGTAAGAAGCAAACTGATAACCAAAGTCTATCAAACTTAAAACCTGTCCACAAAACTTGACAACTCTGCATAAAAAAAGAAACATAGCAGTTCAGCTCAGTCCAATATAGCAGCATAGCAGGTGAGTTCAGAAGATAAAAATATACAACACAGTTGAGGGATATCAGTTCAAGACAGTTCAGCATAGCAGGCAGCCAGTACAAAAGCAAACTCAGTTCAGAATGAAGCAGCAGGCCAACACAGTTAAAGGAGATCAGAGCAACACAGCAGTTGAGAAGATAGAAAAGAGATTATCAAAGGACTGAGTTCAAAAAGATATAGAAGAGAGATACAAGAACTCAGTTGAGGGAGAGGTTAAGAAGAGAAAAACACACAAACTAAACTGACCATACTTACAAAACACATCCAAACCTCAAGAGCCTGTCCAACACCCCTAAACCAACCCTGTCAAAAACACCATGACCAAACCTTTATGCCAAACACGAGAAACCTGAGATCCCAACTCAAAAACTCAACCTTTATGCCAAACAAGAAACCTGATAATCCAAATCATAACCTCACCATCTTATGCTAAACCAATACCCTGTCATCTAACCAATATCAGAAAAAACAAAACTCAAGCCTCAACTTTCAAACCATACTTACCAAAACTGATATCAAGAACCCAAACCATCATCCAAAACTCCCTGTCAAAAAACCTGGTAAACCAGTCTAAAGCCAAGCATCATTCATGAAACATAACCCAAGCCTCAGAAGCTAGCTTCATCACAGGCATCTCAGTAAGGCACATCTCAAAGCACACAAGCAAATCACTCAAGGCAATATTTGTTCAAAATCATTCAAAGCGTCAAAAGAGCCTCAGAAGCAAAGCTTCATCACAGGCAAGGCAGCAATGTCCTAAACCCTCAAGCAGACAGTGGAAGAAGAAGAGAAAAAGAAAAGTGAATCTTAAGAAGGCTTCTCAGTACATATCATCATCAAAACCTTAAATCATAAATAGCAAGGAACGAAGTTACCAAGAAGGCGTCCAAGCAAGCTCTATCACCGCCGCTCCGGCCTCCTGAAGCATCGCCCCTTTCTTCTCTCCTCCACCTCCAAATATCAGGTAGTATAATCCTCGCCCCCTATCTCTACTTCTTCACCTCAAAGAATGAAAAGAAGATACTTAAAAACTCAGATCAAACATGCAAATTTGTAAAAAAGACAAAAGATAAGAATATGAGGCATTGTAATCAAACCTTAAAGTCAAGAGTGCCAAAACCGTGCCTTGGAGGGAAGAAAGATGTGGAGGGTGATGTTGGTGGCCGGAGAAAACGCTCAGGGAACTGCTAATCGAATACAACAAACGCGTCGTCGCTGCCTCGAGCTCAAACCCTAATGTTCGTTCAATAAACAAAAACTGCCAAACCCTAAATTTCGTTTTTGGATCAAAAGGGCCTGACCCGTTTCCTAATTCATCTCTAAAAGCCCAACAGGAAATCACCTAATTTTCTAATACTAATCTTATAAAACTCTAACTCTTTTCATTTTTATAATAAAAAACAATATTTATTCTTTTATATACTAACTCATTTATTTCCTTGTTTCTAAAACATATAATTTATTTCTTAATATTATTAAGCATACTAACTTAATCTAAATACTTGTATACACAATTAACTAAAAAAAAAACATTTTTGAAATATATTTGTACATATCATATAAGTTAAATTTGAAAATATTTTCTTAATACACATTTGTACATAATAATTTAAATACACTTTTCTAATACAAAATTCAATTCTTTTAATTTAAATTTAAATACTTTGTTGTATATAAACAAATAAAGAGACATTCTTAATTTAAACTTGAACATTATTTGTACATATTATACATTGTTTATACATAATTAAAATTAAACTCTTTTTTAATTAACATTCATTTTTACATAACAATTCAATACATTCATTTTTCTCTAATATTAAATTCACAAACATTAGACTAAAATACTTTCCAATTAAAAACTTGAACACTTAATCAAAACCCTTCATTTGTACATAATTAAACATACAGAAAATCAAGATTCATCTAAAAAACATTATCTAGGTCAAAACCCAAATACATACACAATTCACATACATATACACTTGTACATTTACACAATATATTGCCCTATACACACTTTATCTTATATCTGTATATTTGATATTCATTTTTGATCGCACATTCGATTTGGTTGTAAATACTATAAGTCTCATCCCCTTGTACATTTATACCCCCACTCCCGGACATTATTTTGTAATAGCGTAGATTTACATTCCGCAATTTACAGCTTTTCAATTATACCATGGTTAGACCTAGGGTTTGTATGTACATAAAATCAAACGCTAGATAACCTAATACAAGACAAATGCATGTAATCAATACACAATCACACTTGCACCCCCTAGGGTAATCCCACATGTTGCCTTCCAAATGGGCCATGCTTGCACGTCGAGTAACTTTGGCAAAACAAAATCAAATGATCATAAGTCTCAAAGTGTTGCCTAAACGGAATGATCATAGTCCCTTCAAAACAAATTGCCGAAGGCACTTGGCATCATTGCATTCATGGTCCATACGATGACCCGCGCCCGTCCCGAATAAACTTCCTAAACGCAAGATTGCCCATCAATTTCAATGGTGGAACAAAATTGTTAAAAGGGGTTAAAACATGACAAAAACCTTTGAGTATAATAGGGTAGACAAAACTCTTAGTTACTTGAGACCAAACTTGCAAAAACACTTGCCTTCTTTTCAAAAACCACAATCCACAACACTTTCAAACAAACTCTCAAAAAAACATTTGAAAACATCTTTTCGAAAAGATTCACACTTTTGTAAAACACTCAAACACGAGTCAAATACATTAGTTGCCTAAGACAAGGCATCTTTTTCCAAAACATTTTCAAAAAGCACCCACACACACACCATTTTCAAAGCAATCGAAAAACAAGGCAAGTGATCTAAAAAACCAAGTAACTAAGAGCCCATGGATAACCATGGATGAAAAGGGTGCTAATACCTTCCCTTTTCATAATCTACCCCCCGAACCCACGAAATATCTCAAAAGGTTTTTGCTGTGCTTTTTAACCTTTCCTTTAGGATAAAATAAAAAGTCGGTGGCGACTCTTGCTAACCGCACAAGTGCGAATACGAACGCAAAACACAAGTCAGTTCTCCCACCGTATCACAGTTTGCAAGGGTAATTCAAATAAGGTTACGAATCATGTTGCAAGCTTCCTGGAAAGTCTGAAAGCTCCTTCAGAATATGCTGGAGCAAGGAGATACAAAGATCAGAAGTTGGATGTCTATTCTAAGTCACGCTGAAGCTAAACTTCTGATCCAGAATTAAGCAATGATACAGAATCTCACGTTGTAGGATTTCTGTTTTGATCAATCTCATCATCATTTAATACTCACAATCACTTTTGGGTCTTTGTCCAAAGGATTTCCACACGTGTGGCATAGAAGTACCATTACTGTCTTAGAAAAGCAAACTTTTGTACAAGAGTGTGGTGGGCCCATGCGTTGCTTATGCTTTTGAGGTTACCTTTCCTTAATTCCTGCTTACAATTCCAGCTTAGGCGCTGCTAAAGCTGCTAAACACCATACTTGCTTCAAGAACAAGGCAGCAGCCTAGCATGTGATGGTTGTACTCTCCAAGCTACAAGATCTTTGCCTATAAATTGAAAGCCATTGGCAACTGAAAGGGGGTCAAATGCTTGAGAAAGAAAAAGCCTTGAACCCCTGCTAAAATTCCAAGAGTCCAAAACTACAAATACAAAATACAAAAACCTGTTAACTTTTGGTTCTTGCATTCAAACTCCATTTTTTCCCTCAAGTATTTCTTGACCAAAACCATCCATACAATTTCTGATATACATTTAGAAACCATCCTAACTTCTGTGTTCAGACTGTAACATATTCTCCATCCGTATTCACCTCAAGGAAGTAATAACTTTTCCCCCTTGGTTGTTCCAGAATTTTTATAATCATTCATTGCCCAAGTTGAAAGCTTCCAGCCTGCTGAGTACGTGAAGAAGCTATTCAGAACATCATCAGAGTTCAGAACCAGACTCTACCTCACACAAAGTATTTTACAGCTGCAAGGTAAGCTTTCTGCTGACTCTCATCATATTACTTAGGCATTATCAGCTTTACATGTTCAAAAATACAATGTAGACATCATGATTCTGATGTTGTACGTATTCTGAGGTTTCACGTATTTATATGCCTAAGTAGGGAGTAAATTAGTTCATAACTTCTTAAGGAGTTTAGGATTAGAAAATTCATGCTTGCTTCTGATTTATAGTTCTGATATCTCTTATTTCTAAAACATTATGAAACCTGTCATAACTGTGATATACACATCTTCTGTTCTGTTGAGAAATGACTTTGTTGCAGATGTTTTGACTAGCATGGAGAGGGAGACTAAGCTCTACCAGTGGCATCAGAACTTCTAAAATCTTCTTTGTTCCCAGCGGACCCAGAACTTCTGACTTTACCTATTTCTACTAATATGATTTCTATTTTTTGCAGCACGCCAGAGTCAGAACTTCTGATCTCTTTTAATTCAGCAATGCGCTGATTCTATTTTCTTTTTTCCTTACTATTTTTTGCTATCGCTTCTATTTTAACTAATCAAAAACACCAAAAACATTTTACATTTTGCATGCTTTATTTTATTTCTTAAAACAAAGAGATCAAAAATATTTTCTTAAACAAAACTTATTTCTTTTCCTAAACAAAACAAGTCCATTTCACATTTTCTTGTACATTCTTATCCATTCAATATGGTTGTAATAGTAACTTAGGATTTAAATTTATTTGCAATCCCCGTTTGTAAATATGTATACCTCATCCCCCTAATGATTGTAATAACGTAGGATATTTACTTTCCGCACTTTTTATTGCTTTCACATATTGCTAGTAATTAGGGTGTGTATGACAAGACATGAAATCAACAAATAGAGAACCCTAATTAAGACAAAAATGCATGCAATCAAACACGCTTTGCACATATGCACACTTTAGGGTAATCTCACTTGTTGCCTATCGGAAAAATAGTCATGTCCCTCGAACATGGGTGTTTTAGCAAAAGAACCCTGATAAAAGATTGTAGTCCCTCGATGACTCTCTATATTTCCTTCGGTAAACAATCTAGTCCCTAAAACAACATTGCTAAAACATTCCATGGGTTTCCTTCTATAACTATATAAATGTCCCGCACCCGTCCCTTCACATCCAACGATGGGGCTTCTCACCAAATCAATGGTAAGATAGCAACACCTAAAGGAGGAGGAAAAGAACATCTAAGAGTTTTTGAGTAGGTAGATTCATTTCTAGTTGTTTTCTTGCTCACAACAAAAAATTCTATATACCGACACTCTCACTTTGAAACATTTTTTAAATACAACACTTTGTATGCGTTCTTATAGAGACGAGAATCATTACAAAGACACCTTTTCAAAATCACTTTCAAAAACACATCTCACAAACACTTCTTTTTGAATCATTTTTTAAACAAACACTTTTGTATGCGTTCTTATAGAAACGAGAATCATTATGAAGTTACATTTTCAAAATACTTTCAAAAACCACACCACACAAAGCACAATTTCAAACAAAAGCAAGTGATCTAGCAAGTAACTAAGATCCCATGGAAAACCATGGATGAAAAGGGTGCTAATACCTTTCCTTTTCAGCATCTACCCCCCGAACTCAAGAAATAATATCAAAGGTATTTCCTGTGCTTTTTCACCTTTCCTTTTCGATAAAAGAAAAGTCGGTGGCGACTCTTTCTAACCGAAATATTTGCGATCAAACGCAAAACACTCAAGTCAGTTCTCCCAACGTATCACAGGTTGTAATAGATTATTTAGATTTAAATTCTTGCAATCCCCATTTGTAATTTGTACACCCCCTCCCATAAGTGTTGTAATAGCGTAGTAATTTTAAATTCCGCAATTTATCGCTTTATATACAAATGCTAGTAATTAGGGTTTTGAATAGAAAGACTAAAACCAATCAATTAGAAAACCTTAATCAAAGATAAAACCAAGCATGAAAAACAATACACTTGCACACAAGCAAACCTAGGGTAAAATCCACTTGGTTGCCTTACAAAATGGCCAGGTTATGCATGTGAGGTATCTTAGCAAAAACAAACGAATACAAGATCATAGTCCCTCGATGACGCTATCCATGTTTCCTTTCAAATGATCTTAGTCTCTAAAGAAAAATGCTAAGATACCTTGCAACATTGGTAATCATGGTTATACGATGACCCATGCTCGTCCCGTTCACATCCAGAGATAGGGTTACTTACCAAATCAAATGGTAAGATAACAATCTCAAAGGAAAGGGGAAATGAACATAAAATACTTTTGAGTAGGTAGATTGTTCCTAGTCACTTTCTCACTTTCAAAACAAAACATCCTTGCTATTTTAAAAAACAAACACCAAACACTTTCCAAAACATCTTTCAAAACTTGAAAATATTTTCAAAAGTTCAACACTTTGTATACATTCTTACGAACGAGAATCATTACAAAGTTTGCCTAAATGATGGCCCCTTTTTAAAATACTTTCAAAAACCACACAAAGCACAATTTCAAACAAAAAAGCAAGTGATCTAGCAAGTAACTAAGAGCCCATGGAAAACCATGGATGAAAAGGGTGCTAATACCTTCCCTTTTCATAATCTACCCCTCGAACTCAAGAAACAATCTCAAAGGTCTTTCCTGTGCTTTTTCACCTTTCCTTTTGGATAAAAGAAAATTCGGTGGCGACTCTTGCTAACCGCAAAATTTGCGATAAAACGCAAAACACCCAAGTCAGTTCTCCCACCGTATCACAGATAGCTTGGTACAAGCATTGGAAACATGTTCTTCATGCTTGCTTCAAAAACAAGCAAGATAGCCATAACATGTGATTCAAAATCTGAGTTGTTTCAAGTCTCAAACCTTTTCTATAAATAGAGAGGCCAATTTCAAGAGAAAGGGGTCAGGAAAAAAAGAAGGAGAAACTAGCATTCAAAATCATTTTGCTGTCAAAAACCAGAATTGTCCTAAAAACCTCCATTTTTAAGCTTTGAAGTCCAAATCTTTGAATCTCATACCTTGCAAGTTTTCTCTAAACAAACCATCCAAACACTTCACATACACCATATAGGAGTTTTTCAAACATAAGAACAACTTTTGTAATATCATTGTCACCACCTTCTAAACTCAAAAACCGTATTTTTCAATTTGACTTGGTTGGTATGGTTCATCAAATTTCAGCATAAAGTGAGGATTAAAATAACTTCAAAAATGTCTAAGGAAGCTCAATCAATCATCATGTTGTGCTTGAAAACATCCAAACACATTTTTAGTTTTCACTTCAAGAGGTAAGTTTTCTCAAACTGTAATTTCCTCGTTCATACATCATTTTACTTTCGTTTTCAAAAGAATAAAACAGGACAAATCAAAGTAGAAGAGTTGCAAACACTCAAAACCACAAAAAATGCTTCTGGAAGCCTAACACGGCCGACCGTGTCGCCTGACACAGGCCGTGTTAGGGAGAAAATAGGACAAAGTGAAAATACAGGGTTCTGACACGGGTGCCCGTGTCATAGGACACAACCCGTGTCCCTCTTATTGGGAGAAAACTTGACAAAATGGTAGGACAGGGTCCTGACACGGGTGCCCGTGTCACGTGACACTTCCCGTGTCAGCACAGCTGGGACAAAAAAGACATTCATAATTATTACAGGGTTCTGACACGGGTGCCCGTGTTACAGGACACAACCCGTGTCAGCTTCAACACCAAAAATCTTGATTTTTTTGAGACTTTTTTGCTATTATTTTTATTCAATTTGGTTGTAATAGTAATTAGGTTTTAATTTCTTTCATTCCCCATTCATAAACTTGTATCCCCATCCCCTAAATAATGTAATAGTGTAGGACTTTAATTTCCGTAATTTATCGCTTTCAAATATAAATGCTAGTAATTAGGGTTTGTATGGCAAGATAAAATCAACAATTAGCAAACCCTAATTCAAGATAAAATAATGCATGAAAAAACAAACCCTTTCACACTTGCATCTCTAGGGTTAACTCCACTTTGTTGACTTAAATAAATGGTCATGATATGCATGTGATACACTTTAGCAAAAATAATCAAAAATACAAGATCATAGTCCCTCAATGACGCTACGAATGTTGCCTTCAAAATGATCTTAGACCCTTAAGAAAAAATGCTAAGGTATCTCACAACATTGCATTTTATGACTATACGATGACCCACACACGTCCCTTTATATCCAAAGATAGGGTTTCTTACCAACCAATGGCAAGATAGCAATGTAAAAGGAAGAGAGAAATGAACAAGAGACTTTTGAGTAGGTAGAACGTTCTTAGTTGCTTGATCACAATACATCTTCAAAAAACATCTTTTCAAACACACCAAACACTTTTAAAAACATGAAATATTTTCAAAAAGTCCAACACTTTGTATGCAGTCTTATAGAGACGAGAATCATTACAAAGTTTTCCTAAACGAATGCGCTTTTCAAATACACTTTCAAAACCCACCATAAACACATTTCAAACAAAGCAATTTCAAAAGTGATCTAGCAAGAAACTAAGAGCCCATAGATAACTATGGATGAAAAGGGTGCTAACACCTTCCCTTTTCATAACCTACCCCCAAACTCAAGAAAATATCTCAAATGTCTTTCCTGTTCTTTTCACCCTTTCCTTATTGGATAAAAGAAAAGTCGGTTTTGACTCTTGCTATCCGCAATAATTTTGATAAAACAAAAAAGATTCCAAGTCAGTTCTCCCACCTTATTACACACTGCTAGACTATGCTTCGATTGTACGAACAACATGGCTAAGTACGAGGTGTGTATATTGGGTCTGAAGGCTTCCATTGACTTAAGGATCAAGTATTTGGATGTATTCGGAGATTCTGCTCTAGTGATTAGCCAAGTAAAGGGAGAATGAGACACTAAACATATAAACCTTATTCCTTATAAGGATCTTGTGTTAACCCTGATCCCATGCTTCAAGGAAATCATCTTTAACACCTCCCTAGATAGGAAAATCAGTTGGCTAACGCCTGAGCAACAATGTCTTCCATGTTTAAGGTCAAATGGGACAATGAAGCTCCTATGATTACAATTGAGAGATTTTACGAGCCTGCGCACTTCTATGAGCTTGACACTGACGAAGAGAAACCATGGTACCATGAGGTGAGGAGATATCTTGAAGCACAAGAATATCTTGAAGGAGCTTCCATCAATGACAAGAAATTCTTGCGAAGATTCTCAGCCAAATTCTTCTTAAGCAATGGAATCCTATATAAGCGCAACCACGACTCTACTCTACTCTGGTGTGTGAACAAGAAGGAGGCAGAGAAAATCATGTAAGACATGCATGATGGCCTCTTTGGGACCCACTCTAGTGGACACACTATGGCCAAGAAAATCATGAGGGCTGGTTACTATTGGTCCACAATGGAAACTGATTGTCATTATCACTCAAGGACTTGTCACAAGTGTCAAATCTATGTTGACAAAGTCCATGTACCTCTTATTCCTCTAAATGTCATGAGAGCTCCATGGTCGTTTGCAATGTGGGGCATTGATATGATTGGAGAGATTAAACCTACTTCTTCTAATGGACACTGTTTCATCCTCGTGGCTATTAATTACTTCACCAAATGGGTAGAAACTGCCTCATTTGCTTCTGTCACAAAGAACATTATAGCCAGATTCATCAAGCATAACCTCATCTACTGTTACGGTATCCTTGAAAGGATTATCACTGATAATGGAACTAATCTTAACAGCGTTATGATTACAGAACTCTGCACTCAGTTCAAAATCAAGCATCACAATTCTTCTCTGTATAGACCCAAAATGAATGGCGCAGTGGAAGCTTCCAATAAATATATCAAGAAGATTATGCAAAAGATGGTGGTAACCTACAAATACCGTACTTAAGCTCGACGTCAACTGGGGAAACTCCTTTCTCTTTGGTATATGGTATGGAAGGTGTCTTGCCTATAGAAGTTCAGATTGCTTCCCTAAGGATTATGAAAGAAGCAGGTACGGGTGAAGACGAGTGGGTATAGACTAGATTGGATCAGTTAAACCTGATTGATGAAAAACGACTGGCCGATGTTTGTCATGGTCAGATGTACCAGAAGCGTATGATCAAGGCTCTAAAAAAAAGATCAAGCCTCGAGTGTATCAAGCTGGCGACTTGGTAATAAAGCACATCATTCTTCCACAAGGCGATCCCAGGGGCAAATGGAATCCCACTTACGAAGGACCATTTTTTGTAAAGAAATGTTTCTCTGGTGGTGCCATGATGTTGACTACTATGGACGGTGAAGACTTCCCACATCCTGTGAATGCAGACATAGTTAAAAAATACTACGCATAAAATGACTCATTAGGTTGACACACCTAGGCAAAAATAAGGGCATCCCGGTGAACCAAAAGGTTCGGGAAAAAGTTAGGGACATATGCAAAATATTGTACACCCAGAAAGTCGAAAACCCGAAAGGGAAACTTGGGAAAAAAATGGGTATCCTGGTGGGCTGAAAACCCTAAAGGGAGGTCCAGGAAAAAGTTAAGGATTGAAAGCGTATGACTATGTCTTGTGGGGTCTTTACAACCAGCTTTATTACCAAGGTCCATATTCAAATGGTCCAAGAACAATCCAATCAACTTCTTTCAATAGAAAGGGATGTTCGAATACATCGGGGCAATACTGAAGTTGGAACACAATGAGATCACTTCCACGTGACTTTTTATTTTTGTTTCCACTTTGTATTCCTTTCGACGATTTCCTCTTACTAGGATCTTCGTCTCTTTGTACAAAAAAGCCTATTCATGGGAAAAACATCAATACAAAAATACTTTGAAGTGTAAAACCTTTTGTTTTTTCTATTTTGAGTGCAAAACGTTCAATGACTAAAATTGAATGAACATATGCATATGAACATGATTAAACTATTTAGCAAATGTATGCTTGCAAGCAGTATAAAACATCTCTTTAATACAGTTGAGATATCTCCACAGAGTTATCTCATTAACATTATCCTCACAGATTTGGATTCATAAAATCCCCAGCCAAAATTTCAATCTCCGTTAAACCCTTTCCCCAGCTGAGTTGGAAAAGGTGCACCTCCTTGGTAGACCATCATAGTATTCTCTTCAACAGGGTTTATTTCCTCAACAAAACAACACATTTTCAAGCAGAACTCTCCTCAACAAAACAGGATTCCCCAGCAGAAGCATTCTAAGCAAAGATCGAAGATACACATACTCCTCGTCTCCAACAACAAGTCCGAAATTTAACTTCTCGAAACTCCCCAGTATCTGACAAAGATACACTTCAACAATGTCTCGCATTCATACATCATACAACATACATAGCAATTGCATACAATACAGTCTCATTTATTTTTGAGGACATCATTTGCACCATGCATTCATCTGCATGCAACCGACTCTTTTCCATGAAGGAATAATCAATCAACAGATCGAAACTCCTCTTATGAATGGATTCACTTCTTCCAGTTAATAACAGGCGATCAATCAAGTCCTCTTCTAGATGGATTCACTTCTTCCAGTTAATAATAGGAGAACTAAGACCTCTTCTGGTTAGATTTATTTCTCCCAGTTAAAGACAGGCAAATCAAAGACCTCTTCTGGTTAGATTTAGTTCTTCCAGTTAAAGATAGGCGAATCAAAGGCCTCTTCTGGTTAGATTTAGTCCTTGTAGTTAAAGACAGGAGAACGAATAACTCTTCTGGTTAAGATTGATTTCTTCCAGTTAAAGACAGGCGAACAAAGACCTCTTCTGGTTAAGATTAATTTCTTCTAGTTAAAGACAGACGAACAAAGACTTCTTCTAGTTAAGATTGATTTCTTCCAGTTAAAGACAGGCGAACAAAGACCTCTTCTGGTTAAGATTGATTTCTTCCAGTTAAAGACAGGCGAACGAAGACCTCTTCTGGTTAAGATTGATTTCTTCCAGTTAAAGACAGGCGAACGAAGACCTCTTCTAGTTAAGATTGATTTCTTCCAGTTAAAGACAGGCGAACAAAGACCTCTTCTGGTTAAGATTTATTTCTTCCAGTTAAAGACAGGTGAACGAAGACCTCTTATGGTTAATATTGATTTCTTCCAGTTAAAGACAGGCTAACGAAGACCTCTTCTGGTTAAGATTGATTTCTTCCAGTTAAAGACAGGCGAATAAAGACCTCTTCCGGTTAAGATTGATTTCTTCCAGTTAAAGACAGACGAACAAAGACCTCTTATGGTTTAGATTTGTTTTATTCCAGTTAAATACGGTCAAAAGACATCCACAATTTCATTATAAATCGACCAAAGATTTACCCTGATACCTTCTCCCGTTTCTACTAACAATCGCTCTGGATGGCATCTATAAGCCCATTTCCGAAAATTCTCTGTTACCTTTGGATGACATCTATAAATCCATATCCAATAGTTATTAATCACTTCTCCAAATGGCATCTTTAAGCCCATTCCCGATGCAGTCAGCTAATACATCAGTGAGTGAAAATTTCTGGGCACTTTAGTGCTCAATCATCTTCCACCTTCAAGCTACGAACGACGACATGCCATTCTCGCTTTTCAGGTTTAAGAAAATTGAACAGGGGAAGCTGTTGTACCCCTGAATTTCCCTCCCTTTCCTTTAAAAAAATTCTCTTCTAGGGTTTCTCAAATGTTCAAAGCTTTTCAGACCTCCAAACATGTCAATTAATTCGCCAAGGGTTCGAGTTTGCAAATGCTCAAAGTTTCTTCTGTCCACTAGTTTTATACTAGGGTTTTTGAGTGTGTGACACCTATTATGATCAAGAGTTGTGAAGCTTTATCTTATTTTCATCATATAAGTCATCTTTTCTCAAGGGTTTCTCCCTCATGTCTAAGAGGAATTAAGGTTTCGAGTTTGAGACGTCATTAGTCGGAATTAGGGTTTTTATGGCTGGTAATTGCTTTCATCTTGACTCAAGTTTGAATTAGCTAGTTCTTTAATAACCTTGGTTTATAACGCTAAGTGGATCATGTTTTTCATCTGTGATGAACGAGTTTATTTATTCATGTAGTTGTTTAGTTATTGGCTTGCATTTTTGGTAAATCCCAAGTGTATGTGTGAATGTCATGACTGATGTCATAACATTCTAGTTTAGTGTGTACTGATTCATTAGGTACCTTTGCAGAAAAATATTGTCATACAGGTACTGGTGTTTATGAGTGTGTATCTGAGCATTTTGCAAAATGATCATATTTACCAAAATCAGTAAACAGGAATTCAGATGTCATAACAAATGTTAAGACATCCTGTTCTGAACTAACAGGTTTGCAGTTTGGTTAATTCTGAGTTTTTTCAGGAAAATGACTCAGTCTTTCCAGAACAGAATCCTGCGTTTTCTTTGGGTTAACCTAGCTCAACCCTAACCTGGTTGATAAAGTCCTGTGGCCTAGTCTTAAGGTCAAATGGAATTAACCCTAGCTTTTTGTGGAAACCCTAACCGAAGATGCAGCTGCTATATATTCAACAGAGCTGCTATTTTGAATGCAATCCCTTTTTGGACAGAAGATCATTTGTAAGCTGTATAGTTTTAACTATTGTAATTCAAGCAATTATCATTGTGATAAGTGACTTGGAATAGGTTTTCAATTGTAAGGGTTGTGTAGCACTCAAAGCTTTGAAGCAAGAGTGTTTGTATGTTTCTTGACTAAAGCTGTGAAGCAGAGTCAAGTTAGGTGTGTGTATCACTCAAAGCTGTGAAGCAAGAGTGGTTGTGTTGCTTGATTAAAAAGTTGTGAAGCTTAATCAAGTGTATGTTGTTGAAGAGTGTCTTCATCAATTCATTAGTCAAATTGTTTTATGTATCACTGCTGTGATTGAGGGGGAGTGAGTAGGAACTCAGGTTTAAGTTGTACTTAGATTGAAATTGCATTGGGTAGGTCTTAAGTGAAGGAGATAAACTGGTTGGTTTATTCTTGAATTAACATCTCTTATAGTGGATTTCCTCCCTGGCTTGGTAGCCCCCAGAGTAGGTGTTGTTGCACACTGAACTGGGTAAACAATTGACTGTGTTCTTTACTGTTTTTGTATTTACTGTCTTATAGAAAGTCAGATACGGTGTCATAACATTGAACGTGACATTGAGTATCTGCAGCCAGAATTTCAATTGGCATCAGAGCAGGCACCCTGCCTGTATTACTGGGTGAGATCTAGGGATATCACTTTCTGGCACTATGGACAAAGAAGTAGTTTTTGGAAATAGACCACCCATTATGGATGGAACTAATTATGACTACTGGAAACCTTGTATGATTGCCTTCTTAAAATCTCTGGACAAAAAGGCTTGGAGAGCTGCTGACAAAGGATGGAACCATCCCACCATAACTGAGAAAGATGGGACAATCAGTCTGAAGCCTGAGGAATATTGGAGTAAAGAAGAAGATGAGTTAGCCCTGGGAAATTCCAAAGCTTTAAATGCCTTGTTCAATGGAATTGATAGAAACATTTTCAGACTAGTACATCAATATGAACTGGCCAAGGAAGTTTGGGACACTCTCAAAACTACTCATGAGGGCACTTCCAAAGTAAAAATGTCAAGGCTTCAGATGTTGACTACCAAGTTTTAGAATCTAAAAATGATGGAAGATGAAACCATTCATGAGTTTCACATGAACATCTTGGAGATTGACAACACCTCAGGAGCACTGGGAGAAAAGATGTCAGAAGAAAAACTGGTGAGAAAGATTCTCAGATCCTTGCCTAAAAGATTTGCAATGAAGGTAACTGCCATAGAAGAAGCCCAGGACATCAGCAAGTTGAAAGTGGATGAACTTATTGGGTCTCTTCAGACTTATGAGATGGGGATCACTGAAAATGGTGACAAGAAGAACAAGAGCATAGCACTTGTATCCAACTCTGATGTTGACAACAAGGAGGATGAAGAAGAAAATATTTCAGAAGCTATAGCCATGCTTGGAAGACAGTTCAACAAACTCATCAAAAGAATAGATCCAAAGTCAAGGTCTAATGTTCATAACATTCCCTCTGACATTGACAGTTCCAGCAGAAGACCAAGGTCAGAAGAGAAGCGAAACCAAGGCAGAGGAATTCAATGCCATGGTTGTGAAGGATATGGGCATATTCGAGCTGAATGTCCAACCTTTCTTAAGAAACAAAAGAAAGGAATGACTGTTACTTGGTCTGACTATGATTCAGAAAGTAATTCTGAAGAAGAATCTGCCAAACTAGTTACTGCTCTAACTGGTGTTTGTACCTCTGAAAGTGACACTAGTGATGAAGAGGTGACATTTGAAGAACTGGATGATACTTACAAGAAATTGTGTATCAGAAGTACTGAAGTCTGTGTGCAGAATGAGAAACAATCAAAACTCATCATAAAGCTGGAGGCTGAGAAAAGGGCAAATCTTGAAACTATAAGTCATCTAGGAGGGGAAGTTCAATTGCTGAACTCACAACTGAATCAAATGACCGAATCTGTTAAAATGCTGACTAATGGAACAGACAAATTGGAAGAGATCCTTCAGGTTGGACAAAATGTGGGAAATAAATCTAGACTAGGATTTATGGAAGCAAAGAAATCTGGTACAGTCAAGAAGATCAGGCCTGATAAGCAAATGTTAAAACAAATGTCTCAACACAACTCTCAACATCAGGAACAGAGACATATAAAGAAAAGGTACCAAAGATGGAGATGTCATCATTGTGGGAGATATGGCCACATAAAGCCCTTCTGCTTCAGATTGCATGGATACCCCAATCAAAACTCAGGTGTCAAACCTAAGTCCAAAAAGGTACCACATGATCCTAAATGGAAGAAAAAGGCTACTGCCCTGATAGCCCACACTTCCCTGAGGGTCTCTGCAAATGAAGACTGGTACTTTGACAGTGGGTGTTCCAGACACATGACTGGAATCAAGAACCTCCTCAATAATGTTAAACCTCACACCACCAGTTTTGTGACCTTTGGAGATGGTGCTAAAGGTGAAATCAAAGGAGTTGGTAAACTGGACTGCCCTGGAGTTCCAAGTCTGAATGAAGTACTGCTGGTAAAAGGACTGACTGCTAATCTCATTAGTATCAGTCAATTGTGTGATCTAGGATTCAAGGTAAATTTCTCAAAATCTGAATGCCTTGTAATCAATGACAAACAAGAAATTGTAATGAAAGGAGTCAGATCTAAAGACAACTGTTACTTGTGGGAGCCTGAGAACACTAATTTCTCCTCTGTGTGTTCCATTGCAAAAGAAGAAAAAGAGGTGAAACTGTGGCACCAAAAACTTGGCCATCTTCATCTAAGAGGAATGAAAAGGATTATCTCCATGGAGGCAGTCAGAGGGATTCCAAGACTGCAAATTGATGAAGGAAGAGTTTGTGGCGAATGTCAGGTTGGTAAGCAGACTAGGATGTCACATCCAAAGTCAAGACATCTGACCACCTCTAAGGTTCTAGAACTTCTTCATATGGATCTGATGGGACCAATGCAAGTGGAGAGTCTTGGTGGAAAAAGATATGCCTATGTGGTTGTGGATGATTTTTCCAGATTCACCTGGATTAATTTCATTAGGGAAAAATCTGATGTATTTGAAGTTTTTAAAGAATTGTGCAAAAGAATTCAAAGAGAAAAGGAAGGGTGTATTGTCAGAATCAGAAGTGATCATGGCAAGGAATTTGAAAACAGCAAGTTTGATGATTTCTGTTCCTCAGAAGGAATTAGTCATGAATTTTCTTCTCCTATAACTCCTCAGCAAAATAGAGTTGTGGAAAGGAAAAACAGGACCATACAGGAATCTGCCAGAGCAATGTTACATGCCAAAAGACTTCCTATGTATTTTTGGGCTGAAGCTATGAATACAGCCTGCTACGTTCATAACAGGGTCACCTTGAGAAAGGGAACCTCATCCACCATATATGAACTCTGGAAAGGAAGAAAACCAACTGTGAAGTACTTCCATGTGTTTGGCAGCAAATGCTATATTCTGGCAGATCGTGAACAAAGAAGAAAACTGGACCCTAAAAGTGATGAAGGCATATTTCTAGGATACTCCTCAAACAGCAGAGCTTATAGAGTATTCAATTCCAGAACCAAATCCATGATGGAATCAATAAATGTTATAATTGATGATTATCATGAAGAAATAGATGTTCCTTGTACTGTTGAGACATTCTTTGAGACTTCAACCCAACAGAATGATCTACCCAACTCCACCACAACAGAATCTGAATCAAAGGAAGCTAGCAAGATCCCTTCCATCAGAATTCAGAAGGATCATCCAAAAGAGCTCATCATAGGAGATCCCAACAGTGGAGTCATTACAAGATCTAGAGAAATCATCTCAAACACTTGTTTTGTATCCAAAATGGAACCAAGAAATGTCAAGGAAGCTTTAACTGATGAATACTGGATTGGTGCAATGCAAGATGAACTGAACCAATTCAAGCAACATGAAGTTTGGGAACTGGTTCCTAGACCTGAAGGAACTAACATCATTGGGACAAAATGGATTTTCAAGAACAAGTCAGATGCTGAAGGAGTTGTCACCAGAAATAAGGCAAGACTTGTTGCTCAAGGATACACCCAGGTTGAAGGGGTTGATTTTGATGAAACCTTTGCACCTGTAGCCAGGCTGGAATCAATCAGACTCCTATTGTCAATTGCTTGTCTTCTGAAGTTCAAGTTATTTCAGATGGATGTGAAAAGTGCCTTTCTAAATGGGTACTTAAATGAGGAAGCTTATGTGGAACAACCTAAAGGCTTTGTGGATCCAAACCACCCTGATCATGTCTACAAATTGAGAAAAGCTCTATATGGCCTGAAACAAGCTCCTAGACCATGGTATGACAGGTTAACAAAGTTTCTCTCAGACAAAGGATACAGAAAAGGAGGCTTGGACAAAACTCTCTTTGTCAAAACTGAAGGAGGGAAGTTGATGGTTGCCCAAATATATGTTGATGACATAGTGTTTGGAGGAATGTCAAAACCTATGGTTAAACATTTTGCTGACCAGATGCAGGCTGAATTTGAAATGAGTCTCATGGGAGAACTAACTTATTTTCTTGGACTACAAGTCTCACAGATGGAGGACTCAATCTTCCTATCTCAAAGCAAGTATGCTAAGAACATTGTAAAGAAGTTTGGTATGGAAAATGCCAGTCACAAAAGGACTCTTGCTCCTACTCATTTAAAGCTTTCCAAAGATTCAAGTGGGGTTAAGGTGGATCAAAGTCTGTACAGAAGCATGATAAGAAGCTTGTTGTACTTAACAGCCAGCAGACCTGACATTGCTTTTGCAGTTGGAGTTTGTGCAAGATACCAAGCAGACCCTAAAGTCAGTCACATCAATCAAGTGAAGAGAATTTTGAAGTATGTGAGTGGAACTTACAACTATGGGTTGCTATACTCTCATGGCTGTGAACCAACTCTGACTGGTTACTGTGATGCTGATTGGGCTGGTAGTGCTGATGATAGAAAAAGCACCTCTGGAGGATGTTTCTTCTTGGGAAATAATCTGGTTTCCTGGTTCAGCAATAAACAGAATTGTGTGTCTCTTTCTACTGCTGAAGCTGAATACATTGCAGCTGGTAGTAGCTGTTCTCAAATGATCTGGATGAAACAGATGCTTACTGAGTATAATGTCACACAAGATGTTATGACATTGTACTGTGACAATCTGAGTACAATCAACATTTCCAAGAATCCCATTCAGTATAGTAGGACCAAACATATTGACATACGACATCACTTTATCAGAGACCTTGTAGAAGAGAAGACAATCAAATTGGAACATGTTGCCACTGAGCTACAGCTGGCTGACATTTTTACCAAGGCTCTTGATGCAAATCAATTTGAAAACTTGAGGGGTAAGTTGGGTATTTGTCAACATGAGGAATTGTAGCAATTAATTTTGCTTAAAACAAGGGTTAAAGGAGTTGTGTTGTTCTGATTGGGTTAAAATTATATTTTCCCATTTCCTTCAATTCTTTTAAGAAGTTGAATAGACACTCCTTTTCTTCCTTCCCCTCTCGTCTCCTCTTCAAAACCCAGTCTCTCAATCAGAATTTTCTCTTCAGTTGCTGTTGGTCCTCTAAGACTGTCAAAATGCCTCAAACACCATCATCATCCAATACGACCATTTCAACCTCTTCCTCTGATCAAGATTCTAGGACAATCTCTTCTTGTCAGGACTCTGAATCCCTGGAGATCTCTTCTCTTAGAAAAGTGGAATCTAACCCCACCAAGGTCAAAGAGCTGAGAATAAGACATGCAGGAAGGTCCCAAGCTTCTGCCTCTGGTAATTCATCTCATCCCTCTTCTTCAGTTCCCCCTGAAATTGCAAATAGGGAAGGGTCAGCCTATGTTCGTCAAGCAATAGCAAAAATTGTTTCAAGAATTCTGAACGAGAACCACTCAGTTCCTGGCATTTCTGTTCCTTTAAATCAAGAAAGTTCAAATGCTGAAACAAATCCAGATGTCTCTAAGGATGTTGAGACATCAGACAAAGAGAAGAATGCTGACATTGCTCACAAGAAAAGGAAGAAGCCAGAATCCTCTGAGTCTGATGACAGTGCTTAAAGGTTAGTTGCTGTTTGGTGGAGTTGTTGCTGGTCCCTGGTGGAGTTTGGAAGTGTGTTCAGTTTTTAGTTGCTGCTCTTATTACTTTTTTCTGGATGACTGTATAATTTTTATGAACATGTATCTTTGGCCCATTTGTGGCTAAAGAGGGGGAGATATATTTTGGTACTTAATTAGACATTCTATTTTTCTGCAGTCATTTCTTTCTGCTGCTATCTATCTCTGATTGCTTAGGGTCTTTAGCCAAAAATCTGCCAAAGGGGGAGTTTGTAGTTGTTTAGTTATTGGCTTGCATTTTTGGTAAATCCCAAGTGTATGTGTGAATGTCATGACTGATGTCATAACATTCTAGTTTAGTGTGTACTGATTCATTAGGTACCTTTGCAGAAAAATATTGTCATACAGGTACTGATGTTTATGAGTGTGTATCTGAGCATTTTGCAAAATGACCACATTTACCAAAATCAGTAAACAGGAATTCAGATGTCATAACAAATGTTAAGACATCCTGTTCTAAACTAACAGGTTTACAGTTTGGTTAATTCTGAGTTTTTTCAGGAAAAGGACTCAGTCTTTCCAGAATAGAATCCTGCGTTTTCTTTGGGTTAACCTAGCTCAACCCTAACCTGGTTGATAAAGTCCTGTGACCTAGTCTTAAGGTCAAATGGAATTAACCCTAGCTTTTTGTGGAAACCCTAACCGAAGATGCAGCTGCTATATATTCAACAGAGCTGCTGTTTTGAATGCAATCCCTTTTTGGACAGAAGATCATTTGTAAGCTGTATAGTTTTAACTATTGTAATTCAAGCAATTATCATTGTGATAAGTGACTTGGAATAGGTTTTCAATTGTAAGGGTTGTGTAGCACTCAAAGCTTTGAAGCAAGAGTGTTTGTATGTTTCTTGACTAAAGCTGTGAAGCAGAGTCAAGTTAGGTGTGTGTATCACTCAAAGCTGTGAAGCAAGAGTGGTTGTGTTGCTTGATTAAAAAGCTGTGAAGCTTAATCAAGTGTATGTTTTTGAAGAGTGTCTTCATCAATTCATTAGTCAAATTGTTTTATGTATCACTGCTGTGATTGAGGGGGAGTGAGTAGGAACTCAGGTTTAAGTTGTACTTAGATTGAAATTGCATTGGGTAGGTCTTAAGTGAAGGAGATAAACTGGTTGGTTTATTCCTGAATTAACATCTCTTATAGTGGATTTCCTCCCTGGCTTGGTAGCCCCCAGAGTAGGTGTTGTTGCACACTGAACTGGGTAAACAATTGACTGTGTTCTTTACTGTTTTTGTATTTACTGTCTTATAGAAAGTCAGATACGGTGTCATAACATTGAACATGACATTGAGTATCTGCAGCCAGAATTTCAATTCATCAATGAGAGTTTGTCTAATGTTGCGTGTCAAGATTTCTCTATCTTTTAAGTTTTATCTCTATTCTTAAGGATATCCTCACGGATTGAGCTAATGGATTAAGGTCTCATCAAGTTTTCATCTGTTAAATTGGTGCATCAAATGTGAGAAGATTTGGGTTAATGGATTCTGGTGAGTCATTGATCAAGATTCAAGTTCGTTAATTCAAGAGTGAACAATGTTAAGATTCATCACGTAAAATTTCTTGGAGTTCATAGTTTATAGAATTCATTACACCATTTCAAGTTCACTATCTCATGTTCACAATCCATTCAAAGTTATAAAGATACAATTCCAAATTCAAGGGATCAAAGCCCATATTATTCTTTCTTCTCAATTCTTTCATTCAAATCAAACAAATTGCTACAAATTTGCCTCACCATTTTCAAAACCATACATTCCTCAAAATAATTACAAGATTAAAATTCAAATTCAAATAAATTCAAGAAAAGAATATTCAAATACATTTGAGGGCCTACTACATTTTTTTCTTCTATTTCTCTATTACAAGACAAGGAAAAAGGGTGTCTTCATGCTCAAGCTTCTATCAAGTATCTCCTAGCTTCTTTCCGTTTCCGTTTTACACATGAAACAAAGAAAAAAGTTAGTTATCAAGAAACTTGAAAAGAACAAAATTGCAAACAAATCACAACTCATCATTAGAGTAGTTTCAAGAATAAAAAAATAGGGTGTTTTTGTGTTCTAAGGCCTCAAACATTTAGTTCTATCATAGGCCAATGTTATTTCAAATCACAAACTATGTTGTTTCACAATAGAGGAAAAGAAGCCCAACAAAATTTAAGCCCAACAGAATTTCAATTCAAACCCAACAGAAAATCAAGCCTCATACAATGTTTTGTTTTATCATTTGCCTAGAAACATTACCTTGTTGCAAATAAAAAAAAGGTTTTGGTTCACAAAAAGGTAAAGAAAATATAAGATAGAAATCACAATTAACATCATGCTTCACGCAAACAAAGAGCCTCATGTGATTGTAATTTCAAAATCAGTGGCTAAAAGCAATCGCCAAAAAAACAAATGCTCTTGTGTACAGAGAAGAGAGAAAAACTCAGCAAGCTAGCATCACAGAAAAATAGAAAAAGTACCAAAATCTGTATAAAGTTTATTAAAGTACAAAAGCAATTGTACTGCAAATCTCAAACAAAACACTATTCACAGTAAAAGAAGGAAGAAATTTAGAAAAGTACAACACCCAACAAGAAAACGGTATAGCAAGTACAGCCAACAATGCCAATCCAACAAGCAACAAGTACAAAGTTGATTTGTGAACAATCTAGTAAAAATTGAACATAGAAAAGTCAACATCAACATATCACAGAAAAACTGAGCAAAACAAATCACAATATAAAACCGCAGCAACACTGTTTGCAAGGGAGAGGATTTTTCCAGCAAAGAAAATATACAGAGTCATTAAACCGAACCAACACATAACCCTTTTCCCAAATTCTGTTCATCCAATATACAAACACAAACAAAACCCTTATTTTATCATCATTTTCACAAAACCCAAAACCCCTTCAAAAATTTGTGAAAGAAGAAGAAGAAAAAGGAACGAAATTACTGGTAAAAAGGTATGAATCGTACGCTCTCTCTTCCTTCCTTTCCTTTCCGCATGCATTCTCACTATAAAATCAATCAAATAAATAATAAAGCTCAAAAACATAGAAAAGAGAAATGAAATACAATGAAGAAAATGAAGGAAAACATAGCAAAGCCAGCGAGAGAGGGATGAAGAGGAACACACTCGCTTTACAGAGAGAGGGAGATGAAGAGGAGCATGCTCGTTGTACAACGAGTGGAAGAAGAAGATAGAGGCGTCGCTGCCTCTCATGAGGCTAGGGTTCACAAACCCTTTGTTCTAATTTTTGTTAAGTTATAATAGGTGGGTCTTGGGTCGACCCGGTTTGGCCCAAGCCCACCATATATATTTTTATTTTCAAACATGACGTTTTATCTTTTATATATTATTAGAGTTAGAATAATGACAGGTTGAAGCATCTGGCTCATTGGTAAAGGCGTGGTGTAATAGATGCAAGGACAGGGGTTCGAGTCCCTCTGAGCCATTTTTTTTAGTTTTCTTTACTTTTTTTGTTTTGATCTTTTTTTTTTGGGCTTAAAGCTTCCCGGGCTCAGTGCCCCATCACACGCGCACCCCCTCCCTTGCTATTCATTACATGGGTCCAACACTCTTTGTTTTGTGATTTTTTTGTTTACAAAAAAAACATAATGGGCCTAAAATCAATCAAACCAAACAGCCTTTTCTGACAAACACCCCAAATTCAAGTTTCACCCCTCCTGACATATTTTTTTTATTTTATTTTATTTTATTTCTTTTAGTTATTATTATTAATATTATTAAAATATTTATTTTTTATTAATAAAAATCTCAAAAATATTTTCTTTATTTACTAATATTAAATATACTCATATTTATTTCTTTTAGACTAAAAGACCAAAATATTTTCTTATTAAATTCATTTTCTTTTCTTAAAACTGATTAAATAAATAGATTTAGGTTTATTCTTATTATTTATTTAGAACTTAGGTTTCTTTTAATTAATTAGTTTCATGTATACTATTTCTAATGTAATTAAAACCACTTTCTACAAAACCTTAAAAAAATAGTTTTCTTTAAATTAATTTCTTTCACTAACTTAATTTTAATTTTTTTTTTTTTAGTTAATTATTTTCTTTTAAGTTAATTAGGTTAAAACAAAAAATTCATTCCTTATCCATTCATACTTGTACATGATATTCATTTCACTTCTTGTACATTATATGTACATTCGTTCTTGTACATTTATTAAATATGGTTGTAATAGATAATTAGGGCTTTAATTTTCTTGCAATCCCCATTTGTAATTTGTACACCCCATCCCTAAATGATGTAATAGTTTAGGACATTTATCTTCCGCAATTTATCGCTTTCATATAAATACTGGTAATTAGGGTTTATATGGAAAGATAAAATCAACCTAGAAAACCCTAATCCAAGATAAACTCAAGTATGGAATACAATACACTTGCATTCTTTGCACTTCTAGGATTTAACTCCACTTTGTTTCCTTAAAAATGGTCATGTTACACATGTGAGACATCTTGGCAAAATCAATCAAAAATACAAGATTATAGTCCCTCGATGATGCTACGAATGTTGCCTTACAAATGATCTTAGTCCCTTAAGAAAAATGCTAAGGTATCTCACAACATTGCATCTTATGGCTATACAATGACCCACGCCTGTCCCTTCACATTCAATGATAGAGCTTCTTATCAATCAATGGTAAAATAACAATATCTAAAGGAGGAGGAAATGGACAAATACTTCTTTGAGTAGGTAGAACGTTCATAGTTGCTCGCTTACAACCATTTTCAAAACATCTTTCAAACACACCAACACTTTCAAACATGAAATATTTTCAAAAAGTCAAAAACTTAGTATGCATTCTTATAGATACGAGAATCATTACAAAGTTTTCCTAAACGAAGGCGCTTTTCAAAAATACTTTCAAAACCCACCACAAACACATTTCAAATAAATCAATTTCAAAAGTGATCTAGCAAGCAACTAAGAGCCTGTAGATAACTACGGATGAAAAGGGTGCTAACACCTTCCCTTTTCATAACCTACCCCTTGAACTCAAGAAAATTATCAAAAGGTCTTTCCTGTTCTTTTCACCCTTTCCTTTATTGGATAAAAGAAAATTCATTGGTGACTCTTGCTATTCGCAACAATTGCGATAAAACATAAAACACCCAAGTCAGTTCTCCCACCGTATTACAGTAGGCATTAAGGCTTTGCTCCTCGTGAAGGAACTTTGTGAGCTCCAACACTTTCTTCTTTCTTGCATATAATTGAGCTTCAAAGGTGTCTCGTTCTCCCTTGAGTTGAATCCATGACTTCTACAATTCTTCAAGATCAGTAGGCATGTCTGGATGGAGAATGGTATAAGGAACACCCTCTTCGGCAACAAGCTCCACAATTACTGGTAAAACAATGGGATATAGCATCATAAGGTTTTGAGCACAAGCTCGCACCCACTTGAGGTATGGCTCCATAGGGATAGAATTATTATGTCCCAAAGTCTTTCTATCTATCTTATTTACCATGCCCCAAGCTCGTATAAACCTTTAACGATAACTTTGAACATCATTCTTGTAGTCGAACATAATACCCTAGATAAGCGCGTCACGAGGACCATATCTTCGAGCATAACCAAATTGTCGTAGATCCAGAGAAGGGTTATAATTAATACCTCCCATAATCCCAAGGAGAGGAACATTAGGGAATTCCGCACAGTGGTTAATGATAGTAACATCTTCTAGAGATCAGGAACACCAATGAATATCCAAATGAGAGAGTGACATCATCCTTTACAACCACCTCAAACCTTCTTCATTCCTTAATACTGATCGGGGAAGGTGCAAAATAAACCACCTAGATATCAATGGTATGCAACACATAAGAGTCCCTCTCTTCCTTATAGTACGAGTGTGAAGACAATGCAGAATATCTCCAAGCAAAGTAGGCACAGGGTTACGAGGCAGAAAGACTTTGACAGTGTTCACATCTATGAGTTAGGCTGGATTAGGGAACAGTACTAACCCATAGATTAGAAGAGCCAAGATTTCTTCAAAATCTTGAAAATTCAAAGCCTCCAAAAATAGTCGAGCCTTCTCTAACAAAAATTTATCCAGGAAACCCTTGACTCCACTCCTTGTTTCCCAATTAGCTACAATGTCTGACTGCTTCAAACGCAAGGCTGGTGCAATTTCTTCAGGTTGTGGATATTTCTCTAAACCAGTGAAAGGTATTTGATTGAGAACAAGTACTTCCAGTAATTTAGAAATTTCCTCTATTGTGGGCACTAACTGATAATCGGGAAAGGTGAAGCAATGATGCTCAGGGTCAAAGAACTGGAATAGAACACTCATTATATCTTCTTCAAAATCCAAGGTAACCAAATTGAGTAGTCAACCATGCCTTTTGATGAATGGAGAACTTTCGGGAACCCTTGAGACTAACTCCTTAAGTTGAGAAGGTATCTTCACAAAGCTGATTCAGATAGTGTTTCTACAAGCAGAATCCATAACATACAAAATAGAACAAAGATAAATCCCTAGGTCCTTGAAATGGTTAGTGAAAATGCTATGGCGTGATGTCATGATGTTATGATGTCATGTTCGAACAATTAATCATACACAATCAAAGCACACAAGCCCTTAGGTTTAAGCTTGCATGGGGTTTATAGGTAAGTACCATCTTGAAGTTTCAGTTGGCTCAACCTGTCCTAAAAGAAATAACCAGGTTCTAGGAATATCAATATCATTAATCTTTTTTCATCGGGCATTGTTTCAGCTCAAGCATAGGAACTACGATCGAAATATCCCGAAAGTCTGATCTCAATGAGTGTAGTATCGAGTTTCAACCAACTTCAGTCTGCACCAAAGCCAGCTATCTCACTACTTTTTAATGGCCAAGTTGTTCAACTAAGGTTCTATGGTCAGTTAGTGCTTTATGACACCACACAGCAGCCCCGTATTCTCCTTAATTTAACTCAAGGATACTGGTACCAACAAATGTGAGACACTAACGTAGCCATCGCTTCAACTATATCAGTCTCTGCCGTACAATTTTCATGATCTATTGCTACTTAGCTAAAATGCCCCAGATCCAGGTATAGGATCTATACAAGAAACAAACCCAAGCATATCCCAAAATATAAAGCAAATAAGGCAAACAAGTAAAGCAATAAAGGTGATCTAGCTCTTAAGGTAACCCCACTTTTAGTAATATTCCCCAACAGAGTCTCCAATTCTATAATACGATGGGAGAACTGACTTGGTGTTTTGCGTTTTATCGCAAATGTTGTGGATAGCAAGAGTCGTCACCAACTCTTCTTTTATCCAATAAAGGAAAGGGTGAAAAGAACAGGAAAGACCTTTTGAGAATTTTTCTTGAGTTCGGGGGGGGGGGGGGGGGGGGTAGGTTATGAAAAGGGAAGGTGTTAACACCCTTCTCATTTGTAGTTATCTACGGGCTCTTAATTGCAAGCTCACTTTGAAATGCTTTGTGTTTGTGTAAGTTTGCAAATATTTAAAAAAATGCCTAAGTGCGGCAATTTTGTAATGATTCTCGTATCGTTGAGAATGTATACAAAATGTTTGTTTTGAAAATATTTGTTGAAAGAGTGTATTTGGAAAGATGTTTTAAAAATTCCAATGTAAGGCTATTGTATAATGATTCTTGTATCATTGAAAATATATACAAAAATTTTGTTTTGAAAAGTGTTTTGAAAATTTTTGTTTTGAAAGTGTGAGGTGTGAGGATTGTTTTAGTTTGTGAGCAAGCAATTACGAGCGATCTACCTACTCAAAAATTATTTGTTCTTTTCCTCCTCCTTTAGATAGTGCCATCCTACCATTAGTTAGTAGGAAGCCCCATCATTGGATGTGAGGGACAGGCGTGGGTCATCGTACAGTCATAGAAGGCAACTTTGTAGGATGCTTTAGAAATTGTCATAAGGGACTAAGATCGTTTACCGAAGGCAACATCGAATGGTCATCAAGGAACTACAATCTTTTAATCGAGGGTCTTTGCTAAAGCATCTCACGTTCAAGGGACATGACTGTTTATATCTGAGGCAACAAGTGAGGTTAACCCTAGAGGTGCAAGTGTGTGAAGTGTTTTCAAGTATTTTATCTTGAATTAGGGTTTTGCTATGATTGCTTTTAGTCTTGCCATACAAAATCTAATTATTAACAATAATAAGGAAAGCGGTAAATTGCGGAATTTAAATATCCTATGCTATTACAACGCTTTGGGAATGCGGGGTACAAATTTGTGAAATGGAGAGGAAAACAATAAACCCTAATTATCTATTACAGACCATGTACATGAAATAATAAAATGCACAAAAATGTAAAGATGAGGAAAAGAGAAAAGAAATTGTTTTGTGGTTTTTGGTAGAAGAAGCTTGATGGTTAACCTATGAAATTAATTTGTCCTAATTGAAAAGAAATTAATTGGTTAACTAAAAAATCTATGTTGGTTTAAAAAATAAATAGAAATAAAACATAAGTCTATTTTATCTCTAATTTCTAAAGAGAAAATAATTGTTTTTGAAAATATTTTTGATGTTTTATTTGGAAAAAATATTTAAAGTATAAAACTTAATTCTAAATTTTTTTATGATTTTTGTTGTTTTGATTTAAAAAAGAAAACTATTAAAAATAAAATAATTAAAATAAAAAAAAAGAAAATTAATCAGGCTAGTATTGTGAAAGGAATCAAGGGGGTGATGAAAAGAAAAATAAAAATGTTAGGCCCAAACGAATTTTTGTTGAAACAGAAAAATAAAAATAAAAAAAGTTAGAATGGGCCTGCAGTAAGAAATTAAGGGGGTGAGAAAACAAAAAAAATCCAAGCTCAACCACAAGGAAGTCCAGCGCATGTGATAATCATGTGTGGACAATTTCTTGGAGTGCACCATTAGCTTGCATTTAGATGCGTGGGATCTGCATGCATGATGATCTGATGGTGTTGATGGGAGGGTCATGATAGGCGCGTTGGGCTTGCATGTACCGGATTGACAAAGAAAGCTTTGAAAAATAAAATGCCAGAGGCAGAGATCGAACCCTTATCCTGGCACACTAATGCTCTACACACACACACACACACACACACACACACACACACACGCTTGCCACTGGGGTGATTGTTTCATCCGATTATGAAATAGCCACCAACAAATATATTATCAACTCAATTCTAAAAATCCAAAATCGCACTTCATCTTCTTCCTTCGCGCGCTAATGTAACAACAACAACAATATTTCTCCATTTAGAATTTTGTAGATCCTTCATCTTAACCAAATCAAAAGTTGTAAAAACCAAACTTGCTTGTTTTTTGATCACGATTCCAAAAATATAAATTTCAAAAGCTATACATCAAAGGTTATGATGAATTTTGTTTGGTAACAAACTAAACCCTAAAATCTCAGAAAATTCAATTTCAAAATTCTCATCACTCAGTCAATTAAAATGCAAACTAAGGACATGGTTAGCTTTAGGACAATGATATCTACATTTTATCTTTTAAAAGTAAGTGCAAATGGTGCTTGTATTAAGATTTCAAAGTTGTAAAAATTTACCTCTTGATGCAAAAGTTAAATTCCCTCTACACGACTTCCAGAAGTGATGTGATGCTTGCTTTAGCTTCCTTGGACCCTGGTGAGTGTATTGCAATCCTTACTTTGGCTTGAGAGTGGCTGGAATGATCTACTCAAGTCAAGTTGCAAGGTTAAAATTTGAAAATGGTGAATGATGGTAATGGAGTTACAATGGTGAAATAAGTGTTTAAATCACTTGTGTATGATGTATATGGAGTGTATGGATGGTTGGTGTGAACAAAATTTGCAAGAGTGATGAGTTTCGAAGTTAAGGTTTCAAACGCTTAAAATGGTGATTTTTGGCCTATTCTGACTTAGGAGAGGTTGAGGTGGTTTGAGGGCTATAAATTTGTATGTTAGCTTGCAAATAACCTCTCTATTTATAGAGAAAAGGTTTGAAGGCTTGAAGTAATTAGAAAATCAAGATAGCATGTTATGGTTTTAAGACTTGGTTTTGAAGTAACTTTCCAAATCATGGTTCTAATGCAATGGTACAAAGGCTCATAGGGTGGTTAGGAGCTGTAGACATGTTGCTTCTGAGCATACTTGTAAAGTGTTTACAGAGGGAGCAAGTGAGAGGCTCAAGAAGTTGACATTGTGTATAAAGCTTGCTTTATGTGAATGGCAATGGTGCCTTTCTTCCAAAAATGGAAAAATGGATTGGATAATGCTTTAACCACTTGGATCATAGCTCAAACGTTTGTGTAAAAATTTAATTATGGTGAGGTTTTCAAGTTAGAAGGTCTACAAAGCAAGATTATGCAACATAGCACGAAGATTGGATTATGTGTTCATCATCAAAATGGCCTATAATTCAAGTTTATCATGCCAACTTCAAGTATTCGAATCTCCTAGATCAAATATGATCTCTTAAAGTTCTTGGACATTTTGGAAATCTTGAATCAAGATCTATAATTTTCATGTTGACCATTTTGACTAAATTAAATTGGAACTTGATGAAAATTTGCCAAGAAGTTGGATAAAAATCTGGCCAAATATGTTGAAATTTTTTCTAAATGTTTTGATAATCCAAGCATTTTTGGACATCAACCCTCAAGGAGAAAGTTGTAGAATTCATCATGCTCTATAACTTTCATGTTCAAAATTTTCCTTGAATCATCTTGCATCTTAGTGAAAAATGGTCATGAAGTAGTGATTTTATTAAGGCCAAAAACACTTAGAATTTTTTTAAGTATTAGAAATCTTGACTTTTTGTTGACTTTTCTTGAATTTGAAGATTCTTGTTGATCAAGTTTGATATTTTTTAATGTCTTGATGATTCTTGATCTTTGAAATCCAATGTTGACCAAAAAGTCAGAGTTTGACTTTTTGTGTGATTGTTTACTTTTCATCAATTGATTCAAATTTTCAACTATCAATCACTTGATCTTTAGAAATTATTTGAGCCATGAAATTAGGTAAATATTTTGTGTTTGAGTGCTTAAGATCATGCTTCAATTAATTAGGTCATGTACTAGGTCAAAAGTCAATGATCAGTAATTCTCAATCAAAATCCTAATTTTGACAATTTTGCCCCTTTGATGATTTGAGTGATTTCCTTGAGGAATTATGATCAACCCTTGATCAAATGATGAATATCACATCAAAATGTTGATGTTGGCAAAAAATCTTAAAGTTTGACTACATATTGACCACAGTTGACTTTTTACCCAATATAGTTGATTTTCAGTCATCTGAGCAATTGACTGAGCAAATTTGTGATGCAAGGCTTGAAATTTGGTATGATAATTCTTGGAGACCTATAATGACCCATGAAAGTCACTTGGGGCATTAGAACTCCAGTTTTCTTTGGGAAAACCAAAACCCTAGTTTTGGACCTAGTGCTTAGGGGATGAGCTTGTCTGGTCAACTCTTGAGTATCCTTAAGCATTTGAGAACTTTTGTGAGAAATGTCTTGAAGAAAAGGGAGGGAAAATTTTGGGGTATAACACATTGTAACCTAGAAAAAGTACCACCTGTGAATGAAAATATGTAGTTATTAGGGTTGAGTCTGTACCACTCTCTAGGAGAGTTGGCTATGTGATACACTCGGGTTGTGAGTTAGACTGTGTTATAAGGTTGTAATGTCTCTATTATTGTTCTCTCCGAAGTTGTGAAGAAAGAGTGAGTATTGTTATTTTAGGAAGCTTTTAAGTAACTCCAATTTGTATTCTTAGTCAAGAGTCTTGACTAGGTATTGTCATGGGAGTGTGTCTTATGGTTGTTATGTCATGGAAGTGTGTCTTCCTGTTTTGTCCAATCGTTGTCTATGATTGATGAGGGATTAAGGAGAGCCTCATATCTAGGTGAGTCTTAGATAGAAAGTTAGCACGGGTAGTGATTAAGTGAGAAGTTGTAAACGGGGGAGTTTAGCTTTAAATTGATACTATTATAGTGGACTTTATCCCTGGCTTGGTATGCCCCCAGAGTAGGAGAGTTGCTCCGAACTGGGTGAACAATTCATTAGTGTTGTTTATGATTGTCAGTACTATTTTTATATATGTTTATAGCTTGCCTGTGTGCTTTGTCTAGATCATATGTCTCGACATATCATAGGACATCTGAAGTCTGATATACTAGAATTTCAAGAAGCTTCACATCCTACTTCACCTTAGTTAGAAAAGCCTATTCTAAATATAATATTGAGCATCAAATTCTACATCCATAATCCCAAGCATCTTCCAAAGACACTCACCAACAAGCATGATGTCACAACATTATTTAGGACATCAACTTCTTACCACAGAAACCATTCACTTTGGTTCTTGATACACCTTCCATATGACTTATTACTTGCATAGAAGTCCTTCTTTCAAGGAATAAAAGAAGATATCAATAGGATACAACTTTTTGCACCTTATTCAGGTTATCACAAACACCAAAATATTATGGAGAGAAATAAACTCTCATACACTTTGTGAAGCATAATGTTCAGACTACAACCCTGCAGCAACACATCAAACAAGTACACATCTCCCCTCTTTAGTTAGGTTAGATGTTATGCACATAGAATTTGAAATCAGGTATATGCGCAACCACGTGAGAAGAACATTTCCTCATGTTCCTTCCTTCACAACCTCTTTTCGAGATACAATCAGCAAATAAGGCTATCTTCTCACAAATGGCAGACCATTTTGTTTGATATCCTTCTTTTACAATCTGCTAGTAAATGTGAACTTAAACCATTATGACTTATATCCACTCTAAAAACCACCTATGGCTTGACTTTACACTCCACAATGGCCAGACACACCATGAACTCTAAGCACAACTTCCTTTTCTGGAGAAGTAATCACTGAGATGATGTTCAAAAATAAATTCAGATGCCAATCTTAATCAGGACTTTAATATTTACTATGGTTCTTTAGACATCATCCATAGTAAGCCATACACATTCCTTTATATGAAGTACATGAGACCCATACAATAGTAGATAAAACTCTCTCCAAGACATATCACATATGTATATAACAATCCATGTTCTACACACCTGAGAGTTAACCTTTCAAATTATACTTATCCATGAAGCACCATCAACTAGTCATAAATACTGAAGATCTATCCATTAGACTTCCATCATCCTACCTTGAATGTATTTTCTACTACAACAGAACAAGAGTTCCATGTTCTTACAGACTTGACAATGATTTCAGATTTGAGTGAGCATCTTCTATCTTATTTAAGAGAACCAATAGTTAACTTATCGTCCCCTTTCTCCAACTCAATATGAACATATTCCATTTGAGCCAAGAAACCACAAGCAAGAGCACACATATATGTCTTCTTTAGACTAACTTTCCAGATGTCGGAGAAGATGTCCTTGACATTTGATATTGACATTCAAATATAAAGAACCTAGATGAGGAAATGAATCTCCACACAAAGATAGAGCTCAAAATCTGCACTCCTACTTACTTGGATCAGAAATAAACTGACCCAATAAGTAACCAATAGGTTGACCATCTCTTAACCCGCCCACTTATCTAAGATATGTTTCTGGAATAGAAACTTCTTAGACAAACAACCCAGATGCCTCTTCAAATACACACATTTGTTATATCATTCCTCGGTCCGACAAGGTTCTGAACACTTTGCTGGTGAATTTTTTTCAGAACTCTTTTCATACACCATATTTTGAAGTGCCTTTATGAGTGGACTTGAGATGAACCTCAAGTATCTTTGGCAACTTTAATAAGTTGGTCGAAGCTATATTCCAAGAATCACATCAACAGGGGATAACCTTCATAGGAGACCATATCCTAATGCATTTCCCTTATTGTTGTTCCAAGATTACACCTTTGTAAATCCTCAACACCAGAGACACACAGATTTACCTAAGATTTTACATTAGATACACATGCAGTGAACACATTTCGACAGCTCCTCAACACCCTTCGGGCATAACTTGCTTCACACATCATGATCAACACATAACATCTTAACACTTGGTTGAACACTATAATATTTTAAAACCTCCAACAATATTGAGAGTTCACACTACCCTTAATCTTGACCATAGTCCTTGAACAAGACCAGAGTACACAGTAAGCTACAGCCAAACAAGGAGCCACGAAGAAGAATTTTCCATGGACACTGATTGCACTAATCTTGGCAAAAAAACTCCAACCGCTTCACCAACTACTATCTTTCATCAAGAGAGGAATTAGACACCAAAATGAAGATCTCTTTGAAGATAACAGTCATGAATAGAGAGTTCTCAGATAAAGCTCCTCCTTGCTTATATCAAACATCCTTTTTAACTCCTTGAGTCTGTAATATGTTCTAGGAGTGTTTCCCATGAACTTCCTTATCATTACCTCTGAATATATATTCTTCAAACCAGGCCTTTGCAAAGATCTTTCATTCACAAGTCCTTTTCCTTGTCCATTGAACCAGAAAGTATCTTCCCCATACCTCACCCATAACAGAACATGATTCCTGCTCTGATACCAATTGAAATTATGGTATTCAGATCACAGATGTCCTAAGAGATGTCGAGACACTGTAATCTGACTTCAACGCAATGAACAAATATAGTACAACTAGTGCAGTAAGTAAACAACACGCAAAACTGTTAACCCAGTTTGGTGTACAATAACACCTACTCTATGGGCTACCAAGCCAGGAAGGAAGTCCACTATTAGCAGTACTAGTTCAAAGCTAAACTAGTCCCAAGTTTACAACTTCTCACTTAATCCCTACCCAATGCTACTTCTACCTAGGTCCTCCTTAGATATGAGAAATCGTCATCCCACTTCCAATCACCGCATTGATAAAAGACCTATCCCAATCACATGGTTGTTTATAAACAAGTCATAGTCACAGCAACTTGAAACCAAAACTAAACTGAAGTTTACACTTCAATAAAAAATACTTAGTCTTTCTTAAAAGCTTCGACTAAGAACAATAGTCAGAGTTGCTTACAAGCTTCCTCCAAGAACAATAATTAACTATATGCTTTAAATATCATGAATCATTCATAATTACAACTCAACTAACAACATTCATACTCTTCTATCAACATGATATTAGAGAGGCTCACAAATAAAACAAACCAACTCTTCTAGAGAGTGGCTCATAGAAGAAGCCCTAATATATGATACTTTTACATGCTTGACTCGTATCTTCTTTAGGTTTAGAATATTATTATTTATAACCTTTTCTGGATTGGATTTGGGCTTCAACACACAGCAGAACAGCTGCTAAAAATGCTCCAATATATTCTCCACAAATTTAGGACTTCAATCATTTATTTTCCTAAAAAATCTCCATATTTAGAAACTGAGAATACTCCTTGAAAGCAGATAGAATCTTCTATACTTAAATTGAGCTCCACCTGGGATTGCATAATATTCCCAGAATATTCCGCGTCTGTAATAAACTAACAATTTCCAAAAATCTAGTTGTATATAGACACGATACTAAATGATTCTGCATAGGAGATCTTTGTTCGACATGTTTCTCTAGTTGATAGAACATATTGATACGACATGTTTATGCTAAGTTTGTTTTACCAATATAATTCCAACCATAAAATAGAGAAATAACAATAAGTCAAACCATGCATCCATTCCCTTTGGATTAAGCCACACACATAAGCAAGAAATCAGATGAACATTATAAGCATCATATAAAATTTTTATGTCTCAGGTGCAAGCTCAAGGTCTCAGCATCAGACTAAAATTTTAAGTTATAGATGATAGTTCATGCATCGGATAAAACACACAAAATAAAAAAAGACAGCTAAAACCCAATGGCCAGATGAAACTCCTAAGGTCTCAGATGATCGCTCCAAGGTCTCAGATGGATCAAGGTATCAGATGAATCAAGGTCTCAAGTTACAACTCATAAGCAAAGGATTAGTAACCTAGATCTAAGTCCACAAATCCAAATCAAAGCCAATGATAGTAACCATAGCCCAAAAAAACCATTAAGTCTTTTAGGGTTTAATATTTATTAATGTCTTTGAAAAGAAAAAAAAGTCCAAGGGACAAATGGAAAAAGACAATAAAAACAAAAGGCAGTAAAATAAAATGGCATGAATGATAAAATGCTAAAAGTAAATTATGTAAAGTAAATTGCAAGAATTTAAATGACAAGAATTAAAGAACGTTAAAGTAAAGTTTGTACAATGATAATGTTAATAATTAGTTTTTCAATTCGGGATAATTTGGCTCTATGTTAAGCAATCGTAAGTGAACTTATATAGAAATTGCACCTATTTGAGGCCATGACAAAATAATGTAGATGTATTTCATATAATTCACACCATGGTTTAAAAGTAAGGGGATCAAGACTAAGTCAAGGAGGTGAGGTCATAACCTCAACTAAGTCTTTCATGATACCTTGAGACAAACTTATCATTAATCTAAAGTAGCTTGAGTGATCAATTGATCACTTAGAGGTAGATTTGAAATGATGAAAGTTCATCAAGCATCAATCCAAACGTAATTAAACGAAGATGAATCATCATCATCCAATTGATTAAAAGGAAAAAAGTAAGAAGAAAGAGATGAAGATGGATGAAGACAAGAAGTAAATCCTAAATTGGATTAAGACATTCATCAAGTTATCATCAAAATTAATCATCTGTTTTAATAGATTATGCTTTTCACCCTATCGACACCCAAGATCCATTGAGTTTGACGAAAATTATGATCAATTAAGCCAACATCCAAGGTCAGCAGAAGTCAACACAAGTCAAACAAGTATTAAATGTAATATAAGTAATTAAAATTCGTAATAAAAGCTTTTTAAATCATCAAAGAAATGGAAAATAAAATCATAGAAAAATTAGAAATGATACAAAGTATTTTTGGATATTTTTAAAACTAGAAAATTATTTTTAAATCAATTAAAACAAAGCAAATATGAGAAAATTAAAATAAAATAGCAAAATGTAAAATGAAAATCTCAAAAATTACATAAAGTGTAAAATGATGTGAAATATTTTTGTGAAATTTTTCATATTTTTGGATTTTACAATCAATTTTCTAAACTAAAATCAATTTGTTAGCACCATGGTTTTGGGATTGGAAACTTTTTCCTAAAACATGGTTCTAACCAGATGTCGAACAGGATGTCATGACATCGTGTTCTTTTATGCAGTAGTTAAGACTTTGTTGTTTTTAAATCTAGACATGTTGGATTTGATTATGTTATAATTCCTTTGGATATATATATATATATATATATATATATATATATATATAAAGAGATTTTCACAGGTCAAGAAGATTTATTTTGGAACAAGTTTCATATCTCCAGTTGTACAGAAGATACTAATTTAAGCCTTGAGACAAATTAGGAAACTATGTATTGGTGGTTCCAAGATTTAAGGAGATTTGTTAGACAATTTGTGCAACACTCAGCTTATGGATCAAGAAACTTCTAGATTTAGATTATCTAAGCCCATGGACTGCATAGTTGTATTTAAAGGAGAATCCTAACCAAATGTAATTTAAGTCTTTCAACAATTGTAAAATTAGGGGAAGCATAAGTCTTAGGTTTTGAGAGTCTCTTGTGTAGTTTTATAAGTCACCCACGCATCTTTTGATACTATATGGTAGACTGATTGTTACTTGACATTTAGTCAAGTTATTATCCTCACTCAGAAGCTGTGAAGCAGTGAGTTGAGTATTGTTCTCACTCAAAGCTTTTGAGAAAGAGTTTGAGTTTTTGTAATGGAAGTATGATCTTCTAAATTAAGTTGTAATTGTTGCAGTCCCTGTGACTAGGATTGTTATGTATCATTGCGGTGATTGGAAGTGGTATGTTGATTTCTTAGACCTAGGGAGAACCTAGGTAGAAGTAGAATTGGGTAGGGATTAGGCAAGAAGTTGTAAATTTGGGACTAGTTTAGCTTTGAACTAATACTAATTATAGTGGACTTCCTTCATGGCTTGGTAGCCCATAAAGTAGGTGAGTTAGCACCAAAATGGGTTAACATAACCCTGTGTTATTTATCTTTCTGCAGTTCTATTTTATGTATCATATTCAGCTTGATTGATCTGGTTTGTTACCATATGTTGTAACATGTGTCTCAACATCTTCTGTTGTTAAGACAATTTTGTTTGTATGTGTTATTTGTATCAGGATTTCAATTGGTATCAGAGTAGGCACCCTGGTCCATTAGGTGAGATTTCAGGGAGATATAATTATGGTGCTACTTGTCTTATGGGAAAACTGGAATGATATCTTCCTAGTTATTAATGGACAATAGAATTATGAAGACTATCAGGTTTGAAAATTCTGGTGTTTGGACGACATGAGTAAAGATCGTGAGTTAGGTCTCTAAGTATTTGAAGTTACCAATGCCATAACCTTGGTATTAATAAGTGTTTTATCCCAGACAATACATCACTTGAATTGTGTCCAATGACACTTTGGAATTTCTCAAGTCCATTCATAAAGGAACATCTAAGTGTGTTTGGAGGAAAGAATTCAGATGTGAGGCTAATAAAGAAGAAGATTCTCGGGTCTCTTCTCTAGAGGTTTGGTATGAAAGTGACAAGCCATTGAAGAAAGACTAGAGCAATTTATTTTTGCTTTTAACTCTGAAAGAGCTTGGTTTCTGGTTTCTTATAAATGTTTTCTTATTACTTGTGTGTTTCTTGGAAAGTGATCCGATCAGGAGTTGAGGAAATTGGACAGAATGTCTAGATTAAATGTCAAAGGCTTCTGTACTGACTTCAGCATGTATGTAATGCTAAAAATAATGTAGGAACTGGAGTAAAGATTAATAAATTTCAAAGCATTCACATGAGTGTGGAGACCTAGGATCTTTGTGAAGCATAATGCACTGCTTTTTATCAAGAACAACTATGCAGGTTTTCTAGGCTTGGCTTGATTAGGAAAGTGATCCTGATTTCCAAGGATATTACTGGTTTGACTGGAAAATGGAATTCTTAAGAAGATTTATGAATTGAATATTTATCTCATAATGAGTTGGAAGTCTGTTTCTATGATTTGTATCTAGAATAAGGGGAGTTTTCAACTATGAAGAAATAAGAGGAGATTTATTTCTGATCTTATGTCTTAAAATAATGAAGAAGTATATACTCTATATTTTTGCTAGATTATGTGACTATATTTTATCCTAAAGCTTGATATGTTGATCGAGTTTGTAAGGATGATCCAGATCAGATGGAGGAGTATCTTCAAAAGGGAAGATGATTGGAAGTTTAAGGAGGATAAGTTTTCTTCTAAGCTAATCAACAAAGAGAAAAGTCAAGAATAACAAAATTCTCTTGTTATCAAAAGGCAAGCTGATTTAAGGATGTCATAACATTATGTTTGACATTCTGCTTACTCATGCTAAAAACATTTACTTGCACTAAAGATATCTCTTTTGTGTTGAGTTGATTTTAACAGTTATTTTTTGGTTATTTTCTCGAAGGTCAAGTTCAGTGTTGCTTAACCAAGCAATGGTTAATACTCAAAAAGGTGATTTTTGCCTTATCTCTCATATCTTTCTTAGGTTTTTATCTAAGATGACTGATATTTTCACAATAATTGTTCCAGACACTTAACATCTGTAAAAGTGTTTCTTGTAGTTTGTTTAAGTCTCAGTCTAGTCAGTGTTAATTTGTAGAGGATACTAAAAGGTGATTTGTAAGGACATTAGATAACTAAAGAATTCATGATGGATTCTTTAAGTTTTTGGTAATTGGTTTCACTTAACAATTAATTCAGTTGTGTCATCAAGGAAGAATGTTGTGTCTCTTATGAGATATTTGATGTCCCTCTGAGGACTGATGAACGATTTTTATTTTTGAAATTCATAAGTATTCAACTATTAATTATCTTCCTTGGTGTTCAAAAGAAGAAGTCAGAATTAGTCAATTGCAAAAGCTCAAGAACCTATTTTATGGATCTGAATGGTTCAATGAGAGGTGAAGGTCCTGGTGGATAGAAAGGTGTATATGATTTTTTTTGTCAAAGTGAATCTATTATTTATGAAGTATTGAAAGGTATTATCTACTCCTTTTATGACAACAATGTATGTTTATGGGTTATTTTATTGAGAGAAGTAGTAACTTCAGGATCAAGATCAGTGATATGTTCATTGATAAAGGTACTGATGTTTAACCAGATGTTGGAACATCATCACAACAATTTGTTACTCCATTATTTGAAAGATTCTAAAGATCTAGGAGACACTAAATGAGGAAGCTCTCAAAAATAAGTTTAAGAGTGAGTTAATTATTTGGAGTTTGTTTTTGTTTGTGGTCATCAAATGTTTCAGAAATGGAATACTGAATGATTAAGAGTCTTGGGGTAGAAAGTTGTTTTCCAAGTCTAATGAAGATTGTATCATTGGAGGATATTCTGATCTCTGAGATTAGAATTAATTGAGTCCTTGTATGTCTTGAAAGTTAGGTACATTACTGAAGAAATATGTGTTCTAATTTGGGTTGATTACTAGAAGAGTGCAATGTCAAACTGGGTGTCATGACATTGTATTGTAACATTCTACTGCAACTAATGGACAAGGATTTTATTATGCTAACAAAACAAATTCATTGGTGTTAAGATCTTGCTACAAAACATTGGCACTCACATGCTTGGTCTGGATAAGGATCTTTGGAAAGCATGCTATCATAACTTGAGGTGCAAGTTATTTTGAGTTTACAAGGGGTATTTTTGAAATTGCACTGTGGGAGAATTTTTTGGTATTAACTAGTTGGTCGGGATTGCCAACTATATTCCTCCTTGACACTTGTGCAATCTCAGAAGAAGCATGATTAATGGCATGAAAAAATTTCATTTCAAATGTTGTAACATTTTTCAATAGTCAAAGTTTTGAAAAGAGGGAAGTTTGAACAGGGGTGTATCTCTCTCTCATTAAATGGTACACTGTTTCTGAAGAAGATTTTATCTCCTTCATGTAATGCTTTAATTGATTGATATATCGTTACAAGCAAGGGTTCATTACAATCAAATTAACTCATCTTGTATTTGTGTTCTCTGCTTCCCCACATTTCTCATATATTTTGTTTCAACATGATAAAATTCTCCAAAGATACTAGTGTCAAGAAGGTTCATTTGCTGAAATTTAACAAGAATAAGAGCAGTGATCCTAAGAAGGTTGGGTTCAACATCATATCAAATGTTGTAACATCAACTAGGGAATCATTAACAGAGAAATCATTTGTGACAGAGATGAACTCCTTGAAGAAGAATCATTTTTATCTACATGATTCAGATTCAAATGCTAATAAAGACTAGGTTAGTTTTATTAACTCAGGAGGGAGAATTGGATAGCTAGCAACTGTTATCTTATACATATTTTTGGGATCAATTTTTTTTTTTAATTTTTCCTTTGAAGAGTCTTATTGATTTTATTTTTTGGAAACTTAGACTTACTCTTAGTTTCCTTGGGATATTATTTTGGAAGAAACTAAGACTTAATCTTTGTTTGTTTGGTTCTTTTGTGTTAGTCCTACTTGGGGAGTTGTTTTTCATTAAGTTTGTTTGATGCTTCTTGTTCTGCATAATTTATAGAGTCAATTTTTCTTTGTGTCTTGAATCTATTCTTGCCTCTTTGTTTTGATTCTCTTTGTGCCAGTTCTTTTCACTCAATTTTTGGCTAAAAAATGGGAGAAAGGTTGTAGAGTCTAGGTCTAGGATAGGTCAAATGTTGTTGCTTGTTGTATGAAACAATTTAGGGGGATCATGACAGACCATCATGTGATTTCTAAGTCTATTCTTGCAGTTGTTTTCAAAGGATGTTTAACAGGATGTTTTAACATTTTGTGTGTGTCAGTTTGTGTGTTTCTTTGCTTATGTTGTGTCTTGTGTTCTAAGTTATGAGCATAGTTGTGTCATGTGTTCTGAGTTATCAAGAATTAGGGTCTTATCCTGTAGGATTTCATCTGGAGAGTTTAGGATGGAATATCGGGATTATGTTTGAGGAGGAGTGTTACTTATCTTCTTCCTCATGTACAAAGTTTACATGATAAGGATGTAGCTTATGTTGGCGCTTTGTGGTTTTATTCCTCTTTCCAATTTATTAGGTTTTGGTTTGTTTTAACCAAAATTTTCCAAAGGGGGAGACTGTTAGTACCATGGTTTTGGGATTGGAAACTTTTTCCTAAAACATGGTTTTGACTAGATGTCAAACAAGATACCATGACATTGTGTTTTGTTATGTAGAAGTCAAGGCTCTGCTGTTTTTAAATCTTGATAGGTTGGATTTGATTCTATTATATTTCCTTTGGATATATATCAGATATTTTCGCGGGTCAAGAAGATTTGTTTTGGAACAGGTTTCATATCTCCAGCTGTATAGACGATACTAATTTGAGCCTTGAGACAAATTAGGAAACTATGTATTCGTGGTTCCAAGATTTAAGGAGATTTGTTACACAATTGGTGTAGCACTCAACTTATGGATCAAGAAACTTATAGACTCAAATTATCGAAGCCTATTGACTGCAGAGTTGTATTTATAGGAGAATCCTAACCTAATGTTATTTAAGTCTTTCATAAATTGTAAAATTAGGGGAAGCATAAGTCTTAGGTTTTGAGAGTCTCTTGTGTAGTTTTATAAGTCACCCATGTATCTTTTGATACTATATGGTTAACTAATTGTTGCTTGACTGTTAGTCAAGTTATTATCCTCACTCAGAATATGTGAAGCAATAAGTTGAGTATTGTTCTCACTTAGAGCTTTCAATCAAGAGTTTGAGTTTTTGTAATAGAAGTATGATCTTCTAAATTGATTTGTAATTATTGCATTCCTTGTGACTAGGATTGTTCGATATCATTGTGGTGATTGTAAGTGGGATGTCAATTTCTCAGACCTAGGAAGGACCTAGTAGAAGTAGCATTGGGTGGGGATTAGGCGAGAAGTTGTAAACTTGAGACTAGTTTAGCTTTGAACTAATATGGCTTATAGTCGACTTTCTTCCTAGCTTGGTAGACCCTATAGTAGGTGAGTTAGCACCGAACTAGGTTAACATATCGATGTTTTATTTATCTTTCTGCAGTTCTATTTTATGTATGAAATTCATCTTAATTGATCTGATTTGTTACCAGATGTTGTAACATATGTCTAAACATCTTCTGTTTTTAAGACAATTTTGTTTGTATGTGTTGTATGTACCAGAACTTCACAATTTAAAAGAAAAGAAAATAAAAGAAAATAGAAAAATCACAAGTGTTGGATCTGATCTCATTAATCCAGTTGACAGATCCATAGGTGCAGAAGTTAGGGAACACAATGAGAATTAGTTTAGAAAATACGTCGGATCCACTTTTAGAAAAACCAATAGAAATATTTCAAGGAAAAATTTAACAACCTTAGTCATCCATGTTCATCCCTCAGGTCGTCTTCTCCGACCAACCTTTACCAGAGCCTTCTGTCGCGCTGCTAAAAAACACAGAGTCACCATCCAACTTTATTTATCCCTAAGGGAAGGGGAAACATCGAGAAAACCTCAAATGGAAGGATAAGATGGTCTTGCAACCAAGATCCAGGTTCGGAAGCCAGATATACAAAGGGAAGATATTAGCACTCCTCAGATTAATTATACTAAATGAGAACCATTTTCGCTTGTTCTATGTGTTAGGATGTTGCTAAAGGTTTATGCTTGCTATGAAATATTTATTAGGGAAAAAAGATTTTAAATTAGGGAGAAAAAATAAGTTTTTAATTAGGGTGCTCTTCTCGGTTTTGAAACCTCGTGCCTACATATCCCCATAGTGAATTAGAGAAATCAGAGCTCCGTAGTTCGTCTAGAAAATAATTATTTGTTTGTTGTTTTTAGGTAGACGATGTTAATGTTCATGTTATAGCATTAGGTGTGATGCTCATTGTGTGGAGACTCACGCGTTTACCTGTATCACGGTAGAACAGAAATTGCATGCCCTTTATGTGCCACGTTTTGAGTTATGCTCTCAAGGAAAGGTGCCACGTTTGATTGGTTGGATTGATTTTAGGGTGTGGTTAATTCGTTGGATAGGAACCTCGACAGGTAGTGTAACACCCTTCTAACTCACATATATTTCTCATATAATTTTTCGAAAATAAAATCACACAAAGGCCATAGAAAGGCATCACATCTTCATAGAACATCAAATAACGATTAATCCTGGTCCGGAACATAGGTTGCAAAAACACTTTAAATTATATAACACTTTGGTCTTATCATATAAATCATTTCAACTATCACAGTGGATTCATAGTCTCAAAACAATCCTTAATATTAAGGTACTTCACAAAAATCCTCACCATAATTCATCGATTAACTTCATAATTCAGAATTGGTTCACAATGCCAAGGAATGGAGTTCATAAATCTAAAAATAAACTAATACACAAAGTTCTCAATCACACGACCCCAACCCCGATTTTACATATCAGATCAAGATTCCCTTTATTCTATGAAAGACGAATAAACACACTCTGAAGTTATCCTCAGCTTCTACGAACTATTCTCGATCACCTGCGCATTACCCACGTGGAGGAGACATTCAACAGAAAGGGTAAGTAAATCATAATCATTATAAAAGACATAAGGAGTAAATATAGAAAACATGCACACAGGCAAGGCACCAAACATCATAAGAACCTCATGTTATACTCACACCTTCACAACATCATCAAATCATGACAACATATTATCAAAGCATCATTTATCAACAAACATCATTTAATCATATCATTATGCAATGTCACTTAAAATGAAATGTATCATCATAGACTCATGCATGTGGTACCAAAACTTCACTGATGACTCAATCATCATTATCTTCAAAGATCCCCACCTATAGGATCGATTCCCGCTTGGAACCAGAGTGTTGTACCCCAAAATTTGGCCTTTTATTTCACAAGGGATCACCCTGGATCCCAGGTTTTCTTCTATCAAGTTTCCAAGCCTTGAACTGCAAATTTTCCAAGAAAAATCACTCACAAGGGCAAAATGGTCATTTGTACACTGAGAAGTCTAACTTTGACTTTTGGATCAAAAATAAATCTCAAAAATCATATTTCATCAAGACATGTTGGAATATGAAGTCTGTTTCATCAGGAAATTTAAAAGTCAAATTTTACTTTGGAGAAGTCAAATTCTAAGTACTTAGAAATTTTTCTAAGTGTTTAAGAATTATGACAATTTCAGAACTTCTGACCAGATCATCACTAAAGCACTCAGCAAATTCTGGATATTCTTAAGACAGAGTTTGGTCAGAACTTCTGGGCAAGTTTTCACAAAGTTTCAGTCAGAGTTTGCCAGGGTAATTCAAAGAAGGTTAACGAGCGTGCTGCAAGCTTTTTAAAAAGTTTGTAAGTTCCTTCAGAACATGCTGGAGCCAGAAGATAAGAGGATCAGAAGATGAGATGCTACACTGAAGAAGAACTTCTAATCCAGAGTTAAGCAAGGACGCAGAGTTTCACATGGTAGGATTTCTGATCTTCATTTAATGCTCACAACCACTTATGAGTTGCTATCCAAAGGATTTCCCCCACGTGTACCCCTACTATCTTGGGAAGACCAATTGTTGTGCAAAAGTATGATAGGCCCATGCGCTGCTTCTACTTTTCCTTAATTAACGCTGCCAAACCCAGCTTAGGCGCTGTTAACCATCCAACTTGATGCATTGAGCCAAACTTGTTAAAGATTACTTCAAGAGTAAGTTAGCATCTAGTGTATGATGTGAAGATGTGAAAAACACAAGAAGGTGGGTTGAATTGTTAAAACTTGAAATCAAAAGCAGATAACACGTTATTTTTATCCTGGTTCGTTTGATCTCAAACTACTCCAGTCCACCCGTCAAGGTGATTTCGCCTCTCTCCAACGAGGTCTTAATCCACTATATTCAACTGAATATAAAACTGCTTTAACAACTGCTAAAGCCTTCTTGAGTCTAAACCACAGACCGGTTTCTCAAGGAAATTCTTTCACAGATAAATGAACAAATGTGTGTTTGATGTTTCTAGAAAAACTATATATCACAACTGTGATAATACACAAAATGAAGCTTATATGAAACTAGATTGCTAGAACTATAGAGTAAGCGGTAGAGAGCTTTAGCAAACTAATTGAGTGAGAACGAAGATGATTATTGGCTTTAGGCGTGTATAGTATTGTAGAGCATTAGTAGCTTAGGCGAAGAGCATTAGCCATTTCACTTCTCACTGATTTGTTTAAATACTTCTTGGAATAGATACGTTGCAGTCCATAATTCCATTTCAATGCTCATTACGTTCTTTCAATTTTGAGAAGATCTTTGTCTTGGAATAAAGCTGTTGGTAATTAATCTGCATTGAATGTAGTAACGTTAACACTTCAGAATGTTCTGCTTAATGAAAATCAGAGTGTTCTTGGTTTTAGCTTATTCTGGCGCTTCTGAGTGCTGATGACATAGTTAGGATCTTGATCAGAGTCAGAGTATGTTAAGCGCAGATTCTATTCATCAGACTTCAGCGTAACACATGTTTTGATCTTCTGGTGCTGACATATATTCTGATGCTGATACTGATATTGATATTCTGATGTTGATTCCATCAGAGTTTCCTGTAAATACACAACATAATTTTAAGTAGCATCTATGTCTTATATAAAACTCATAATTAATTTAATCTTGTATTTTGTTATCATCAAAACTCTAACTGAGGGTTGTAGAATCAAACTATGTTCTAACAATCTCCCCCTTTTTGATGATGACAAAAACTAGATTTTTTTCAATTAAAATTAAATGATGAAAGTATCAGAGTTTAAGGATACAGAGGAAACGATATCAGAGATAGTCAGATAATGAGTAAAAGTGTCAGAGCTAAGAGAGTAAGGAATAAAAAGTATCAGAGTAATGAAGAGAAAAGCTCCCCTTGAGTTGATTATTTCCCTTTGATTCCTTGAGACCTTGAGCATCAGAACTTTACTTGAACTTTCTTTGAGCATCAGAGTGTTACTTCATCAGAGTTCATCAGATTCTTGTACCTGTAAGCTTTTCAGAACAGCAAGTATATAATGATGTTAGAATGTTTGAGACTTTTGTCTCAGTAAACCGTTATTGAAAAATATCATTCTTTCTCCCCCTTTTTGTCAGTTATCAAAAAGCATAAATAATCAGAGTTTAAAATGATCAGAGTAAAAACACGTTTGTATTAAAATAGAAGCAATGATAGTTTAGAACAAGTAGAAATATTACAGACAAACATGTAAAGAAAACAAGGAAAACACAAAAAAAATATAAGAAGAAGGAGGAAGTCGTGTGAACAGAGCTTCCAACATGCTCTTGATTTGCTCGTTGGTTTCCTGTTGCTTAGATACCATGTTTGCTATAGAGTCAACCTTGATATCCTGCTTGTCCATCCTTTCGTTCATCAGCATATCTGATCTCTTCAAATCCTCCAGAGCCTGCCTGTCAAGAGAGGAAGCTTGAGGATCTTCAGATACAGACTGCTTCTCAGAGCTTTCTGTAGCTTCTTCTGCTTGACCCAAGTCTTCAGCTTGAATAACCTGTTCTTCTATAGCTTGAACTGTAGATGCTGGACGCTTTTCAGACCAAGGCTCAATGTCCAGAGGGAGAGCTTCTTCCTTCAGCAGCTTGCTTAAAACTGAACCTTCCATTTCCTTCAGCAGATTGCTGAAGTTCTGCTGAGCCTGTCCATAGCTCTGGTCTTGCAACTTGAAGGTTTCAGCACAAACCCATCTTCTGAATTGTGTCCAGAGAAAGTATGATACAGCAGGATCAACCACTTCCAAATTTTCTTGTTTCAAAGAAGTGATCCACTTCTGCATATTTTTTTCAAAATTCAAAATGCTGGAACCAACATCTGGTTGTTTTGGTTTGGGAATAGCAGTTTTCTGGTTTATTGCAGCAAGGCGTTCAAAGACTGTTAGATCAATGACTGTCTTGTTGTGGTTCTCTGAATTTTTCTTAGGTGAGGGAGTAGGAGAATCAGAAATAACGATTGGACTGGATGGGGTATTATGTGGAGTTGTTTCTGGTGAGGATGGTAGTTGAGACATATTGACAGTTGTACCACAAGGCAATTGAATGGCCAAGGGTTTTGTTTTAGGGGACTCAGAGGTTTGAGCCTCAGAGTTTTAAGTCTCAGGCTGTGGTGATTGTGCATGTGGAGGAGATGGTGGATTACTTTCTGGTTGGGGAGAGGATGGTTGTGGAATTTCTGGTTCTGGTATTGGAGAAACTGGAGTTTCTGGTATTGGAGTTTCTGGTATTGATGATAGTGGGATGTCAGGTTATGGTGAGATGGGAATTTCAGAGTTTGGATTTGGATTTTCTGTTTGGGGAGCGGAAGTATGTTGGTCTATATCAGACAGAACTTGTGTAAGTTCTGGTTCTGGTATGGTTGCAGTGTTTGGATTTTGTGGTTTGGATCGGGATCTTCTGAGGGTTAATGACTCAGAAGGGTCAAAATCAATGTCAAAATCTTCATAGGTTTGTGGTGTGGGGATATCAGCTAGAGTTGGAATGAGAGTAGGAATAGATGAGGAAACAACACTTGAACTTAAAACAGTAACAGAAACATGATTACCTCTTTTCTTTGGAGTCTGTTGTGATGGTCCTTCTGGATCAACTTTTCTCTTCTTAGTCTTCTTCAGAGCAACCTCTGGTGCCTTCTGCTGAAGATCTTGAATATTTAGATTAGGTGTTGTACCATCAGCTTTGCACGCATCCAAATATCTCAAAATGATCTGAGGCTTTGAGTCAATCTCTGAGAACATAGGAAAGTCGTCCAGAGGGATTCTTCTGCTGGAGATTTCAGAAAAAGGAGTGATGTTGGGCTCCTTCTTAATGTTCTCTATCAGCTTCATCTTCTTGAGATTCTTGGCATTTAGCTGCTTGCCAACAGAAGGTTCCAGGGTGCTGATCTCTTGTGCCTCTGTCAAGTGTTCAATCAGCCTATTCTCAGTCAGAATATCTGATATCAATCTACCCAAGGGTATCCAATCCCTTTTAGTCTGTTCATCTTCCCTTGTCTCCTTGACGCTGGTTCTCAGATGGTTTAACAGAAGATGAGCTAGATTAATCTTTACCCTCTGAGAAATAAAATAGATCAGAAACTGCTGATCTATGTTTATGTAATCATGAGTGTTGGTAGGCTTCCTGTTGTTGAAGCATCCCAGAATAATCTTTGCCCAAATTCAGTGCTTATCTCTCAAATCCCTTATCTTGCTGGAGGGAAGCCCCAGCGTGAAAATTTCCCTTGCTATAACAGCAACATCCGAGCATATTTCTGCCATGTCTATACAGCGAATGCCACCACCATTGTACCCAATCAATCTTGCAATTAGGTCTTCAGTAATCACAATTTTCTTCCCCATTATGTAAGAAGTAACTTGGTGATTTGAGGAAGAGGCGTGAATCCAAAATTCCTTAACCAAGATAGGGAAAGTTGGACCCACCAGCCTATCAAAGTATTTCTCCCACCCTTGAGCTTGAACCTCTTCTGATAAGTCAAAACCATTTTCCTTCAAACTGTTGAAATCCACTATTATCTTTGACAGAACTTCAAGGTTCTTGACTGGAGTGAGTAGCATTCTGAGAGGAACCTCATATTGCTCAGCTGATGTGTCTTTCTGGGAACCTGATGAAAGATTGATGCTAGAAGCCATGTTCACACGAGGATTTTTGAGAAAAAAAGCTTGAAAGTTTTCTCAGAGAATAGAAATGCTTAGTGAAGACGAAAGTGAAGGTAAACGTGTGTGAGTGGTGTGAAGAGTGTTTAAATAGATTTCTAAAAAGTTTTTGAAAACATAAACGCTTAAGAGAGAGAAATAAATCATGATTAATAGCATTTAATGATAGCTGATTTTAGGGGATTTCAGAAAGATACTTAAATGGTTACCAGTGACATGTGTCTCAATGCATCCAATCAGCGCTTTGCCTTTTCATAAGCGTGAACGCGTGTTCAGCCTCAGGAAATAGCTGATGACTGGATGACACTTGTTTGCTTTGAGTGAACATCACTTCTATCCTTGAACTGAAGAGCTCAGAGCTTCATGGATAGATCAAATACAATCTGCATTTCTAAAATTCTGAAAGAGGATTGATCAGAAGTTCACATAGAAATAAAAATAATTCTGAAGGTTAATATATAAAATTAAAATAGTTTTATTCTGGACAGAGCTTCATGCTGAGATGATTCAGAATGAAGTTGAACCTATCTTCAGAAAGTGGTTTTGTAAAGATATCAGCTCATTGATGGTCTGTATCAATAAATTTAAAGTTTAAGATTCCTTTCTGAATATAGTCCCTAATAAAATGATGTTTTATTTCTATATGCTTAGCCCTAGAATGCAAAATTAGATTTCTACTTAAGCAAATAGCAGAGGTGTTATCACAGAGGATAAGAATGTTACTCTCATATATCTGGAAGTCCTCAAGTTGACTTTTCATCCAGAGCATTTGTGTGTTGCATCCAGCTGCTGCTATATATTCAGCTTCTGCTGTTGATAGAGCAATGGTGGATTGTCTTTTGCTGGACCACGAGATCAGATTTTCTCCCAGAAACTGGAAGCTTCCAGAAGTGCTTTTGCATTCAACTCTGTCTCCAGCAAAGTCAGCATCACAGTAACCTACTAAGCTGTAATCACCAAATTTTCTATAAAACAAACCCAGATTAGTAGTACCTTTCAGATACTTGAAAATTCGCTTAACAACTGTTAAGTGAGATTCTCTAGGATCTGATTGGAATCTTGCACAAATGCATACACTGAATAAAATATCAGGCTTCGAAGCTGTAAGATAAAGAAGAGAACCAATCATACCTCTGTAGACTTTCTGTTCTACCTTTTTGCTTACCTCTTCTCTTTCCAGAATGCACATGGGATGCATTGGAATCTTTGATGCCTTACATTCTGAGAGATCAAATTTCTTCAGAAGTTCTCTGATATATTTGCTCTGATGAATGTAAGTTCCTTCTGGGGTTTGGTTGATCTGAATGCCCATAAATAATTTCAGTTCCCCCATCAGGCTCATCTCAAATTCTGCCTGCATACACTTAGCAAATTCTCTTCCCAGAGAAGGTTTAGTAGATCCAAATATAATATCATCAACATAAATCTGGCAGACTAGAATGTCATTCTTAACTTTTTTACAGAATAAGGTTGTTTCCACTTTCCCTCTGGTGAATTCCTTTTCTAACAGGAAGTTACCCAGTCTTTCATACCAAGCTCTGTGAGCTTGTTTCAGACCATACAGTGACTTCTTTAGTTTGAAAACATATTCTGGATTTTTTGAACTTTCAAAACCAGGGGGTTGGTGCACATATACCTCTTCTTCTATATATCCATTTAAGAATGCACTCTTGACATCCATCTGATACAGAGTGATGCCTTTATTAACAGCAAAAGAAATTAAAAGTCTGATAGATTCTAACCTGGCGACTGGAGCAAAGGTTTCTGTATAGTCTATCCCCTCTTGCTGACTATAACCTTGTGTTACCAATCGTTCCTTGTTTCTGATGACTTCACCTTTTTTTTTTCAGTTTGTTTCTGAACACCCATTTCGTTCCAATGACGTTGAATCCTTTTGGCTTAAGAACTAAATCCCATACGTCATTCCTTGTGAATTGATTCAGCTCCTCTTGCATTGCTAGAATCCAGTCGTTGTCCAGAAGTGCTTCATCAATTGAAGATGGTTCAATTAGAGAAACAAGTCCCATGAGGGATTCTTCAGAATTCCTGAAGCTGGCTCTTATTCTGATTGGATCTTCCTTTCTTCCTAAGATAGTTTCTTCAGGGTGATCCATGCTGCTTCTGGATGGTCTTTTCTGAGGTGGATCAACAGAAGATGCTGGATTGCTTGCAGTGCCTCTTTCTGATGTTGAGGGAGTGTCTCTGTTATGAGCTTCTGATGACTTGTCTTCAGTACCTGTGAATTCAACTTCCATACCTGCAAGTAATTCATTCTGCTTTGACTTTAGAGAGTCAAGCTTGTCCTCAAAACGAACACTGATTGATTCTTCCACAATATGTGTTTCTGTATTGTATACTATGTACCTTCTTGAGCGTTCAGAGTATCCTAACATAATACACTTCTGTGCTTTAGAGTCAAACTTGTTCAAATAATTTTTAGTATTCAAAATAAAACAAGTACATCCAAATGGATGAAAATATGAAATGTTGGGCTTTCTGTTCTTCCACAATTCGTATGGAGTCTTTTCCAGAATAGGTCTTATAGAGATTCTATTCTGAATGTAGCACGTTGTGTTTATTGCCTCTACCCAAAAGATCTTAGCAATGTTAGTCTCGTTGATCATGGTTCTGGCCATTTCTTGCAATGTTCTGTTCTTTCGTTCTACAACTCCATTTTGTTGGGGAGTTCTAGGACAAGAGAAATCATGCAGAATGCCTTTGTCATTAAAAAATGATTCAAAATCTTTGTTTTCAAACTCTCCACCATGATCACTTCTGACTTTGACGATTCTAAGATCCTTTTCATTCTGAACTTGGTTACAGAAGGTAACAAACACATAATGTGACTCGTCCTTGTGTCTTAAGAACTTTACCCATGTCCATCTGCTATAGTCATCTACGATTACTAACCCATACTTCTTGCCACTGACTGGAGCAGTTTTAACTGGTCCAAATAAGTCAATGTGCAGAAGTTCTAATGGCTTAGAGGTGGAAACAACGTTTTTAGATTTAAAAGCTGGTTTTGCAAACTTGCCTTTCTGACATGCTTCACACTGAGCATCTGAATTGAACTTCAGGTTAGGAAGTCCTCTGACCAGATTGAGTTTGTTAATCTGAGATATTCTTCTCATACTGACATGCGCCAATCTTTTGTGCCAGATCCATTGCTCGTTGTTAACAGACAGAAGACACTTTACATTCTGACTTTTCAGTTCAGAAAGTTTTATTTTGTAAATGTTGTTTCTCCTCTTTCCATTAAATAGGATAGTCCCATCTTTCTGACTAACAGCTTTACATGAATTTTGATTAAAGATTATATCATAATCATTATCACTTAATTGACTTATGGATAACAGGTTATGCATTAATCCATCTACTAATAAAACATTACTTATAGAGGGAAGATTTCCATTACCTACTGTTCCAGAGACAATGATCTTTCCCCTCTGATTGCCTCCAAAGCCTACGTGGCCTCCAGGCTTAAATTCCAGGCTTTGGAACATATGCCTTCTTCCTGTCATGTGTCGTGAGCAGCCAGAGTCCAGGTACCATGACTGGTGTTTCTGATTTGCTGCTAAAGATATCTACAACATGTATTATTTTATCCTTAGGTACCCATATTTTCTTGGGTCCTGATTTATTAGTTTTACCAAAACTTTGGTTGAATTTTGGTTTGACAGAATAATTACTACTGGTATATTTAATGTCGTGTGTGTGCCTATATACAAAGTGTGAATTAAGAGGAGTTCGTTTAATAACTAAACCCATGGCATTCTTTGGTGTAGGTACCTTACCTTGGTATCCTATTCCCTTTCTTCCATTTCTACTAACTCCATAGATCATTGAAGCTATCTTGCTTCTATCTATGCTTTTAGCTAGAAACTTCTGGAAGCTGTGATCATACTCCTTGATGATCTCATCAGCACTACTGGGAGTTTCAGGAATTGTTTCCTTCTGAGAGTTTTGTAATAGATTTTCTAATTTTGAAATTTTATTTTTCAACTCAGAATTCTCCAATTTGAGACTCTCAGTTTTATCAGAGTCAGAAGCAAGATCCCTTTTCAGGTTTCTGAATTTGACTCTGATTTGCTGATATCGTTCCAGAATCTCATTGAGGCTTTTAGCTAGTTCAGCCTTAGTAAAATTAATAGCAAAGTCAGGAAATACCTCTTCTGTGTCTGATTCAGAGTCTGATTCAGAAGCTTCACTGTCTTCTGCTATGTTCGCCATGAGAGCTATGTTTGCTCTCTCATCATCTGATTCTGAGTCAAATTCAGATGTGTCAGAGTCATCCCATGTAGCCGTGAGACTTTTCTTCTTTTCCTTGCCAAACTTTCTTCTGGGCTTTTCCTTCTGAAGCTTTGGGCATTCACTCTTGTACTGTCCTTGCTCATTACATTCATAGCAGATGATGTCTTTGTTGTTTGGCTTTCTGCTTCCTGAAGAGCCTTCAGATCTTCTGTGTCCAGAGGAGGATTCTAACCTTCTGTATCTGGAGGAGGATTCGTTCTGGTTCTCAGATCTTCTGAGATTCCTGAACTTTCTTTGCCTCTGCTTCCACAGTTGGTTCACCCTTCTGGAGAGGAGAGATAGTTCATCTTCTTCTGATGAGGACCCATCAGAGGTTTCTTCAATAGCCTGCAAAACCTTGGAGTCAGATTTTCTGTTAGATTTTAAAGCTAAAGGCTTACCTTGCTTTTGAGATTCATCAGCTTCTAGCTTTATCTCGTGACTTCTGAGGGAGCTGACAAGTTCCTCCAGAGTGATTTTGTTGAGATCTTTAGCTAGCTTCAGTGCTGTGACCATTGGCCTCCACTTTTTTGGCAAGCTTCTGATGATCTTCTTAACATGATCAGCAGTAGAATACCCTTTGTCCAGAACTTTGAGACCAGCAACCAGAATCTGAAATCTTGAGAACATTGTTTCAATAGATTCACTTTCTTCCATCTTGAATGCCTCATACTTCTGAATGAGCGTAAGAGCTTTAGTTTCTTTAACTTGAAGGTTGCCTTCATGCATCATTCTCAGAGAATCAAACATATTCTTTGCAGTGTCTCTATTTGATATCTTTTCATATTCAGAGTAAGAGATAGCACTGAGAAGAATAGTTCTGGCTCTGTGATGATTTTTGAAATCACGCTTTTGTTGATCAGACATTGCTTTCCTGTCAATCTTCTGACCACTTGCATTCACTGGGTGCGTGTATCCATCTGTCACCATATCCCACAGATCAGCATCATGGGCTAGAAAGAAGCTTTCAATTCTGTCTTTCCAGTAATCAAAGTTCTCTCCATCAAAGACTGGAGGTTTTCCACTAAATCTGTCTCTTTCTTCATTGTTGTCATTGCTGATGTTTTGATGTGTTCCTGCCATAGTGTTTTTCAATGCTGGATCTTGTACTGACACGGTTAAGTGTTATAAGCTCAGAACCAGGCGCTCTAATGCCAATTGAAGATATGAAAAACACAAGAAGGGGGGTTGAATTGTTAAAACTTGAAATCAAAAGCAGACAACACGTTATTTTTATCCTGGTTCGTTTGATCTCAAACTAATCCAGTCCACCCGTCAAGGTGATTTCGCCTCTCTCCAACGAGGTCTTAATCCACTATATTCAACTGAATATAAAACTGCTTTAACAACTTCTAAAGCCTTCTTGAGTCTAAACGACAGACCGGTTTCTCAAGGAAATTCTTTCACAGATAAATGAACAAATGTGTGTTTGATGTTTCTAGAAAAACTATATATCACAACTGTGATAATACACAAAATGAAGCTTATATGAAACTAGATTGCTAGAACTATAGAGTAAGCGGTTGAGAGCTTTAGCAAACTGATTGAGTGAGAACGAAGATGATTATTGGCTTTAGGCGTGTATAGTATTGTAGAGCATTAGCAGCTTAGGCGAAGAGCATTAGCCATTTCACTTCTCACTGATTTGTTTAAATACTTCTTGGAATAGATACGTTGCAGTCCATAATTCCATTTCAATGCTCATTACGTTCTTTCCATTTTGAGAAGATCTTTGTCTTGGAATAAAGCCGTTGGTAATTAATCTGCCTTGAATGCAGTAACGTTAACACTTCATAATGTTCTGCTTAATGAAAATCAGAGCGTTCTTGGTTTTAGCTTATTCTGGCGCTTCTGAGTGTTGATAACATAGTTAGGATCTTGATCAGAGTCAGAGTATGTTAAGCGCAGATTCTGTTCATCAGACTTCAGCGTAACACATGTTTTGATCTTCTGGTGCTGACATATATTCTGATGCTAATACTGATATTGATATTCTGATGCTGATTCCATCAGAGTTTCCTGTAAATACACAACATAATTTTAAGTAGCATCTATGTCTTATATAAAACTCATAATTCATTTAATCTTGTATTTTGTTATCATTAAAACTCTAACTGAGGGTTGTAGAATCAAACTATGTTCTAACATGATGTTAGTGCCACTTGACATCTCCAAACTACAAAACCTTTGCCTATAAATAGAACACCATTAGCCATTGAGAAGAGGTCGGGAAAATTTGAGAGAAATGTGTGGAATTTGAGAAAGAAAATCCTTGAACCCCTGCAAAAATTCCAAGAATCCAAAAAGATTGCAAACACAAAAGTACAAAACCTTAGCATTTGATTCTTGCATTAAAGCTCCATTTTTCTCAAGTTGTTTCCTGAACAAAACCACCCATAAAGTTCCTAATATATATTCAAAATCCATCCAAAATTCTGTAATCAAACAGTAACACATTCTCCACCAACATCCACTTCAAAGGATCAGAACTTTATCCCTTGGTTGTTCCAGAATTTTCCAAATCATTTACAACCCAAGTTGAAAGTTTGCAACCTACTGAAAACATGAGGAAGTTGTTCAGAACACCACAAGTGGTAAGAACCAGATTCCAGCTCCCATAATATTTCCCAGCTGCAAGGTAAGTTCCTGCTGACTCATCATATTATTTAGGCATTGTCGGATTTTGCGTATTTAACACAATTTAGATATTCTGATCCTGATGGTGTACATATTTTGAGATTTCATGCATCTACCTGCCTAAATAGAGGGAATTCCAGTTCAGAGTTTCATAAAGAAATTAGGACTCAGAATTAGGATTAGCAAATTCATGTTGCTTCTGATTTGTGTTTCTGATATTTCTTGAAACTTGTCATAACTGTCTTGTGTGCAACTTCTGTTCTGTTAAGAAATGACCAAGCTGCAGATGTTCTGACTAGCAAGGAGAAAGACAAAGTTTTGACATTTGCATTAGAGCTTCTGAAAACTTCTGAATCCTCAGAAGATCCAGAACTTCTGAACTTCCATATTTCTACTAACGTTGTTTCTGTTTGTGAAACACGTCACAGTCAGAACTTCTGACCTCTTTTGTTTCAGCATTTACGCTGATTTTGTCTTCTTTCCTTTATTATTTCTTTTCATTACTTTTATCTTTCATTAATAAAAAAACACCAAAAATATTTCATATTCACATATTTTATTTTCTTTTAACATAAAAAGACAAAAAATATTTTCTTAAACAAAACTTATTTCTTTTCTTAAATAAATAAGCATTTTACATTTCCTGTACATTCTTATCTATTTCAATCTGTTTGTAATAGTAACCTAGAATTTTAATTTGCAATCCCCATTTGAAATTTGTACACCCCATCCCCCTAAATATTGTAATAGCATAGGACTTTACATTTCCGCACTGTTATTGCTTTCATATATTGTTAGTAACTTGGGTGTGTATGGTAAGACTAAAATCAATGCTTAGAAAACCCTAATTCAAGACAAGTTATGCATGCAATCAAAATACACTTGCACACGAGCACCCCTAGGGTGATTCCACTTGTTGCCTTACGAAAATGGCCATGTTATGCATGTGGGATGTCTTAGCACAAATAAAAAATACAAGATCACAGTCCCTCGATGACGCTATCAAAGTTTCCTTTCAAAATGATCTTAGTACCTAAAAGAAAAATGCTAAGTCATCTCACAACATTGCTATCATGGTCATACGATGACCTAACGCCCGTCCCTTCACATCCAACGATGGGGCTTCTTACCAAAACAATGGTAAGATAGCAACATTTAAAGGAGGAGGAAAAGAACATCTAAGACCTTTTGAGTAGGTAGATTACTTTTAGTTGCTTGCTCAATTTCAAAACAAACATCCTTGCTATTTTCAAAAACAATCACATACACTTTCAAAACACTTTCCAAAAGTGAAATATTTTCAAAAGCTCAACACTTTGTATACGTTCTTACGAACGAGAACTATTACAAAGTTTGCCTAAACGATGGATCCTTTTCAAAATACTTTCAAAACCACACAAAAGCACATTTTTCAAACAAAAGCAAGTGATCTAGAAAGCAACTAAGAGCCCATGAAAAACCATGGATGAAAAGGGTGCTAATACCTTCCCTTTTCATAATCTACCCCCCGAACTCAAGAAAACATCTCGAAAGGTCTTTCCTGTGCTTTTTCAACTTTCCTTATTAGATAAAAGAAAAGTCGATGGCGACTCTTGCTAAACTGCAACATTTGCAGACACAAACGCAAAACACATCAAGTCAGTTCTCCCACCGTATCACAGAACTGGCGACTCTGCTGGGGAGTCTATAAAAGTGGGGTTACCTTAGGGTTAGATCACATTTACTTGCTTATATTGTTTGATTTGTTTGCTTTACATTTTGGTTCTTTGTTTAGGTTTGTTTTAACTCCTACACCCGGATTTGGGGACACCTTTTTAGGTAAGTAGCAATAGACTGTGAGGGAACTGTGTGGCATATACTAACACGGTTGAAGCAGTAGCTACGTTGATGTGGAACTTTGGTTGGTACCAGTAACCCTTGAGTTGAATCAAGGAGAGTACGGGGCCATCACGCGGTGTCGTGAAGCATCAACTGATCTTAGAATCTTACTCGACCAACTTGGCCATTAAGACGTAGTGAGATAACCGGTTTCGGCGTAGAGCTGAAAATTGGTTGATACTCGATGCTACACTCATTCAGACTGGACTTTTGGGATATCTCGGCCGCAAGAAAAGATTGATTGTGCTGAGACAATGCCTAAGAGAAAGGTCGGTGATATTGAGATCCTTTAGAACCCTATCACTATTACTAGGACAGGTTGAGCCAACTAAACTTCAAGAGGGTACTTACCAATAAGACCTCATGCAAGCCTAAAACATCGGGATTTGTTTTCTTTGTGTGTATATACTTACTTGCACATAACATCATAAACATCATAAAGCATCATACGCATACTCACTAACCATTTCAAGGATTTATAAATTTATCTTTGTTTTTGTTTTGTAGGTCATGAATCCCGGGCGAAGAAACACCATCTGAATCAACTTTGTAAAAGCACACCTTCAACTTCAAGAGTTAGCCTCAAGAGTGCCTGGGTATTCTCCTTTTACCAAGAAATATGGTCGACTCCTCGGTTTGGCTACATACAACTTCCAAGAAGAGATGATGTGTGTACTGTTCCAATTCTTTGATCTCGTATATCATTGTTTCACTTTCCCGGACTATCAGTTGGTACCTACATTGGAAGAGTTCTCTCTACTCTTAGGGGTGCCCGTGCTTGGTCAGATACCGTTCACCGGCCTAGAAGGGATTCCAAAGCCTGAAGTCATCGCCGAAGCTTTGCATCTGAAAAGAGCTGACGTCATAGCCAATTGGGAGACAAGAAGTGGGGTCAAAGGTTTCCTAGACAAGTTTCTATTGGAGAAGGCTCGTTCATTCTAGGACGACATGGATTTCCAAGCTTTCGAAGACGTCCCGGATCTCCTTATTTATGGTTTGGTCCTGTTCCCCAACTCGGACTAATTCATAGATGTTAATGTCATCAAAGTCTTTCTCTCCCGCAATCCCATACCTACCATATTGGGGGATATCTTGCATTGCCTTCATACCCGCACCATGAAGAAAAGAGGCACTCTCTTGTGTTGTACTACCTTACTCACAAAATGGTTTGTCTCACATCTACCTCAATCAGTACTGAAGAATGAGAAAAGATTGACATGGTATCAAAGGATAATGTCCCTCACCCATTCTGACATCCGTTGGTGTTCAAGATCCTTGGAAGACGTCTCCATCATTGACCGCTGTGGGGAATTCCCTAACGTCCCTTTGCTTGGTATTAGGGGAGGTATCACCTACAATCCTTGTTTAGCTCTTCGACAGTTTGGGTATGCCCGAAGAGACGGTCATCATTAAATGCTCATTCAAGATCTGGTGTTTGACTATGACAAAGAAGACCAAGGTTACCGTCAAAGATTTATACGAGCTTGGGGTATGGTTAACAAAGTTGATAGCAAGACGTTGGGGCCTAAGAATTCCATTCCTTTGGAACCTTATCTTAAATGGGTGTGGGCTCGCACTCAAAGTCTTAAGATGCCTTATGAAGCCGTCTTACCTGTTATCATGGAGCCAGTAGTTGAGGGAGACGTTCCACATACTATCCTATATCCTGATATGCCTACTTCTCTTGAAGATTTGCAAAATGCTTAGATTCAGTTAAGAGGAGAGCGAGACACCTTTGAAGCTAAGTTCTATGAGGGCGAGAAGAAGATATTAGAGCTTACAAGGGAGCTTCATGAAGAAAGAAGTTTAAACACCTACATTGCGCCAAAGAGGATGCGCACAACTTTTCTGTCTTAGGAGTTTACTTTATGCTTATTTCTGTTGTTGTAAGCCCAAGAGGCGTGTTTGTATTCAAATCAGAACTCTTTAATGCAAGTTAACGTTTGTTCACTCTTTGTCTATACAAATTTAAATTCTTTAAATCCTTGAAATCATTTGCATATACATATTCATGCATCATATCATAAGCAAGCTTTTCACAACAGGTTTCCTCATCCTTCTACTGTTTATTTCAGTAAGAATGGATCTCGAACAAACAGTGAAGGACTTGCAAGCTCAAAACATTCAGTTCCAAGCCACCTTGATGACCTTGGCCAATGGGAAGCAAGAGCTAATGATAACATTAACAACCAAAAGGAAGAAAAAGAAGGCCCTCATCAACATGGGGAAGAGATTCAAAGAACCGATTCGCCAAGTGCAAATAGTCGAAGACTTGTCTGAGGAGGATGAGAACCAAGCAGAAGAGGCAAGAAGCACCTGTGCTGAGGGTGTGATTGATCAAGCTTCTGAAGATGATGATCACCTTGATGAACAATACCCACCTGCTGGTGAGGAAAAGTACAAAAAATTAGAGGATAGGCTAAAGGCAGTTGAAATTCAAGTTGTGCCTGGCTTGGATTTTAGTGATTTAGGCCTAGTTCCTGGGGTCGTCATTCCTTATAAGTTCAAGGAACCAGTCTTCACCAAGTATGATGGGGTCTATTGTCCCAAACTACATCTAAGAGCTTATGTGTGCAAAATACAACCACACATTGCTGACAGAAAACTGTGGATTCACTTTTTCCAAGAGAGTATAGTCGGAACTCAGCTAGAGTGGTTTTATTAATTAGAAGGTTCCCGCATCCATACATTGGAGGATTTGGCCACTGCCTTCTATCACCAGTATCAATATAACACCGACTTGGCACCAACGAGAGTTCAGCTTCAGAATATGACCATGGGAAGTAACGAAGGATTTAAAGTATATGCCCAAAAGTGGAGGGACCTTGCAAGTCGGGTCCAGCCACCTTTGACCGAAAGAGAGCTAGTTGATATGTTTATGGGTACGTTAACTGGTCCATTCTTCAACCTGTTAATTGGAAGTTCTTCGTCCAAATTCACCAAGTTGATTTTAACTGGTGAAAAGATTGAAAGTGGTATTAGAAGCGGCAAAATTCCTATGGCGTCTGGTTCCACATCCAACTCCGTCAGAAGGCCCTTCACTAGAAAAAAGGAAACAAATGTTGTGTATGGGGCAAGAGCCCATACCAAGAAGGACCATCATTCATCTGTAAACGCTGTGTTAATTTCCAACCCTCAACCTACTCAAAGGCAACCCTCCAACAATCAGAGACCTGAAGTTCCCCGGTGACAATTTACAAGAATAAGCATGTCATTATCACAAGCCTTACAACATCTGCTAAAGGCCAATTTGGTGACTATGCACAATCCACCATCCAACCCTGATGTTTCCTCACCTAATTACAAACCGAATGCGAAATGTGCATATCATTCCAACAGTCCCGGCCATGAGACCGATCAGTGCTGGGCCTTGAAGAACAAGATTCAAGATTTGATAGATAACAAGACAATTGAGTTTGATCCACCCGCTACTCCAAACGTGATAACCGCGCCAATGCCAAAACATCGCAAAGGGGTTAATGCCATTGATGATGTTACTGTTATCACCTCTGTCGAAGATTTAACAACTCCCTTGACCATTGTGAAAGCTAATTTGCTAAAAGCCAGTGTGTTTCCTGGATGTTCCAAAAATTGTGCCTGTTGAGATCAACGAGAAAATGGATGCGAGCTACTGAAAATTGGTGTGTAACGCTTGATAAATAGTCGCGAGATTCTATTTGAAAATATTTCCACCATCAAAAATTCAATCGACAAAGCTGAAGATTTGGCCATCATAACAATTTCAAACAAACCTCTCAGGATCTCACCCAAAGGTCCTATCAGGATTTCGAACGAACCGATCATTGCTCCTCTCATAATCACTATTGTCGGACCTGTTCCATACATCTCTGATAAAGCGGTACCATGGAATTACGGTGCCGAGGTTTTTTACCATTGGGGTAAAACAAGATTCTTAGATTGATGATAATGAAACCGGTGTTACTAATATTACTGGTTCTAGTAAAGTCACAAGAACAGGAAGGGTCTTTTTCCCTGTTATCTCACCACCAACCACTACCACAGTTCCAGTCTGCATTACCAATGAGAATTATGGTGCCAGTACTAAAGGGAAAGGGAAAGAAGGTGAGCCTGCTAGGGAAGAGGCACCTGCTAAAATTTTTGTTATGGAAGAACCATCCACTCTAGAGATGGAGGAGATTCTAAAGATCATCAAGAAAAGCGACTTCAAAATAGTAGAACAATTTGGGTAAACCCCTTCTAAAATATCAATGTTGTCCTTATTGCTATGTTCCGACGCCCATGCACAAGCTTTGATTAAGTTCTTGAAAAAGGCTCATGTGCCTCAAGAAACCACAACCGACCAATTTGAGAACTGCATAGCAAGTCTGACAGTTGACAATGGTCTAGGGTTCTCCGACGCAGATTTAACTCCCATGGGAAAGAATCATAATAAAGCCTTACATGTTTCTGTTGAATGTAAGGGGACCACTCTGGCACATGTTTTGGTTGACACATGCTCATCTCTAAATGTGTTACATAAAGGAGCTTTAGATCGGCTAGACTGTGAAGGTTTGGTTTTGAAGCCAAGTGATATTGTTGTGAGGGAATTTGATGGGTCGAAAAGGATGGTTCATGGAGAGGTGGATCTCCCAATCAAGGTGGGTTCACAAATTTTCAACTCCACATTCTATATAATGGACATACGGCCTGCGTATTCTTGCTTGCTTGGGCGCCCATGGATCCGTAGGGCAGGTGCGGTCACTTCTACTCTCTACCAGAAGTTAAAATATCCAGTTCAAGGGAAGGTTGTCACTGTTTTCGGCGAGGAAGAATTTATGATAAGCCATCTCAATTATTTCAAGTACGTAGATATGGATGGCGAATTCATAGAAACTCCTTGCCAGACGTTTGAAGTTGTAGCCGCCACCAAAATCTCCTCCGACACGCCAAGAGCTGATAAAGTTATCCCCAAGATGATTTCTCTTAAGGATGCCTGTGCTATGGTAGAAGAAGGAAACAATGTGATGTGGGGTCAACTCCTCGATATCCCGTTCAAGGCAGACAAGTTTGGGTTAGGTTTCACCTCCCAAGCTCAGAAAGAAGTTAGAAGGGCTCGTGTTGGAAAGCCGCCTCTCCACCTCAAAAATCATGAAGTGAATGCTGTAGAAGACTCTGACGATGAGTGTGCTTTTAAAGAGTGGATCTACCCAACAACCAAAGGGAAGCTCAACAATTGGCATGCAAAGGATTTCACTCCTGTTTCTTTCATTGAGGAGTAATTACTGTTTACTTTTTCTGTCAATTTAAGAACTCTATGTCTGTAATATTATTTCCAAACCACGACTCTTAAGCCATGTGCCTTGCCCGGGGCACTTTGGTCCATTTGTTAAGGGTTTTGCTCATGTTTCATCTATCATATGATCATTTAACATAAACCATTGGACCTCTTTGAATTCAAATTTTATGTTCATTGTCTTTCATTTCCTTTATTACATTTTTCAATAGCCATGTATCTTACATGCGCACACACACACACACACACACATTTGCAGATCATTATCCACTTTGGATATTATTGTTAACAACTATACTATTGCCAAGTATGATATCGAACATCCAATTCACCAAGCCGAAGACGAAGGCAGGGAAGATTGTGATATACCAGGAGAACTAGCCAGACTTCTATTACAAGAGGAAAAAGCTATTCAACCATATGAAGAGTCAGTAGAGGTTATCAACTTGGGTACTGAGTCAGATAAGAAGGAAATCAGGATTGACGCTAATTTGGAAAGCAGTGTTAAGAACAGATTGGTTCAGATGTTGTGCAATTATGTGGAAGTATTTGCTTGGTCTTATGAAGATATTCCTGGGTTGGATACCGACATCGTGGTTCATTATCTGCCAACTAAAGAAGACTGCCCTCCTGTTAAACAAAAGGTTCGTCGCATGAGGCCTGACATGTCTGAAAAGATCAAAGTCGAAGTAATGAAACAGTTTGATGCAGGGTTCCTAGCTGTAATGTACTATCCTCAATGGGTGGCCAATATAGTACCAGTGCCAAAGAAAGACGGGAAAGTTTGCATGTGCATAGACTATAGGGATTTGAATAGGGCAAGCCCTAAGGATGACTTCCCTCTACCACACATTGACGTCTTAGTCGATAATACTGCCCAGTATAAGGTCTTCTCATTCATGGATGGCTTCTCAGGCTATAACCAAATAAGGATGGCTCCCGAAGATATGGAAAAGACTACTTTCGTTACGCAATGGGGCACCTTCTGCTAGAAGGTCATGTCGTTCGGATTAAAGAATGAAGGGGCAACATATCAAAGGGCTATGGTTGCTTTATTTTATGACATGATTCATCATGAGATAGAGGTATATGTGGATGATATGATCGCCAGATCACAAACCGAAGAAGAACATCTCAATCACCTGCACAAACTATTTGAGAGACTGGAGAAGTACAAACCGAGGTTAAACCCTAACAAGTGCACATTTGGAGTACGCTCTAGAAAGCTTCTAGGTTTTGTTGTCAGCAATAAAGGCATTGAAGTTGATCCTGCCAAGGTAAAGGCCATCCAAGAAATGCGAATCCCCCATTCTAAAAAATAAGTCAGAGGATTCTTGGGTCGTCTCAATTACATAGCCCATTTCATATCACACTTAACTGCTACTTGTGAGCCACTCTTCAAACTATTGAAGAAAGATCAGGTAGTCAGGTGGAACGATGAATTCTAGATTGCCTTTGACAAAATCAAAGAATACCTACAAGAACCTCCTATCCTCATGCCTCTAGTTGAAGGAAGACCTTTGATCATGTACTTGACAATACTAGAGAATTCTATGGGGTGTGTTTTGGGCCAACATGACGAGTCTGGCCGAAAAGAACATGCTATTTATTACCTGAGCAAAAAGTCTACCGACTGTGAAACCAGATATTCACTGCTCGATAAAACTTGCTGCACTCTGGCATGGGCTGCTCGCCGATTGAGACAGTATATGTTGACTCATACCACTCTGTTGATTTCTAAAATGGACCCAATCAAGTACATCTTCGAGAAACCTACCCTTTCCGGACGGATAGCCAGATGGCAAATGATCTTAACTGAGTACGACATCCAATACACAACTCAAAAAGCCATCAAAGGAAGTGTACTAGCAGATCATTTGGCCCATCAGGCTGTGGATGATTATCAGTCAATGCACTTCAAATTCCCTGATGAGAACATCATGCTGGTAACCGACTATGCGAAACCTGAACCGTATGACGGACCTGAACAAGGATCCCGATGGACTATGGTATTCGATGGGGCTTCCAACGCCTTAGGTAATGGAATTGGTGTTATGATCATCTCTCCTGAAGGTTGCCACACTCCTTTCACTGCCAGACTATGCTTCGATTGCACAAATAATATGGCCGAGTATGAAGCATGCATCTTAGGTCTGAAAACTGCTATTGACTTAAGGATCAAGCATTTGGATGTGTTTGGAGATTCCGCCTTAGTGATCAGCCAAGTAAAAGGATATTGGGACACTAAACACCCCAATCTTATCCCTTACAAGAAACTCGTGCTATCCCTGGTTTCTCACTTCGAAGAAATCACTTTTTAGCACTTCCCTAGGGAAGAAAACCAATTGGCTGACGCCTTGGCAACCATGTCTTCAATGTTCAAGGTCAGATGGGATGACGAAGCCCCTATGATAACAATTGAAAGATTCGATGAACCTGCATATTACTTTGAGCTTGACACCGATGCGGAAAAGCCATGGTACCATGAGGTGATAAGATACCTTAGGGCTCAAGAATATCCAGAAGGGTCATCTATCAATGACAGAAAGTTCTTACGAATATTTTCAGCCAAATTATTCCTAAGTAACGGGATATTGTACAAGCGCAACCATGATTTAACTCTACTCCGATGTGTGGACAAGAAAGAGGCATAGGAGATTATGGAAGACATGCACGAGGGTCTTTTCGGTACTCACTCAAGTGGACACGCGATGGCTAAGAAAATCTTAAGAGCAGGTTACTATTGGTCAATGATGGAGACTGATTGCCATCAACATTCAAGAACTTGTCATAAATTCCAAATCTACGCTGACAAGGTCCATGTGCCTCCTATCCCTCTGAATGTCATGACCACTCCGTGGCCATTTGCAATGTGGGGCATTGACATGATTGGAGAGATCAAGCCTACGGCTTCCAACGGACATCACTTTATTCTTGTTGCTATCGACTATTTTACCAAATGGGTCGAAGCCGCCTCGTTTGCCTCAGTCACCAAGAATGTGGTAGCGAGATTCATCAGACACAACCTTATTTGTCGTTATGGTATCCCCGAAAGGATCATCACCGACAATGGGACTAACCTCAACAATGCCATGATCAGGGAGTTGTGCACTCAATTTAAGATCAAGCATCACAATTCTTCTCCGTATAGACCGAAAATGAATGGCGCAGTCGAAGCGGCCAACAAAAATATCAAGAAGATTGTGCAGAAAATGGTAGTAACCTATAAAGATTGGCATGGGATGTTGCCATTTGCTCTACATGGCTACCGTACTTCAGCTAGAACATCAACTGGGGAAACTCCCTTCTCTCTAGTCTATGGCATGGAAGCTAGTTTGCCAGTGGAAGTTCAAATTACCTTGTTGAGGATTACGATCGAGGCAGGCCTAGGCGAAGACGAGTGGATTCAAACGATATTGGATCAACTAAACTTGATCGATGAAAAATGATTAGCTACTATTTTCCATGGTTAAACGTATCAAAAATGGATGATCAAGGCTTTCAATAAAAAGGTCAAGCCTCGAGTATATCAAGTTGGTGACCTGGTGATAAAGCGCATCATTTTACCACAAGGTGACTGTTGTACCCCAAAATTTGCCCTCCCATATTCTTCAAGGTTCCTCAAGAACGACCCTCAAATTGCTCAAGTCTACTCAAGGATTGCACAATCCAAATACCTCCTAAGCCAACTGAAATTAGGGTTTTGGTTCTTTCAAGGAATTGGAGGTTTTCAAGGGTTCAATCAAGTCTCATAGGCCTATATACATTCTCAAGCAACTACATGCCAAGATTCAAGACTCACAGTGTCAACTTGCACAGTCAAAAGCTCCATTTGATCCACAGTCAACTGTAGGGGTAAAATGGTCATTTTGCAGTCAAAAGTCAGAATTTTTGGTCAACATCTTATTTTGATTCCACAATCATCATTTGATCAAGTCTTGATCATGATTCCACAAGCATGGCTCAAAAATCATCAAGGATGTAAAAGTTACTATTTTTGGACAGTAGAAAAGTCAACTGTATCTTCACCAGGGCATAACTTTTTCATGGTTCATCAGAAAAATCCCATCCAATTCTTATTTTGAAGGGGATGACATTTCCTACTATCCATCTTCACATTCCTAGTCCAAGAAATGCTCTCATAAAAAGTTATCAATTTCTACATTATAGGTCAATTTCAAAAGTCAACAAAAGTGCACTTTAAGTCAAAGACCATAACTTGAGATTGGTAAATCCAAATGATATGGGACCAAAGGCATTGGTTAGAGGACTTCAATACCTTTCCAAAATGTCCAAGAACATGTTCATATGATCAAAATTGAGCAAGATGTGCATTGGAGAAGTTGGGAAATTTTTATGAATTTACAAAAGTCAACTTTGCTCAAAACACCTTATTTTTGCTAATGGGCCTCAAATCTCTTCTTGAAACTTCATCCATGACTTATGCACTACCCATCAAGCTTAATTGAATTTATTTTCTTATTTTTTATTAATTAATTGGATTTTTAATCAATATTAATTCATTTAATTAATTTAAATTGTAGGAAAAATACAAAGATTTGATTTTTCAATCTTTTTGTGAAGCAAGTATGACCTAAAAAGGCTGGCAATTTCGTGCACCAAGTCAAAGATGCAATATCTCCAAAATTGGCAACTTTTTCCAATCATGAAAATGCAAAAAGATTTGATTTTCAATCAAATATTCAATCATCATTCCAAAGGATTTTGGCTCAAGATTGTGGCCTAATTTCATTCTCCTATAAATACACAAGCAAACCCTGATCATGCACACGTGAGAAAGCTGCAGACAAAGCCATAGCAAGATTGCAAAATTCAAAGAAAAGTCAAAACTGATTCTTATGTTCCAAGCCAATTCAAGGCATTATATTGATTCAAACACGTTGCTGGAAGTGTCAGGAGTGATTTACAATTGAAATCACACGCTAAGACTCAAAGAATCCAAGGATACAGAACCACGGTTTACTTTTTATTTTCAGATTCATATATCTTGATTCATGCATATTTAACATGATTTCTTGTTTGTTTTGCATTGCTAGTAATCATATGAAGCTGATGGCATAAGTTAATTGAATTATAATGCAAAAAATCAAAAGTTACCATGGACGATTTCTAGGGTTCATGAGCTTTGGATTTGGGGCTTTGCAATCTAGGAACAATTAGGACTCCTAAGATAGATGGTTGGAATCGTTGAACCAAGACGAACAAGACTGACTATTCGCGAAATATTTATATTAACCACAGTGCTAGTCGCTATTTTTCGTCGCTGCATATTGTGGGGGTTAAAAACCCCCGCTATTTGACTTTGTTTTTTACAAGTACAATGAAGAAGACAAGGACATGTTAGCATGCCATTGGATAGTTCAAAAGAGCGCGCATTTTTTTATAATTTCAGTCCATTAATTTGTTTGCATATATAATAATTACTTGTTATTTTACTAACGACTGAAGCGTGATGGTGGAGTGGTTGGCATGTGGATTTGGAAGCATTGGGACCTGGGTTCGAATCCCAGGTCCCCCAAAACGCTTATATTATTTTACTTAACATAATTACATGCAGGCTTCAGGAGGAGGTTCACCATGTACTCTCAATTCCCAGGCGCCAAGTGGCCACAAACTTGAATCTAATGGCCATGAGATGATGGTCACTATACCCCTCAGTCAATGCATGCGTGGACAATCTCAGAAGTCAAAGAGGGTTGCATGTTGTTGGGCCTGAAAATTGCTTCCTCACCTCCTAACCTGGCCCAAACCCCCTGGTTTCATTATTTCTTTTCTTCTTTTATATTTTTTCCTTTTTATTTTATTTTACTAATTATTATTATTATTATTATTATTATTATTATTTAATTAATCAAATTAACTTTTTTTTCCATAATAAAATTCATAAAATATAAAATATAATATTATTATTATTATTTATTAAATTCACCTTTAATTCATTATTTTTGTAAATAAATATTAACAAATTAATTTAGTCTTTTTTAATTAGGTTAATTTCAATATTTTTTGCAATAAATAAAATAAATTAGAATTAGGGTTTTTGCTAACTTTTGACTATTTTTTATTTTCCTTAAAAACATTAAAAAACTTAAAAATATTTCTTTTTATTAATTAATTAGGTTTAATTTAATTTAATTGCAAAATAATAAAACTCATTCTTTCTCAAAAATGGGTCAAAACCCTAAGGACTTCTCCGATTCAATTTCTATTCGCGCATATTATTTTTTGATCATATTTATGTAATTGTTCCGAGGATGTAATAACGTTAATTAGGACCTTTTATCGCTTTCTTTAATTTTCCGCAATTTATTTTTCAAAGGGTTGTTTTTGGCGATGTAAATACCCGACGCCTTGTAATAGCGTAGATTCATTTTCCGCAAACTAATAACTGTTAGATGTATGTTAATTAGGCTATGCATGACAAGACTTCTTTGAAATTAAAATCAACCCGTAGCTTACCACAACATGTGTAAAGATGATTTAACTGAAACTTGACACACTCGCACATGCCACTCTTAGGGTACGCCTCACTTGGTTGCCTCGACGTGGTCATTGAGTATAGGGTGTTTTAGAGGTCTCCCTCCTGTCTAAAGATCAAGTTGTCTTGAAACGGTTGCCTTGGATAAAAAACGATCTAAGACACTAGGGTTACCGCTAAGGCGTCCTACTGTTGCTTTGGTGACCACATGTCCCTATAATCGAATTGACCCAAAAACTCCAACGACGGTGCTACCTACTTCTCAATAGTGGGATGGCACTGTCTAAAGGACATTTACACAGCTTAATTTCTTTTGAGTAGGTAGAGGTTCTCAGATACTTGCTCTTTCAAAAAAACAAAAATACTTTTCGCACCTACACTTTCAAACAAAAGTTTTCAAACAAACACTTCATACACTCTTGAGGACTGATACAAGAGTTAAAACGAAGTTTTCAAACGAACTTTTTTCAAAACCCACAAACACAAGAAAAGCAAAACATTTTGAAAACATAGTGAGCAAGTACCTAAGAGCCCGTGGATAACCACGGATAGAAAGGGTGCTAACACCTTCCCTTTCTATAATCTACCTCCCGAACCGAGAAACATCTCGAAAAGGAATTTTGCTGTGCTTTTGTCCTTTCCTTGTTGGAGAAAATAAAAGACGGTGGCGACTCTTGCTTACCGCGACATTTTGCGAACCAGCATTAAAAAACAGTCAGTTCTATTTCCACCGATCACAGAACTGGCGACTCTGCTGGGGAATATTATAAGTGAGGTGTACCTTAGGATTAGATCACCATGTTTTCAATTGTATGCCTTGAATGCTTTAATATTGTGGGCTTGTATCGGAGTTTTATAGATCCTAACCCGGATCTGGGGATACCCTTTAGAAGTAGCAACAAATTGTGAGGGAACTGTGCGGGGTATACCGACATGGTTGAAGCAGTTGCTACGTTGATGTGGCACTTTGGTGAGTACTGGTAACCCTTGAGTCAAGTCAAGGAGAGTACGGGGCCGCCGCGTGGTGTCGTGAAGCATCAACCGACCTTAGAACCTTACTTGACCATCCTGGCCTCTTTAGGGGTAGTGAGATGACCGACTTTGGTGCAGTCCGAAGTTGGTAGATACTCGATACTACACTCATTAAGGGTTGTTTTCTTGGAATATTTTGGTCGCCAGTTAAGTGGCTAAACCAAAACAATGAACATAGAAAACAATCCAATGATATTGAGCTCCTTAGAACCCGGTTACTATTCATAGGACAGGTTTTGAGCCAACTAACTTCAAGAGGGTAGTACCTAAACTTCATGCTGGCCTGAAATCTAAGGGCTCTCTTGTGTGACTTGTGTGCCTTTACCATGTTTGCCTTTTGTGAATACTTGTGGTGTGCCTTTATCATAACATCATAACATCATAATGCATCATATGCATTTGCTAACCACTTCAAGGGTTCGAATCTTCATCTTTGTTCTTGTTTTGTAGGACATGGAGTCTCTCCGCAGGAAAACAATTCAAGTCAACATTGTAAGGATCCCTCCTCAGCTCAAGGAGCTTACATCCAGGATTCCCGAGAGCTCTCCATTTAGTGAAAGACATGGTAGACTACTCAGTTTGGTCAACACCAACATTGAAGAAGATATGATAAAAGTTATCTTCCAGTTCTTTGACCCCCTGCACCACTGTTTTACATTCCCGGATTATCAATTGGTGCCTACTTTGGAAGAATTTTCTCAGCTTCTGAAAATTCCTATTCTTAGTCAACTACCCTACAACGGTACGGAAAAGGAACCAAAACTTGAAGAGGTTGCTCAAGCATTACGTCTGCAACCATCTGACATCAAGGGGCATTGGGAAATCAGAAGTGGTATCAAGGGATTCTTGGCAAAGTTCCTGTTTGAGAAGGCACAAGAATGTTGGAATTCTCTCGACCTACAAGCCTTTGAAGAGATTGTGGCACTCCTTGTCTATGGGTTGGTATTGTTCCCAAATCCTGATCAACTCATAGATATAAATGCTGTCAAGATTTTTATGTCCAGGAATCCCATACCTACATTGCTTGGGGACATCCTCCACTCATTTTACACTCGAAGAATGAGAAGAAGAGGTGTTCTCATGTGTTGCACTCCTCTCCTGGCAAGGTGGTTTATTTCGCACCTTCCACAATCAGTTTTGAAGAATGAGCGGGGTTTAAGGTGGTCACAACGATTGATGACTCTTACATATTCTAATATACATTGGTGTTCTCGGTCCAGAGAAAATGTCACTATCATTGATCGTTGCGGAGAATTTCCCAATGTTCCTTTACTTGGAATTAGAGGAGGCATCACTTACAACCCCTGTCTGGCTTTGAGACAATTTGGATATGCCCGGAGGGATGGCCCTCATGACATGCTGATTCCTGACATAGTTTTTGACTTCGACAACGATGCGCAAGGACTGCAACAGAGGTTCACCAGAGCTTGGAGGATGCCTAACAAGGTGGATAGTAAGGCACTGGGGCACAAGAATTCCATCCCCCTTGAGCCTTACCTCAAGTGGGTACGAGCCCGCTCCCAGAAGCTTATGATGCCATATCCTCACATTCTCCCTGTGATCAAAGAGCCCATTATGGAAGGAGAGGTCCCGTACACCATTCTACATCCTGACATGCCAACATCTTGGGAAGAAATGCAAAAGAGCTGGATCCAACTCAAGGAAGAACGGAATTCTCTTGAAGCCAGTTTACATGCCAGTGAGAAGAAGGTCTTGGAGCTCACCCGCCTACTTCACGAGGAAAAGACCCTTAACACCTACATCGCTCCAAAGAGGATGCGCCGTGTCTTTTGGCATTAAGTATTTTGTAATATTTCGCCTGTGAGGCACTGATGTACTAAACAACTTATTCCTTAATATGACGTGTGTTCTTTTTTTATCTGCAACGAATTCGAATTTTCGAACCCTTGAATGCATTGCATAAATAGCATACCATGCATCATATGCATAACAGGTACACTTTTTACAGGTCACTTATCTTCTTCGCTGTTTATTTCAGCAATCACCATGTCTTCTGAACCTTCCACTGAACAAGCGATCAAGGCCCTCCAGGCCCAGAACGGCCAGTTCCAAGAGATGGTTATGAGCCTAGCCCAGGGTCAACAAGATTTGAAGACACTGATTCTGAAGGAAAGGAAGAAGAAGAAGAAGAGGACCGTCCTGTTCAACACTGGACGCAGGTTTGGAAATGCACTGCAGAATGAGGTTGAGCTGACTACCCCATCTGTAGGGAAAGACAGCCCACAAGAGAGAAGGGTTCCTAGTCCCGTGGTCTCTGACAACGAGACAGATTATGATGAGGAACAGTACCCTCCTACTGAGGATAGGTACAAACAGCTAGAGGACCGCTTAAGTGCTATGGAGATACAGAATGTGCCCGGGTTGGACTTTGGAGACCTAGGCTTATCCTATGGGGTGGTGATTCCCCATAAGTTTAAGGCACCTGCTTTTGCAAAGTACGACGGAGCTTCCTGTCCTAAGCTGCACCTCCGATCGTATGTAAGGAAGATCTAACCTTATACAGCTGACAAGAATTTGTGGATTCATTTCTTCCAGGATAGTCTTTCAGGGACTCAACTCGAATGGTTCTATCAGCTGGATGGGGCCAGTATTCGTAATTGGGAGGATTTGGCTACTGCGTTATATAAGCAGTATCAATATAATTCCGACCTCGCTCCTACGCGTACCCAACTCCAGGGTATGTCACTAGGGACGGGTGAAGGATTTAAGGAATATGCCCAAAAATGGAGAGACCTGGCTGGAAGGGTGCAGCCACCTCTGACTGACCGTGAACTTGTGGATATGTTCTTGGGGACCCTATCTGGTCCATTCTTCAACCATTTGATTGGAAATTCTTCTGCCGGGTTTACAGACCTTATCTTGACTGGTGAGAGAATAGAAGCTGGTATCAAGTCTGGGAAGATACAGAAGGGTGCTTCCTCGAGCACTGAAAAGAAACCGTTCAAGAAAGAATCTAGTGCTGTCTATGGTTCAAAGAGACAGAATAAACCGGAACACCGCCAAGCTGTTAACGTGGTGGTTATTTCAAAGCCTGCTGCTCCTCAGCATAACCAACAAAGGGGTGAGAGACCTAGAAGACAGTTTACTCGTCTCATCATGACCTTGTCCCAGATATTGCCGCAGTTACTGACAACCAATCTGGTGACTCTGAAAGAAGCTCTGAAGATTGTGAACACAACCTCTCCAAAGTACAATCCCAACGCCCGCTACGCTTATCACTCTGACAGCCTGGGGCATAACACAGACGATTGTTGGGCTCTGAAGAATAAGGTTCAGGACCTAATCGATGCTAAGGAGATAGAATTCGAGGCGCCCAAAAGGCCCAATGTTGTGACTGCTCCCATGCCCAAGCATGGAGTGAATGCTGTAGAGGAGGACCTGTATGTAGCCTCTGTGGATGATATTGTTACTCCGCTGTTAACTGTCAAGAGTAACCTGTTGCTAGCCGGTTTATTTCCGGGATGTAGTTAAGGTTGCCATCTGTGTTCCGTTTCACCTGCTGGTTGCCCATCTTTGAAGTCAGGTATCCAAAACCTGATGGATAATAAAGAAATCATGTTTGAAAAGATTGCGGTTCCTGCTACCCATACTGAAGAAGTGTCCATCGTCACCATTTTCAATAATTCTCCCAAAGCTCCCTCAAGGAAGCCTGTCAAAATTATGCCTGCTCAGAAGATTGCACCCATAATCATCATTGTTTCGGGGCCCATCCCCTATACATCCGACAAAGCTGTCCCGTGGCACTATGGGGCAGATGTTTATGTTCTTGGAGTCAAGCAAGAGTTTGATACTAGTATCGGCGTCAGCAGCATCACCGGGCCTGCCAAAGTCACCCGCAGTGGTAGACTGTTCTCACCAGATATTGCACCACCAACTATTCAGAGGCCTATTGTCATCACACCTGCAAGTGTTCCTGCTTCCCTTCCTGATCCAGTTCCTATTTCTACCCCTGCTGCCGAGTCATCTGACGCTCGGGGCAAAGGGATTGCTACTGATATGCCTGCCCAGACGGAGGCGCCAAAGACCACCAATGTTGAAGCTTCCAAGCAGGAGATGGAAGAGATTCTTATGATTATCAAGAAGAGTGATTTTAATGTAGTTGAGCAGCTGGGGCACACCCCATCAAAAATTTCTATGCTATCACTATTGTTGTGTTTAGAGGCCCATACCAAGGCTCTGATTACCTTCCTGAAGACAGCCCACGTTCCACAAGAGACATCTGCTGACCAATTTACCGATTGTGTGGCCAACTTAACTGCTGATAATGGTTTGGGTTTCTCTGACGCTGATCTGACTGCTAAAGGGAAGAACCATAACGATGCCCTGCATGTCTCCATCGAATGCAGGGGCACTACTCTTTCCCGTGTGCTGGTTGACACTGGTTCCTCGTTGAATGTATTACCCAAGAAAGCTCTAGACAGGCTAGATTGCGAGGGTTAGGAGCTGAGGCCAAGTAACATTGTGGTCCGGGCCTTTGACGGGTCTAAAAGGATGGTACATGGTGAGGTTGATATTCCAATCAGGGTTGGTTCTCAGGTCTTTGATTCTACATTCTATGTGATGGATATCCGACCATCATATTCTTGTTTGTTGGGTCGTCCCTAGATCCATAAAGCTGGAGCTGTGACCTCCACACTACACCAGAAGCTGAAATACCCGGTCAGAGGGAAGATTGTGACAGTTCAGGGGGAGGAAGAATATATGGTTAGCCACCTCAACTCGTTCCGGTACATAGAAATGGATGGGGAGTTCATTGAGACCCCCTTTCAACATTTTGAAGAGGTTCCCCAGACACTGGCATCAGCTGAGGCTGTGTTTGAAGATTCTCCTTTGAAGATGGCTTCCTTAAAGGATGCCCGGGCTGTTATTGAGAAGGGTGAGTGCGCAAACTGGGGCCGACTTCCTGATTTCACTCAGAAGACTGACAAGTTTGGCTTGGGTTTCGCTGCAGAAGCTCAGAGGGCTGTTCGTCGTGCAAGGATTGGAAGACCTCTTGTGTTCATCAGCAACTCGGGAGTAAATGCTATTGAAGATGACATGGAGGAATCTGAATTCGACAGCTGGATCTACCCTACGACTGACGGTGGACCAAGCAACTGGACGGCGAAAGACTTCATACCTATTACTTTTGTCACTCAGTAATGAACTCCTTTGTTTTGAATTTGTAAACAGACAATATTACTAAACTTTATGGCCCGGTGTCTTACCCGGGGCACCGTGGCTTCATTTGTGAGGGCTTTTGTGTGTCATTTTCATATATCATTAATAAAAGCATTGGACCTTTTTTTTTTCATTTTCAAATCTTGCGCTCCTTGTCTTTCTTTATTATATATTGCAAAACAGCTATTTACACACACTCACATATACAAGTCCCAATCCACTCTGGATCTCACTGGTAACAACTCTGCTACTTCCAGTTATGACTTCGAAAATCCGATCAACTTAGCCGAAGACGAAGGTGAAGATGATTGCGAAGTGCCCGGTGAGCTTGCAAGACTGCTACTCCAAGAAGAGAGGGCCATTCAGCCACATGAAGAGCTAGTGGAAACGGTAAATCTGGGTACTGAGATAGACAGAAAGGAAGTCAAGATTGGTGCCAATCTGGAGTCTAGTGTGAAACAACGGTTGATTCAGATGCTGCATGACTACGTGGAAATCTTTGCCCGGTCTTACGAAGATATGCATGGGTTGGATACTGACATTGTGGTTCATCATCTGCCTACCAAGGAAGAATGCCCTCCGGTAAAACAGAAGGTTCGCCGTATGCGTCCAGAGATATCCGAGAAAATCAAAGCTGAGGTTATGAAACAATTCGACGCCGGTTTTCTAGCAGTAACTTCTTACCCTCAGTGGGTTGCCAACGTGGTCCCAGTGCCGAAGAAAGATGGTAAGGTCCGAATGTGTGTTGACTACAGAGATTTGAACAGGGCGAGCCCTAAGGATGACTTCCCTCTGCCTCACATCGACGTCCTGGTTGACAACACTGCCCAGCATAAGGTGTTCTCCTTCATGGACGGTTTCTCCGGTTATAATCAAATCAAGATGGCTCCTGAAGACATGGAGAAGACCACTTTTGTTACTCAGTGGGGCACCTTTTGCTACAAGGTCATGCCTTTTGGGTTGAAAAATGCAGGGGCAACGTATGAGCGTGCCATGGTTGCTCTGTTTCACGATATGATCCATCACGAGATCAAAGTATATGTCGACGATATGATTGCAAGGTCCCAAACTGAGGAGGAACACCTTGACCATCTACAGAAGCTGTTTGACCTGTACAAGCTGAGGTTAAACCCGAACAAGTGCACCTTCGGGGTGAGATCTGGAAAATTACTAGGCTTCGTCGTGAGCGACAAAGGCATTCAAGTGGACCCTGCCAAAGTGAAAGCCATACAAGAGATGCCAGTTCCCAAGACCGAGAAAGAAGTCAGAGGCTTTCTAGGACGACTGAACTACATTGCCCGATTCATCTCACATCTAACTGCTACCTGTGAACCAATCTTCAAGCTACTGAAGAAAGATCAAGTAGTACGTTGGAACGATGAATGTCAGGCCGCGTTCGAAAGAATCAAAGAGTATCTCCAAGAGCCACCTATTCTTATGCCTCCGGTTGAAGGGAGACCTCTAATCTTATACTTGACGGTATTAGACAACTCAATGGGATATGTGCTGGGTCAGCATGACGAGTCTGGCCGAAAAGAGCATGCTATTTATTACCTTAACAAAAAGTTTACCGACTGTGAGACCCGATACCCACTGCTCGAGAAAACTTGATGCGCTTTGGCATGGGCTGCTCGCCGGCTGAGAGTATATGTTGACTCACACTACTCTGTTGATTTCAAAAATGGATCCAATCAAGTATATCTTCGAAAAGCCTGCCTTGTCCAGAAGAATAGCAAGATGGCAGATGATCTTGACGGAATATGACATCCAGTACACGACTCAAAAAGCAATCAAGGGAAGTGTGTTGGCAGACCATTTGGCACATCAGGCAGTGGATGACTACCAATCTATGAACTTTGAATTTCCAGACGAGAATATCATGGTAGTGACTGATTATGAAATACCCGGACCGGATGAAGGACCTGAGGAAGGATCCCGATGGTCTATGCACTTTGACGGAGCCTCAAACGCTTTGGGTAACGGTATTGGTGCTGTGATCATATCTCCAAAAGGCTCTCATACTCCACTTACCGCCCGACTATGTTTCAACTGCACCAACAACATGGCAGAGTATGAAGCATGCATCATGGGTCTTCAAGCTGCAATTGACCTAAGGATCAAGTTTCTGAGTGTCTTCGGAGATTCTGCTCTCGTGATCAGTCAGATCAAAGGCGAGTGGGATACGAAACACCCAAATCTTATTCCTTACAAGGAGTATGTAATGACGTTGATCCCCCATTTCGAGGAGATAACCTTTGAACACTTCCCAAGAGTGGAGAATCAGTTGGCGGACGCGCTGGCTACGATGTATTCTATGTTCAAAGTCAAATGGGACAACGAGGCTCCCCGGATCATTATTTGGAAATTGGACGAACCTGCATATTGCTGTGATCTTGAGGTCGAAGAGGTAACAGAAAAGCCTTGGTATCATGAAGTAAAGAGGTATCTTGAAGCTCAAGAATACCCCGAGGGTGAATCCGTTAATGACAAGAAGTTTCTGAGAAGGTTCGCGGCAAAGTTCTTCCTTAGCAATGACATTCTGTACCAACGAAACCATGATTCAACCTTACTGCGTTGTGTGGATAAGACAGAAGCAGAAAGGATCATGGCAGAGCTGCATGAAGGTACCTTCGGAACGCATTCCAGTGGACATACCATGGCAAAGAAAATCCTTCGGGCACGATATTACTGGTCCACAATGGAAGCTGACTGTTATCAACATTCTCGGACATGTCACAAATGCCAGATCTATGCTGATAAGGTGCACATTCCTCCAGTTCCTCTGAACGTCTTGACAGCACCTTGGCCTTTTGCAATGTGGGGCATTGATATGACCGGCGAGATCAGACCTACGGCATCCAACGGGCATCGCTTCATCCTGGTAGTGATTGATTACTTTACGAAGTGGGTGGAAGTAGCTTCCTTCGCTGCGGTAACCAAGAATGTCGTGGCACGGTTCATTCGGCATAACCTAATCTGTCGATACGGTGTACCAGAGAGGATCATTACGGATAATGGTACCAATCTTAACAACAAGATGATCACTGAGCTCTGCGAGCAATTCAAGATACAGCACCACAACTCTTCTCCTTACCGGCCGAAGATGAATGGGGCTGTAGAAGCAGCTAATAAGAACATTAAGAAAATTGTGCAGAAGATGACAGTGACCTACAAAGATTGGCACGAGATGTTACCATTCGCTCTTCATGGGTACTGTACCTCAGCACGGACGTCAACAGGGGCAACACCCTATTCCTTGGTCTATGGCATGGAGGCAGTCCTGCCCACTAAAGTTCAGATACCCTATCTCCGGATCATGAAGGATGCGGGTTTAAGCGAAGACGACTGGATCCAGACCCGACTTGATCAATTAAACCTAATCGACGAAAAGAGACTCACTGCTATTTGTCATGGTCAGACGTACCAAAAAAGGATGATCAAGGCATTTAACAAGAAAGTCAGACGACAAGAGTATCAAGTCGGAGACTTGGTAATCAAGCGCATCATTCTACCTCAAGGTGATCCCAGGGGAAAATGGACCCCTACGTACGAAGGGCCATTTGTGGTTAAGAATATCTTCTCAGGAGGAGCAATGATTCTAACCACCATGGATGGTGACGACCTTCCTCACCCCGCCAATGCAGACATAGTAAAAAGATACTACGCATGAGTAAAAGACCCGCTAGGTCGACTGGCCTAGGCAAAAATAAGGGCTTCCCGGCGAACCAAAAGGGTTCGGGCAAAAATAAGGGATGAAAATAAAAAAATCTGTACACCCGGCAAGTCGAAAACCTGAAAAGGCGGCTTGGGCAAAAATGGGTATCCCGGTGGACTGAAAACCCGAAAGGGCGGTCCAGGAAAAAGTTAGGGATAAGCGTAATACTATGTCTCATTGGATCACCCTGCATCCAGACTTCGGTATCGACTATCAGGCTCAGACGACACCAATCAATCAGATTCATCTTCAACTAAGCAGCAAAGTGATGAGACGCTTGAAGACATAAAGGAGATAGCAGAGTTGGAACCCAGTGGGATTTTTTTCACATAGCTGTTTTGTTTTCTTTTCATAAATTGTATAAACTATATTTTGTTCGGCGACGTTCTCTTACTAGGACGTCAGCCTCCTGTATACAAAATGCCTATTTACAGGCAAATTTCAAAATCAATACAAGTTTCATTTTTCAGACAAATTGCAAATTATTTTTCCTTTATCTGTTTTGTTTTGCAAAGAACGTACAATGTCCATTTTTGATATATGAATTTGACATTAATTGATGATCATAAATATTTGCATGCGAAACAAAGGACTAATTACGGGTGACATCGGAAGCAGGGGCAATAAGAATTGTCTAAGCGATCTAGTTGCTCTGTCCACCAAGGTACCAAGGTGGGTTCAGTTGAAGGATATGACCAAGATACCTTCACTCCCCACAGAGTAAGACAAGAGTCAGCAATACTCTCCCCAAGCAGAGTTGGTCTCCCATCAGCCCTAGAAAGGCACAGTATCCCCAGCAAATCAGCAATACTCTCCCCCGAGCCTAGTTAGTCTACTGTCAGCCCTAAAAGGAAGTTGGGTGTCCCCAGAAGATCTTAATATTCTCCAGCAGAGTATACAGATATTCCTCAGCAAGCATCCCCGGAAGTCTTAATATTCCTCGACAGAAATATAAGATTGTTCCCCGACGGAATACAAGATACCTCCAGTGGAGCCATTTCCTCAAAGGTTTCCCCAGGAGAGTTGAATCATCCTCCCCAGTAGATTCTGGAAGCTTATCCCCTGCAGAGTACAAAGGTTATTCCCCACCAGAGTCTAACTGGGTTATCCTCAGCAAATTGCAACGGAAAGACTGTCCTCATCGAGATTCTTCCTATCCCCAGCGGAGTTCATCAAATTCCCCAACAGAGCTTATCAACGGAATCCCCAGCGGAGTTATCGTCAAAATCTCAGCGAAGCATCTCTTCCCACAGAGTAATTCCCCGCAGAGTAATATCTTCACCAGGTTTATCCCCCAACAGAGTCATCTTCTCCTACCGGTTTATTCTTGCAATCATCTTCGTTCACCATCCCCAGCAGAAACGAAGAACTCTACTCTTCAACATCAGCCCAGGATTTAACAAACTTCCAGGCATCTGTCAAGGATTTATTTTCCCAGACGAAAATACATTCATAAACATTTCGCATTTCATATCTCCTGCTTACATACATGATAAAGTGCATACGACACAATCTCATTTATTTTTGAGAACATCATGACATCATGCATTTCATACATCATGACATTGCATACAACTAATGTTTTGCCTTTTCAGGAAAAAGTCAATCCAAAGATGATTACCATCAACCTTTCTTAAGTTCCAGATCAACACCTATAACTAGCCAGGAAATATCTGTGGACGACTGATCGTAGATCTATACCTGTAACTAGCCAGGAAAGTATCTACACAAAGAGATTGAAGATCAACACCTGTAACAGGCCAGGAAATTATCTTTATTTCTCAGGTCAGAGATCTATACCTGAAACCAGACAGGAAATCTATCTCGACCAACTCTTTCTTAAGTTCCGGATTAATACCTGTAGCAAGCCAGGAAAATATCTGTGGACGACTGATTGTAGATTAATACCTGTAACAAGCCAGGAAAATTATCTACATGTAGAGATTGAAGATTAATACCTGTAACAAGCCAGGAAGACCTTTCTTTCTCAAGTCAGAGATTAATACCTGAAACCAGCCAGGACAGCTATCTCCTCGACCAACCTTCTTAAGTTCCAGATCAACACCTGTAACTAGCCAGGAAATATCTGTGGACGACTGAATATAGGTTAACACCTGAAACCAGATAGGAAAGCCACCTATATGAAGAGATTGAAGATCAATACCTGTAACAATCCAGGAAAACCATCTTTCTTTCTCAGGTCAGAGATTAATACCTGAAACCAGCCAGGACAACTATCTCATCGACCAACCTTTCTTAAGTTCCAGATTAATACCTGTAACTAGCCAGGAAGTATCTGTGGACGATTGATTGTAGATCTATACCTGAAACCAGCCAGGAAAGTTATCTACAGGAAGAGATTGAAGATCAATACATGTAGCAAGCCAGGAAACCATCTTTCTTTCTCGGGTCAGAGATTAATACCTGAAACCAGCCAGGACACCTATCTCCTCGACCAACCTTTCTTAAGTTCCAGATCAATACCTGTAACTAGCCAGGAAGTATCTGTGGACGATTAATTGTAGATCTATACATGAAACCAGCCAGGAAAGTTATCTACATGAAGAGATTGAAGAATAATACCTGTAGCAAGCCAGGAAACTATCTTTCTTTCTCCGGTCAGAGATTAATACCTGAAACCAGCCAGGAAAACCATCTCCCCGACCTCCCTTTCTTAAGTTCCGAATTAATACTTGTAACTAGCCAAGAAGTATCTGTGGACGATTGATTGTAGATCTATACCTGTAACTAGCCAGGAAAGTTATCTACATTGAAGAGATTGAAGATCAATACCTATAGCAAGCCAGGAAACCATCTTTCTTTCTCCGGTCAGAGATTAATACCTGAAACCAGCTAGGACAACTATCTCATCAACCAGCCTTCTTAAGTTCCAGATCAACACCTGTAACTAGCCAGGAAATATCTGTGGATGACCGACTATAGGTTAACACCTGAAACCAGACAGGAAAGCCACCTATATGAAATGATTGTAGATCTATACCTGAAACCAGACAGGAAAGTTATCTACATTGAAGAAATCGAAGATTAATACCTGTAACTAGCCAGGAAAAATCTGTGGACGACGAATTGTAGATTAATACCTGAAACCAGACAGGACAACGATCTACTCGACCAGCTCAAACAATTCAACAATCACTCTTGGATGGAATCTTTAAGCCCATCTCCACAACTATCCATCATCTCTCCAAATGGCATCTGTAAGCCCATCTCGACATCACTTTGCTGATACTACACCATGCGAGTGCAAATTTCTGGGCACTTTAGTGTTCAATCATCTTCCACCTTCGGATCACGAAAGGCACGCAAGCCAATCTACATCCTCAGGTTTAAGAAGATTGAACAGGGGAAACTGTTGTACCCCAAAATTTTCCCTCCCATATTCTTCAAGGTTCCTCAAGAATGACCCTCAAATTGCTCAAGTCTACTCAAGGATTGCACAGTCCAAATACCTCCTAAGCCAGCTGAAATTAGGGTTTTGGTTCTTTCAAGGAATTGGAGGTTTTCAAGGGTTCAATCAAGTCTCATAGGCCTATATACATTCTCAAGCATCTACATGCCAAGATTCAAGACTCACAATGTCAACTTGCACAGTCAAAAGCTCCATTTGATCCACAGTCAACTGCAGGGGTAAAATGGTCATTTTGCAGTCAAAAGTCAGAATTTTTGGTCAACATCTTATTTTGAGTCCACAATCATAATTTGATCAAGTCTTGATCATGATTCCACAAGCATGGCTCAAAAATCATCAAGGATGCAAAAGTTACTATTTTTGGACAGTAGAAAAGTCAACTGTATCTTGACCAGGACATAACTTTTTTATGGTTCATCAGAAAAATCCCATCCAATGCTCATTTTGAAGGGGATGAAATTTCCTACAATCCATCTTCACATTCATAGTCCAAGAAATGCTCTCATAAAAAGTTATCAATTTCTACATTATTGGTCAATTTCAAAAGTCAACAAAAGTGCACTTTAAGTCAAAGACCATAACTTGAGATTGGTAAATCCAAATGACATGGGACCAAAGGAATTGGTTATAGGACTTCAAGATCTTTCCAAAATGTCCAAGAACATGTTCATATGATCAAAATTGAGCAAGATGTGCATTGGAGAAGTTGGGAAATTTTTATGATTTTGCAAAAGTCAACTTTGCTCAAAACACCTTATTTTTGCTAATGGGCCTCAAATCTCTTCTTGAAACTTCATCCATGACTTATGCACGACCCATCAAGCTTAATTGAATTTATTTTCTTATTTTTTATTAATTAATTGTATTTTTAATCAATATTAATTCATTTAATTAATTTAAATTGTAGGAAAATACAAAGATTTGATTTTTCAATCTTTTTGTGAAGCAAGTATGACCTAAAAAGGCTGGAAATTTCGTGCACCAAGTCAAAGATGCAATATCTCCAAAATTGGCAACTTTTTCCAATCATAAAAATGCAAAAAGATTTGATTTTCAATCAAATATTCAATCATCATTCCAAAGGATTTTGGCTCAAGATTGTGACCTAATTTCATTCTCCTATAAATACACAAGCAAACCCTGATCATGCACACGTGAGAAAGCTGCAGACAAAGCCATAACAAGATTGCAAAATTCAAAGAAAAGCCAAAACTGATTCTTGTGTTCCAAGCCAATTCAAGGCATTATATTGATTCAAACACGTTGCTGGAAGTGTCAGGAGTGATTTACAATTGAAATCACACGCTAAGACTCAAAGAATCCAAGGATACAGAACCACGGTTTGATTTTTATTTTCAGAATCGTATAGCTTGATTCATGCATATTTAACATGATTTCTTGTTTGTTTTGCATTGCTAGTAATCATATGAAGCTGATGGCATAAGTTAATTGAATTATAATGCACAGAATCAAAAGTTACCATGGACGATTTCTAGGGTTCATGAGCTGTGGATATGGGGCTTTGCAATCCATGAACAATTAGGACTCCTAAGATAGATGGTTGGAATCGTTGAACCAAGACGAACAAGACTGACTATTCGCGAAATATTTATATTAACCACAGTGTTAGTCGCTATTTTTCGTCGCTGCATATTGTGGGGGTTAAAAACCCCCGCTATCTGACTTTTTTTTTACAGGTACAGTGAAGAAGACAAGGACGTGTTAGCATGCCATTGGATAGTTAAAAAGAGCGCGCGTTTTTTTATAATTTCAGTCCATTAATTTGTTTGCATATATAATAATTACTTGTTATTTTACTAACGACTGAAGCGTGATGGTGGAGTGGTTGGCATGTGGATTTGGAAGCATTGGGACCTGGGTTCGAATCCCAGGTCCCCCAAAACGCTTATATTATTTTACTTAACATAATTACATGCATGCTTCAGGAGGAGGTTCACCATGTACTCTCAATTCCCATGCGCCAAGTGGCCACAAACTTGAATCTAATGGCCATGAGATGATGGTCACTATACCCCTCAGTCAATGCATGCATGGACAATCTCAGAAGTCAAAGAGGCTTGCATGTTGTTGGGCCTGAAAATTGCTTCCTCACCTCCTAACCTGGCCCAAACCCCCTGGTTTCATTATTTCTTTTCTTCTTTTATATTTTTTCCTTTTTATTTTATTTCACTAATTATTATTATTATTATTATTTAATTAATCAAATTAACTTTTTTTTTTTCATAATAAAATTCAGAAAACATAAAATATAATATTATTATTATTATTTATTAAATTCACCTTTAATTCATTATTTTTGTAAATAAATATTAACAAATTAATTTAGTCTTTTTTAATTAGGTTAATTTCAATATTTTTTGCAATAAATAAAATAAATTAGAATTAGGGTTTTTGCTAACTTTTGACTATTTTTTATTTTCCTTAAAAACATTAAAAAACTTAAAAATATTTCTTTTTATTAATTAATTAGGTTTAATTTAATTTAATTGCAAAATAATAAAACTCATTCTTTCTCAAAAAAGGGTCAAAACCCTAAGGACTTCTCCGATTCAATTTCTATTCGCGCATATTATTTTTTGATCATATTTATGTAATTGCTCTGAGGATGTAATAGCGTTAATTAGGATCTTTTATCGCTTTCTTTAATTTTCCGCAATTTATTTTTCAAAGGGTTGTTTTTGGCGATGTAAATACCCGACGCCTTGTAATAGCGTAGATTCATTTTCCGCAAACTAATAACTGTTAGATGTATGTTAATTAGGCTATGCATGACAAAACTTCTTTGAAATTAAAATCAACCCGTAGCTCACCATAACATGTGCAAAGATAATTTAACTGAAACTTGACACACTCGCACATGCCACTCTTAGGGTACGCCTCACTTGGTTGCCTCGACGTGGTCATTGAGTATAGGGTGTTTTAGAGGTCGCCCTCCTGTCTAAAGATCAAGTTGCCTCGAAACGGTTGCCTCGGATAAAAAACGATCTAAGACACTAGGGTTACCGCTAAGGCGTCCTACTATTTCTTTGGTGACCACATGTCCCCATAATCGAATTGACCCAAAAACTCCAACAACGGTGCTACCTACTTCTCAATAGTGGGATGGCACTGTCTAAAGGACATTTACACAGCTTAATTTCTTTTGAGTAGGTAGAGGTTCTCAGATACTTGCTCTTTCAAAAAAACAAAAATACTTTTCGCACCTACACTTTCAAACAAAAGTTTTCAAACAAACACTTCATACACTCTTGAGGACTGATACAAGAGTTAAAACGAAGTTTTCAAACGAACTTTTTTCAAAACCCACAAACACAAGAAAAGCAAAACATTTTGAAAACATAGTGAGCAAGTACCTAAGAGCCCGTGGATAACCATGGATAGAAAGGGTGCTAACACCTTCCCTTTCTATAATCTACCTCCCGAACCGAGAAACATCTCGAAAAGGAATTTTGCTGTGCTTTTGTCCTTTCCTTGTTGGAGAAAATAAAAGACGGTGGCGACTCTTTCTTACCGCGACATTTTGCGAACCAACATTAAAAAACAGCCAGTTCTATTTCCACCGATCACAGTGACCCCAGAGGAAAATGGACTCCCACCTATGAAGGGCCATTTGTTGTCAAGAGAATTTTTTCTGTCGGTGCCATGATACTGACCACCATGGACGGTGAAGATTTCCCACATCCTATAAACGCGAACATAGTTAAAAAATACTACGCATAAGAGACCCGTTAGGTTGACACACCTAAGCAAAAAAGGGCATCCCGGCAAACTAAAAGGTTTGGGCAAAAATTAGGGATATATGCAAAAGATTGTACACCCGACAAGTTGAAAACCCGAAAGGGCAAATTGAGCAAAAAAGGGTATCCTGGTGGACCGAAAACCCGAAAGGGAGGTCCAGGAAAAAATTAAGGATTAAAAGCGTACGACTATGTCCCGTGAAATCAACACAGTCAATTCTATCACCAAGGTCCAAGTTCAAATGGTCCAGATTCAATCCAATCAATTTCGATCAACGGCAAAGGATGTTCGAAGACATTGGGGCAATAATAGAGCTGGAAGGCAATGAGATAATTTCACATGGCTATTTGTTTTTGTTCTCAATTTTGTATTCCTTTTGGCGATTTCCTCTTACTAGGATCTCCGTCTCTATGTACAAAAATGCCTATTCATGGGCAAAATATCAATACAAATACACTTTGAAGTGCAAAATTTCCTGTCTTTATTTTGAATGCAAATTTGTCCAATGACTAAAATAGAATGAACATATGCATATGAACATAGTTAAAACCATTTGGCACATGTGTCCTGCTAAGCAGCAGCATCAACAACAGAGCATCAGCGCACAACAGCAGTAAGCATCTCTTTAATGTATATGAAATAGCCCCACAGAGTTATCTCATTATCATTATCCCCACTAGGATGGTGACAATAAACCTTTCCCCAACGAACTTGCCCACAAAATCTCTTTGCATAAGACAATCCCTGACCAGAGTCCCCATCTCTTGGCAACTTTCTCCCCAACTAAGTCAATCTTTTACAAGATTGAAGCCTAGGGGATCTCTTCCTAATGGAAATTCACCTCCTCAACAGGGTTTATTTCCCAAACAAAGTTATTTCCCCAGCCAAGTGCAAATTTCTCAACATACAACAATTAAGACACCACGATTTACCCATATGAGCCCATCATCCCAAGATGATCCCATCATCCCCAGCTGAGTATATCTTCCCCAGATGAGCCCATCATCCCCAGCTGAGCATATCTTCTCCAGCTTAGCCCAAATTCCCCAGTTGAGTCCAAATTGCCCAGCTGAATCCATCTTCCCTAGCTGAGTACATCTTCTCTAGCCAATGCTATTTTTCTCCAAACAGAATCTATCCTCCCTAGATGATCCCATCATCCCCGGCTGAGCCCATCATCCCCAGTTAGGTATATCCTCCCCAAGCTGAGTCCACCTTACCCGACTGAGTCTATACTCTCCAGTTTGAATTCCCCTTTCAAAATATTGCAAATCACAGGGCCACAACCCCTAATCTCTAGTAAAGCCGTCAGCTAAGCCTTTATTATTTCCAAGAGATGCTTTGAAGCCTGGATCCGACCAGATATTAGCATAATTTTCAAGTTACTGAAACCTGGACCCGACCAGATAACAGTTTGACTTCTCCAATTACTGAAGCCTGGACCCGACCAGATAACAGTTGATCTCAACTCCAAGATGCTATGAAACCTGAATCCTACCAGATATTAGCACAATTTTCAAGTTATTATTGAAGCCTGGACCCGACCGGATAACAGTTGATCTTAAAGAGGCTATAAAACCTGGACCCGACCAGATAGTAGCCTAGCTATTCAAACATATAGAAGAACCTGGACTAAATTCGACCAAGGTTTAACCTCTTTTCCCCAGTAGAGTTGCCTCCACATCCCCAACAAATGGTTGAGAAACCTGGACCCGACCAGATAACAATTGACCGCATCGACCTTAGAAATCTGTGAAGCCTGGACCCGACCAGATAACAGTTTTCAAGCAATTTATTGTGAAACCTGGACCTGACCAGATAATAATTGACCGCATCGACCTCAGAAATATGCGAAGCCTGGACCCGACCAGATAACAACTTTCAAGCAGTTTATTATGAAACCTGGACCCGGCCAGATAACAATTGACTACATCGACCTCAGAAATCTACGAAGCTTGGACCCGACCAGATAATAGTTTTCAAGCAGTTTATTGTGAAACCTGGACCCGACCAGATAACAATTAACTAGGATCCCTAGAAAGACACTATGAAGCCTGGACTCGACCAGATAATAGTACAGCTTTCCAAAAACCATGAAGCCTGGATCCGACCAGATAGTAGTTTCCATTCCAAGTTACTGTGAAGCCTAGATCCGACCAGATAACAGTTAACTTCTGTATCCCCAGTAAGTTGTTGTGAAGCCTGGATCCGACCAGATAACTATTCAATTTCAAGGAATTTTATGTAAAGCCTGGGATCCGACCAGATAACAGTTAATTCGTCTCGTCCTCCAGTAAGTGATTGTGAAGCCTGGACCCGACAAGACAGCAGTCGACTACTTCATCCTCAGCAACTGTGAAGCCTGGATCCAAACAGATAACAACTGACATTGGAGCGATCTTCCCCAACGAAGGCATCCTTTCAAAAATTTTTGAAGATATGCATATTCTTCATCTCCAACAGGAAATCAGGGATTCAATCTCCCAAAATTTCCTCGGCAGTAGTCAGGGATTTATTTTCCCGGACAAAAACATACACTTCGCATTCTTACATCATAGCATGTACATACCATACGCATTTGGCATGATACCACATCTTGTGAACATCATGCAAACATCTGAATTTTACTAACCCTTTTCTCACAGGTAGAACATCAAGTTTTAGTATAAATCAATAAGAAGATTTGTGCTAATACCTCTTCCAGCATTTACCAACACTCCTCCAAATGGCATCTATAAGCCCATTCATCATCCATCTTCGAGTGCAAATTTCTGGGCACTTTAGTGTTCAAATCATCTTTCACCTTCAAGTTACGAATGACAGATCCGCCAATCTAACTCTTCGGGTTCAAGAAGTTTGAGCAGGAGCAGCTGTTGTACCCCAAAATTTTCCCTCTCATTTCACAAGGGATCACCCTGGATCCCAGGTTTGCTTCTATCAAGTTTCCAAGCCTTGAACTGCAAATTTTCCAAGAAAAATCACTCACAAGGGCAAAATGGTCATTGCACACTGAGAAGTCTAACTTTGAGTTTTGGATCAAAATCAAATCTCAAAAATCATATTTCATCAAGACATGTTGGAATATGAAGTCTGTTTCATCAGGAAATTTAAAAGTCAAATTTTACTTTGGAGAAGTCAAATTCTAAGTACTTAGAAATTTTTCTAAATGTTTAAGAATTATGACAATTTCAGAACATCTGACCAGATTATCACTAAAGCACTCAACAAATTCTAGGTATTCTCAAGACAGAGTTTGGTCAGAACTTCTGGGCAAGTTTTCACAAACTTTCAGTCAGAGTTTTCCAGGGTAATTCAAAGAAGGTTAAGGAGCATGCTGCAAGCTTTTTAGAAAGTCTGAAAGTTCCTTCAGAACATGCTGGAGCCAGAAGATAAGAGGATCAGAAGATGAGATGTTGCGCTGAAGCAGAACTTCTAATCCAGAGTTAAGCAAGGACGTAGACTTTCAAATGGCAGGATTTCTGACCATCATTTAATGCTCATAACCACTTGTGAGTTGCTATCCAAAGGATTTCCCCCACGTGTACGCCTACTGTCTTGGGAAGACCAACTGTTGTGCAAAAGTATGCTAGGCCCATGCGCTGCTTCTACTTTTCCTTAATTCACGCTGCCAAACCCAGCTTAGGCGCTATTAACCATCCAACTTGATGCATTGAGCCACACTTGTTTAAGCTTACTTCAAGAGTAAATCAGAATCTAGTGTATGATGTTGGTGCCACTTGACATCTCCAAACTACAAAACCTTTGCCTATAAATAGAACACCATTAGCCATTGAGAAGAGGTCAGAAAAATTTGAGAGAAGGGTGTGGAATTTGAGAAAGAAAAGCCTTGAACCCCTGCAAAAATTCCAAGAATCCAAAAAGATTGCAAAGACAAAAATACAAAACCTTAGCATTTGATTCTTGCATTAAAGCTCCATTTTTATCAAGTTGTTTCCTGAACAAAACCACCCATACAGTTCCTAATATATATTCAAAAGCCATACAAAATTCTGTAATCAAACAGTAACACATTCTTCTCCAACATCCACTTCAAAGGATCAGAACTTTATCCCTTGGTTATTCCAGAATTTTCCAAATAATTTACAACCCAAGTTGAAAGTTTCCAACCTGCTGAAAACGTGAGGAAGCTGTTCAAAACACCACAAGTGGTTAGTACCAGATTCCAGCTCCCAGAATATTTCCCAGCTGCAAGTTAAGTTCCTGCTGACTCATCATATTATTTAGGCATTGTCGGATTTTGCGTATTTAACACAATGTAGATATTCTGATCCTGATGGTGTACATATTCTGAGATTTCATGCATCTGCCTTCCTAAATAGAGGGAATTCTAGTTTAGAGTTTCATAAAGAAATTAGGACTCAGAATTAGGATTAGAAAATTCATGTTGCTTCTGATTTGTATTTCTGATATTTCTTGAAACTTGTCATAACTGTCTTGTGTGCAACTTCTGTTCTGTTAAGAAATGACTAAGCTGCAGATGTTCTGACTAGCAAGGAGAAAGACAAAGTTCTGACATTTGCATCCGAGCTTCTGAAAACTTTTGAATCCTCAGAAGATCCAGAACTTATGAACTTCCATATTTCTACTAATGTTGTTTCTGTTTGTGCAGCACGTCAGAGTCAGAACTTCTGACCTCTTCTGTTTCAACATTTACGTTGATTTTGTCTTCTTTCCTTTATTATTTCTTTTCATCACTTTTATCTTTCATTAATAAAAAAACACCAAAAATATTTCATATTCACATATTTTATTTTATTTTAACATAAAAAGACAAAAAATATTTTCTTAAACAAAACTTATTTCTTTTCTTAAATAAATAAGCATTTTACATTTCATGTACATTATTATCTATTTCAATATGGTTGTAATAGTAACCTAGAATTTTAATTTTCAATCCCCATTTGAAATTTGTACACCCCATCCCCCTAAATATTGTAATAGCGTAGGACTTTACATTTCCAAACTGTTATTGCTTTCGTATATTGTTAGTAACTAGGGTGTGTATGGTAAGACTAAAATCAATACTTAGAAAACCCTAATTCAAGACAAGTTATGCATACAATAAAAATACACTTGCACACGAGCACCCCTAGGGTGACTCCACTTGTTGCCTTACGAAAATGGCCATGTTATGCATGTGGGATGTCTTAGCACAAATCAAAAATACAAGATCACAGTCCCTCGATGACGCTATCAAAGTTTCCTTTCAAAATGATCTTAGTCCCTAAAAGAAAAGTGCTAAGTCATCTCACAACATTGCTATCATGGTCATACAATGACCCAACACACGTCCCTTCACATCCAACGATGGGGCTTCTTACCAAAATAATGGTAATATAGCAACATCTAAAGGAGGAGGAAAAGAACATCTAAGACCTTTTGAGTAGGTAGATTACTTTTAGTTGCTTGCTCAATTTCAAAACAAACATCCTTTCTATTTTTAAAAACAATCTCATACACTTTCAAAACACTTTCGAAACACTTTTCAAAAGTGAAATATTTTCAAAAGCTCAACACTTTGTATACGTTCTTACGAACGAGAACTATTACAAAGTTTGCCTAAATGATGGCGCCTTTTCAAAATACTTTCAAAACCATACAAAAGCACATTTTTCAAACAAAAGCAAGTGATCTAGCAAGCAACTAAGAGCCCATGGAAAACCATGGATGAAAAGGGTGCTAATACCTTCCCTTTTCATAATCTACCCCCCGAACTCAAGAAAACATCTCGAAAGATCTTTCCTGTGCTTTTTCACCTTTCCTTATTGGATAAAATAAAAGTCGGTGGCGACTCTTGCTAAACCGCAACATTTGCAAACACAAACACAAAACACATCAAGTCAATTCTCCCACCGTATCACACAGAGCATTTCACAATTTTATACTCAATCCACACTATGTGATTGATGCCTTAACTAGATGATCATCCTATCATCTTCACTGGACCTAAGTCCTAATAACATCACTAGATCAAATTCCTAAACTATGCCATGAATGCATGATGTGCTACAACATAATAAAAACAACCACGACTAGTCAAAACTTATCATCATCCATGATTTCATCATAATATCATCATATTATCTCAAATAAAAAATCATCAACATAATATCACCATGTCATCTTAACTACACAAACATCATCATGATAATATCGTCATAAATAAACAAACATCACATGACAACGTCACATCATCTTAATTAAACAAAACCTCATTATAATATCATCATGGGGAACCTAACTTCGTCCTAATTTAGGTATTATAAAATTCTTCTTTTGTCTCCTTTTATTCAATGAAACTAAATTTCATTGCGTTATCTATCCAACGCTTCAGACGAAACCTCAATCTAAGTTCTAAAACTCAAGTTACAACTCTTTTAAGGAAATCCAAAACAACCAATCAAATCTGGACACCATCGGCTGGCGACATACCTCTATCGCCTGGCGATGCTTCCATCGCCTCCACCTTCGCTCAGTGACACTTGGTGTGATGCAATATAGTAGCATCACTCTTTTCTCCCCTTCGTCAATCCCATTTTTGCCTAGCGACGACCACGCGACAACACCATCGCCCGGCGGTTCTACCCTATCGCCCGACGTCACGACGCGAACAGGGTTTTCCTGTTGCAATTTCCTGCATAAAAACCAGTCCCAATCTTGCGATTTCTGCATATTATAGGTCCTAAAACATCAGGTTTTTCACCAAAAATCAACAATCTAATGTATTATATATTATGGGTACAATTGCTTACAATCTAAGACCACAAAACATCATCTAATTCATCAAACCATCACAACTACAATCCACAACTATCTACACCTTATATCAATTATAATAATCAAGATAAACACCCCTTAACTTAAGATTATTGTTAGTAATCAAATCCTCTTCGTGCTCTACTGAAATTCCTATGCTCCTTCTTACCTCTTTGTGCCCTGGGTCTCTTTCTCCACAATGTCTGTTCCAATCTATGATCGCATAGAATGATCATGTAAACTCCCAAACCTTTCCTTATACTAAACTTTCCCATTTAGACCCCTAATAATGAACTTCTCATCATACCCTTACTTATTTTCCCCCACGTGATCATCTTGTCCTTATTTTCTCTACACCACCATTATATTTATTTAAATCTAAATAATTTTAAATAATTACTATTACATCTAAATAATTCCAAACTAATTATTTAAATTCCAAACATCCTTATTATCCCCTCCTACACCATACAAATTATCATTTTAAACATCATGTTCATCTTGACATCATAGTATACTTCATAATCATCAAGACATAACAAATTACCATAAAGGCTCTCATATAAGCATCAAAACATCAAAACATCACATATATCAAACATTCTATAATGACTCATATACTCATGCTCAATTAATTAAATAATAATTAATCTAGAATTTCGATTGTTACAACTCTCCCCCCCTTAAAAGAATTTTCTCCCTCGAAAATTACTTGATGGAAACAACATCGGATAAGACTCTTTCATCTTATCCTCGCATTCCCAAGTCCAACTTTCACCGGTTGGTCCATCCCACAATACCTTCACTAAGGCGATATCCTTGCCTCACAATTTCTTTACTTTCTGATCTTCTATTCGCAATGGTAATGTTTCAACAGTCAAGTTATCTCTCACCTGTACATCATCCATTTGTATCACATTCGAAGGATCCGAAATATACTTCCTCAATTGAGACACGTGAAACACATCATGTAGATTCGTGAGTGATGGAGGTAAAGTAATCTGATAATCCACTTCACCTATCTTTTCTGACATCTGATACAGGCCAACAAAACGCAGTGTAAGCTTTTTCATTTTTAAAGCTCTACCAACACCAGTCACCGGAATAACCCTAAAAAATACATGATCATCTTTTTGAAATTCTAGATCCTTTCTCCTCTTATCATGATAGCTCTTCTAATGACTCCGAGGAGATTTCATCCTCCCTTGGATCATCTTTATCTTTCCAATTGTCTCTTGTACAACCTCAGGTCCGAGTACAACACTCTCTCCTGACTCATACCAACACAATAGAGTCTTACACCTCCTACCATACAACAATTCATATGGAGCCATCCAAATACCAGAATGGAAACTGTTATTATAAGTAAGCTCAATCAATGGCAAGTGGCTATCCCAAGTACCTCCTTGTTCTGACACACAAGTCTTCAACAAATCCTCCAAAAACTGGATAGTCCTCTCTGTCTTACCATCTTTCTGCAGATGATATGTCGAACTCAACTTCAACTTAGTACCAAAAGCATTCTCCAAACCTTCCCAGAATTTTAACGTAAACCTCAGATCTCTATCTGAAATGATACTTAATGGTATTTCGTGCAACTTCACAATTTTATCAATATACAATCTGGCCAGCTTCTCCATAGGATGATTAATTTTCATCGGTAAGAAATGTGTCGACTTAGTCAATCTATCCATTATCACCCAAATTGAATCATTGCCATTAGTAGTAACGGGAAAACCCGACACAAAATCTATAGAGACACTGCCTCACTTCCATTTTAGAATACTCAACGGTTGCATGAGACCCATACGCTTCTGATGCTCAATCTTCGACTTCTGACAAGTCAAGAAAGCATAAACAAAGTTGGCATCTTCCTTCTTCATACTAGGCCACCAGAATAACTTCTTCAAGTCTTGATACATCTTTGTAACTCCGGGATGAATACTCAAACCACTTCTATATCCTTCCTCAAGAATACTCTTTTAAAGCTCTGGAACAATTGGAACACACACTCTATCACCAAACCTCATTACACCATTCTCATCAATTCTGAATTTATCTCCTTTACCTTGGTTAATCAAAGTCAATTGATCGACTAACCTCAAATCAAAATTCTGACCTTTACGGATTTCTTCTATTATACCACTAGTAAATTTCAACATTCCTAACTTCACGCGTTTGGGAGTCTCTCCACATACTAAACTCATATCTCAGAATTGTTCGATCATCTTTAATTCTCGAACCATAAGCATTGACATATGCAGTGACTTCCTACTCAATGTATCATTAACCACATTTTCCTTACCAGGATGATAACTCAAATCAAAGTCATAGTCTTTCAATAATTCAAGCCACATCCTCTGTCTCATATTCAAATATTTCTGGTCAAACAAGTACTTCAAACTCTTGTGATCACTAAACACTTCGAATTTAGAACCAAAAAGACAATGTCTTCCAAATCTAAGTCATGCGTAGGAAAATTCCTCTCGTGATCTTTGAGTTTCCTAGAAGCATAAGCAACAACATGTGCATTCTGCATTAGTACACCACCAATTCCCATCTTAGACACATCACAATACACCATAAAAGACTCACTCAGATTAGGCAAAATCAATACCAGAGCGGTTGTCAACCTCTTCTTTAATTCTACAAAGCTTTCTTCACACGCCACATCCCACACATTTGTCAACCTCTTTTTGTTAAATTATTTGTAGTCTACACACAACCTCATAAGTCCTTCTTTCTTATTAAATAGAAACACAGGAGCACCCTACAACGAAACACTCAGTCAAATAAACTTCTTCTCAAGCATCTCTTCCTATTGTTTCTTCAACTCGCTCAGCTCTGAAGCTGACATCCTCTAAGGAGCCATCGATATTGGATTTTTACTTGGCATCAAATCTATAGAAAACTCCACTTCAAGTTCAGGAGGTAAATTACTGATGTCATGTGAAAACACCTCTGGAACTTGACAGGCAACAGGTAATTTCATATTCGCATCTTTTCCATCAACTTGCAACGATGCAAACATTTCAAACATCAAGGCTTCATCTTTTAAAAGCTCATTTACTTGCCTAGCGATCAACAAACATTAATTCTCCATTACCACCAAACTTAGGGAACCTCAAAGTCTTATTATAACAATTGATGTGAACATAGTTGAACTCCAACCAGCTCATCCCAAGGATAACATAGATTTGGTTTATGGGAAGATACACCAAATCCATCACAAAAATCTTTCCATAAATAGTCAAAGGACACTTCAAACAAACGTAAGTAGTAGTAGCAGAACCACTAGCATGAGTATCTATTACCATACTATCGTTCATATCATACAATTTCAATTCCAACTTAGTAGCACATTCAAGCAATATAAATAAATGAGTAACACCAGTATCAATAATAGCAACCAATTCAACTTCATTAATAAAGCAAGTACCTCGAATCAAGTTGTCCTTTTTAAAATCCCCTGACCCACTCAGAGCGAACACTCTACCATTGGTCTGGGCAGTAACATCCTTCCTTGGCTTATGACATTGGGTACTGATATGACCCTACTCTCTAAAATTGAAACAGGTCGTACCATCGTTCTTGCATTCAGGAGCAAGACGGCCGAACTTACCACACTTGTAAAACCTCAACACTTTATTCTCACATTCGTTAGATCGATGACATTTTTCACCACACCTATAGCACTTGATAAAAGCGGGAGCCCCTCCCTCTTTTGTCATCGTCCAATCATAAACCTTTTGTTTCCCTTTATCATCCAGGGCATCATAAGGCTTCTTGCGATCTTGATATTGTTATCATATTTTCTCATTCAAACTCTTGTAGTGGGCTGAATGAGATTTGCTATCCTCTTTATATATTCTACAACTAGTCACCAACTCTAAAAACACAAGGATCTTCTAATACCCAACCGCCTTCTTGATCTCCGGACGCAAACCATTCTCAAACTTGATACACTTTGAGAACTCAGCAGTTGCTTCACTGTAATATGGATAAAACTTTTCAAGTTCCACAAACCTTGAAGCATACTCAGTCACAGCCAAACTTCCTTGTTTCAACTCTAGAAACTCAATCTCTTTCTTCCTGCACACATGCTCAAGAAAATAATTCCTCAGAAATTCCCTGTTGAACACGTCCTAAGTAATCACTTCAATGAGAGTTGTCAGACTCTGACGAGTACCAACCCACCAGTCATCAGCTTCCTCTGCAAGTTAACGTGTACCAAATCACACCTTTTGCGCCTCTAAGCAACCCATGAATCAAAATATTCTCTCAATCTCCTTGATCCAAACAAATGATTCCTCTTAAACGTCTCCAAAACACGGGATCCATCATTAGGCTGGTGTTGCACAGCCTGAGCAACAACCTATAAAGCAGCAGCCAGTGAAATATCGTTCCTTCCAGCCATTCTCTATTTCATATCAATAACAATCACAATGGTTAGAACTATCTAGACAATATTCCACTGTCACACACTACAGACTCAATAATCAGGCCAGAGGGACTGACCAGCTCCGATACCAATAATGTACCACCCTTCTAACACATATATATTTCGCATATAATATTTCAAAAATAAAATTAAAAAAGACCACATAAGGGCATCATATCTTCATAGAACATCAAATAACGATTAAACCTGCTCTGTAACACGGGTTTCAAAAACTCTTTAAATTATATAACACTTTGGTCTTATAATATAAATCATTTTAACTTCCACAGTGGATTCATAGTCTCAAAACAATCCTTAATATTAAGGTACTTCACAAAACTCCTCATCATAATTCTTCGATTAACTTCATAATTCAGAAATGGTTCACAATGCCAAGAAAGGCAGTTCATAAATCTCAAAATAAACTAATACGCAAAGTTCTCAATCACACGATCCCAACCCCGATGTTACATATCAAAGAAAGACTCCCTTTATTCTAAAAAATATGAGTAAACACACTCTGAAGCTATCCTCAGCTTCTACAAACTATTCTTACTCACCTGCATGTAATCCATGTGGAGGAAAAATTCAAGCAGAAAGGGTGAGTAAATAATAATCATTATAAAAAACATAAGGAGTAAATATAGCAGACAAGCACATAGGCAAGGCACCAAACATCGTAAGAACCTCATGTTATACTCACACCTTCACAACGTCATCAAATCATGACAACATATTATCAGAGCATCATTTATCAACAAACATCATTTAATCACAGCATTATGCAATGTCACTTAAAATGAAATGCATCATCATAGACTCACGAATGTGGTACCAAAACTTCATTGATGACTCAGTTATCATGATCTCCAAAGATCCCCTCCTATAGGATCCATTCCCGCTTAAAACCAAAGAACTTCACAATTTTGCACTCAATCCACATTATGGGATTGATGCCTTCACTAGACGATTGTCCTATCATCTTCACTGGACCTAAGTCCGAATAACATCACTGGACCGATGTCCTAAACAATGCCATGAAAGCATGATGCGCAACAACATAATAAAAACGACCACGACTAGTCAAAACGCATCATTATTCAAAATTTCAACATAATATCATGGAATCACCTCAAGTAAAAAATCATCAACATAATATCATCATGTCATCTTAAATACAAAATCATCATCATCATCATAATATCCTCATAAATAAAGAAACATCACATGACATCGTTACATCATCTTAATTAAACAAAACCTCATTATAATATCATTACATGGAACCTAACTTCGTCCTAGTTTAGGTATTGGGAAAATGGCTATTTTATCTCCTTTTATTCCATAAAAAAAAATTTCATTGCGTTAGCTATCCAACGCTTTGGATGACACCTCAATTTGAGTTCTTAAAAACTCAAGTTACGACGCTTTTAATAAAATCCAACACAGCCAATCAAATCTAAACACCATTGCCCAACGACATACCTCTATCGCCTGGCGAAGTTTCCATCACCTCCACTTTCGCCCGACGACGCTTGGAGCGATGCACTCCAGTAGCATCACTCTTTTATGCCCATCGTCGCTCTGATTTTTGCCTAGAAACGACCATGCGACAACATCATCTCCCGGCGATGCAACCCATTGCCCAACATCATAGTGTGAACAGGGTTTTCCAGTTGTGATTTCTTGCATAAAAACCAATCCCAATCTTGCAATTTATACATATTATAGATCCTAAAACATCATCTAATCACAGGTTTTTCACCAAACATCAACAATCCAATGTATTATATATTATGGGTACAATTGCTTACAATCTAAGACCACAAAATATCATATATTTCATCTAACCATCATATATTCATCACGACCAAAAACCTACTACAATCGACAACTATCTACACCTTAGATCAATTATAATCATCAAGATAAACACCACTTACCTTAAGATTATTGCTAGTAATCAAATCCTCTTCATGCTCTACCAAAACTCCTAAGTTCCTTCTTGCCTCTTTGTGCCCTAAGTATCTTTCTCCACAGTGTCTGTTCCAATCTACGATCGCATAGAATGATCGTGTAAACTCCCAAACCTTTCATTATACCAAACTTAACCATTTAGACCCCTAATAATGAACTTCTCATCATACCCTTACTTATTTTTCCCACATGATCATCTTGTCCTTATTTTCTCTACACCACCATTCTATTTATTAAAATCCAAATAATTCTATAATTACTATTACATCTAAATAATTCCAAACTAATTATTTAAATTCCAAACATCCTTATTATCCCATCCTACACCACACAAATTATCATTTTAAACATCATATTCATCTCGATATCATAGTATACTTCATAATCATCAAGGCATCAGAAATTACCATAAAGGCTCTCATATAAGCATCAAAACATCAAAACATCACATATATCAACCATTTCACAATGAATAATATACTCATGCTAAATTAATTAAATAATAATTAATCTAGAATTTGGGTTGTTACAACTCTCCCTCACTTAAAAGAATTTTCGTCCTTGAAAATTACCTGACAGAAACAACATCAGATAAGACTCTTTCACCTGATCCTCGCGTTCCTAAGTCCAACTTTCACCGGTTGGTCCATCCTAAAATACCTTCACTATGGCTATCTCTTTTCCTCGCAATTGCTTTACTTCCCGGTCTTCTATTTGCAATGGTAATTCTTCAATAGTCATATTATCTCTCACTTGTACATCATCCATTTGTATCACATGTGAAGGATCTGGAATATACTTCCTTAATTGAGACATTTAAAACACATCATGTAGATTCGTGAGTGATGGCGGTAAACTAATATGATAATCCACTTCACCTATCTTTTCTAATATCTGATACGGGCCAACGAAACGCAATGTAAGTGTTCTCGACTTTAAAGCTCTACCAACACCAGTCACCGTAGTAACTTTCAAAAATACATGATCATCTTTTTGAAATTCTAGATCCTTTCTCCTCCTATCATGATAGCTCTTATGAGGACTCTAGGGAGATTTAATCCTCCCTTGGATCATATTTATCTTTCCAGTTGTCTCTTGTATAACCTCAGGTCCAAGTACAACACTCTCTCCTGACTCATACTAACATAATGGAGTCCTACACATCCTACCATAAAATGCTTCATATGGCGTCATCCAAATACTAGAATGGAAACTATTATTATAAGTAAACTCAATCAATGTCAAGTGGCTATCCCAAGCACCTCCTTATTCCAACACACAAGCCCTCAACAAATCCTCCAAAGACTGGATAGTCCTCTAAGTCTTACCATCTGTCTACAGATGATATACTGATCTCAACTTCAACTTAGTACCAAAAGCATTCTCCAATCCTTCCCATAATTTTGATGTAAACCTCAGATCTTTATCTGACACGATACTTAAAGGTATTCCGTGCAACTTCACAATTTCATCAATATACAATCTGGCCAGCTTCTCCATAGGATAATTGATCTTCATCGATAAGAAATGTGCTGACTTAGTCAATCTATCCAGTATCATCCAAATTAAATCATTGCCCTTAGAAGTAACGGGCATACCCGACACAAAATCCATAGAGACATCGTCTCACTTCCATTCTGGAATACTCAATGGTTGCATGAGACCCATACGCTTCTGATGCTCAATCTTTGACTTCTGACAAGTCAAGAAAGCATAAACAAATTTGGCAACTTGCTTATTCATACCAGGCCACCAGAATAACTTCTTTAAGTACTGATACATCTTTGTAAATCTGGGATGCATACTCAACCAAATTCTATATCCTTCCTCAAGAATACTCTTTTTAAGCTTTGGAATATCTAGAACACACACTCTATCGCCAAACCTCGTTACAACATTCTCATCAATTCTGAATTTATCTCTTTTACCTTGGTTAATCAAAGTCAATTTATCGACTAACCTCAAATCAAAGTTCTGACCTTCGCGGATTTCTTCTATTATACCACTAGCGAATTTCAACATTCCTAACTTCACACTTTGGGAGTCTCTTCACATACTAAACTCATATCTCATAATTGTTCGATCATCTCTAACTCTCGAACCATAAGCTTTGACATATGCAGCGACTTCCTGCTCAATGCATCAGCAACCACATTTTCCTTACCAGGATGTTAACTCAAATCAAAGTCATAGTATTTCAATAATTCAAGCCACGACCTCTGTCTCATATTCAATTATTTCTGGTCAAACAAGTACTTCAAACTCTTGTGATCACTAACACTTCAAATTTAGAACCAAAAAGACAATGTCTCCAAATCTTTAATACGAACACCATCGCTGCCAACTCTAAGTCTTGCGTAGGATAATTCCTCTCATGAACTCTGAGTTGCCTAGAAGCATAAGCAACAACCTATCCATTTTGCATTAGTACACCACCAAGTACCATCTAAGACACATCGCAACACAACACAAAAGACTCACTCAAATTTGGAAAAATCAATACTGGAGCGATCATCAAGCTCTTCTTTAATTCTACAAATCTTTCTTCGCACGCTACATCCCACACATAAGCTTGACTCTTTCGAGTTAACTGAGTCAATGGCAAGGCCAACTTATAAAATCCTCAGTGAACCTTCGATAGTAACCTGCCAAACCAAGAAAACTTTGAATCTCAGTTGCAGACTTCGGAGCCTCCCACTGCAACTCTACATCAACTTTAGGCGGATCTACAGAAATCCCACCCATAGAAATCACATGACCAAGAAAAATAACTTCCTTTAGCCAAAATTCACACTTCGACAACCTTGCATATAATTTTCGTTTCCTTTAACACTTGCAACACCATTCTCAAATGCTTAGCATGCTCTTCTTTGGTCTTAGAATAGATCAGAATATCGTCAATAAAGATCACAACAAAGTTATCCATGTAGGAAAGAAAAGTTCTATTCATATACTCCATGAAAACACCTAGCACATTAGATACACCGAATGACATCATAGTGTATTCATAATGACCATACCTTGTTCAGAAAGTTGTCTTTGGAATATCATCTGGTTTAACTCGAATCTGATGATAACCCGACCTTAAATCAATCTTGCTGAAAAACACACATGTCCATTAACTGATCCATCAAATCATCGATCCTCGGAAGTGGATATTTATTCTAAATCGTCTTTTTGTTCAATTGTCTGTAGTCTACACACAGTCTTATAATTCCATCTTTCTTCTTAACTAGCAACACAAGAGCACCCTACGGCGAAACACTCGGTCAAACAAACTTCTTCTCGAGCATCTCTTCTAATTATTTCTTCAACTCGCTCAGCTCTGAAGCTGACATTCTATAAGAATCCATCGATATTGGAATTTTACCTGGCACCAAATCTATAGAAAACTCCACTTCAAGTTTATAAGGTAAATTATTGATGTCATCTGGAAACACCTCTGGAACTTCGCATGCAGTAGGTAATTCCATATTCGCATCTTTGCCATCAACTTGGAATGATGCAAACATTTCAAACATCAAGGCTTCATCTTCTAAAAGCTCATTCACTTGCCTAGCGATCAACAACATCAATTCTCCATTATCACAAAATTTAGGGAACCTCAAACTTTTATTATAACAATTGATATGAACATAGTTGAACTCCAACCAGTTCATCCAAAGGATAAAATTGATTTGGTTTATGGGAAGATACACTAAATCCATCAAAAAACTCTTGCCATAAATAGTCAAAGGACACTTCAAACAAACATAAGTAGTAGTAACAGAACCACTAGCAGGAGTATCTATTACCATACTATCGTTCATAACAGAAAATTTCAATTCCAAGTTAGTACAACATTCAAGAAAAATAAATGAATGAGTAGCAACAATATCAATAATAGCAACCAATTCAACTTTGTTAATAAAGCAAATACCTCGAATTAAGTTGTCCTTCTTAAAATCCTCTGACCCACTCAGAGGGAATACTCTACCGTTGGTCTGGGAAGTAGAATCCTTCCTTGGCTTCTAACATTGAGTACTGATATGACCCTGCTCTCCACAATTGAAACAAGTCAGACCATGGTTCTTGCATTCAGGAGCACGATGACCATACTTACCACACTTGTAACACCTCAGCACCTTATTCTCACATTCGTTGGATTGATGACCTTGTTCACCACACCTATAACACTTGATAAAAGTGGGAGCACCTCCCCCATTTGTCTTCTTCAAATCATAAGCCTTATGTTTCCCTTTATCATCTAGAACATCGTAAGGCTTCTTATGATCTTGATATTGCTATCCTCTTTTCTCATTCAAACTCTTGTAGTGAGCTGAATGAGATTGGCTATCCACTTCATTAATTCTACAGCTAGTCACCAACTCTGAAAACACACAGATCTGTTGATACCCAATCGCCTGCTTGATCTTTGGATGCAAACCATTCTCAAACTTGATACACTTTGAGAAATTAGCAGTTGCCTCATTGTAATGTGGATAAAACTTTTCCAGTTCCACAAACCTTGAAGCATACTCAGTCACAATCAAACTTCCTTGTTTCAACCCTGGAACTCAATCTCTTTCTTCCCGCGTACATGTTCAATAAAATATTTCCTCAGAAACTCCCTGTTGAACACATCCAAAGTAATCACTTCACTGAGAGATGTCAGTCTCTGACGAGTACAAACCCACCGGTCATCAGCTTCCTCTGCCACTTAATGCGTACAAAACCGCACCTTCTGTGGCTCTGAGCAACCAATGACTCAAAATATTCTCTCAATCTCCTTGAGCCAAACTTGCTCCATCAAGATCGAACCCACCCTTAAAAACAACCGGATGATTCCTCTGAAATGTCTCCAAAAAACGGGATCCATCATTAGGATGATGTTGCACAGCCTGAGCAACAAACTACAAAGTAGCAGCAAGTGTAGTATCGTTCCTTCCAACCATTCTCTGTTTCACATCAATAACAGTCACAATGGTTAGAATTATCTTGACAATATTCCACTGTCACACACTACAAACTCAATAATCAAACCGGATGGACCTACCTGCTCCGGTACCAATAATGTACCACCCTTATAACACACATATATTTTGCATATAAAATTTCGAAAATAAAATCAAAAAAAGACCACAAAAGGGCATCACATCTTCATAGAACATCAAATAACGATTAAACCCGCTCCGTAACACGGGTTGCAAACACAAGTTAAATTATATAACACTTTGGTCTTATAATATAAATCATTTCAACTGTCGCAGCAGATTCATAGTCTCAAAATAATCCTTAATATTAAGGTACTTCACAAAAAACCTCATCATAATTCTTCGATTAACTTCATAATTCCGAAATGGTTCACAATGCCAAAAAAGGCAGTTCATAAATCTCAAAATAAACTAATACGCAAATTTCTCAATCACATGATCCGAACCCCGATGTTACATATCAAAGCAAGACTCCCTTTATTCTATGAAAGATGAGTAAATACACTCCAAGGCTATAATCAGATTCTATGAACTATTCTCGATCACCTGCGCATTACCCAGGTGGAGGCAACATTCAAGCAGAAAGGATGAGTAAATCATAATGATTATAAAAGAAACAAGGAGTAAATATATAAGACATGCACATTGGCAAGGCACCAAACATCATAAGAACCTCATGTTATACTCACACCTTCACAACATCATAAAATCATGACAACATATTATCAAAGCATCATTTATCATCAAACATTGTTTAATCACATCATTATGCAATGTCACTTTAAATGAAATGTATCATCATAGACTCATGCATTTGGTACCAAAACTTCACTGATGACTCAGTCATCGTTATCTCAATAGATCCCCACCAACAGGATCGATTTCCGCTTGGAACTAAAGCACTTCATAATTTTGCACCCAATCCACATTATGGGATTGATTCCTTCATTGGAAGATTGTCCTATCATATTCAATGGACCTAAGTCCTAATAACATCACTAGACAGAAGTCCTAAATGGTGCCATGAATGCATGATGCGTGTAACACCCCTTCTAAAATACCCCGAATAATATTAATTATATCAATGATTAAAGACATATTCCATCAGAGTTAACACGGAACAAGGGATGTCACAATTATGAAATAAATAAAACTTCCAATAAAACAGTAGTCATGCTACACTGAGGGTCATTATTCAAATAATTCAATCAACTTAAGACCATGTCTTACACAGCGGAAAAATACCATAACCAAAACGGAATAAACCAAAACATAATTATTCCCAATGAAATTCAAAGAAACAATTGAATAATAACTAATTCCTCAACTAAACATTCCCCAGTGTTACAACCTATCAGAGCACGACACTGACACGCGGACTTAAAGTAACATAGCTCTAGAGTCATCCTCACCAACTCCTGAGCTGCTAACTTTAATCTGAAATTGTCAATCAACATTATATCACAAGCATATTATTTCACCCATTTTAGCATAAATTCAGATTCAACACGCAGTTCCAATCATACAAGTCATTATGCACAAATCAATAATCAACCAAAGAATTGTAACACTGGAAGACATCCTAACATGTTACAATTCCATGCAAACACAAATGCAGACACAATGCATGTGGTACCAACACGTGACCAAGTCACCCAACACTGATCCATCATCAACCAGATACAACAACCATCGATTCGTCCATAAACACCCAGACACGAATCCAGCCTAACCACCCATCATCACCCGAGTATCAGTTAACGGCAATACAAGTCAAATTCCACACAATGGGAATTAACTTCACCAAAACAATGCATATGCACGCACATCACTAGCATGCAACATCAAATCAGTCTATGAAATACATCAATTTATCATAACTGAACCAAAACCAAAAACATGATATCTCAACGATCATGCACACCATCATTAGCAACATAAACATGCCTTTCATTCACACAATACTAATACATCCATCCATCACAGGTTCACTGCTACATACACACCCATGTGCGTTAGCCAATAATCACTTATTCCGGGATTTGACTCATTTTCAAAATAATTTCAGGTTTTATGAAATATTTTCATTTTATAAAATAGAGCATTAAATTTAAGAAATAACGTCCAAAACGGCACTCAAAACAGACTTACGGTTTGAAAGTTATGAATTTTCAAAGTTTAATATTTTTCAAAAGTTACAGTAGAACCCGGTTCCTACATATGCAGGAACCGGTTCCTACGAAGTTCAAAAATCACGCTTCTGGAAAAATGTATGGGAACCCGGTTCCTACCTATACAGGAACCGGTTCCTACATGAATTTTTGCCAGTTTTTATAAATTCACACAGTGGAACCCGGTTCCTCCCCACTGGGAACCGGTTCCCACGACCTGCAGAGTCAAATTCTGCACTTTTGACAACATTTATTCATTCTAAACCAATTCCAAACATACCCATATGAATTGCAACATGAGAAACACCAAAACACGTCCATTTTGCACCATTATAACATCAAACAACATTATTTCATCATTCCTTTTTATCATCTGACACCCTAATGGTTTTCAACCTACAATTCGACGCAATAAGGACAATTCTACGGAACCCTAGAATTCCAAACCGAGATTCCCTAACATACTATGATCCATACTATTTAATATCTAAACCGATAATACGAATTAACTAATCGAAATCACCCCTTACCTTGTGGGTTCTTCGAATTCTGACGCTTCCGGTTTTCTCCTTCTTTTTCCTCTTCTCAAATGCACGTATGATGAATATTCCAAAATAACTCTCTTTCTCTTCTTTTTCCTTTTAATACTCCTTTTATTATTCCAATAAAATAATTAAATTAGTAATTAGTAAGAGTAGAGTATTTTACCCCTCACACCCTCTAATCACTCTTCACACCACCAATGCTTCTTTCCTTTAATTAATTAAATTAATTCCAATAATCCAAAAATACCAATAATTAAATTTCCAATTAAATTAATAATTAAAAATTATAATTATTTAATAATCGGATTATTTGGGGTGTCACAATGCGCAACAACATAATAAAAATGACAACGGCTAGTCAAACCGCATCATCATTCATAATTCAAACATAATATCTTGATACCATTTCAAGTAAACAATCATCAACATGATATCATCATGTCATGTTAAATACACAAACATCATCATTATAATATTGTCATAAATAAACAAATATCACATGACATCGTCATATCATCTTAATTAAATAAACCTCATTTTAATATCATCACAGGGAACCTAACTTCGTCCTAGTTTAAGTATTGGGAAAATGCTTCTTTTATCTTCTTTTATTCCATCAAAGTAAAGTTCATTGTGTTAGCTATCCAACGCTTCAGATGACACTTCAATTCGAGTTTTAAAACTCAAGTTACGGCGCTTTTAAGAAAATCCAACACAACCAATCAAATCTAAACACCATCGCCCAGTGACATACCTCTATTGCCTAGCGATGCTTCCATTGTCTTCACCTTCGCCTGGCGACACTTGGAGTGATGTAATCATTTAGCATCACTCTTTTATGCCCTTCGTTGCTCCTATTTTCGACTAGCAATGGCCTTGTAACAACACCATCGCCCAATGATGCTACCCATCGCCCGACGACACAGTGTGAACAGGGTTTTCCTGTTGCGATTTCTTGCATAAAAACCAGTCCCATTCTTGCGATTTCTACATATTATAGGTTCTAAACCATCATCTAATCATAGGTTTTTCACCAAACATCAACATTCCAATGTATTATATATTATGGGTACAATTGCTCACAATCTAAGACCATAAAACATCATCTAATTCATTGAATCATCACATGTTCATCACGATTAAAAACCTACTACAATCCATAACTATCTAAATCTTAGATAAATTATAATAATCAAGATAAACACCCCTTACCTTAATATTATTGCTAGCAATCGAATCCTCTTTGTGCTCTAACGAAATTCCTATGCTCTTTCTTGCCTCTTTGTGCCCTAGGTCTCTTTCTTCACAACATCTGTTTCAATCTACGATCGCATAGAATGATCGTGTAAACTCCCAAACCTGTCCTTATATCGAACTTTCCCTTTTAGACCCCTAATAATGTGTTTCCCATCATACCCTCACTTATTTTCCCCAAATGACCATCTTGTCCTTATTTTCTCTACACCACCATTCTAGTTATTTAAATCATAATAATTCTAAATAATTATTATTACATCTAAATAATTCCAAACTAATTATTTAAATTCTAAACATCCTTATTATCCCATCCTACACCATACAAATCATCATTTTAAACATCTTATTTACCTCGACATCATATTATACTTCATAATCATAAAGACATCACAAATTACCATAGAGGCTCTCATATAAGCATAAAAACATCACACATATCAAACATTCCACAATGACTCATATTGTCATGCTAAATTAATTAAATAATAATTAATCTAGAATTTGGGGTGTTACACGTAGTACCCAATTCCTTGTTACTCCAAAAAAAATTCTTTGAAAGGTGTGTGGTGAGTATAGTCATGTTCATCATATTGAAAGATAGGTACTCAAATGATACACTCTAAAGTGAGAAGCATAGTACTTGAATGAATAATGTTTCTGCGTACAACCTTCTTTTTAGTCCAATATGGGGATGACATTACTCGTTTTATTAAGAAATGTTTTACTTTGGAATGTAAATGTTTAAATAACAACCTCTAAAGGTAATATCAAACACATAGGATATGATAAGGAATTCGCCTAACCAATCCATGACCATTGCAAGTTTGTTTTAAAAAAGATTTTGAAAAGGGCACTTGGTACATGGATCAAGGTTTTAGTTTTAAGTTGTGAATAAAGATAAATGAATGAAATGTGTGGAGTGAAGTGAAGGGGGGTTAATTAGGTAAAGGTAGATAGATTGTGAGGCCTAAGAACTCGACTTATAGGTGAAGAACATACAAGGATTTCTTGTGGTTTAGATGGTGGAGTAGTGATGAATTTTGTTAGAGGTTGATTGTGATGCCTAAGCATTCGACTTATGGATAATATGAGGGGTGTGTGTAGGAAAACTAAGGAGGGAGGTGGGAGAAAAGAATTAAATTACTTAGTTTGAAAATAGCTTGACATTGGATCAAGCTTTTGTTGTGTATTTGTTTTAAAAATGTTTTCTATTTGTTTGGTTTTATCTTTTTAACATGCATATCAGATGACCATACAAGCATACAAGCAATAACATAAAGTAAAGTCCTACACCATTAAATTTACATGTCCACGGAAAGGGGGTGCATTTTACCCACCATGGGTGGATGGAGAACTTACTACAATATTACAATATTCAAGGAACTTTAAAGATAAAATGAAGCGATAAAGTATAATTATTACAACAATTTGAATAATTGATTAACGTCTAAAATAATAGCCCAAATTGCTTCAAGGTAGTACCTCACAATCAAAGTAAAGATGTTAGTAATATGCATAAGAATGATGTATAAGGAATGGCACAAATATGGGCAATAATTGATTAAAAAATTACATCAAAACCCTAACAATAAACACATGAGATTCAAAGGAATTCAAACATATTTCATGGACAATTTACATGGCATTTTATGAACAAAATCAAAAGTAAAGAACTCATGATTGATTCAGGACCAACATATATTCATAAATCATTCCAATTGAAAAGAAAAACTGAATCATGAAAAGAAATCAGTAAGATCATGCAAAAACCCTAATTTCTAATGGCATATTCAACTAATTTCATTCAATTGCTTATGAAAAAAATATTAAAATCAAGATCAATTTTATCATGTAATTTTCATGCCAATTTTTTAATCAAAGAAAAACTAAAATCAAGCAAAAAATGCTAAATAAAGTGCAAAAATAAATATAAAGGAAAAGAGAAAAAGAAAAGAGACAGAGGGGGATCAGGCAAGGAGTATAAACAGCAAGCCCAATCCATATGAGGCCCAAACAAAACTCAACCAGATCCAGATTTTCGCTTCACTATTTTATGATTTAATATATTATCAAAATTAATTAAAAAAAGAAAACAAAGGATGGAAACAACGTCGTATCATGGTTGGTGCATGCTCTTAAACGTAAGATTTTCTCTCTTCTTCAATGTTTCATTGTTCTTTGAGTTTAAACCTAGCAATCACCGTGTCGGTGGTACTCACAGTGGTTTGCTTCATAAATGCCCAATAATCATGTCGGTTCACTCATTTTTCTCCCCTGACTCCATATCTCAAATCCATTTCTTCTGATTCTGTGTTTCTTTCTAAATCTACAGAAAAGCATTGAAACCTAGGATTTCAAATTTAAATAAAATGCTCGTGGTTAAGCCTTAATGCCTGATTCCATAGGGGTTTGACTCCTCTTTACCTCCTCTACGCATGTGTATCAAGAATGAAGTAAAAAAGGCTAAGGGATTCACACCTTCGATGATGGAAACGGATGAAATGAGTGACGAATACAGGTATGTTTTTCAGGCTTTGTTCTCCTCTGTTTTAAATCATCTTTCCTTCTTCAAACCTTCTACTTCCTCTTTGTTATACCCCAATTTTTTCTCCTAATATTTCCCATCATCTCACTTTTATCAATAAAACAAGATCACACATTGGGGTTGGTTCTCCCTATCCTCATCCTATCTTACACATGTGTTCTTTAAACTAACATCAAAATATGTATATATGTTTCTTTGAATGTTCATATTGTAGGTGGTGATACAATTGCATTCATCTCACCATCTAACCTAGGGTTAAGGGTTGGTTCTTAATCAAATGACTCTTCAATGGATTGCAAGAGCTCAAGTTTCAAGGCTATGTCCATGATATCAAAGATTTATGGTTCAAAGAGTTCCCTCACCTTATTTAGGTCAAACTTTTCTCAAAGTTGGTGTTGACATTCATCAAAGAGATGGGTTCATGTGTTTACTTCCATGTCTTCTTCAACAAGCTACATTGAGACTTAAGCTCCATTTTTTAGTGTGCTTGAATAAAATATCATTTCAAGACCTATTATGATTCATCATGCTTTATCTTTCCAAGAAAAATCAAAATATTCAAGGTTAGTTCAACAAGTTTGACCTAATTGAGCAAATGCTTGATCCAATGATCACAAGTGCATAACTACCTAAATTTTCAACATTTTGAGTTGTTTATTTTTTCTATGGATTCTTGTCGTCATCAACAACAATATCTCTTCACATTACAAGATCCAATTGTGCAAGAAAAATCATCAAAAATTGAAAGGGGTGTCAAGTCATTTAGGCACTCTCTGACCTAGGGTTTGTTGACTTCCAAGGACCATATCTTACTCATTTTTTGAGCTTTTTGAGTGACTCCAAAGCCATGATTCTTTTTAAAGGGTCCTTAAAAATCTGTTTTCATAAGTATAAGGCTAATTTTTAATGTAAGATCGTTAATGATTGAGAAAGATTACAAGTTTCCTTGAAAGGCCTTTGAATTTTAGGGTTTGACTTCAAATGATCATAACTTGGTAAATTTTTATCTCCTTGATCCCATTATTTTTCCACAATGATCTTAAGAGTGTGAAACTCAACTCTTATTTTATGTGCAAAGCTTGAAAACGGTTAAAAGATTCCTTAAGAACTCAAAAGATTATAGGTCACTTCATGGATTTTCATCAACTTCACAAGGTCACAACTCTCTCAATTTTTGGAGTTTTTGGATGATTCAAATTTAAAAATGATATTTAATAAGTATACTTCATGCCATCTTCATTAACCAAAACCTAATTTTAAGTGGAAGGCCATGTTTGAATGCAAGAGATTATGAGTCACTTTTGAACTCAAAACTTTGAATTTTTCTAAGTCCACAAGTCAGTGTGTTTTTCACGATTTCAATTGATCATAATTTTTTGCTCAAGCATCCAAATGATACCTTTATTGGCATGTTATGAAATTTGTGATGAGATCTTTCCATTACAAAAAGAATGAGATCATAAAGCCCCTTGAGTTGTGTGCACCATGGATTCAAAGTTGGCACCTCGAAACTGATTTTCTTAAAACAGTCAGATTGCAAATTGGTTAATATGGTCTGTAATCACCAAATTGTTCCACCTTTTTATTTTAATCATGTTTAACAATCTTTCATAAGTGATTAGCACCTTGAAACATAAGTTTTTGCTATGTTTTGAGAAAATATGAGTCACACTTTTCATGCTTGCAACTTCACATGAATTCTCTCAAAATCTCATCATTCCACACTATTGAGCATCCCATTTTATTCCCTATAAATAGAGGGTGATATTCCACTCATTTGGATAAGCTTGGACAACCAAAATCACCCTGCCAAATTCTCTCTATAACTTATAATTTTGTAACTTTGAATTTGGTTCCACAGCCTTTTTCAATCCAATTTTTTTGCTAATTATTCATCCTTGAACTTCACTGAAGCTAACAGAAGAAGAACCAAGCCTTGATGTGTCCTAAATCGTGCTAGCTAAGTCAAGTTTCAGAGCTCTGAATTTGAACTTAAACAGGTAGATTCCTCCAGCAATTTTCTCTAAATTTGTTACCACAATGAAGCTCTCATCACTCTGATACTCATTGCATCATTTTTTTTAATTGGAAGTGAGTTTTGATCATGAATTTTCAAATCCCTATTCAACTTTTTTTCTTCTGGTTTTATTCAAATCGACTGAGCTGCAGTTTATATAAATTTCTTGCGAGGGTACCATTAACATCGTCTTCAAGAGACGAATCGAATAACACCGATCTGAGCTCCTAATTTTATAGTTTATGAGATATGCAATTTTTGTGGCTAGAGGTTGAAGATGACCAACGTGTCATCTCTCAACCAATGACAAGGTGGCACTTCTTTTTTTTTTAAATATGTTTTTTAATTAATGATACGGTAGTTTATTCACTAATGTCCATGATACGCACAATGCGTCAGATCCCTTGGAATTGATTACTAACGCGTTTTGATATTGATCAAATGGTCTACATCATTTTGGTTTTATTTTTATTTTCTGATTTTATATTTTAATTGTTTTAAACTTCAAAAATTAATAAAAAAATTCATTTCAACATCTAAAATTCTGGAAAAAATTCTCAAAAATACTTTTGATTTTTCTCTTTCTGATTTTTATTTTTTCACAATTTTATTTTATGATTTGATATTTTTTTAATGATTTTTTTCCCTTTATTTGACTTCTTTTAATTGATTAAAGATACTTTTCTTGATTTTTAAATTCTAAAATAATTATGGAAGGATCCAATGACCTCTTGACAAATATTGGTGACCTCATTTTATTTTTATTTTCTGATTTTACTGTTTTTCATAATTTTTGGTTTATTTTGCATATTTCTTTAAATTTTAAAAATAGTTTCTGACTTTAAAAAATTCTAAAAAAATTGTCAACACTTATTAACTCATGTTTGAATTTTAACTTTTTTTTTGGATTTTAATATACTTTGTGTATTTTACCAATTATTTCTCTTTTATTAACCATTTAAATATTGTTTTATTAAATATTATTTTAATTATTTATTTGGCCCTGATTTGGATGTTATTTTGGGACAAGTTCCTCAATCTCATTAGATTTTGGATGTTGAAAGGTTAAAAAACCAAATCCACCAAAATGGATGAATGATGTTGATGATATTTTAAACCCTAATTTCATCTTATACACCTCCTCTCTCTTCATCTTATCCCTTTCTTACTTTTGCTACATATTGTTGAAGAATGATCTACATATCATTTCTATAACATGTGGTACATAGATTGCTATTGACTGACTTCAAAATAGGTGTGACTTCTACATAAGTCCACTTACGATTGCTTAACATAGTGATAAGTTTTTCCTAAATCGAGAAATGATCATTTGTGGCCCAAACTTATGTTTTCAAGCTCAAGCATATTTAATTTGAAACCTTTGATTCAATGAATTTGAGGATCATTGTTAGGACGCTTTGATCTTATCAATCCTCTAATGAACCTTCATAAACTTTGGTCTAAGAGAATCATTTAAACATCATTGGTCATATGAGGTTACCTTGAGCATTTGAAATTAATGATATACTTGACAAAAAGAAAATAGGTCTTGTTGTTGAGAAGCTTTGATTTAATCAATCTTCTAATGAGTTGTCAAATGCAAGTTTCAATTTGGTCATTCAACTAACCTCAAACTTCTAACTCATTAACAATTGACTTTATTTTTATGATTTTACTTTGTGCTTTTACTTTATGCCCTTTATCTTATCTCATTAATTTTATGCACCATTTACTTTAGCATTTACATTCCATGCTATTTTTATCTTTTCTCATTTGAGCTTTTATCTTTATGTCATTTTCATCTTTTCTCACTTGAGCTTTCATTTTATTTTTGAAGACACTTAATTATCAACTTGAACATTAAAATCTTTAAGGCTACTTGGACTATTTGGTTACTATCCTTGGCATAATGGGTTGTGGACCTCTTGGACTTAGGATTAGAAGCCTTGATTACCCTTCAGACCTTTTGATTCTATTTTTATTTTGTATGGAGCTCTTGGGGTTTACCCCAAGATATTGGGTTGATTTTCTTATGTGTGCAGGTTATTCTAATTATATGCTTTGTCTGTGATTGAGAATTCCTCTATATACAATCGTTACTCTGCCCAATTTTTATGAAGACTTAATGCATATGAAGCTTGGTATTCTTAAGAGGTTTGGTATCTTTGCTTGCTTGGTTTCAATCGAAAGGATGAGAATTCTACATTGAATTTTTATGTCAAGTGTTGGCTTCTTGTTGGTTAGACGGTTCTTTTCCCTAGATTTTACCTTATGATTTATGATAGTCCCTTCATTTCCTCCCATCTTCTTTAATTTCAAAAATCTTATCCCTCATTTTCAAAACTCTTCTTGTTTTCTAACTTGAAACGCTTTCATAATAAGTTTGGACTTAGGTCCATGCATTTTCAAAAGTATTTTATTAATCAAACTTTAACTAACTTAATCATACTTTGATATTTATATGAGAAGACTAAAAGTAAATCAACCTCATTCAAACCATTTTTCCACTTTGTCTTTTTACTTTAAAATTTTCTCAAAAGATCAGACTCTTATCAATCCTTGTAGTGATGCGAGGAACTATACTTCTATGATATATAGTGAAGTGAGATATTTTCCACTTGGATGTTGAGTGAGACTTTATCGATTTTAAAATCCAAGCTAAATCCTTCACTTTGAGATGATGCAAATTCTCCTTTTTCATAAATGTGGGTAGTAAGTATGTTCTCCACTCGGATATGACTATGATGCCCCGTCTCTTAAAATTAACCAACACACTTGTGTTTTAAAATTTTTAAATATAAACTACGAGTACTGTGATCCTCTATTGCACGAAAGGTGGTACATAGGCACTAAATATTTGCAACTGCGGCGGGTGCAAAAATTGTAAGAAATACTTATTTTCTTATCTCGACTGTAATATGGTGGGAGAACTGACTTGTTTTGTGTTTTATCGCAAATTTTGCAGATAGCAAGATTTTCCACCGACTTTTCTTTTACCCAATAAGGAAGGCGTGAAAAGAACAGGAAAGACCTTGAATATTTTGAGTTTGGGGGGTAGGTTATGAAAAGGGAAACACTTTTTTCATCTGTAGTTATATACGGGCTCTTAATCGTTTAACTCACTTTGGAAATTTGCTTTTTGTGTATGTTTGAAAATATTTTTAAAAATGCCCATGCAAGGAGAACTTTGTAATGACTCTGGTATCAGTCCTCAAGAATACGTACAAAGTATTTTTTTTGGAAATATTTTGAAAATTTTGGGTAAAATGTTTTGATTTAAAAATATTTGTGAGCAAGCGATTAACAATATCCCACCCACTCATGGTCATTCTTGTAATTTTCCTTCTCCTTTAGAGATAGTGTTATCCATACCATTAGTTGGTAGGTATCCCCATCTATTGGATGTGAAAGAACAGGGTAGGGTCATCGTACGGTCATTGAATACAACTTGTAAGGACGCTCTAGTAATTTAGTAAGGGACTAGATCATTTTTTGAAAGACAACGTCGAAGGGTCATCGAGGGACTATGATCTTTTGTATCGAGGTTCTTTTTCTAAAGCGTCCCCACTTTCGAGGGACATGACCATTGTTTTTCCGAAGGCAACAGGGGAATTACCCTATAGGTGCAAGTGTGCAAGTGTGTTTGTTTCAGTTATGCTTATCTTGAGTATAGGGTTTTCTAGCGTTTGTTTTTTATTATTATTTGTTGTACCCTAAAATTTTCCCTCTCATTTTACTCAACAAATGTCAAGTGAGGTCCCCAATTTGCTCAAGGTTGCCCAAGAGTTGACCAGAGAAACTCTCTCCTAAGGTAGTATACCCCAAATTAGGGTTTATATTTTCATCAAGATGGGTGGACCAAAAAGGTCTTATATTCTCTCCATGGTATCAATATGTTATCAAGACCCTACATGTCAAGTTTCATTCCTTGCATAAGAAGTTTGCTCAGTCAACTGCTCAAATGCTTGGGAAATCGACTGTATTAGGTCAAAAGTCAATTGTGACCCACATACAGTCAAAACTCAAGATTTTGAGTCAACATCAAAATTTTTAAGTGACTTCCATCATTTGATCAAGGTTTGATCATGATTTCTCAAGGAATGCTCCAAATTCATCAAAACCCAAAAGTTGCTAAATTAGAGTTTCTTAGTAAAAGTCAACCCAACTTTGACCAAGCATAACTTCTTCATACTTTATCATAAATTTTCCATCCAAGGCTCATTTTGAAGAGGATGCAATTCCCTACAATTCATCTTCAGCTCTAAAGTTCAAAATATGCATTCATAAAAAGATATGAATTTTGACATTATAGGTCCTTTTGAAAAGTCAACAAAAACACCTTTTGGGTCAAAGCTTCATACATGAACATGGAAGATCCAATTGAGATGAAACCAAAAGGTTTGTTTATAGGACATCCTAATCTTTCTAAAAAGTCACATAACACCCTCCTAGGGTCAAAATTGAGAGAGTTGTGCATTGTCAAAGTTGGCAATTTTTGGAAAATTGTCAAAAGTCAACATTGATCAAATTTGCATTTTTCCAAAGGGGACCATGTTTTCTTGTTTGAAACATGTTTCTAATAGGACCCACGACCCCTGAGATTTTCCACCTATTATTTTATTATTTTTATCATTTATTTTGATTTTTTATTCATTTAAACCAAAATAAATCAAATTAAATGGTAAAATAATAAAAGCAAATCAAATCTTGATATTTTTGTGCACATTATGAGTCCATATACAGCTAGCATGGCATGTAATTCATGCAAGGATGATTTAGATTGCAAAAGTCATGATTGGAGCTATTTTGGAAAGAAATCATACAAGGCCAAAATCAAATGAAATCTTCATAGTTCCTCAAGATACCATGAGATTTCTTCCATTATTTTTTACCTAAATTCCTCCTCTATATAAACATAACACCCTCATACACTAGGGAGCACGAAATTGGATGCCTAAGAACGCTCTCTAAAAACCTCAAATTCTGTCAAAACTAATGCAAAGTCAAAACCGAAGATCCATCCACTTTCAGTCCAAGCCATCAATTACAAATCATTCCTGAGGTATCTAAGGGTAAGAATAGGTCGAAAGTCATGGCCATTGATTCTTGAAACAAGCATACTCATCTTCTCTGATTTTCTTTTCTTTCAAACATTCATATAATTAATTTCATGCATTGCTAATGTTTATTAACTGTCCAAATGAGTTCTTGTTGTTACGTAGAACAGGTTTGAATCACAAACAATAGCTTGGCTTGGTGGATGAGGCGCCTAACTGTGACCCAAGGGGCATGGGTTCATCACCCACCCCATGCATTTTTCACTTTTTTGACTATTTTCTTTTCTAACCCTTTTCATTTATTTATTTTTCACTTGATTTGTTTTCTATCATTAATTTAATTAACATATAAAATCATTAAAAAAAATCATTAAATATTAGTTTTAGGCTTTCAATTAATTAAAATAATTTTTGACATAAAAGTTGTTTTGATTTAATCAATATTGATTTTATTTCATAATTAACTTGTAAATTAATCAGAGTTAGGATTTTAATTATTAATTCACACTTTTATTATTTTTCTAACAATTTACTGCAGATTCAGTACACCATCATTCCATGCGTCCATCATACGCTCACAAATCCTACCCTTTGGATCATCCCTTGGTCCAGATCCAGTGTCCAACCACAGCAGCCCATGGTGCACTCTCTAAAGCTAATCCACATGGGATCACACGCAAGGAACATAGACCAACCAATTTGGGCCTAACAATTTGGCAATGCACCCCCAGTCTGCATTCTACCACACAGGCCCAATATTTTCTTTTTATTTTATTTCAATTCTTTTTATTGTTTTAATTTATTTATTTTATTTATTTTCCAAAAATCATTTTTAATCAAAACATAAAAATTAGAAAATCACAACCAATATTAGGTTTAGTCTTTTTTTTCATAAAATATTTAATTGCATTAATTAGTTTAATTAGGTTAACTTAAATCTTTTTTTCATAATTAAAATCAAATAGAAATTAGGTTTAATTCTTAATTTTAATTCCTTCTCAAATTTAAAACACAAAAATAGGTTAATTGTTTTTTTTCATTAATTTAATGATTTTTCATAATTAAAACTTAATTAGTGATTAGGATATTTTGCAATTTATTCTTTATTTTCTTAAATAAAAATGACAAAAAATGATTTTTTTTCTTTAACTAAATTCAATTTGGTTTTCAAGGGTCAAAACCCTAATTTCTCGCATTTACATTTATCATACGTACTTTTCATTATATTTTTGTAATTTCTCCGAGGTTGTAATAGTCTTTTAAACTAGGGTTTTATTTACTGTTTAATTTCCCTCCAAGTTTTGGTTATGTAATCCCCATTCCCCGAAGCCTTGTAATAATTAGATTTACTTTTCCGCTTTTAATTTCCGCAATCTTTAACTGTCTAGATGTATGGCTAATAAGATTGTATGGCAAGAATGTCTGGAAAATTAAAACAGTAGATCACCTAATGTGCAAAGATTAAATAGCGGAAACAAATCATATGCACATATTCACTCCTAGGATTTACCTCACTTCGGTTGCCTTCGGTAAACAATCATTAAGCATAAGAGATTTTAGTGGTTTCCCTCCAGTCTAAAGAGATCAGAGTGTCCCATTCGAATGTTGCCTCGGAAATGTTGCCTCGAAAATGTTGCCTCAGAAAGATCTTAAGACTCTAGGGTTACTACTAAAGTTTTCTAACTATTGCTTTGGTGATTGTACTCGTCCCTTTCGAATGTCCCTTACAACTCCAAGGACGGTGCTACCTACTCCTTAATAGTGAGATAGCGATGTCTAAAGGTAATAGAATGAACAATCCATTTTTCGAGTAGGTAGAATCTTAAGTACTTGCTCAACAAAAACTGTTTCACACAAACACCTTTTCAGAATAAATTTTCAAAACAAACTTTGTCACATCCTTGAGGACTGATACAAGGGTTATCACGAAGTAAAAACATTTTCAAGACAAACACACATAAGCAATTTGAAAAATGAGCAAGTACCTAAGAGCCCGTAGATAACTACGGATAGAAAGGATGCTAACACCTTCCCTTTCTATAATATACCCCCCCGTACTCAGAATATCTCGAAAAAAGGTTTTTTCTGTTCTTTTTCCTTTTCCATGATTGGATAAAATAAAAGTCGGTGGCGACTCTTTCTTACCGCGACATTTTGCAAACAAAAAACGCAAAACGCAAACCAGTATAACAGTCGGTTCTGCCACCGTATCACATTATTCTTTCCATGTAAATCCTAATTACTAACAATAACATAGTAAATATGATAGTAGGAAAAATAAATTACGGAAATGTAAACTTAGACTATTACGACGCTTTGGGGCAGATACATAATAAAGGTACGGAAAAGAAATTCCTAATGTTGTACCCCAAAATTTTCCCTCTCATTTCTCAAAGGATCACCCTGGACCCTCAGGTTTGTTCCCATCCAATTTTAAGCCTTGAATTACAAATTTTCCAAGAAAGTCATTCACAAGGGAAAAATGGTCATTTGCACACTAAAAAGTCAAACTTTGACTTTTGGATCAAAAAAATCAAGTTCCAAGAATCATATTTCATCAAAGCATGAAGTTTGTTTCATCAAGAAATTCAAAAGTCAAAATTACTTTGGAAAAGTCAAAATTCTAAATACTTAGAATTTTTCTAAGTGTTTAAGAAATATGAAAAATTCAGAACTTCTGGTCAGATTATCACTATGATGCAAGCTGATTCTGGAAGAACTTCTGGCACAAAAGTTATAAATTTCAATAAGATCTAAAACATTACAGAATAGAACTTCTCCTAGATATGCTGGGATTTCAAGTTAAATCCTCAAAGACACGTCCCTGAAACTGAAGCATTCAGCAAATTCTGGACACTTTCAAAACAGATTTTGGTCAGAACTTCTGGGCCAGTTTTCATAAAGGTTCAGTCAGAGTTTGCAAGGGTAATCCAAAGAAGGTTACAAAGCATGCTACAATATTTTGGGAAAGTATGAGAACTCACTCAGAACATGCTGAAGCAAAGGGATTCAAGGATCAGAAGTTGGATGTCTATTCTAAGTTACGCTGAAGCTGAACTTCTGATCCAAAATTAAGCAATGATGCAGAATCTCACATTGCAGGATTTCTGGTTTGATAAATCTCATCATCATTTAATTCTCACAACCACTCTTGGGTCTTTATCCAAAGGATTTCCCCACGTGTGGCATAGAAGTACCATCATTGTCTTGGAAAAAGCCACTTTTACACAAAAATACGCTGGGCCCATACGTTGCTTTTGCTTTTGAGATTACTTTTCCTTAATTCCCGCTTACAAATCCAGCTTAGGCACGGCTAAGAAACTATTAACCACCATACTTATTTGAACTTACTTCAAGAACAAGTCAGCGCCTAGAATATGATGGTCGTACCCCTTGACCTCTCCAGGCGACTAAACCTTTGCCTATAAATTGGATTTCATTGGAAGCTGTAAAAGGGTCGAATGCTTGAGAAAGAAAAGCCTTGAACCCCTGCTAAAATTCCAAGAGTCCAAAACTGCAAATACAAAATACAAAAACCTGTTAAATTTTGGTTCTTGCATTCACACTCCATTTTTTTCCTCAAGTATTTCTTGACCAAAACCATCCATACAGTTTCTGATATACATTTTGAAACCATCCTAACTTTTGTGTTCAGACTGTAACACATTCTCCATCCATATTCACCTTAAGGAAGTTAAAACTTTGCCCCCTTGGTTGTTCCAGAATTTTTCTAATCATTCATTGCCCAAGTTGAAAGCTTCCAGCCTGCTGAGTACATGAAGAAGCTGTTCAGAACATCACCAGAGTTCAGAACCAGACTCCAACTCACAGAGTATTTTCCAGCTGCAAGGTAAGCTTTCTGCTGACTCTCATCATATTACTTAGGCATTATAATATTTTCATGTTCAAAAATACAATGTAGACATCATGATTATTTTGTTGTACGTATTCTAAGGTTTCGCGTATTTGTATGCCTAAGTAGGGAGTAATTAGTTCAGAACTTCTTAAGGAAATTAGGATCAGCAAATTCATGCTTGCTTCTGTTTTAAAGTTCTGATATCTCTTGTTTATGAAACATTATGAAACCTGTCATAACTGTGATATGTGCATCTTCTGTTCTATTGAGAAATGACTAAGTTACAGATGTTCTGACTAGCATGAAGGGGGAAACTAAATTCTGCCAGTGGCATCAGAACTTCTGAAATCTTCTTTGTTCCCAACGGACCCAAAACTTATGACTTTACCTATTTCTACTAATGATTTCTGTTTTTGCAGCACGCTAGAGTCAGAACTTCTGATCTCTTTTAGTTCAGCAAGGCATTGGTTCTATTTTCTTTTTCCTTACTATTTTTTTTGCTATCACTTCTATTTTCACTAATCAAAAACACCAAAAACATTTTACATTTTACACGCTTTATTTTATTTCTTAAAACAAAAAGATCAAAAATATTTTCTTAAACAAAACTTATTTCTTTTCTTAAACAAAACAAGTCCATTTCACATTTTCTTGTACATTATTATCCATTCATTGTGGTTGTAATAGTAACTTAGGATTTAATTTTATTTGCAACCCCCATTTGTAAATCTGTACACCCCACCCCCCTAATGGTTGTAATAGCATAGGATATTTATTTTCCGCACTTTTTTATTGCTTTCATATATTACTAGTAATTAGGGTGTATGGAAAGACATGAAATCAACAAATAGAGAACCCTATTCAAGACAAAAATAATGCACGTGAACCAATACATTTACACACTTACACCCCTAGGGTAAATCCACTTAGCTGCCTTATACAAAATGGCCATATTACGCATGTAAAGTATCTTAGAAAAAACAGACAAATACAAGATCATAGTCCCTGGATGACGCTATCTAAGTTGCCTTCCAAATGATCTTAGTCCCTAAAAGAGAATGCTAATATACCTTGAAACATTGCTAATCATGGTTATACGATGACCCACGCCCGTCCTGTTTACATCCAAAGATAGGGTTGCGTACTGTTGTACCCCAAAATTTGCCCTCCCATATTCTTCAAGATTTGCAAAGAGCATGCTTCACAATCTCTCAAGGGTTGCACAGTTCAAGGGCCTCATAACAGTCAAAAACTAGGGTTTTGGTTCTGACAAAGAAATTGAAGTGTCCAAGGGTCCAATCAAGTCCCACATGCCTATAAACATTGTCAAGCATCCATATGTCAAGTTTCAAGACTCACAGCACAAAATTGCTCAACAGTCAACTGCAGGGGCAAAATGGTCATTTGACAGTCAAAAGTTCAAATTTTTGGTCAACATCTTATTTTGAAGCCACAAACATCATTTGATCAATTCTTGATCATGATTCTCAAGGCATGGCTCAAAAAGTCTCAAGATGCAAAAGTTTCCATATTTGGACAGCTGGAAAAGTCAACTGTAACTTGACCAAGGCATAACTTCCACATGGTTTATCAGAAAAATTCCATCCAAATCTCATTTTGAAGATAATGACATTTCCTACAACTCCTCTTCACACTTCAAGTCCAAGAAATGCTCTCACAAAAAGTTATCAATCTCAACATTATAGGTCATTTTCAAAAGTCAACAAAAAGGCACTTTAAGTCAAAGACCATAACTTGAGATTGGTAAATCAAAATGACATGGGACCAAAGGCATTGGTTATAGGACTTCAAGACCTTTCCAAAATGTCCAAGAACATGATCAAAGCTTAAACATTGAGCAAGATATGCCTTGTGGAAGTTGGGAAATTTTTGGGAATTTTGAAAAGTCAACTTTGCTTCAAATGCCTCAAAATTGCTAATGGGCCACATTTTCTTCCAAGAATCATTATCCAAAGGCTATGCACGACCATTTGACCCAAAGGGGATTTATTTCATCATTTTTTATTATTTATTTGAATTTTTATCACCATTAATTCATTTAATTAAATAAAATATGACAAAAATACTAAACAAATGTGTTTGAATCTTTTTATGCAGCATATGCCCTCATTATTCACTCAAGATCTCGTGCACATCAAAAAAGGAAATATTTTGTGCAAATTGGCATGTTCTTCATGAGGAAAAGATTGAAAAAGATTCCATGGAAATCAAATATTTGATTCATCAATGCAAAGGGTTATGGACTCAAATTTCTACCCTAATTCGTCCCCATACATATACAGAATGCTAAACCTAATGCAAAAAACATGGAAGCTGCGCCCAAACCTGAATACAAACTTGGCATTTTTTGTGAAAAAGTTCAAAACTGAAAACGCACTTAGAGTTGGTTTCAAAGCGAAATAAGCATTCCAATAGCGTGCCAAGGCATCAAGGAAACTTTCTGAATCCTTTTCCACGCTTCTAACCTCAGGAATTGGTATATGGAAATCAAACTTTCTCAAACTTTTTGCATATTTGTGTCTCATGATTCATGCGTTGTTTTTAATTTTTAATGCTTGATTTGTATTAATCTAATCATTCTGAAGCTAACAGTGCTATTCAATTGAGTTTTTAAGACTTGTGCGAGAATCTGCGATTAACGCCTTCTAGGTTTTCAGAGGTCAAAAATTAGGGCTTCACTCATATGGGAAAATTGAACCACAAGACCTAGACCATTAGACTCGTGACCTTCATACGAACTGATTCCATATGTCGCGCTCAATTTATGAGCAACGGTGGCTTAATCGCTATTTTCATGTTCTTCATTTAGTGGGGGTTTAAAACCCCCGCTATCCATCTGTTTTTTTTTCAGGCCAAAGCAAACGAGTGGAGAAGAAGATGAGTTGTAAGCACGCGGTTGGTTGATTTGAAGCTTGGCGCGTTTTTTTATTATTACAGTCACTAATGCTTTTTCATATATAGTGCTCATTGTTCAATATACATAAAAACCAACGCGCCTGGCTGAGTGGTTAATGTGTTGTCATGCAATCCATGGGACCTGGGTTCGATTCCCAGGTCCCCCATATTTCTCAATGTATTTTGTTTTAATGTGATTCTATGCAGTACACGCCCAGAATTCTACCATGCATCCAGCGCTGGAGCTTGCCACGCGTCTCAGAAGATGAATCCAAGGGCCAATACAGGATCTCCACCATGGGCATCAGTCAAACGTGCCACACACATCCCAGAAAAGTCAAAAGGGCCTTCCTCAAATGGGCCAAGTTGATGGGAATTTACCTCCAAAATTGGGGTCAACACCCCCCATTGGTTTGCATATTATTTTCTTTCTTCTCATTTTTTCTATTTATTTGTTTTATTTATTTTAGTTAATTCATCAAAATTAATTTTCATAAAATATTAAAAAAAAATCAGAAAAAGTCAAAATAAAAATATGTTTTAATATTTGATTCATGAATAGTTTTTTTTTGTAAATAAATTTTACTAACTAATTTAGTTTTAATTCTAGGTTTAATTTTAATGTCTTTTTCATAAACTAAAAAATGTAGAATTAGGGTTTTAAATACTTTTATTCTTTTTCTTTTCTTTTACCATTATTAAATATTAATTATCTTTATAAATAAATATGCCATGTAAATAATTAATGTAAATTAGGTCAAACTAAAAATATTTTTTTTAATAAATTAAAAACAATTTAGAACTAGGGTTTTAATTAACTTTTTAATTCCAATTTAATTTTTCATTAAATTCCATAAATACAAAAACTCCAAAAAAACAAATTCTTTCTTTTATTTAACTTAATTAATTTATTAATTGTAATGTAATTTCCTTTAAAGGGTCCAACGCCCTCGCTTTCGATTATAATTCCGTTTCGCACGCTTACTTTATTTCCTTTTTTATAAATTTCATGTAATTACCCCAAAACCTTGCAATAGATTAATTAGGACATTTATCTTTTCGCATTTTATTTTATTTCAAATCGGGTCTTGGATTAATTTGGCGATGTAGGCCCGCGCCTTTGTAATAGCATAGGACTTTTAATTCCGAATCTTTTAACTGTTAATAACTTGCATGAAAGAATGAAAGTCAAAAATAAAAACAAAGCGTAGGTCACCAATGCATGAACAAGACAAACATAATTGAAAATGCCACACAAATCACACACCACCCCTAGGGTACGTCTCACTGTTGCCTTGCCCCTCGAAAAGTGGTCGTCGAGTAGAGGATGTTTTAGTAAGTCCTCATGTCCATGAACATGGCATGAGGGTAGCTTCTAAGGTGTCTTCCTATTGCTCTGGTGACCACAATGTCCCGAACCCTCGAATTGACCCGAACACCTCCAATGGTGGTGCTACCTACCTCTCAATGGTGGGATGGCACTACTTTAAGGACATTTACACAGACGAATTCCTTAGGGTAGGTAGACGACTCATAGATACTTGCTCTAATTTCAAAACAAATCAAAAACTTCTTTTCACACCGACACCTTTCAAAAAGCTTTCAAAAAACAATTTTTCAAACACTCTTGAGGACTGATACAAGAGTCGATCTGAAACTTTCAACGAAACTTTTTTTAAACCCACAGTTGAAAAGCAAACAAACAATTTTGAAAACACAAATGAGCAAGTATCTAAGAGCCCATGGATAACCATGGATAGAAAGGGTGCTAACACCTTCCCTTTCTATAAATCTACCTCCCGAACCGAGAGCAATCTCTATAAGGAATTTTTCTGTGCTTTTGTACTTTCCATTTGGAGAAAATAAAAGACGGTGGCGACTCTTGCTTCCGCGACATTTCGCGAACCAGCGTTAAACAGTCAATTCCAGATCCACCGCTCACAGAACTGGAGACTCTGCTGGGGAAACTTTATAAAGTGAGGTGTACCTTAGGATAGCTCAGACTTGTGTTTTCAATTGTTGTGTTTGTTTGCTTTATATTTGTGGGCACTGCATCAGAGTTACATAGATCCTAACCCGGATCTGGGGATACCCAGTTAGGTAGCATAAGCTGTGAGGGACCTGTCCGGCGTAGACCGACACGGGTGAAGCAGTGGCTACGTTGGTGTGGCACCTTGGTCTGTACCGATATCCCTTGTGTTGCAACGAGGAGAATATAGGTCTTCTGAGGAGTCATTAAGCACCAACAGACCTTAGAACCTTAAATGACACAACTTGGCCATTAGAACAGTAGCAGTATGCTACGCCCATTGAGGCTAAACTCTCGTGATGGTTTTGGCTGCAAGAAAAGATTGCGATGCTGGAGTTATGACCGATTGAGGGTAGTCAGTGATATTGGGACCCTTAGAACCCGGTTACTTCTAATAGGACAGGTTGAGCCCACCAACTTCAAGAGGGTAATACCCAGACCCCATGCTGGCCTAAACTCTAAGGGTTTCTCTTGTGTGACTTGTGTGCCTTCGTACTTGACTACTTGCATGCTTGTTATCTGACACATGAACTACTTGCAGGTTTTGTTTATGTCCTTAATTCGGACTCATAACAGGGTTTACCTACAGTACCCCATGCATAGCATAACATCATACCATTGCATGCATCCTACATAAGGACTAACCTATTTCAAGGATCTCAAGGGTCTGTGATGCAGGTCATGATGAACCGACTGTCTAGCAAGGGGCAAAGGGGATTTATTTTCCTCTAGCCAAGGGTGATAACTTGAGTCAGGGGCTATGACCCACTCGATATGGTGAGCCCTGACCCTTGAAGAAGGATTCTCAGCAACATGGAGTTCCTTCAATCAAGCTACAAATTCAAATACTAACAATCTTCTTGTTTACCCTGTGAAGTCCTTTAAAACATTGCATACATGTCATACGTGTCATTGCATTACAGGTACCCTTGTTACAGGTCGCTTACCTTCTCCACTGTTTATTTCAGCAATGGCCTGCCAACAAGACAACCAAGACTTCCATGCTCAAGAGACGCGGTTCGGGGAAATCCTCCTGAATCTATCCAAGGGGCAGGAGGAGCTGAGAACACTTCTCATGGGGACTTTGGTCAGGAACAGCGCTGAGGACGAACGGCTGAAACATCTGCAAGCTGAAGTGGATGCAATGAGAGCCCAAATGCTGGGGCAGGTGACTATCATCCAAGACTTAGCTCAAAGACAAGATGAGCTCGGGGTTCTCGTCAACCAACTGCTTCGGGGTAACCAACTGGGGTAAACATATAAGGTTGAAAAGCCAATCATCATTCAACCATCTTTGAGACAAGGGGATAAGGGGAGAGCTCCTCAAATGGCTTCAGTGCCACAAATTCAGCATCAACCTCACCAGCTTCAGCCAGACAAGCCCAGGAGGCAATTCACCCAGCTCAACATGTCGCTGTTTCAAGCTTTACAACGCCTGTTGAGATTGAATCTGATCACATTAAGGGCTCATCCCCGGAACCCCAACACAGCATCTCCTACCTATCATCCCAATAAGAGGTGTGCCTACCACTCTGCCAGTCCAGGACATGATACAAATGAGTGTTGGGCTCTGAAGAACAAGATCCAGGACCTGATTGATGAAGGGGCATTGGAGTTCACACAAGATGGTCAGGCTGAGTTTTTCTACCATCCCTCCAAGGCTCACCATTTGAAGTAACAAGCCCTGAAGATGAAAAGACTTTTGTTCATTAGGATTTTCAAGTTGTAATTTTCTTTTGTTCAAACATTTACTCATGTTAAACGTTGTTATTCCATTAATGCATCGCATACGTCTGTTTTGAAGCAATACATTCGTATTCACTATATGCAAATTATTTTCATATTTTTTTCTGATGATCAACGCTCGATTAATAATTCTAAGCCTCTTGAGGGAGGATGACGAAAATGATACCACAATCTACAGTATGCTTTTGAACAGACCCCGTTGATGAGGTACAGGCATTGTTTCAATTCCTAAACACTGGAGTTATAAGGATGATAATCCCTCGTCAACCCCTCTGAGCCAAAGAAGTAGGAGTTTTTCTTTTCGAAAATTAAAACCCTTTATCATAACTTGGGGCAGGGTAGCTCTCTCAGTTGATCCAAGTGCATAACGAATGGCACCAAAGAGGTCCTTACAAAACAAAGAAAGACAGTGATGGTTCCGAATAATCAATAAAGAAAGGCAATCGTTATCTTTCAAAATAAAAAACCCATTAAGTCAAAACCCATGAAGGAGACTTACAAAACTGGGACAGCCCGCTGACTGTAATCACAAAAGAAACAGTTCAGGCAAAAAATAGGGATAATAAAAAAAAAAGAGAAAAGAGGTCCTACAGACCCTCAACACAAAAAAAAAAGAAATGACTGCCTATCCAAAATAAACGTTCAGTATCCGAACCATCACCGGAATATCAAAGCAAAGACTCAAACAAGGTCTAACGCATGATCAACTGAGCTTAGGTTTGAAGAACATCACGAAGAGCGGGTGGGTACAAATAATTTGAGCCTTTATCCTTTGTTTCTTGAACCGTGAACCAGGCAACGTTATAACCCTTAAAAGTCCTAGCTGAAGCAAGGGTTAGTTCGAAAGCATACTGTTACAAAGGTATCCTGACTACTTAAGGCCTACGGTAAATACGGAGTTGACATCACGTTTTACAAACATTCACTTGTTTTATGAAAAAGAATGCATTTTCAAAATCTTCAAGACAGACATAAGCTTTGCATTTTTAACATAACTTTGTTTGCATATGACTTTTTGTTTGAACAGCATAGAAATTTGCACGACGAATGCCTAATGAACAGAAGCACTTCCAATCAAGGGGCATGGCATGATCATGGTCCGTCATCTGGGGCAGTTCAGTCAAGATTCAGAGAATCTCTCAAAGGCCAAATAGCTTGGGGCAAATCTCTGCCTGAATCACTTGGGGCATTCCAACAACGAATCTTGCCTGATCAAACACCTTCTGTTGGCATGACAAAACACTTCTAACAGGGGAAACTCCCTACATTCTGAGAGCGTGGATATAGTCTAAAAGAATACTACGCGTAATCAAAGACCCGCTAGGATGACACACCTAGGCAAAAATAAGGGCTTCCCGGCGAACCAAAAGGGTTCGGGCAAAATGAAGGGATGAAATGAAAAAAAATCTGTACACCCGGCAAGTCGAAAACCTGAAAAGGCGGCTTGGGCAAAAATGGGTATCCCGGTGGACTGAAAACCCGAAAGGGCGGTCCAGGCAAAAGTTAGGGATCAAAGCGTACGACTATGTCCCGTCATCCTATCACCTGCCTACCAGAAGAAGGTTTGTCTATCAACAACTATCAGCACCCCACAGGTGCCTTCTCCCATAGAAACAGGGGCAATGATGAGTTGTCCAAACGATCTAATTGCTCTGCCCGCCAAGGTATCAAGGTGAGTTCAGCTGAAGAACATAACCAGTATCTTAACTCCCCAGAGAGTGAGCCAGCAAGTCAGCAATACTCTCCCCAAGCAGAGTTGGTCCACTATCAACCTCAAGGAAGTTGGATTATTCCCCGTAGATCTCAGCATTCCCCAGCACGATATACAAATATTCTTAACAAACATCCCCGGCAGTCTTGACCCAAAGATTGTTCCCAGACGGCATATCAGACATTCAGTGGAGTTACTTCCCCAATACATCTAAAAAAATTTCCCCAGGAGAGTCCAATCAAGATTTCCCCAGGAAAGGTTGAATCATCTCCCCAGCAGGAAGCTTATCCCCAGTAGATTCTGGAAGCTCCCCCCCTACAGAGCACGAACGCGTCTCCCGACTTTATTCAAAGGTTATTTCCCCATCAGGATATAACTGGGTTATCCTCAGCCAAAAGCCACGGAAAGATCGTCCCCGACGAAGTCTTCTTATCCCCAGCGAAGTCTATTAACACTTCCAACGTAACAATGGTATCCCCAGCAAAGTTACCATCAACATCCCAACAAGTACCTCTCTTCCCACAGAGTATTGCTTCCCAGCAAGATCGCTAGAGTAATTTTCTCCCCGCAGAGTAATCTATTCGCCAAGTTTATTCCCCAACGGAGTTATCTTCTCCTACCGGTTCATTCTTGCAACTATCGTCCCCAGCGGAAACGAAGAACTCTCTTCAAACATCAGCCCAGGATGTGACTTCCCGGCACCTGTCAAGGATTTACTTTCCTAGACGAAAAACATACATTCATAAACATCACATTTCCATACATTATAGCATGCATATACGCATCATATCTCACAATCTCATTGTTTGATCCATAACATGCATTGCATATGACTGACTTCTACCTTTCAGGAAAGATCCAGTTAAGTTCTCAGCTATATTTCAAAACTTTAGTCTGGTTCAGTTAAATCGACCCTAAGATTTTCCTGATTCTTATCCAGTTAAAGGCCTTCTCTGGTTCAGTCAGATCGACCCTAAAATCTCCCTGATTCTTATCCAGTTGAAGATATTCCAAGACCTTGCCTGGTTCAGTTAAATCGACCCTAAGATTTTCCTGATTCTTATCTAGTCAAAGGCCTTCTCTGGTTCAGTCAGATCGACCCTAAGATCTCCCTGATTCTTATCCAGTTGAAGATATTCCAAGACCTTTCCCGGTTCAGTTAAATCGACCCTAAGATTTTCCTGATTCTTATCCAGTCAAAGGCCTTCTCCGGTTCAGTCAGATCGACCCTAAGATCTCCCTGATTCTTATCCCAACAGAAGACATCCAAGATTCTCTCAGCGTTACTGTTGAGGTTGAAGTCGCCTATGACTCTCTCAGCGTTACTGTTGAGGTTGAAGTCGCCCAAGATTCTCTCAGCGTTACTGTTGAGGTTGAAGTCGCCTATGATTCTCTCAGCATTCATGTTGAAGTAGTAATCGTCCAAGGTTCTCTCACCGTCCTGTTGAGGTAGTAACCATCCTTGGTTCATTCATAACCTTTTGAAGCTCCAGACCTAGTCCCTGTAACCAGTCAGGGTACATCTACACAAAGAGTTTGAAGACCAGCTCCTGTAACGGGCCAGGTAATCATTTTTCTTTTTCAGGTATGCAAGTTCTCGCTAAGGAATCTCTTATGCGATCAACATCCGGATGGCATCTATAAGCCCATCCACCTACCCATCACCTCTCAACATGGCATCTATAAGCCCATCTTCCTATCCATCAATCTCCAAATGGCATCTATAAGCCCATTCCCATCATCACACTACTATGTGAGCGCAAATTTCTGGGCACTCTAGTGTTCAATCATCTTCCACCTTCGGATTACGAAAGGCACAACAGCCAATCTACATCCTCAGGTCTAAGAAGATTGAACAGGGGCAACTGTTGTACCCCAAAATTGGCCCTCTCATATTCTTCAAGATTTGCAAAGAGCATGCTTCACAATCTCTCAAGGGTTGCACAGTTCAAGGGCCTCCTAACAGTCAAAAACTAGGGTTTTGGTTCTGACAAAGAAATTGAAGTGTCCAAGGGTCCAATCAAGTCCCACATGCCTATAAACATTGTCAAGCATCCATATGTCAAGTTTCAAGACTCACAGCACAAAATTGCTCAACAGTCAACTGTAGGGGCAAAATGGTCATTTGACAGTCAAAAGTTCAAATTTTTGGTCAACATCTTATTTTGAAGCCACAAACATCATTTGATCAATTCTTGATCATGATTCTCAAGGCATGGCTCAAAAAGTCTCAAGATGCAAAAGTTTCCATATTTGGACAGTTGGAAAAGTCAACTGTAACTTGACCAAGGCATAACTTCCACATGGTTTATCAGAAAAATTCCATCCAAAGCTCATTTTGAAGAGAATGACATTTACTACAACTCCTCTTCACACTTCAAGTCCAAGAAATGCTCTCACAAAAAGTTATCAATCTCAACATTATAGGTCATTTTCAAAAGTTAACAAAAAGGCACTTTAAGTCAAAGACCATAACTTGAGATTGGTATATCAAAATGACATGGGACCAAAGGCATTGGTTAGAGGACTTCAAGACCTTTCCAAAATGTCCAAGAACATGATCAAAGCTTAAACATTGAGCAAGATATGCCTTGTGGAAGTTGGGAAATTTTTGGGAATTTTGAAAAGTCAACTTTGCTTCAAATGCCTCAAAATTGCTAATGGGTCACATTTTCTTCCAAGAATCATTATCCAAAGGCTATGCACGACCATTTGACACAAAGGGGATTTATTTCATCATTTTATATTATTTATTTGAATTTTTATCACCATTAATTCATTTAATTAAATAAAATATGACAAAAATACTAAACAAATGTGTTTGAATCTTTTTCTGCAGCATATGCCCTCATTATTCACTCAAGATCTCGTGCACATCAAAAAAGGAAAGATTTTGTGCAAATTGGCATGTTCTTCATGAGGAAAAGATTGAAAAAGATTCCATGGAAATCAAATATTTGATTCATCAATGCAAAGGGTTATGGACTCAAATTTCTACCCTAATTCGTCCCATACATATACAGAATGCTAAACCTAATGCAAAAAACTTGGAAGCTGCGCCCAAACCTGAATACAAACTTGGCATTTTTTGTGAAAAAGTTCAAAACTGAAAACGCACTTAGAGTTGGTTTCAAAGCGAAATAAGCATTCCAATAGCGTGCCAAGGCATCAAGGAAACTTTCTGAATCCTTTTCCACGCTTCTAACCTCAGGAATTGGTATATGAAAATCAAACTTTCTCAAACTTTTTGCATATTTGTGTCTCATGATTCATGCGTTGTTTTTAATTTCTAATGCTTGATTTGTATTAATCTAATCATTCTGAAGCTAACAGTGCTATTCAATTGAGTTTTTAAGACTTGTGCGAGAATTTGCCATTAACGCCTTCTAGGTTTTCAGAGGTCAAAAATTAGGGCTTCACTCATATGGGAAAATTGAACTACAAGACCTGGACCATTAGACTCGTGACCTTCATACGAACTGATTCCATATGTCGCGCTCAATTTATGAGCAACGGTGGCTTAATCGCTATTTTCATGTTCTTCATTTAGTGGGGGTTTAAAACCCCCGCTATCCATCTGTTTTTTTTTCAGGCCAAAGCAAACGAGTGGAGAAGAAGATGACTTGTAAGCACGCGGTTGGTTGATTTGAAGCTTGGCGTGTTTTTTTTTATTATTACAGTCACTAATGCTTTTTCATATATAGTGCTCATTGTTCAATATACATAAAAACCAACGCGCCTGGCTGAGTGGTTAATGTGTTGTCATGCAATCCATGGGACCTGGGTTCGATTCCCAGGTCCCCCATATTTCTCAATGTATTTTGTTTTAATGTGATTTTATGCAGTACACGCCCAGAATTCTACCATGCATCCAGCGCTGGAGCTTGCCACGCGTCTCAGAAGATGAATCCAAGGGCCAATACAGGATCTCCACCATGGGCATCAGTCAAACGTGCCACACACATCCCAGAAAAGTCAAAAGGGCCTTCCTCAAATGGGCCAAGTTGCTGGGAATTTACCTCCAAAATTGGGGTCAACACCCCCCATTGGTTTGCATATTATTTTCTTTCTTCTCATTTTTTCTATTTATTTGTTTTATTTATTTTAGTTAAATCATCAAAATTAAATTTCATAAAATATAAAAAAAAATTCAGAAAAAGTCAAAATAAAAATATGTTTTAATATTTGATTCATGAATAGTTTTTTTTTTTGTAAATAAATTTTACTAACTAATTTAGTTTTAATTCTAGGTTTAATTTTAATGTCTTTTTCATAAACTAAAAAATGTAGAATTAGGGTTTTAAATACTTTTATTCTTTTTCTTTTCTTTTACCATTATTAAATATTAATTATCTTTATAAATAAATATGCCATGTAAATAATTAATGTAAATTAGGTCAAACTAAAAATTTTTTTTTTAATAAATTAAAAACAATTTAGAACTAGGGTTTTAATTAACTTTTTAATTCCAATTTAATTTTTCATTAAATTCCATAAATACAAAAACTCCAAAAAAAAACAAATTCTTTCTTTTATTTAACTTAATTAATTTATTAATTGTAATGTAATTTCCTTTAAAGGGTCCAACGCCCTCGCTTTCGATTATAATTCCGTTTCACGCGCTTACTTTATTTCCTTTTTATAAATTTCATGTAATTACCCCAAAGCCTTGTAATAGATTAATTAGGACATTTATCTTTTCTCATTTTATTTTATTTCAAATCGGGTCTTGGATTAATTTGGCGATGTAGGCCCGCGCCTTTGTAATAGCGTAGGACTTTTAATTCCGCATCTTTTAACTGTTAATAACTTACATGAAAGAATGAAAGTAAAAAATAAAAACAAAGCGTAGGTCACCAATGCATGAACAAGACAAACATAATTGAAAATGCCACACAAATCACACACCACCCCTAGGGTACGTCTCACTGTTGCCTTGCCCCTCGAAAAGTGGTCGTCGAGTAGAGGATGTTTTAGTAAGTCCTCATGTCCATGAACATGGCATGAGGGTAGATTCTAAGGTGTCTTCCTATTGCTCTGGTGACCACAATGTCCCGAACCCTCGAATTGACCCGAACACCTCCAATGGTGGTGCTACCTACCTCTCAATGGTGGGATGGCACTACTTTAAGGACATTTACACAGACGAATTCCTTAGGGTAGGTAGACGACTTGTAGATACTTGCTCTAATTTCAAAACAAATCAAAAACTTCTTTTCACACTGACACCTTTCAAAAAGCTTTCAAAAAGCAATTTTTCAAACACTCTTGAGGACTGATACAAGAGTCGATCTGAAACTTTCAACGAAACTTTTTTTAAACCCACAGTTGAAAAGCAAACAAACAATTTTGAAAACACAAATGAGCAAGTATCTAAGAGCCCATGGATAACCATGGATAGAAAGGGTGCTAACACCTTCCCTTTCTATAAATCTACCTCCTGAACCGAGAGCAATCTCTATAAGGAATTTTTCTGTGCTTTTGTCCTTTCCATTTGGAGAAAATAAAAGACGGTGGCGACTCTTGCTTCCGTGACATTTCGTGAACCAGCGTTAAACAGTCAGTTCCAGATCCACCGATCACACGTACCAAATCAATGGTAAGACAACAATGTCAAAGGAAAAAGGAAATGAACAAGAAAGACATTTGAGTAGGTAGATTGCTCTTAATTACTTGCTCCATTTAAAAAAAACAAACACCTACACTTTCAAAACATCTTAAAAACTTGAAAATATTTTCAAAAGATCAAACACTTTATATACATTCTTACAAACAAGAATCATTACAAAGTTTTCCTAAACAGTGGCCTCTTTACAAAATACTTTCAAAAAAACCACACAAAGCACAATTTTAAACAAAAGCAAGTGATCTAGCAAGTAACTAAGAGCCCATGGAAAACCATGGATGAAAAGGGTGCTAATACCTTCCCTTTTCATAATCTACCCCCCGAACTCGAGAAATAATCTCAAAGGTCTTTCATGTGCTTTTTCACCTTTCCTTTTGGATAAAAGAAAAGTCGATGGCGAATCTTGCTAACCATAACATTTTCGATCAAACGCAAAACCCTCAAATCAGTTCTCCTACCGTATCACACCTAAGCTATTACATCCCGGAAGCAATTACATGATAATAAAAGAGAGTGAAAAATAAAATCTAAGCTATTATATTCACGAAACCTATACAGTAGATCTAAGAAATATAAAAGTAAGATAAAAATATGAAAGGAAAATATTTTAAGTGATTTTTATGAAAAATAGTTTTTTTGATGATGATTAAAATAAAACCTAAAATTCTAATTAATTAAAAAATGGTTAATAAATTAAATTAAAAAAGGTAATTAAAAACCTAAATCTAATAATTAGGGTTTACAAAAAAGGTTTATTTTTTAAGGTTAATTAAAATTTAAAAAAAACATTAAGGTTAACCAAAAATAATAGGATTAGAAAAAATAACAAACAAGGTTAGAAATAGAAAAAATGGGAAAAATGCCAGGGTGGGTGTTGAACCCACATCCTCTGCCTTCACAAGTGCACACCTCACCAATGAGCCAATGTGTTGTTGGTGTTAGGAAACAGACAATGATGATTATGTTATGAACATGTACGTTAAACCCAAAATTAATGAAAACAAATGGCACAACAAGGGGTTGAACCCATTGTCTTACGTTTACCAGGAATCACGCTTGCCACTCAGCCACTTGTTGTTTCGCGTTCATAGTTTGGCTACCAATAAACAAATAATAAAAACCAAATTCCAAATTCAGAAGTCAAAATTGGTCAAACGCGCGTAACAAAGCATTTGAATGGTCCAGTGGCAAAATGCCACACAAGCCCTGGTCGTCTCCGGACACCATATACAGAGGAGGAGATCATCTTATTCGATGATGTATTTTTGAAAACCTATCAAATTCGATTGAAAAACAAAAACTAAAAACCCTGGTTAGATAATTAGACCCCTGCGAATTTAATGAGCATGTTAGTTTGGCCTGAAAATAATCGTAGCTAGGGTTTCGAAGAAACCCGATCTCGGTGCCCTAGCCATGGTGAATTCTTGTTCCTGAACTAAACCTTGCAGCATGTGATTCTAAATGATTCTAAACATGATTATGAGCAGATATATATGCATAAAACTCATTTAAATTGCATGGTTTAATAGTTTGACATTGAAGAATATGAATAAACTGACGCTGTTGAGTTGGAGGATTCTGATGTGATATGGACCTGAATAAGGGTTGGGACGGAACCTTGAGAACTCCAGGAGGCTAATGGAAGGCTCAAAACTGGTTGAAACTTGCTAGAGAATAGGGTTTGCTTGTGCCCTAGTTTTTGATAATTTTGGAGTTTTTGGAATATGATCTTTGTAAGGTTTTTTTCCATGTCTTGTCTTGTGGTCTGAATGAAGAATATATAGAGCCTGAATTAGGTCAAAAAGATTGGGCTTGGACCTTTGTAGGAAAGCCTCTTATTTATTTAATTTATTTTGAATTTTAAATAAAAAATAAACAGAATAAAAATTCAAGGGGTGTATGAATGGATTTAGATGTTCATTATGATATTTAAAACTCATTTGGACCTTGAAATATAACCCAATAGCCCAAAAATTCAACTTTGCTCAATTTTGGTTTCATGCATTTTCTTAAAATTTCCCAACTTGCACCAATCATAACTCTCTCAATATTTATCGTATGAAGGTGAACTTGGACTTTTTGGAAAGCTAAAGTTGTACTCTAAAATCTCTATGTTGATCATTATACCATTTGAAGATGTTATCTTGATGTAAGTTGCCCTGACAAAAAGTGTCTTTTTATTGACTTTTGAAATGACCTATAATATATTGGTCCATATCTCTCAAATGAAGCATTTCTTGGACTTGAGCTTAGAGAGACAAAGTTGAAGAGAATTGAATTTCCTTCAAAATGAGATTTGGTTGAGAAAAATATGAGGAAGCATGTGAAAGTTATGCTTGGTCAAAGTTCAGTTGACTTCTCCTTAAGAAAACCCTAATTTAGTAACTTTTGATCAATCTTGAGTTTTCTTGATGAGTCATGATCAAACCTTGATCAAATGATGAATATGACTTCAAAATATTGATGTTGACCAAAAATATTGAAGTTTGACTGTATGTTGACCACATTTGACTTTTTGTCCAATACAGTTGATTTTTAGCCATCTGGGCAATTGACTGAGCAAACTTGTGCTGCAAGGCTTGAAATTTGGCATGAGAACTCCTTGGGACATATGAGAAACCATGAAATCTACTTGAGGCATATTAAGCTCAAATTTTCTTGAGAAAATTGAAACCCTAGTTGTAGGTCATCTACTTAGGAGGGGAATTTGTCTGATTAAACCTTAAATAGCCTTGAGCAATTGAAAACCCTAGGAGCATAAAGGAGATACCTTGAAGAAAATGGGAGAGAAAATTTTAGGGTACAAAAGTTTCCCCTGTTCAATCTTCTTAAACATGAAGAGTAAGATTGGCATGTCCTCCATTTATTATCTGAAGGTGGAAGAGGATTGAACACTTAAGTTCCCAGAAATTTTCACTCGTCAGTACATGAAGTAACATTGTCGGTTGATAGTATTGCTTGAATGGGCTTAAAGATTCCATTTGGAGAGATGATAGAATGTAGCTGGGGATGGGATTAAAGACGCCATCTGGAGTAACTGTTGATAAGAGTATCAGAATGAGACCATGCTCGACTTAATCTGATGGATGGAAATTTCTGAAGAAAAATGATTTTCAGAATGAAGGCCCTGAAAGAGATGCTTTTCAGAATTCAATCTCTAAAGGGAGATACTTTTCAGAATTCAGTCTCTGAGGGAAATGAATTGGTCATGCAGATAGTTTCCCTGACCTATTTCAGGAATTGATCTGCAATCTGTTTTTCATTGGTAAACCCATCATGTTTCATGAATTCATACTGCCTGATCATATAGATAGTTGACCTGTCCTGTTTCGGGAATTAACCTCTGACTCACTATTTTCTAAACTCGTCCTATTTCGGGAATTCATACTGTTTGGTCGTGTGAATAGTTGCACCGTCTTGTTTTGTGAATTAATCTTTGACCCGCTTTTTGGTACACTCGTCCTGTTTTAGGAATTCATACTGTTTGGTCGTATAGATAGTTTCCCCATCTTGTTTCGAGAATTAATCTTTGACCTATTTGAAAATTGCTGATGATATTCATTTGTTTGTGAACTTTACTTGAAAAAAAAAATTGGCCTTACATAATGTCGTGATGCGTGCAATGCATCAATGATGCTTTCAAGATAAACGAGAATGTTATATGCGTTTCGGTATGCATATGCTATGATATATTGTGAAATGATGTGTGGATGCTATATGTTGTTGAAGCGTATTGGTAGCTTCTTGTAACAACTTTGGTTGGGGAAAATAAATCCCTGACTTTTCTGGGAATGTAGAAAGTGATTCCTCAATTTCTGATGGGAATAATTTTGCTGGGGATTCCCGCTTTCTGTTTGAGGATACTCTGTTAAAGATCTTCGATTTCTGCTTGAGGATAGAGGCATTCAAGGAGAGTCGGTCATTCTTCAATATTTTGTTGAAGGATTTGATTCTTACGTACCCTGACTAGGGATAAAAGTGATGGAAAATCCTCTGGTGTGCTATATGTCCAGGTTTCAGATATCGTAGCAACTCTTCTAGGGATAGCAACTTTGATTAAACCCTACTGGAGAAGAGAATTGTGTTAGGGACTTACGATGTTGGGGTAATAAACTCTGTTGGTAATTAAACTCTTGTAAACTGTATTAAAGAAATAAACTCTGATGGGGATTGGAATTTTATAGGCTGCGATGAGGAAGTCTCCACTGTATGCTGGGGAAATGATCAAACTTCCTTATCCTCTAGGGGACCTATTGGGGATGATTATCATGTCAAGCTATCCATTAGGAATATGGAGGTGAACTGCTGAAAGATGCGTGAATTTCTTCCTGGGGCATATTAGACTTGTTGGGTAATATATCTCTGTTGGGGATGAGATTGTGAAGATAGCTCTGTAGAGATAATTCCATGGAGATTTCTCTGTGAGGATTTGTGGATGACTTGAACATTATCCCAACTCCTAGAGTCTTTAGTAAATGCTGATCAGAGTGATAAACAAGTGATGAGATAAAGGTACATAGTCGTACGCTTTAATCCCTAACTTTTGTTAGGACTGTCTTTTAAGAATTTCAGTCCACCGGGATACCCTGTTTTGCCCAAGCCGCCTTTTTAAGTTTTTGACTTACCGAGTGTGCAATTTTATTTATATACCCTTAATTTTTTCCCAAATCCTTTTAATTTGTCGGGATGCACTTATTTTTGCCTAGGAAAATCAACCTAGTGGTCGCGTGACTTTAATAGTCTTTCGAGTGTATTTACTGCAAGTGCGCAGTCTAATTGTGTAGTTTTAAAAGATATCGAATCCACAGGGACTGATGGTCAAACTATTATTATCTAGAGTAACTGTGTAAAGCTAAGGATAATGATAAAACTTGGATGTTGGGGTTTAAACAGGAATTAACTAAGACCTAATAATTGATAACGGGACACCGGTATGTAATTTATCAACTTCGGGGATTTAATAAATCATTGGCATAGTTTTGAGTATTAAAACACTGTTTCAGTGGAAACTATTAACTTAAAAACCTTTGTCTTACATTCTCGTTATATCGATTCTGGCCATATTACTAAACTCCAATGAGCGCTCTCGCTGTGTCATTTGAAATCTAAAAGTATTTTTTGAAAACAAATAGAGTCCAATTCATTTTAAAGCACTTTCGATGTATTTAAAATTAATGTTCAATTATCACTATCTGGTTAAATTTTCAAACTCTCGCTCTGTTAATTTTATCTTTAGTATATCTTTTACTCTCGTATCTAAACAATTTAATATTGAAATTGGAAACCAAAACCAGAAAAGTCTATTTGTAAATATTTATCCCAATTAATTACCGAACCCCTTCGGTTTATGACCTCACATACCAGTATCAGGATAGTTATCCAGACATAATTTTATTGCATAATAACATAGAATAAAAACATGCATACAATAATATAATCATGGTAAAAATAAATAGACTGTATTAATTAAATTTAAAACTTGGAATAAAATACTGAAAGAATATAATGCAGTACTGGTAGTATTGCACGCAATCCTCCATAAGCCGACAGGATTTTGCCTTGGAATAAAATAACTTACAGAAAAATAAATAAACCTAAGCGAAGTTCTGAAAGCTAAGAAGAAAACTAATGGTGCAATACTCCTCTGGTGTAAAGAAGTATTGCTTTATTGGTGATCGGTTCTTTCTATTTAAGGAATCCTAAAACAAAACAAAAATGCTGAAATCTCTAAATTGGAATAATAAGCTAAATGTGCAGAAGGAAAATAATTGTTAGAGAGGGCGGAATGAGAAAGAGAGAGTCCCCTTGGTAACTTCCTTGCCTTTTATAGATTCAATTTGTTGAGGAAAAATAGGGGCAGTTACTTGATTCTCGTTCTCCGTGCGTGGAGGGAAATCTGGAGGAAATGCATTTCTGGAGAAGACTTCGTATATAACTGAAAGAAATAAAGTGACTTGTGTGTTGTAGAGAGTGGCGCGTATTGCATTATGTGGGGCACATATTTTTGCTCTATGCTGACCTTCATGCTTTGTGTACCGAGGGGCACACATCCAAACTTTGTGTCGACCATCATGCTTTGTGTGCCGAGGGGCACACATCCAAACTTTGTGCCGACCATCAGGAAGCTGTGGCGAGCATCACAAACTTCTGATATAGATTTTTCTGCATTTTTCTGCTAATCTGGCATTTCTTCTTCATTTCTTCAACATTTTTCTTCCTTTTCTCATGTAGGCTTTGTAGAAAGTAAATACCTGAAACATACTACAAATACAAACATAATGCAACATAATTAATGAAAATCAGAAACTTTATCTATGTAAATCGGGAGAAATATGCTATGACTCTTCGTGTTATCAAACTCCCCTATACTTGAACATTTGCTTGTCCTCAAGCAATATAGTCAGTATGAAAATCGATAGAGTACAAGTTAAATGCAAATACATGATGTAATTCAAATCGTAAGAGTTTACGCCAATGTTTTTGTGGGAACATAAGCTCAACATCACACTAAAGATACAGTAATAACACTAAACGCCCCCCATTGTGCAGACCAATTCTAGTCATGCCATTATAGCTTAACCTAATTATTTTCTATTTATTTCACCCGTTTTCATTCGAGCGCAATCACATTAAGCCCTTTATCTTTTCACGCACATAGTAGAGTAGCCGATTAGTGAATATGATCCTTTTAAGCACGAGGTTCTAGAACATATATATGGTAACCTCCTTTTACTCACCCAATTTCAAGTTGTGGGGATTGGACCGTGGTCCTCCCTACCAAGTTCAGTACCAAACACCTCTAAAACAACCGACAACGGGTTTATTTATTATAATTTATAGGTTCTGCATCTGTTGGATTAAGTGACCGGGTGAGGGTCACCTAACTTAATTGGTGCATTCCCTGTTTTCAAATAGTAGAGCATGTAACTTTTTAAATACTTGGGATTACTCATTTATATTCATTGACTCCCTACGTAGTTTGTGTTTAAGACAATGTTGACTGCTAAATAAACTACTCGGGGTTACTTTAAAACTAAAACTTAAGGTTTCGGTATAAAAGGTACTGAAATCGATCTAGTGTAATTTGGGGATTTAGAGTGTTATGGAGGTATCCACCTTGTTTATGTTTTACTCAAAATTTCTCATGTATCTTAAAAGTGAGCAACATGTATACTCTTCGAATGCGTCAAGTTATGCAAGTAACTAACTAAACTTTCGTTATGGCTCAAGAAAGTGGGGAAATTTGATAATAACGGAAAAGTTTGCATATTAGAACTCAAAAGTACATAGATGTTTTAATTAAATGAAATACAAGCGGGAATGTAAATCTACTTAGAAAGCAGTAAAGTGTTTCGAAACTCCCCTAAGATTGAACCAAACAATGTCCCAATGCTTTTACACAAAGAGGAAACAGGAAAAGAAACAAATGTGATATACTCCTGCTTATAGTCACGTCCTCTTCCTCGCCATATTGCTTGTCCACGTCCATCCCGTTCAGCTGGAGGATGAGGCATACCCACATGGTACAAATATTCCATAAAGACGTCCATGCGTACAGTTAAAGCCACCATTTCCTCGGTCGTTCTTGCAGCTTGGCGCTCATTCGTTTCATCATATTCTTGCTGCTGAGTTTGCATAGCTTGCATGAGTTGCATCATCGTATTTTGATTATTTTTCATAGCTTGCATCCTCTCATCTTGTTGCATAATGGCAGCCATAATGTCATCATTGGTGGCCAATGCTCTTTCACCTCTTCTTTGAATTCCCGTGGATATGCTCACCACATTTTTAGAAGGAGCTTGTGTTGTAGGTTGTTGTTCAGCGTCACCTTGCTCCATTTCTTGTTCCATCTCATCAGCCTGAGCATTACCTTGGTCATTTTGCACATTATCCCCAGGTGCAGGACTAGTAAGACCATAAAGCCACTTGTCCATATTTGTTACATTTGTGAGTGCAATATTGGGCAAAATGATACTATGAACTACTTTTTTATGCACCTTCCATCTTCTCTGACCTTAATCAGGTGTCCAACTTGATAGTTGTCAATATCAATAAATGTGGGTGGCAGTGGAGGCAAATTTGGTAGTTTGTCTTCCAGATGCAGGCCAAGTGGATAAAGGTAACTAGCCCTCCAATACAGAAAGGTGTAGACCCTCTTACACACAGAGACTGGATATGTGTTAGGAGGAATGCACTGGCATTGATCTTCTGATTAGGAGTGAAGGTGCAATGCAAGATAAACAATTCTTTGGAATTTACCTTGTTGTTGCTGATCCTCCCAAAAATTGTATTGGATATAACACGATGAAAGTACCGGGTTGCAGGATTATGTATAGAGGAGGCATAAAGTCTCTCCCAACAAGTAGGTTCCTGACCAGATATAGCTTTCCAAATTTTGAAGGCTGTAGAGGCCCGGTTTGCCTCTGGAGGGATTTTATAGTATACCTCCCCCTCACGAGGAAAGTGGAGAAAATCACTCAGAGCTGCTTGATTTATAGAATATTCAGCATTGAACATTATGAAAGTTGTTGTTCTGGCTATGTGCATGTTTTCATCAGTTAGTGGGTTGTAGGAGAACGAACTCAGGAATTCCAAAGTTAATTACTCATATGTGGGAAGGTTTTGCATGCAGACGTACGCTAGATCAAAATTCCTAAGTAACCATCGCACACTATCAAGCAGTCCCAATTTACGCAGACATTCAATATCAATATACCTTGTAGGGATGACCGAGCATTGATAGAATTTAAGATATAGAGCTCTCTAGTGTTCTCTGGCTTCACCAATTCGGAATGTTATCTCTGAAAGGTCGAGTTCTGGCCTTCGGTTCCTGTGTGCCATAGTTGAACAGAGATGGAAGATGGTTGGTGATATGACAGAGAGTAATGCGTGAGAAATTGAGGGTTTGGGATGGAAAAGGGTTTTGAAAGTTTATAAATAGGAAATAGTAAAGAAAATTAAATAGGGTAATGTGTGGGAAATAGTGAGGTTTTATGATAGATCAATAGTGGAAGGAGTGGGATGGGTAGTGGTTTTTTAATGGAGTTAAGTGAGAGTTGAAGAAAAAGAGAAGAAGGGAAACAAAGAGGGTTTCTGTGTTAAAATAGAAAATTCTATGTTTTACTCTGTGCCGAGGGGCACACATTACATGTAGAGCGGGACATTTTTGGAGTGTGACGGTTGTCACACTTGTGTGGCGAGTGGCACAAAGTGAAAGTATGAAAAATATGCAATTCTATCTTCCAGACTTCACAATTAATAGACGTATATATAACTAATTCTTGTAGGAATTTAAGTACGTACATATATAATGGATTGAAAATATTAAACCACAAGATATATATGTAAACATCATAATAAATCAAAGTGTTTAACTGGTTCTAAAATGTAATAAGAATTCCAAACAGTATGTGAAGGAAAAACAAAAACAAGACATAACAAAAAAATAAATGACAGAAGTAAAAATCTACTTTAAGAAATTAAAAACAAAAAACAATGGAAATCCTAAATTAATTGTCTTCTCCCCTACACTTAAACAAAACAGTGTCCTCAATGTTTAAATGTGAGAGAAAGACATGCAGTAAGTTCTAAACAAAATGAGCCACTTTGGTTAGTTGGAAGAGCAGTAGAGTATATGTGCTGATATAAATGATCTAACTATTCTGTCACTACGTCCATAAAAGAATGAAAGTAGATCTGCAAAGTAATGAAGTCCTCTCTCAAACAATCAAACTCGGATTGAAGAGCATTGATAGCAGTAGTTTGGTCAATGGAGGGAGGTGTAGCAATCGGAGCAGTAGAGGTGCTTGAGTCAGCATGATCGGGAGATGGACAATGGTTATAAAATGGAGGGGTTTCTGGGTCGGTTTCCGCATCGGATAAGAAGTAATCATGGTGGTCATAGATTTGGGGTGTCTCAGGAGTAGCTGGGGGTGAATTTTGTGGTTCAGCCCAATCATATAACCAATTATTTTGGTCATGAATGTTAGTCCTAGGGTTAAGAAAGGTGAAAAAGGGCATTAACTGATTGTTAATGAGAAGTCAAAGGTAGTCGGGCCTAGGTTCCCAATAATTCCTCTATTGAAATAGAATTGGATGTTCATGGTTTGGAATCTACCTAGAGGGGCAATATTGAGCAATGATTTTCTCAAGCCGATAGCATTTGAAATCATGGTCACTAGGCCTCCTATTAGGATTAGTTCATGGGCAGCTTTTGCAAGAAGGTGAAAATTAGATATCATAAAGGTAGCACCATTAACAGGACGATTTTGGGATGCACAGAACATTATAAAAAGTTCAACTCTTGATACAGAGATTATGTTCTCTTTCTTTCCAAAAAGGGTATGCGCTAAGATCTTATAAATGTACCGGAAGGCGGGGTTATGGATATTTCCAGAGTACATGTGATTAGGTTCAAGGTTGCTAATACCGATAATACTACCCCAGAAGTAGTCAAGTTCATTCACATCAAAAAGTTCCTCTTGGATTATGGTGAAGGTATCAAGGCCATGTGGGAATCCTAAAAGTCCGGCCATATCTCTATGGTTATAGGTGTAATCAATACCAAACATCCTAAAGCTAATTAATCCTATGTTAATCCCTAGACCATGGTTAGGCAAATAGATAAGAGAGCTTCGAATTATTGGCTTAACCTACAGTAAGAACTAAATCTTCTTCTTATGGCAAAGGTATCCCAACTAATTTGGTTCAACAGAAACAAGACATTGTCTCTAATCCCTAGTGTGGTCATGGCAGGTCCATCTTAGTAGATACTCATTGCCATCTCCCTTTCAACTAAGGAATCAAAACATCTCCTCTAATTTCTTCCTCTGAAAGTAATTCCCATCGTGTCAACTGGATTCATCGTGGGTTAGTGCAGTTAGCTAAAGTTAAGTTAGTCTAAAGTAGGTTGACAGTTAGAATTAAGTTAGTAGTGGGTAATAGTAGAGAGAAAATACTGCATAATTTTATAAACATATAAATAGGAAATAACAAAAGTAAAAAATGAAAAAAACTAAAAATTAGTAAATCAAAAAGAAAAAACTAGAAAGTGGGTTGTCTCCCAACAAGCGCTTTGTTTTAAGTTATAAGCTTAACATAGAAAGAGATTAATCTAATGAGTGAGACGAAAGCTCATTTAGCTTAAATGTTATGGAATATTCCTTATTTTCAATGCAATAATAATGCTTTAAACACTGTCTGTTTACGATAAAAGGATCACTAGACATTCCTTTAATTTCTATTGCGCCATTTTGAAAAACCTTAGTGACTTCGAAGGGACCAGACCATCTAGAGCAAAGTTTTCCTAGAAATAGTTTAAGTCTAAAATTAAATATGAGTACTACATCGCCCTCATTGAATTATTTCCTAGATATGTGTTTATCATGCCACTTTTTAGTTCTTTCCTTATAAACCAGGGCATTCTCATAAGCGTCTAATCTAAGTTCTTCAAGTTCATGAATATCTAGGATTCTTTTCTTACCCACAACAATGTTATTCAAATTAAGGGTCTTAATGGCCGAATAAGCTTTATGTTCAATTTATAGCGGCAGATGACACGATTTCCCATAAACTAATTTAAATGGCATGGTTCTGATCGGAGTTTTGTAGGTTGTCCTATATGCCCATAGAGCTTCATGTAACTTAGACGACCAATCTTTCCTAGAGGTTGCTACCGTTTTTTATAAGATTTGCTTAATATCTCTGTTGGAGACCTCTACTTGCCCACTTTTTGTGGATGATAAGGTGTTGCAACACGATGTCAGACTCCATACTTCATTAAAAAAATTTCGAAAATTTTGGAAATGAAATGGGAGCCACCGTCACTGATGACGAGTCTCGGTAAACCAAATCTTGGGAAGATTATGTTCTTGAAAAGCTTGGTTACTACACGTGCATCATTTATTGGAAAAGCTACAGCCTCGATCCATTTTGAAACATAGTCGACAGCAACGAGTATGTAGTGATTGCCAAAGGAATACGGGAAGGGTCCCATGAAATAAATTCCCCATACTTCAAAGACTTCAACTTCCATAATGCCCTTTCGATGCATCTCATTGCGTCTAGAGATGTTTCTAGTGTGTCGGCATTGGTCACAATTTTTAACTGTGGTATGGACATCTTTCCATAGATTAGGCCAATAAAGGCCAGCTTGTAAGATTTTAGCGCAGGTCTTTGAAGTGCTTGCATGTCCTCCATAGGGAGTAGCATAAAAGTGGAAAATTATGTTTTCTATTTCATCTTCGGGAACACATCGACGGAAAATACCATCAACGCCTCTCTTGAAAAGTAAAGGCTCATCCCAATAATATTGTTTAAGATCGTGAAAGAACTTCTTATTTTGTTGATGAGATATATTCGGTGGAAGCACTCCAATAGCCAAGTAGTTGACAAAATTGACATACCATGGAAGTATGGTTTTAGTGTAGACTGCTTCCACGACTTCATTTGTCTGTGTCTTCATAAGTTACAGGTTATTACACTGTAATACTTTCCAAATCTAATTGGGCTACAAGGTGTTCATAAGGAAAATCATCATTGATAGGTACTTGATCGGATTTGATGCCCTTCATTCTGGATAGCTGGTCAGCTAGTACATTCTCAGTGCCTCTCTTGTCCTTGATTTCTAAATCAAACTCTTGTAGAAGTAAGATCCACCTTAGTAATCTTGGTTTGTCTTCTTTCTTACTTAAGAGGTACCTGATTGCAGCGTGATCGGTATAGATAATTATTTGTACTCCTACTAAGTAAGTACGGAATTTACCCAAAGCAAACACTATAGCTAATAGTTCTTTTTCTGTGGTGGCGTAGTTCGTCTGTGCATGATATAGGGTTCTACTAGCGTAATATATTGCATGAAGCTTTTTATCCCTTCTTTGTCCTAGAACTGCACCTACTGCATAGTCACTAGCATCACACATTATCTCAAATGGTTCATTCCAATGAGGAGGTTGCATAATAGGTTCCGAGATTAATGCTTTTTTAAGTGTTGTAAATGCATCCAAGCATTTGCCACTAAAGATGAACTCAACATTTTTCATTAGCAGTTCGGTTAGAGGTTTGGTTATTTTAGAGAAGTCTTTAATGAAACATCGATAAAAACCAGCGTGTCCTAGAAAACTTCTTATTTCTCTAACAGTTTTGGGAGGTTTAATATTTTCTATTAATTCAATCTTTGCTTTATCTACTTCAATTCCCTTATCGGGTACGATGTATTCAAGAATAATTCCTTGTCGGGCCATGAAGTGATATTTTTCCCAACTTAGCACTAGGTTGAAACTTACGCATCTTTTTAGTATCATTTCAAGGTTCGATAAACATCCTTCAAAACTCTCTCCGTAGACGGAGAAGTTATCCATAAAAACTTCCATCATACCATCTAGAAAATCAACAAAAATGGACATCATGCATCTCTAGAATGTTGCAGGGGAATTAAACAATCCGAATGGCATTCGTCGGTAAGCGAACGTACCATAAGGACAAGTTAAGGTTGTATTTTCTTGGTCGTTAGGATGAGTAGGAATTTGGAAGAATCGTGAATAGTCGTCTAAATAGCAGAAACGAGAGTGTTTAGCTAATCGTTCAAGCATTTGATCAATAAAGGGTAAAGGAAAATGATCTTTACGAGTGGCTTTGTTTAGCTTTCTATAGTTGATGCACATTCTCTACCCAGTTTGAGTTCATTGCGCTACAGATTCTCCCTTAGCGTTGCTGACAACTATAACACCTCCCTTCTTAGGTACGACATGTACTGGGCTAACCCATTTACTGTTGGATATTGGATATATGATTCCTGCTTCCAATAGCTTTTCTACTTCTTTTCTTACTACATCACTCAGAATAGGATTGATTCTTCTCTGATGTTCCCTAGAGGTCTTACAGTCTTCCTCAAGCATAATATGGTGCATGCAGATAGATGTACTTATTCCTTTTAGATCTGAGATGTTATAACCTAAAGCGGTTGGCTATTTTCTTAGGACATGTAATAATTTTTCAATTTCTATTTGTCCTAGGTTTGCGTTGACTATAACTAGTTTTTCAAGTTCTGTGTCTAGGAATTCATATCTTAGGTATTTGGGTAGTGTTTTGAGTTCTATATCTAGCTTCTTTGGACAAGGCATAGGATCAGAAGTTAGTGTTAGGCATTCACTCAGATTTTCATCTTGATATTCACGGCGCCAGTTATCGTCTTCAAAAATTAGAGGTATAGGAACCTTCAATACTTCTGAATAAGTGGTTTGTTGTTTCTCCGTTTCTTTTATGCATTCACCGATTACATCTAAGAAATAGCATGAATCATCGATGGCTGGTGCCTTAAAGAATTTACACAAGATGAATTTAACTTTTTCTTCACCAACCTCAAAAGTTAATTTTCCGTTTTTAACATCTATGATGGCTCCTGCAGTGGCTAGTAATGGTCTACCTAATATAATAGGAATGTTGGAATCTTCCTTAATATCCATGATTATGAAATTAGTGGGGATATAGAATTGTCCTATACGTACATGAACGTTTTCTAACATGCCTAAAGGAAATTTCACCGACTGATCCGCTAATTGTACGAACATCCTTTTTGGTCTTAGTTCTCCCATGTTGAGTCTTTTGAAAATTGATAAGGCCATCAAACTAATATTGGCTACTAAATTGCATAGTTCTTTGTCTATGACAAACTTTCCAATTACGCAAGGTATGGAAAAACTACCTGGGTCTTTCAATTTAGCAGGCATGTTGTTTTGGATTATAGCACGACATTCAATAGTGAGCATAACAGTTCCATTATCCTCAAGCTTTTTCTCATTAGACAATTTCTTTAAGAAATTTATCATAAGAGGGAATTTGTGTGATAACTTCTGTGAAAGGTATGGTAATGTTAAGTTGTTTCAGAAGTTCAACAAATTTCTTAAATTACCCTGCATTTTTAGACTTAGCAAATCTTTGAGGATACAAGATAGGTGGTTTATAGGGTGGCGGAGACACATAAGGTTCTTCTTTTTCTATGACCTTTTCACTGTCACCTTCCTTTTCTCTTTCCTTTGGCTCATCTTCCTTCTCAGTCTCTTTACCAGGTTTTTGGTACATGGTTGGATTTTCGATTCTAGGTTCAGTTGGTCCGTCTAGTTCTATCCCACTCCGAGGTGTTATAGCATTAGAATTCCCTTTTGGATTTGGTTGAGGTTGTCCAAGAAAAGTTCCAGCTGGAGCAGCTATAGCTGCTTGCTGTTGAGCCACTTGGGAGATTTTTGTTTCTAAATTTTTTTTATGTGTGGCAAGAGCATCAACCTTATTTGTCAGTTTCTTAATTTGTTCACTAGTGTGAATATTTTAATTTAGGAAATCTTTATTAGTTTGAGCTTGGGTAGCTACAAAGTTTTCTATCATTATTTCAATGTTGGATTTCCTAGGAATATTCAGAATATTTGAGACATTTGGGGTGGCTTTATGATATCTTGGGGGTGTAGTAGGAACTTGCCCAACTGCGTACAAGGAATTGTTGCTTTTGTATGAGAACTTTGGATGGTTTTTCCAAGCAGGGTTAAAGTTATTTCCATAGGGGTTCCCTTGAGCATAATTCACTTGATTAGCTGGTACTCCTATTAAAAGTGGACATTTGGGTGCAGCATGCGCGTGAAGTCCGCATAAATCACAGGTTGGATCTACTGCAGCCACGGTGGTTACAGGAGTTGTGGCAAAGCTTTCTATCTTTTAGGTAAGGGCTTCTACCTTAGCGTTAACTTGGTCTAAGCTACTAACTTCGTACATACCGCCTTTCGTTTGAGGTTTCTCCACAATGATTCTATCACTTCCCCATTGATAATGATTTTGATCCATACTTTTGATAAGCTGATAGGCATCGTGGTAAGTTTTATCCATCAGTGCATCGCCAGCTACAACTTCAATCATTAGTCTTGTGTTGTATAAGAGACCACTGTAAAAGGTGTGGTTGATCAGCCATTCTTTTAGACCGTGATATGGACAAAGTCACAACATGTCTTTCTATCTTTCCCATGCTTTGAAAAGAGATTCTCTTTCCTTTTGTTTAAAACCATTGATATTGGCTCTTAGCATAGCCGTCTTACTCGACGGAAAATATCACGCTAGGAAAACTTTCTTCAACTTGTTCCATGTGGTAACAGAGTTGGATGGTAGAGACCGGAGCCAAGCTCTAGCTCTATCTCGTAGTGAGAAAGGTAAAAGACGAAGTCTTATTGCTTTAGGGATGATACTATTTTCTTTACTATGTCTGCTTACTGCACAAACACAGATAGATGAAGGTTCGGATCGTCCATAGGATATCCTGAAAATTGGTTTTGTTGGACCGCTTGTAATAACAAAGGTTTTAACTAGAAATCATTCTGAGTGATGGCGGGAGCAGCATTACTGTTGTGAGGTTCCTCTTGCGATGGGGCAGCATAATCCTTCAGAGGACGATTTTGGGGTCCTTCAGCCATTCTTGGTTCAGGAAGAGAATAGTTGGGAAGATTGGTTTTGGGAAGATTGTACTTAATCTGGTATTCTCTAATTCGGAGTCTTATACTAACGAAATGCTCGACTTCATCGCTTGGTTGCTCTAGATCTTCGCCTTGAGAGCGAGTGTTTGGCATAAAATCAACGAATAAAATAAAATAAAATTGGTTCCCTTAGTCTATACTGCATAACAAAGGATTCACAATATTGACTAAATCAGTCCCCGGTAACGGTGCCAAAAACTTGATTGTGTGACTTTAATAGTCTGTCGGGTGTAGTGACTGCAAGTGTACAGTCTAATCGCGTAGTTTTAAAAGATATCGAACCCACAGGGACTGATGGTCAAACTACTGTTATCTAGGGTCATTGTGTAAAGCTAAGGCTAATGATAAAACTTGGATGTTGGGGTTTAAACGGGAATTAACTAAGATCCAATAATTGATAATGGGACACCGGTATGTAATTTATCGACTTCAGGGATTCAATAAATCATTGGCATAGTTTTGAGTATTAAAACATTGTTTCAGTGGAAACTATAAATTTAAAAACCTTTGTCCCACACTCTTGTTCTATCGATTCATGCCATATTATTAAACTCAAATGAGCACTCTCGCAGTGTCATTTAAAATCTAAAAGTATTTTTTGAAAACAAATAGAATCCAATTAATTTTAAAGCGCTCTCGCTATATTTAAAATTAATGTTCAATTATCACTATCCGGTTAAAATCTCAAAATCTCGCTATGTTGATTTTATCCTTAGTTTGTCTATTACTCTCGTATCAAAACAATTTAATATTGAAATTGGAAACCAAAACCAGAAAAGTCTTTTTGTAAACGTTTATCCCAATTAATTATTGAACCCCTTCGATTTATAACCTCACATACTGATATCGGGATAGTTAGCCGGACATAATATTATTGTGTAATAATATAGAATAAAATCATGCATACAATAATATAATCATGGTAAAATAAATAGACTGTATTAATTAAATTTGAAACCTGGAATAAAATACTGAAATAATATACTGCAGTACTGGTAGTATCGCACGCAATCCTCTACAAGCCGGTAGGATTTTTCCTTGAAATAAAATAACTTATAGAAAAATAAATAAACCTAAGTAAAGTTCTGAAAGATGAGAAGAAAACTAATGGGGCAATACTCCTCCGGTGTAGAGAAGTATTGCTTTGATGTTGGTCGGTTCTTTTTGCTTAAGGAATTCTAAAACGAAACAAAAATGCTAAAATCTCTAAATTGGAATAATAAGCTAAGTGTGCAGAAGGAAAATAATTGCTGGAGAGGGCGGCGTGAGAGAGAGAGAGTCCCCTTGGTAACTGCCTTTCCTTTTATAGATTCAATTTGTTAAGGAAAGATAGGGGCAGTTACTTGATTCCTGTTCTCCGTGCATGGAGGGAAATCCGAAGGAAATGCATTTCTGGAGAAGACTTCGTATGTAACTGAAAGAAAGAAAGTGACTTGTGCATTATGGCGAGTGGCACGTATTGCATTACATGGGGCACATATTTTTTCTATGCGCCGACCATCATGCTTTGTATGCCGAGGGGCACACATCCAAACTTTGTGTCGACCTTCGTGTTTTGTGTGTCGAGGGGCGCACATCCAAACTTTGTGCCAACCGTTAGGAAGCTATGACGATCGTCACAGACTTCTGATATGGATTCTTCTGTATTTTTCTACTAATCTAGCATTTATTCTTCATTTCTTCAACATTTTTCTTACTTTTCTCATGTAGGCTTTGCAGAAATTAAATACTTGAAACATACTACAAATACAAACATAATGTAACATAATTAATGAAAATCGGAAACTTTATTTATGTAAATCGGGTGGAATATGCTTTGACTCTTTATGTTATCACCTAGAGGGTCTCTTTTTCATGCGTAGCATTTTTTACTATGTCCGCTTTCACAAGGTGCAGAGAATTTTCATTGTCCATGGTAGTAAGTGTTGTAGCACTGCCAGTAAATATTTTCTTGATCATATGTGGCCCTTCGTATGTGGGAGTCCATTTTCCCCTGGGATTAGTTAGGTGCACCCGATGTTTGAAGTTATTGATCACCCATTGATTTCCAACTTTATGATAGTCTTGACCTTCCTCAGTATTTTTCTCAGAATTGTCACAGCAGAATGACACGATCTGATACTACTAAAGTACACAAGAAATTTGGTGATACCGAAGATTCAATTTTCATAGTGGCTTTTGCTTAAATTCATGATCAAGGTAACATGCCCCAAGTGATTCAGATGGGGATCTTCCCCTGGCTATTCAACACTTTTGAGAGATTCTTTGAATCTTGACTTGACTTCCACATATGAGTTGGACAATAACATGTCATGCCCCTTGATTTATAACCAATTGGGTCCATGAAAGGCCTGTTATTGGAAGTGTCTTTCTCTTTGACACATCATCTGAAGTAATTTTGTCCATTAGGAGGATTTTCAATCATTTAATTTTTGTCGTGAAAATTTCTATGATGTCAAACACTTAGTCATATGCAAACAGTGGTATTAAAATGCAAAGCTTATATCTATCTTGAAGTTTAAAAATGCATTTTTTAGTAAAATAAAAATTTGTAAGAATGTGATATCAACTCAGGATTTATAGCAATCCTTACAAGAGTCAGGATACCTTTTGGTAACAGTATGCTTTCGAACTAACCCATGCTTCAGTTAGGACTTTTAAGGGTTGTAACATGGCCTGGTTCACGGTTTAAGAAACAAAAGAAAAAGGCTCAAAGTTTATTTGTACCCAACCCGTTCTCCGGGATGTTCTTCCATTATATACTCAATTAATTATGCATTTAGGTTCCAATAGAATTTGGAATTATAGAATTGATACTTGGTGATGGTTCTGAAACCGAAAGTTCATTTGAGAAGGCATATAATTTTTCTTGTAACATCTTTCTTTTGTTGAGGATTTGTTGCGACCTCTTTTTGACTTTATTATCCCTAACTTTTGCCTGGACTATTTTTTTTTTGAGATTACAGTCAGCGGGATGCCCCAGTTTTTTCCTAAGTTTCCTTCATAGGTTTCAAATTAGCGGGATTTTCTTTTGAAAGATAATAACTATCCGACTTAATGATTACGGGGAACCATCATCGAATTTTGATTTGGAAGGATGTCTTTGATACTACCTGTCGTGTATAAAGGAAAAGCTTGCAATTGAATGCACTATTGAATTAACTGAGAAACTACCCTGCCCCAGGTTATGATTAAGGGTTTCAATTTGCGTGAAAAAGAAAACTCCTACTTCTTAGGCTCAAAGGGGTTGACTAGGGATGAACTTCCTTATATCTCCACTGTTTAGGAATTGAAGAAACGCTTGTACATCATCAACAAGGTCTGTTCAAAAGCATATTGTGTGAGATTATGGTATCGTTTTCGTCATCCTCCCTCTAAAGGCTTATAGCTTTTAATGAGAGTTGAATATCACAAAAAGGAAGTAAAAAAGCACATTTTAAATATAGTGAATACGAATGGATTAATTTAAGACAAACATATGCAATGCATTAATGGAAAGAAAACAAAGTTTGACATAAAGATAAGTGTTCGAAAAAACAAAAGAAATTACAACTGAAAATTTAAATGAACTGGCGCTCTGAATTTTAGTCATGATTTGGCATGGGAGCAGTGATCACATTAGGAGTCTTAGGAGGGTCAAACTCAATCTCTTTGGAGTAAATCATATCTTGAATCTTATTTTTCAAAGCCCAACAGTTATTTGTGCCGTGTTCGGGACTATTGGATTGATAGGCACATCTTACATTAGGATTGTACCGAGGAGAGGATGTGTTGGGATTCTGAGGAGGATCTCTCAACGTAATCGGATCTACTTTCAATAGATGTTGCAATGCCTGAGACAATAGCATGTTGATCTTGGTAAATTGTCTCCTGGGTGCATTCGAGCTACGCTGATTGGCTTGTTGATGTTATTACACTGGTGTAGGATTAGAAATTAGCATTGCCCCCATAGATTGGTCGCGGTCACTTCTACCATGACCCTTCTGGCCATACAAAACATTAGCTTCTTTTTTCCCGTTGAATTTCTTATTTACAGTACTCGAAGACGCAGCCACCTGAATGTTTCCACTTCTGATTCCACCTTCTACATGTTCCCCTGTTAATATCAGCTCGATGAATTCGGTTGAAGAGCTTCCGATCAGATGATTAAATAAAGGACTTGTAAAAGTTCCCATAAACATGTCAACCAACTCCCTATCAGACAAAGGAGGTTGAACTCTTCCTGCTAAATCTCTCCATTTTTAGGCATACTCTTTGAAGCCTTCGTTTAAGCCCATAGTCATACTCTGCAATTGCACATGAGTTGGTGCAAGATCAGCATTGTATTGGTATTGTTTGTAGAAAGCAGCATCCAAATCTTCCCAAGTATGAATATTGGTTCTTTCCTGTTTATATAACCATTCCAATTATGTCCCGGATATGATCTCTTGAAATAATTGCACCCATAACTTCCTATCAGTAGTGTGTGGTTTAATCTTCCGAACATAAGACCTCAAAAGAAGCTTAGGGAAATAAACACCGTCATACTTTACAAAAGTAGGGACCTGGAATTTGTGGGAATGACAACTCCTAAGACTAAAACCAACTCTTCAAAATCCAACCCAGGAACTCTCTGGATCTCCATTAGACGATCTTCTAGTTTTTTGTATTTTTCATCAGCAAGAGGATATTGTTTGTCCGAATAGTCTTCTTCATCTTCATCAGAATATTGGCCAGAACCAAGGTTGCTTCCTTTCTCAGCCTTCACACTCTTACCATCTTCACCCTGGTTGTCATCATCATTTGATGGAATATCACAGTCTTGAGCTTGCTTGGGAGGACCTCTGAACCTTCTCCCCATGTTGAGAATGTCGATTGTTTCCTTGTCTTCTTCTTCTTCTCTTTGGTGATGAGTGTCTTCAATTCTTCCTGTCCCTTGGCTAAGTTCCGGAACATTTGTTGGAACTGGGTATTCTGAGCTTGGAGATATTTGATTGTTTGTTCGAGAGCCATCTTTTACTAAAATAAATAGCAAGAAGATGAGAAAACCTGTCTAGAAACTTGTTATGCAATGATATGTATGGCATGTAGATGCAAATGCAATGTTTTCAAGGATCTTATGGGGTAAAGAAGAGAATGAATCCTGGTTGCAGCTTTGACTTGTGGAACTTCGAGTCTTCATTTTTAGAAGTCCTTCTATTAGAATCAAGTTCACCATATCGAGTGGGTTCTAGCCTCTGACTCAAAAGAATGTACTTTGGTCTTTGACGGTGTCTAGCTAGAGGAAAATAATTCCTCTTTCCCCCTTGTTAATAGTCTGACTTGAAGATAATCATGTAACAAAGATCCCTAAGATCCTTGAAATGGTTAGTAAATGCCATGTCGGGTGTTATGATGTCATGATGTTATGTTTATGTTTAAACAGATAGCAAACACAAACAAATCACCCAAGAGCCTTGGGTTTAAAGTCCTGCATGGGGTCCATAGGTAAGTAACCTTTTCTATTGAAGTTAAGTTGGCTCAACCTGTCCTAAAATAGTAACCGGGTTCTAGGAATCTCATATCACAGATCTTTCTCGAAGGTTTTATTTTAGTACAACAACTGATTTGCCACCAAAACATCCCGCAAGTCAAATCTCAATGAGTGTAGCATTGAGTATCAACCAACCTTGGACTGCACCAAAGCCGGCTACCTCACTACCTTCTAATGGCCAAGATGGGTGAATTAAGGTTCTAAAAGTCAGTTAGTTCTTATGACACCACGCAGCAGCCCAATGTTATCCTCGAATGACTCAAGGAACATCAGTATAAATCAAAGTGTCACACTAACGTAGCCATCACTTTAACCATATTGGTCTACGTCGTACAGTTTCCATAATCTATTGCTACTTACCTAAGGCATCCCTATATCTGGGTGTAGGATCTTTGCAAGAAAATAAACCCAAGAAACCCTTAAAATAAAGCAAGCAATGCAAACAAATAAAGCAAATAAAATGATCTAAGACTCTAAGGTAACCCCTCTTTTGCAAGTTTCCACAGTAGAGTCGTCAGCTTTGTAATACAGTGGGAGAACTGACTTGTTTAGCGTTTTATCGCAAATTTTGCGGATAGCAAGAGTCGCTACTGACTTTTATTTTATCCAATAAGGAAAGGGTGAAAAGAACAGGAAAGAACTTTAAGATTTTGAGTTCGGGGGGTAGGTTATAAAAAGGGAAGGTGTTAGCACCCTTTTCATCTGTAGTTATCTACGGGCTCTTAATCGTTTAGCTCACTTTGAAAATTTTCTTTTTGTGTGTGTGTTTGAAAATATTTCGAAAAATGCCCATGTAAGGAGAACTTTGTAATGGCTCTTGTATCAGTCCTCAAGAATGTGTACAAAGTGTTTTTTTTAATATTTGAAAAGTGTTGTGTAAAATGTTTTGATTTGAAAATATTTGTGAGCAAGCGATTAAAAGTATCCCACCCACTCAAGGTTATTCTCGTACTTTTCCTTCTCCTTTAGAGATAGTGCTATCCATTCCATTATTTGGTAGGTATCCCTATCTATTGGATGTGAAGGGACAACGTAGGGTCATCGTATAGTCATTGAAGACAACTTGTAAAGATGCTCTAGCAATTTTGTAAGGGACTAGATCATTTTTAAAGGCAACATCGAAGGGTCATCGAGGGACTATGATCTTTTGTATCATGGCACTTTTGCTAAAGCGTCCCCATTTTCGAGGGACATGAGCGTTATTTTTCCGAAGGCAACAGAGGGAATTACCCTAGAGGTGCAAGTGTGCAAGTGTGTTTGTTTCAGTTATGCTTATCTTAAAATTAGGGTTTTCTAGCGTTCATTTTTTATTATTATTCTTTCCATGCAAACCCTAATCACTAACAGTAATATAGTAAATATGGAACCAGAAAAAAAAAATTGCGGAAACATAAACCTAGAGTATTAAAACGCTTTAAGGCAGATACATAATGTTGTACCCCAAAATTTTCCCTCTTATCTTATTCAAGATATTCTCCTAGGGTTCTCAAATGCTCAAGGTTGCCCAAGAATTGATCAGACAAATTCTCCTCCTAAGAAAAGGGTCCACAACTAGGGTTTCATCTTTCACAAGTAAATTTGGGTTTCTAAGGTCTCAAATGGAATTCATGGTTTCTTATATCTCTCCAAGAATGTTTATACCAAGTTGCATGCCTTGCATCACAAGTTTGCTCAGTCAATGGCTCAAATGACTGAAAATCAATTGTATTGGATAAAAAGTCAATTGTGGTCAACATACAGTCAAACTTCAATATTTTTAGTCAACATTAACATTTTGAACTCACATTCATCATTTGATCAAGGGTTGATCACGATTCATCAAGGAAATCTCTCAAATCATCAAAAGTCAAAAGTTGCTAAATTAAGGTTTTCTTAGGAGAAGTCAAATGAACTTTGACCAAGCATGACTTTCACATGCTTAATCAGTTTTCCCCCAACAAAAGCTTATTTTGAAGAAAATTCAATTCTCTACAACTTTGTCTCTCTAAGCTCAAGTCCAAAAATGCTTCATTTGAGAGATATGGACCAATACATTATAGGTCATTTCAAAAGTCAACAAAAAGACATTTTTTGTCAAAGCAACTTACATCAAGACAAAGTCTTCAAATGCCAAATTGAGAAAACTTGATATTTTGGGCCACTGGGCTATTGTTTTAGAGTCCAAACATGGGCTACACTCCTTATGCACCTCAAGACTTGTTCATACACCTCCCTTTGATTTATTTTATTTTATTTTTTATTTTTTATTATTTTAAAAGTCAAAATAAGATAATATAAGTCAAGCCTTCTTACACAAAGTCCAAGCCCATTTTATCTTTGACCTAATTCATGCTATATAATATCCATTCTTCATCCAAGCAAGGAACGAACCCTTATATCAATAAACTTGTCCAAAAATCTCAAATTTATCAAGAACCCTAAAACAACTTGAAACCCTATTCATAGTCCCTTTCACCATAAACTAGCCACTCCATTCACTCCCATCAATCATACAGGGTAAGAATGGACCAAATCTGATGGTCCAAAGCTCGCGAAACTCACATGCATTCACCTCGATCCCATGATTTTTACAAAATTCATACTTTGATTTTCGTTTTCTTTTAAGTTATACTAATGCCATTAATACGTTTCTGAGACGTGGTTGTATAGGTTTGGATCATCATAAGGATCCCATGCAATCAAAATTATGGTTTTCTATGTTTTGTCTGATCCACATCATTTTCGTTATACCTCCCAAAGCATTAAGTTACAGACCAAAACAACCGTCCCATTGAACTCGCAGGCCTCGACTTAGGGGGTAGGGTGATTTTGATTTGCTTACATCCCGTATTTTTGCAGGTTGATAAAAAGGGCTACCGGAGAAGACAACCGGAGCTAGGACTTTGGAGCCTCTCTGGTTCATGCACGGTTTCTATATTATATATGTATTGTTTGATTAAAGTTAATGAATATATTACCGCCCTAACGGTTGAAGCGCACGTGTTAAAGACCTTATTATTCCAAGGCGTGGGTTCGACCCCAGCCTTTTGGAATTTTGACATTTTTTTCTAATTTATTTGTTTTTGCAAATAATAAAGCGCTCTAGTTTTCTCTCTTTATAACCAAGGCGCGCCCGGCCTGGTAGTGAACGTGTTGGCTAGAAGTTCTGAGGGCGTGGGTTCAATACCCAGCCCTAGTAACTTTTTTTAAAACCCTTATTTTCATACTATTTTCACTATAAACCCTAAATTCACCTAACTAACACCATTTTTTAATCAATTAATTTTTTCACAAACCCTAATCAAAATTAGGGTTTAGTTTTGTTTAATTAATAAACTTTCTTATTTTTTAAATTAAAATTAATTAGGGTTTTAGGTTTTAATTAATTAAAATCAATTTAGGTTTTAGGTTAATCATCAAATCTTTTATCAAAAAAATCGCCAAGAAAACAATTTCCTTCTCCTTTCGCTTTCCTATTTTATATTTTCGCGTAGTTTGTCATTCTCGCGCATTTTTTTCCAATTATTGTAATTGCCTATGATTTGTAATAGTAATTATGGTTTCTCTTTCCCCGCATTTTATTACTTGTACCCCCCATTCCCAAAGCCATGTAATAGCGTAGGAACATTTATCTTTCGTACTTTACTGATTTTCATTATTTACTATGTTACTATTAGTAATTAGGGCTTGTATGGAAATACTAATAAAAGCAAACGATAGCAAAACCCTAATGCAAGATAAAATAACTGAATCGTGAATCACTTTTCACACGCACACCTTTAGGGTAACCTCCCTTGTTACCTTCAATAAAAACAGTCATGTCCCTCGAACGTGGGGACGCTTTAGCATTGTCCCTTGAAAAAAAATATTGTAGTACGTCGATGAACCTTTTGATGTTGCCTTCAAAAAATGATCTAGTCCCTTAACGATAAATTGCTAAAGCATCCCTAAAAGTTGCCTTCTATTATTGTACAATGACCTGCGCCTATCCCTTCACATCCAACGATAGGGCTTCCTACTAACTAATGGTAGGATAACACTATCTAAAGGAGGAGGAAAAGAACAATAAAAACCTTGAGTAGTTAGAATGCTCGTAGTTGCTTGCTCACAAAAATTTCAAAACAAAAACATCTTTCACAATCGAACTTTCAAAAATACTTTCAAAAACAAACACTTTGTATGCATTCTTAAAAACAGATACGAGAATCATTACAAAGTTTTCCTTACTATTGACATTTTCAAAATATTTTCAAACACACAACACAAAGAAATTTTCAAAAAGTGAGCTAAGCGATTAAGAGCTCGTAGATAACTACAGATGAAAAGGGTGCTAACACCTTCCCTTTTCATAACCTACCCCCCGAACTCAAAATCTATCAAGGTCTGTCCTATTCTTTTCACCATTTCCTTATTAGATAAAAGAAAAGTTGGTGGTGACTCTTGCTATCCGCAACATTTATGATAAAACGCAAAACTAAGTCAATTCTCCCACCGTATTACAGAACTGGCGACTCTGCTGGGAAGATACAAAAAAGAGTGGTTACCTTTAGAGTTAGATCAATTTTAAATGCTTTTCTTGTTTGCTTGGTATTCTTTACATTTGAGGGTTGCTCGGGTTTATTTTTCTATCAGAGATCCTACACCCGGATCTGGGGGCATTTTAGGAAAGTAGCAATAGATCATGGAAACTATATGGTGTATACCGATATGGTTGAAGTGATGGATATGTTAGTGCAACACATTGGTTTGTACTGGTGTCCCTCAAGTCAGTCGGTGAGAATACTAGGTTGTTGCATGGTGTCATAAGCTCTAACTGACCTTTAGATCCTTAATTAACCCAACTTAACCATTAGAAGGTAGTGAGATAGCCGGCTTTGGTGCAGTCTGAAGTTGGTTGATACTCGATACTACGCTCATTGAGATTCGACTCTCGGGTTTTTGTTTGGTGGAAAGTAAGTTGCCATGCTAAACAAAACATGTGGGAAAAATCAATGATATTGAGATCCCTAGAACCCAGTTACTTCTTTAGGACAAGTTGAGCCAACTAAACTTCAAGAGGGTACTTACCTATGAACCCCATGCAAGCCTTAAACATAAGGATCTTGTGTGCTTTATTTGTGTTTGTTAAAACATGACATCATAACATCATAACATCATATCAGGACTAACCATTTCAAGGATCTAGGGGATTTATTTTTGTTCTGTGTTGTAGGGTCATGGCTTCCAATCGTAGGAATACTATCTGAATCAACTTTGTAAGGGTACCTTCCAATCTTGAGGAATTAGTCTCAAAGGTTCCTGAAAATTCTGAGTTCACCAAGAGACATGGTCATCTATTCAGTTTGGTTACTACTAGTTTCCAGGAAGACATGATGAGTGTTCTGTTCCAGTTCTTTGATCCTAAGAATCATTGTTTTACTTTCCCAGATTATCAATTGGTTCCAACAATGGAAGAATTCTCTAAGTTACTCGAAGTGCCTATTCTTGACCAGATACGTTTCACCAATCTAGAGAAAGTTCCAAAACATGAAGACATTGCAGTAGCCTTACATCTGAAACGATCGGACATTGTATTTAATTGGGAAACAAGGAATGGAGTCAAGGGTTTTTCTCCTAAATTTCTGATAGAAAAGGCTCAGTGGTTTCTGGATGCCACGAGTTTTCGTGCTTTTGAGGATATTTTGGCTTTAATGATCTATGGTTTGGTACTATTCCCTAATCCGAACCAATTCGTAGATGTGAATGCCATTAAAATATTTCTCACTCATAATTTGGTGCCTACTTTACTTGGAGATATCCTACATTCCTTTCACACTCGTACTATGAAGAAGCGAGGAACTCTTATGTGTTGTATACCTATACTATCCAGGTGGTTTATTTTGCACCTGCCCTGATCAGTGATGAAGAATGAACAAGGTTTGAGGTGGTCTCAATGGTTGATGTCACTCGCTCATTCGAACATCCATTAGTGTTCTCGATCTCAGGAAGATATCATTATTGTTGACCGTTATGGGGAATTCCCTAACGTACCACTCCTTGGTATAAGAGGGGGCATCACTTCTAACCCTTATCTAGCCCTGGGTCAGTTTGGTTATGCTCGAAGGGACGGTCCTCATGATATGCTCATCCAGGGTATTGTGTTCGACTACGAGAATGATCCTCAAAATTACCATTAAAGGTTTATACGTGTGTGATACGGTGGCAGAACCGACTGTTAATAATGGTTTGCGTTTTGTATTTGCAAATGTCGCGGTAAGCAAGAGTCGCCACCTACTTTTCTTTTATCCAACAAAGGAAAGGGTGAAAAGAATAGAAAAAGACTTTTTTCGAGATTTTCTTAGTAAGGGGGTAGATTATGGAAAGGGAAGGTGTTAGCACCCTTTCCATATGTGGTTTTCCACGGGCTCTTAGGTACTTGCTCATTTTTGAAATCTGATTTCGTGTTTGTGTGAAATATTTTTGTTTGAAAATGCCTTAGTGTGGCGATTCATTTTATGATAACCCTTGTATCAGTCCTCAAGAGTGTGATAAAGTGTTTTGAAAACTTTGTTTGAAAAGTGTTTGAACGTGTGGTGTGTTAAAAGAATTGTTTGAGAAAGTACCCAACAATTATCTACCTACTCGAAAAAAAGTTTATTCTTTTCCCCTTATCCTTTAGACAGTGCTATCCTACTATTAGTGAGTAGGTATCCCTAGTCGTTGGATGCTTGAGAGACTATCGAAAGGGACGTACGGTCACTAAGGTAACTGGGCAAGAACTCCTAGTAACTGTCCTAAAGCCCTAAGATCACTTTTCAACCGAGGCAACAGTCGAGAGGGTCATCAGGGGACTAGTTATCTCTTTAGACTTAAGGACAGTCACTAATAATTCTCACGTTTCAAGAATTATGACCGTATTCGATGGCAACCAAAGTGGGAGATACCCTAGGGGTGAGCATGTGAAAGTGTGCTTGATTCTGTTCATTTATCTTGCGCATTTAGGATTATCTATGTTCAATTAATCATTAACTTTCGTGCAACCCTATTAACCATTCATCTAAGCAGTTTATTATGCGGGAAAATAAATGGCAGAAAAATAAAGTTCCTAACTATTACAGGGCTTCAGGGAAATTACATAATTAATGACTGAAAAGTAAAATGCGAAAATTATAAACCCTAATTAAACTATTACAAACTGGGCGCAGTTACATCAATAATAAAAAAAAGTAATCGAACGGCAAAATAATAACGCGCGAGAATTAAAACTGGAAAAAGTTCAAAACCCTAAAAAATCTAATTTGCTCATTGAAAATATTTTTGGGATTTTTATGAAAAAGATTTGAAATTCAACCTAATCTTCTAATTAATTTTAATTAATGAAAATAAATTAAAATTAATTAAGATGATTAATTGGCTAAATTATTAATAAATAAAAAAATTAATTCTGAATAAAAAAAACTAATATTTTTGATATTTTTGATATTTTTGAAGAAAAAGATTTTTGCAATTAAACCTAGATTCTAATTGATTTTACTTTAAAGAAACAAATCAAAATAATTACATTAAATTAATTTACAAAATTAATTTTAATAAAAAAAAAGCTAAATCCCATTTTTTGTGATTTTACTGACTCTTATGATAAAAATTGATTTAAAACAAAAGAAATAAAAACTAAATAATAATAAGAATAAATTAAAAAAATAAAGAAATTGAGAAATAAGCCTGACGGGGGTGTGAGCCCAAATTGGGGTTGCAAGCTGAAATTTTGTCCAGGGCCCAAAAGCTGTAAGCCCATAGCCAGCGTGTGATTCAGTGTGGAGCCAACTGGGATATCCACCATGGTCTCCAGCCACCTGGAGCGTCTGATCTGATGTTAATTGATCTGAGGGTGATGATGATGAGGCCTATAGTATGCACGTTGAGCAATAACACTTGGGATTTGGAAACAAATGTTAAGAAAAATATTATGCAGGAGGCAGGGGTCGAACCCCTGACCTCCCACATACGTGCGCCTTAAGTCCTTCCCCTTTGCCATCTGAGCCAGCTTCACGTTCGTTGTATAAAACAAACAGAATACATTTTATTTAATAAAGGATCAGTATATAAGAAAAATGTGCATAATTCAAATGACCCAACCAGGTCACGCCACGCCATCATCTTCTTCAGTGGGTGTCGTTTTAGCCCAGAAGAATTTTACCTACGGATATGGCCGTCACTAAAAGACCTACATATTTTCAAAATTCACCACATGCAATATAAATTTAATGTAAATACATAGATCAACTGTGTTTGATCTCCTAAATACAATGGTGCTCTTCTTTTGGCCTAATTTTACCTGTAATGAAAAACCCCAAAACGGACCTTGAAAACCTAACAATGGCAGTTGGTCAAACACGTATCAAAACAAACAATTAATCATCCAAACATGTTCTAAATGATCATATAAACATGAATGCATACTCAAAATCCATTTATAATGCATATATTGGCAAAATCGAATTCAAGAACATGTGTGCAAACCGTGAGGTCGTATGGGATGATTCTTGATGTCTTGATGCATGCAAATGATCCAGTTAGCTTCCAAATGTGCCCAGGAATCGATTGCAACCTTCAAAATGCTTTGAATCTCCTTGTAAATCAAAATTCGATTGCCACTTTTTGTAAAAAAAAAACAGAGTTTCTACTGTCAGTTTCGTGCGACCAATCCTCCTTTTTCTGATCAGGTTTTGTCATGAATATAAAATGGAACGAATTAGGTTAACATAATTGGGTGCAATCTTTAAGAATTATGGAAAAAAGATTTGATTTTCCATGGATATTTTAAGTTTCTAAAATAGGCCAAATCATGCTCTTTTTGTTCCAATCACCCTTGCACGAAATATTTGATTTTCCAGCTGATTCTAGACACATTATTTGGTCATAAAAATAAACCTTGGATTTTATTTTATTATTTCACTATTTTATTTGATTTATTTTGATTTTAATGAATAAAAAATCAAAACAAATAATAAAAATAATGAAATAATGTATGAGTGAGTCCAGGGGTCGTGGGCCATGTTAGGAATAAGTTTCAAACATGAAAACATGGGCCCATTTGGAAAAAATGCATGTTTGGTCATTATTTGCTTCATGCACAATTCAAAAAATTCGTCAACTTTAGCAATGCATATATCTCTCATTTTTAACCCTAAGAGGGTGTTCTTGGACTTTTTAGAAATCTTAAGATGTCCTTTAAACAACCTTTTTGGTTTCATCTCAATTGGATCTTCCATGTTCATGTAAGGAGCTTTGACCCAAAAGGTGTTTTTGTTGACTTTTTGAAAGGACCTATAATGTCTGAGCTTGTATCATTTGATTGAGGCATTTCTTGGACTTGAGAGATGAAGAGGAGTTGTAGGTAATTGGATTCTCTTCAAAATGAGCCTTGGTTGGAGAATTTCTGATAAAGTATGAGAAAGTTATGCTTGGTCAAACTTTGGTTGACTTTTCCTATAGAAACCCTAATTTGCCATTTTTTACTTTTGATGAGTTAGGAGCATTTCTTGAGGAATCATGATCAACCCTTGATCAAATGATGGATATTACTTCAAAATGTTGATGTTGACCAAAAATCTTGAAGTTTGACTGTATTTGGGCCACATTTGACTTTTGACCTAGTACAGTTGATTTTCCAATACTTGAGCAGTTGATTGAGCAAACTTGTTATTCAAGGCATGAAATTTGGCATGAATAATCTTAAGGACATATTAGGACAATGGAGAACATTTGGGATCCTTTAGACTCATACATCTTGCTTGAAATTGAAACCCTAATTTGAGATTCATTGCCTTAGGAGGATAATTTGTCTGGTCAATTCTTGGTCATCCTAGGACAAGTGAGGGGATCTTAATGGGCATGTAGTGAGTGAAATGAGAGGGAAATTTTGGGGTACAACATCTGCCCCTGTTCAATCTTCTTAAACCTGAGTATGTAGATTGGCTTATTTTCCTTTCGTGATCTGAAGGTGGAAGATGATTGAACACTAGAGTGCCCAGAAATTTACGCCCGTCTAAAACGATATATGACTATGTAGGTAATATCGAGAATAGGCTTACAGATTCCATTTGGAGAAGGTGACGGGAGATCGTCAGAGATGGGCTTAAAAATTCCATCCAGAACAATGTTTATTTCATGGGATATTCCTTTGTGGGGATTCCTATGCATGTTGTTGAGGAGGACTCCACCGAGGAATGTTGGTCTCTGTTTTGGGGAATAGAGTTTAGGACCTTCAGTTGTCCACTACTCTACTTGAGAGTCATCTCTTGATTTAAGAGACGGAAGTGAACTGCTATCTGGTCAGGATCCAGGCTTCACAGTGACTTGTTGAGGATAATAAGGTTGACTGCTATCTAGTCGTATTCCAGGCTTCATAGCGACTTACTAGGGAAATGAGATTAAATTGTTATCTGGTTGTACTCCAGGATTTGCAGTTTCTTAAACTGTTATCTGGTCGAAATCCAGGCTTCAGTGACTTGGGTTGTTATCTGGTCGTGTCCAGGCTTCGCAGTTTCTTTAGCTGGAATAGAAAATAGAAAAAATCTCAGTGTCGATTAAACTGAACCAGAGAAAGGACTTGAGTTGTCTTCCACTGGAATAAAGATCAAGAAAATCTTAGTATCAATTTAGTTGAACCAGAGAAAGGTCTTGAATTAACTTTGACTGGAATGGAAATAAGAAAAATCTTAGTATCGATTTAACTGAACCAGATGAAAGTTTTGGAATATCTTCAATTAGAACAGAAATCAGAGAGATCCTAGTGTCAATCTGACTAAACCAGAGAAGGTCTTTTGTAAACTTTGACTGGAATGGAAATCAGAAGAATCTTAGTATCGATTCAACTGAACTAGACAAAAGTCTTGGAGTATCTTCAACTCGAATAGAAATCAGAGAGATCTTAGTGTCGATCTAATTGAACCAGAGAAGGTCTTTTGAGAAAATCTTTTTGAGGAAGATGCTGAAATAGCCCTTCGTCAGACATAGCCTTTGAGAAGAATGCCAGGTCATGTAAGTAGTCAAAGGTATTTGTTGACTTGATCTTTTCTGAAAAGGTGAAGAGTTAGTCGTATGCAATATCGTGATGCATGAAATGCATTGTGTAATGATGTTCTTAAAATAAATGAGACTGTGTCGTATGCGATGTGTATGCGCATGCCATGATGTATGAATATGGAATGCTATTGCGATGTTTCTTAGTCTGGGAAAGTAAATCCCAGACTTCCGTTGAAGCGTATTGGGAGGTTGAATCCTTCATTTTTGCTGGGGATGATGAATGGAGATGATTTTCTAGGGATTTCCTCTTTCTGTCTGAGGATATTATGTCGGGGATTGACTCCGCTTGAGAATAAACTCTGTGCAGGGAGATGTGTTATTGGAAGATTCTTTCGTTGTAGAGAAATAAACACTGTTGGGGAAGGAACTTCCGTAGTTAGAGAAATAAAATCTAATCGGGAGGAGGTTTTATAATTGTTGGATCATACAATTGGTCTGGGGAATACAGATTTCATCTCTCTGAAAGAAATTTGCTGGAGAAGATAATTCCTGCTTGGGGAAGGAGAGATCAAAACTTTGGTTGTTTCTACTTTGTGTGGAACATAGACGTCATGGGGTCATATGTAATGGTGACTTCGTCTCAAAACTGTCTTTGCCCCTGTACCTGCTAGAAGGAGTAACTTGTCGGGACTGAAATGGTTTTTTAGACTTTGCCCCGTTCCTTAAAGTCATGAGCAACTGTCTTTCTGTTTCTTATGCAAGTATTTGTAAATGGAAATCATATTCAAATGCATATGTCAATAATTAGTCATTGGACGTTTTTTTGCAAAACAAAACAGGAAAAAGAAAAACAAACAGTTTTGTACTTCCAAAGAAATGATTTATATTGATTTCTAAAATTTGCCCATGCCAGGCATTTTGTACAAAGAGGCCGACGTTCTAGTAGGAGAACACCGTCGTGAGAGTGAAAACTATACAAAATAATGTACAAAGAGAAGAAGACAACTATGTGTAATAATTCCATTGAGTTTTAATTTTGCTATTGCCCCTATGTCTTCGAGCGTCTCATCACTTTGCTACTTGTCCAAAGCTGACTAGATTGATCGGTACTGTTTGAGCTTGATAGTTGATACTGAAGTCTGGTCGCAAGGTGATCCAATGGGACATAGCAATACGCTTCAAATCCCTAACTTTTGCCTGGACCGCCCTTTCGGGTTTTCAGTCCACCGGGATACCCTTTTTTGCCCAAGTCGCCTTTTCAGGTTTCAACTTGCCGGGTGTATAGATTTTTTTGTTTTCATCCCTAATTTTTTCCCGAACCCTTTTGGTTCACCGGGACGCCCTTATTTTTGCCTAGGCCATTCAACCTAGCGGGTCTTTATTCATGCGTAGTATCTTTTCACTATGTCCGCATTAACAGGGTGACGAAGGTCGTTACCATCCATGGTGGTCAGAATCATGGATCCACTAGAAAATATGCTTTTGATCATAAATGGACCTTCGTACGTGGGAGTCCATTTGCCCCTGGGATCACCTTGTGGCAGTATGATGCGCTTGATCACTAGATCCCCGACTTGATATACTTGGCATCTGACCTTTTTGTTAAAAGCCTTGATCATCCGTTTTTAATACATTTGACGATGACATACAACAGTAAGCCTTTTCTCATCAATCAGATTCAGTTGATCAAGTCGAGTCTGGATCCAATCGTCTTCATTCAAACCCGCCTCCTTCATGATTCTTAGAGAAGGGATCTGGACCTCAATAGGCAGGACAACCTCCATACCATATACCAGAGAGTAGGGTGTTACCCCTGTCGACGTTTGTGCTGAGATGCGGTGACCATGAAGAGCAAATGGTAACATCTCATGCCAGTCTTTATATGTCATCGTTATCTTCTGTACAATTTTCTTAATGTTCTTGTTAGCAGCCTCCACAACGCCATTCATCTTCGGCCGGTAAGGGGAAGAATTATGATGTTGGAACTTGAATTGTTTACAGAGTTCGGTGATCATCGTATTGTTGAAATTTGTACCATTGTCAGTGATGATTCTCTTTGGCACACCGTACCGACAAATCAGGTTATGCTTGATAAACTGCGCCACAACATTCTTGGTAACAGTAGCAAAAGAGGCAGCTTTAACCCACTTCGTGAAATAATCAATGGCCACCAGGATGAAGCGATGCCCATTAGAAGCGATAGGTCTAATCTCTCCGATCATGTCAATGCCCCACATTGCAAAGGGCCAAGGAGCCATCAAGACGTCCAAATGAACCGGAGGTACATACATCTTATCAGCATAGATTTGGCATTTGTGACAAGTTTGGGAATGCTGATAGCAATCCGCTTCCATAGTGAACCAATAGTATCCTGCCCGTAGGATATTTTTAGCCATGGTATGTCCACTAGAATGGGTTCCAAAGGCACCTTCGTGTAAATCTGCCATAATCCTCTCTGCTTCGCTCTTGTCTATGCACCGAAGTAAAGTAGAGTCATGGTTGCGCTTGTAGAGGATTCCATTACTGAGGAAGAACTTTGTGGCGAACCTTCTCAGAAACTTCTTATCATTGACAGATGCCCCCTCGGGATATTCTTGAGCCTCGAGATACCTTTTCACTTCATGAAACCAAGGTTTGTCTGCTACTTCTTCAGTATCAATCTCGTAGCAGTATGCTAGTTCATCCAACCTCTCGATAGTGATCCGGGGAGCCTCGTTGTCCCACTTGACCTTGGACATAGATGACACGGTAGCTAGCGCATCTGCTAACTGATTCTCTTCTCGTGGAAGATGTTCAAAGGTGACCTCTTCAAAGTGTGGAAGCAATGTCAGCACATGCTCTTTGTACGGGATAAGATTCGAGTGCTTCGTATCCCACTCTCCTTTGATCTGACTTATTACCAAGGCTGAATCCCTGAAAATGCTGAAAAACTTGATCCAAAGGTCAATAGTAGCTTTGAGACCCATGATGCATGCTTCATACTCCGCCATATTGTTGGAACAGTTGAAACATAATCTGACGGTGAAAGGAGTATGACAGCCTTCAGGAGATATAATTACAGCACCAATGCCATTGTCGAGTGCGTTCGAGGCTCCGTCAAAAACCATAGTCCATCAGGATCCTTCTTCAGGTCCTTCATTTGGTCCAGGTTCTTCATAGTCAGTCACTAGCATAATATTCTCTTCCGGGAACTCAAAATTCATGTACTGGTAGTCATCCATAGCTTGATGAGCCAAATGATCAGCTAGTACACTTCCCTTGATTGCTTTCTGGGTTATGTATTAGATATCATATTCGGTCAAGATCATTTTCCATCTTGCTATTCTTCCGGAGAGTGAGAGCTTCTTGAAGATGTACTTGATCGGATCCATCTTAGATATCAGCAAAGTAGTGTGGAACAACATATATGGTCTCAGTCGGTGAGCAGCCCATGCCAAAGCGCAACAATTTTTCTCGAGCAGTGAGTATCTCGTTTCACAGTCGGTAAACTTTTTTCTAAGGTAGTATATTGCATGCTCTTTTCGACCAGACTCGTCATGCTTCCCCAGCACACACCCCATTGAATTATCTAACACTGTTAAGTACATTATCAAAGGTCTTCCTTCAATCAGAGGCATCAGAATTGGTGGTTCTTGAAGGTATTCCTTGATTCTTTCGAAGGTTATCTGGAATTCATCATTTCACTTTACCACTTGATCTTTCTTCGGGAGCTTGAAGATTGGCTCACAAGTAGCAGTTAAATGGGAAATGAACCTGACAATGTAATTTAGTCCTCCCAAAAAGCCTCTGACCTCCTTCTCAATGCAAGGAGCCGATATCTCTTGTATAGCCTTTACTTTTGTAGGGTCTACCTGAATGCCCTTGTCACTAACAACGAAACCCAGAAGTTTACCAGACCTTACCCCGAAGGTACACTTGTTCGGATTTAACCTCAACTTGTACGTCTTCAACCTATCAAACAGCTTTTGTAAATGATCAAGGTGCTCTTCCTTAGTTTGAGACCTGGCTATCATGTCATCCACATTGTTGTACCCCAAAATTTGCCCTCTCATGTTTTCCAAGGTCTTCTCCTACATGGTTGGTCACAAACCTTTGCCTAAAGAAAAGGAAAATTTGTGAGTGATGTTTTTAAGTTTCCTTTGATTGACATCTCCAAAGCGCCTTTCGATTGGCACCTCCAAAATGCCTTTTGATTGGCATCTGCATATCGCTTTTCGATTGGCATGGACAAAGGTCCTTCAATTGGCCTGTTAACAAGGCCTTCAATTGACATTTTAACAATGTCTTTTGATTGGCATCCGAACAAAGGCGTCTTCGTTTGGCATTTTAACAAGCACCTTTCGATTGGCATTATAACAGTGTCCTTCGATTGGCATTGTAACAGTGTCCTTCGATTGGAATGTTAACAAGTATCCTTCAATTGGTATTTTAACAAAGGTCCTTCGATTGGTATGGACAAAGGCCCTTCAATTGGCATTCCAAAAGGTCCTTCGACTAGAACTTCAGACTTTACCTCAATCAGAACATCAGAATGAAATGACCTTCAAATGGCATTTCAGTGCAGAGTTTGTCTTAATCTAAGATGCTCTGATGAAGGAAGTTCTGAATACTTCGAATCAGAACTTAGACTCATCACAAGGCCAAGAGCTGGTCGAAGTTTCCTAATAGGGAATTTTCTTCAAAAGGACAGGAAATCGAAGCAAATGGTGGTTCAATCAAAGGAGCCCTAGTATTGAAGCTGGCACAATTCGACTCAGAACCATTAAGGAGAACAAGGTTCTACTAAGGAAAGTCTTGATTGGCTCGAATGGGACTTTGAAGCTGGCAAAGAAGGCAGATTCGAAGAAATGAAGTAGGCTGACATGACTAAGCAAAAACACATATCCTAACGTGTCCAGGCTAGATTCTTGCCTTGTTTGTTCACAACTCCACAAGAGCTGATTCGACCAAGGAATTATTTTCGAATCGAGCAATCGAAGCAGAGGGAGGCAATCGAAGGGGCTATGCAATCGAATTTGGAGTAGTTCGAATTGGACTTTGAAGCCATCGGAGAAAGAAAATTCGAAGGGAAGTGGATCTGCAAAGGGGAAGTCAGCTTTTGATTTTCATCATGTTGGAGGCCCAAACAGCTCATCATAAAGGACCAAGATTTGATACATAAATGTTGACTTAAATTCCTTTGTCTATATAAACCTCATGCTCTCACAGAAAAAAGGACGAAAAAATGGACGGAGGCTGCTTTAGAAGAAAATGCTTCCTGCCCCACGAGATTCCACGAAGTTGCAAAAGATTGTCAAACTCAAAGCCAGTTTTGCATGCAGTCTCCGTCCAGACTAACATTTGAATCGTGTTCTTGGGATTCACGCAGAAGCATCCCTCACACAACCCCCTGTTGGTAATTTTGCCTTTGATCTCAAACTTGTTAAGTATGATTTAAATTCATGTTGAACATATATACATATTGCTGCTAATATTCATGTTTGTTTGAGTGTGTTACATGTGAGCAAAAAGGCAGGATTGAGATCGTGCCATTGTTGGGGCACGATCTGAGCTTACCTTCGATTTGTACAGTTGTAGTTCGTTTTCGATGGGTTAACACCATAGGGGGCCACCGTGCATGCAGATTATATATTTAAGTTAAATACTGTGTTTTTGCTTATAGCGTAACTTTGCAGATTCATTTGTACCATCAAATATCTTTCGACCAGGTTGGTGAGGAAGATGTGCTGCAGCGAAAAGGACTTGGGTTTGATACCCAGGTCATATATTTTTTGTTTTTTCTAACAAACTTCCTTGCATAATTCTAGATCAAAGGATGTCATATCCAGATCGAACACCCTGAACATGCAGTCCCGCAGACACCTTCGACCAGCCCCCTGGATCGAAGGGAAACCCAAGCTTCTTCGAATCCCAGGCCTTGCATATTCAATGTCTAACATATTTCCTTGTAGATCTAGCACCCCCCAAGACCCTCGAATGAGGCCTTCGATCATCCCCCTCGATCGAAGGGCAACCCAAGCCTCTTCGACCCGGGCCCATTTTTCTTCCCTTTATTTTATTTAATTTTAGTTTTTTGTTAATTAGTTTATGTTTTCTATTCATTCATTTTTCCAATAAAAACATAAAAAAATCATAAAATCATAAAAATTAGGATTTAGAATTTTTATTAATAAAATTAATTTTGCAAATTAATTTAATTAACCTTTAACCTTTTTTTTCTTTAATTTAAAATTAGTTAGAAATTAGGTTTAACTTCTAATTGTTTTCATAAAACATCCAAAAAAAAAATTTCAATGAGCAATTAGATTTTTTTAGGGTTTTCAAACTTATTTCAATTTTTTATTCTCACGCGTAATTATTTTTGTCGTACGATTAATTTTTACAATTATGTAACTGCGCCCGGTTTGTAATAACTTAATTAGGGTTTTAATTTAGGCATTTTACATTTTCAGTCAATTCTTTATGTATCTACACCAAAGCCTTGTAATAGCGTAGGACCTCTATTTCTTGCTTTTATCTTTTATATGCTTGTATATAATTGCTAGTAACCTAGGCGTGTATGTTTAATCAAATCAATCTTAGATCACTAAACTGCAAGATAAACATATATGAAAATAGAACACTATTACACACTTGCACCCTTAGGGTATATCTCACTTGGTTGCTTCGGTGTTGTACCCTAATTTTTCCCCTAAGATCCCCTCATCATACCATGTTGATTCAATCACAACAAGACCACATTAGGTTATTTTGGTTCTCTTCTCTATCTTTAGCTTTGCTCTTTGAGGAATCACCAAGCACCTTGACTTGTTTTCTTTTATGATCATGAATATTTTGTCTTGATTTTCCTTTTAATTAATAAAATGGAATGTTGGTTTGTCTTACTTGTTACTAATGTAGGTAAAGGAAATGAGGTTTAGCAAGTTGCTCCATGGGTTCATGAGTTTATTTCCATGACCTAAGCAATAAAGCTTGAGAAGTCCAAACCTCACCATTGAGTTTTTTTTGGTAGGGATGGCATGGCAAGGTTATTTTGGTTCACTACATTTCCAAGATATCAAGATTGATTCAAAAGTGCAAGGGATTGATTGAAGAAGTTGTCATGGTTGGACAAGGTCTTGTTCCCATTGGTCACAAGTGAATATTTCACTCAATTCTCAAGATATGGAAATGGTTTTGGTTTCTATGAGTTCTCATTATCATCCTCAACAACTTCTATTTACAAAGCAAGAGTGTTGGTACAAGAAGGTGGTTCAAAATTGTCAAGGTTCCTCCAACCATTTTCTTGATCTAGGAGCTAGGGTTTTGAACTTCAAAGAAGTATATCTTGCTCATCTTTTGGTATTTTTGAGTGATTCCAAAAACATCCTTCTATTCAAAGGGTTATTAACAAATCACTTCAAAAGTTTAAAGTAGTTTTCATGTGGAAGAAACTTGATGATGAAGAAAGATTACAAGTCCTCCAGATGAACCCCCAAATTTCTCATGTGTGGCTTCAAATGATCATAACTTGGTCAATTTATCACCTTGGGCCCACTCTTTTTCCATAATGCTCTTGAGCATGTCAACTTTACTCCTTCTTTTATGTGCAAAGTGAGAAAATGGATGGAAGATGGCCTAAGGATACAAAATATTATAGGTCATTTCATGATTTTTTTCCAACTTCAACAATTCATAACTCTCTCAATTTTTGTAGATTTGTAACAGTTCAAGTTTCAAAATGTCATTCAAGAGGTCTATTTCATGCCATCTTTTTTAGTCAAGATCAAATTCCAAGTGGAAGGCCATGTTTGGATGCAAAACATTATAGGTCACTTTTGAAGAAAAAATCGAAATATTTCTAAGCATGGAAAGTCAACCCTTTTTCTCCAACTTTGACTCAATGCAACTTTCAGCTCAAACATCCATTTGACTCCATTCTTTTCCCATTGCAAATCTTGTAACCTCATATTTCTAAAGCATCAAGAATCATGCCCTAAGACCCCTTGAGCTGAGAATTCCATTGATTTGAACTTGGTAACTTAGAACTAAAGTTTCTTCAAAAGTCGGAATTTGAAATCTTTGATTTAGCTTCTAAACACTTTTTTTATGCATATTTTTGCCTCTAAACATGTTTATTGAACTTCCAGAAGTGACTAACACAACAAAATGCACGTTTTGGTTGAGTTTTGATCAAATTAGAAGTCACACTTTTCTTGTTTGCAACTTCACACGACTTCCCTCCAAACTTCATCATTTCACACGCTTGGACATTCCATTTGATTCCCTATCAATAGAGGGCCATCCCTCATTCATTTTCTTAAGCTTGGATAGCCAGAATCACCCTGTCAAACTTGTTCCCTAACTCAAATTTCTGCAACTTCGAAATCTGTGTTCAAGCCTTTTTTAATCCAATTTTTCAATCAATTTACCTCCCTTGATCTTCCCTGAAGCTAACCATATAATTACCTTCAAGAATCATGCCCTATATTGCTCCATAGAAGTCCAGTTTTAGAGCTCTGCAATTCAACTTCAATAGGTAGATTTCTTCATCAATTCTTCAAAACTTTGATATCATTTTGATGCTCTCGTTGCCCTGGTTCTAGTCGCAACACTTACTTTTATCTGGAAACATGTTTTGGCCATGAAATTTCAAATCCCTTTTCAAAACTTTCCTTCCAAATTGCTTGAGCTACAGTTTATATAATTTTATCGTGAAGGTGTGGTTGTCTTCGTTTTGAAGAGACGAAGCGAATGGCATAGGTCTCGTGCTCTAATTTTACAGATTGCACAATCTGGTTTTGGGATTGGCTGGAGGTTGAAGATGACCAATGTGTCATCCTTAAACCAATGAAACAACTCCGATTTTTTTTATTTCTGATTTACATTTGATTAAATGCTTTATTCACTAATGACCATGATATCCACAGCGCGCCAGATCCTTTGGATTTGATTACTAACGCATTTTGACTCTCATGCAATGGTCCACATATTTTTTTACTTTATTTTTCTTTTCTGATTTTTATATTTTATTGTTTTAAATTTCAAAGAATCATAGAAAATTCATTTTTAGTCCAAAAAATCTGAAAAAATTATGAAAAATATTTTAGATTTTTATCTTTCTGATTTTTATTTTTTCACAATTTTATTTTGTGTTTTGATATTTTTTATAAATTTTTCTCAATCCAAGATTTCTCTAGTGAAGGCTTCGCTTGTTTGATAGATGTTCTTTCTTCCCAGAGAAGTTGGTACAATAATTACTCTCGAAGAACACATGTCTCTGATTTCTCCTGTAAAGAATGTATATTGTTTTTCCCTTTGAGAATATGGTGTTGACCTCCCCAATGAAGTCAGCACGAAATCCCCAGTTAATGTCTCGACGATGGGTCATCATATGCTTTAGCGAAGTTTGTATGTTTTTCCTCCTTCAAAATGGGCCTGAATTCCGCAGTGAGCGTTTTGATGATTTGGTGTCCATATGCTTTACTTGAAATTGATTTTGAAATCCCCAGTAGAAGCGTTACATTTGAAAATATTTGTTTCCCCGTTGAAGTCTGAGTGCTATTCCTTAGTAAAGCCTGGAGAAGGATGTTATATCTCTGTATCTGTACTATTTTATCGCTATATTTTGTTTACTTCCGGATTACGTTTCTCCACAGTGAAGTTAAGCCATGCAGTAAGATTTTGTTTCCTCAGTTGGCGCTTACTTTTTCTTATGGAATGTTCATCTTGGATGTGATTTAGCCGAGTGTTGATTGTGCCTGAGTTGGTTTTTCCTGGTTACTTCCAGTGTTATATGTCTGTTTTGTAAACATATGGACGATAGCACTCATACATTCATACATACATCATGCATAGTTAAAATTTGGAAAATCATTGCTCATTCACATTCGTTATTATTTTGTGGACGTATTGCACTATTTTGCATAATTGTGTTGTCCTCTCTCCAATAGAGTGTCAATCATAAGCAGAAAGTGTATATTCTTTCAATTTCCCCATTGAATTATCCCTCGTGGAAGATTTTTACTTTAGCCTTCCTGCACAGCTCCTCAACTAGATGATTTAGGTTTCCCTCTTGAGTTCATTTCTCAGAGAATTTATTTTGGTAGACTATTTTAATCCAGTTTATTTTTGGATCGAATCTTTGTTTCCCAACAATATTATTACTTTGGACGTCTGAAAGCTTTGAGTTTTGGTTTGAGGATGTGCATTTATTTTGCACGAGAAGACCTTTATCTCCTCAGCGGGAATATATTTGCATTTCCCCAGGAAGTCATATTGTGTTCCCTGGAAATTATTATTTTACAATCCTTCCTATAACAAAAAGTAGCAGGTCTCTGTATTTAAGCAACTCGTACTTCCGTGTAAAAGTCGACATAACCTTTTTGCTATCTTCTCTATGAGTGGATAGTTTGCAGTCCTTTGTCAAATTACACCAGTAGATGTCAAGATTTTCAATATCACAGAGACAGTTCATTGTGAAATCTTTGCAAGTGGTAGTCTCTTTATTTGAGACAGCTTATATATTACCCTTTCCAGGCAGAACGCCTTGGTTAAAGAAGTTGAGACCCGATCTAGGTGAAACGCCGGGATTTTGGAAAAAAACTTGTTATCTTTTTGCTACCTTTAGTGAATGTTGGTAGTTCATCATCAGTGAATGACGGTGCTATGATATATTTTATCTGCTACCTTCAGTGAAAGTTGGTAGGTTACCTTCAATGAAATTTGGTGCTTGTTATCTTTTTGCTACCTTTAGTGAACATCGGTAGTTCATCATCAGTAAACGGTGGTTCTATGATATATTTTCTCTTCTACCTTCAGTGAAAGTTGGTAGGTCACCTTCTGTGAAAGTTGGTGCTTGTTATCTTTTTGCTACCTTCAGTGAACGTTGGTAGTTCATCGTTAGTGAACGACGGTGTTATGATATATTTTCTCTTCTACCTTTAGTGAAAGTTGGTAGGTCACCTTCAGTGAAAGTTTGTGCTTGTTATAATTTTGCTACCTTCGGTGAATGTTGGTAGTTCATCATCAGTGAATGGCGGTGCTATGATATATTTTCTCTTCTACCTTCAGTAAAAGTTGGTAGGCCACCTTCAGTGAAAATTGGTGCTTGTTATCTTTTTTCTACCTTCAGTGAACATTGGTAGTTCATCGTCAGTGAATAGCGGTGCTATGATATATTTTTTGTTCTACCTTTAGTGAAACTTGGTAGGTCACCTTCAGTGAAAGCTGGTGATTGTTATCTTTTTTCTACCTTCAGTGAAAGTTGGTAGTTCACTATCAGTGAACGACAATGTTATGATATTTTCTTTTATCTCTACCTTCAGTGAAAGCTGGTAGTTTATCATCAGTGAACATCGATGATTTCTTCTCTCTACCTTCAGTAAACGTTGGTAGCTCTTCGTCAGTAAACGTCAGTATTATTTTTCTTCTCCCTTTCTACCATCAGTGAACCTTGGTAGTTTCGCTTTCAGTAAAAGTTGGTGTATCCTTTTACTTTATATCATCCTCTATAAGTCAGGTCTTTTGATCCACCAGTGATTTATTTTCCTGGTCGGGTTTCTGTTTTTTTTTCTTTATTTCCTTTGTTACATCCCCATCGGTGTTTTGTGTCTCTTTGATTTTGTTCATGAGCATTCATGCTCATAAGCATCGCATGGCATCTTAGGGCCAAAAATAGGGTTTGTTTTATATTTAAGTATCTTCGATCGCGTCGACATGAAGATTTTTAACCTTCGTATCTCCGCATAGAAGAAACTTAAATAAGGGTAGCAGTGGTACCACAATTTTTTCCCCTAAGATCCCCTCATCATACCATGTTGATTCAATCACAACAAGACCACATTAGGTTATTTTGGTTCTCCTCTCTATCTTTAGCTTTTCTCTTTGAGGAATCACCAAACACATTGACTTGTTTTCTTTTGTGATCATGAATATTTTGTCTTGATTTTACTTTTAATTAATAAAATGCAATGTTGGTTTGTCTTACTTGTTACTAATGTAGGTAAAGGCAATGAGGTTTAGCAAGTTGCTCCATGGGTTTATGAGTTTATTTCCATGCCCTAAGCAATAGAGCTTGAGAATTCCAAACCTCACCATTGAGTTTGTTTTGGAAGAGATGGCATGGCAAGGTTATTTTGGTTCACTACATTTCCAAGATATCAAGATTGATTCAAAGTGCAAGGGATTGATTGAAGAAGCTGTCATGGTTGGACAAGGTCTTGTTCCCATTGGTCATAAGTGCATGTTTCTCTCAATTCTCAAGATATGGAAGTGGTTTTGGTTTCTATTAGTTCTCATTATCATCCTCAAAAACTTCTATTTACAAAGCAAGAGTGTTGGTACAAGAAGGTGGTTCAAAATTGTCAAGGTTCCTCCAAGCATTTTCTTGATCTAAGAGCTAGGGTTTTGAACTTCAAAGAAGTATATCTTGCTCATCTTTTGGTATTTTTGAGTGATTTCAAAAACATACTTCTCTTTAAAGGGTTATTAACAAATCACTTCAAAAGTTTCAAGGAGTTTTCATGTGGAAGAAACTTGATGATGAAGAAATATTACAAGTCCTCTAGATGAACCCCCAATTTCTCATGTGTGACTTCAAATGATCATAACTTGGTCAATTTGTATCACCTTAGGCCCACTCTTTTTCCATAATGATCTTGAGGATGTTAACTTTATCCCTTCTTTTATGTGCAAAGTGAGAAAATGGATGGAAGATGCCCTAAGGATACAAAAGATTATAGGTCATTTCATGATTTGTTTCCAACTTCAACAATTCATAACTCTCTCGATTTTTGGATATTTTGATTGGTTCAAGTTTCAAAATGTCATTCAAGAAGTTTATTTCATGCCATCTTTTTTAGTGACGAGAAAATTCCAAGTGGAAGGCCATGTTTGGATGCAAAACATTATAGGTCACTTTTGAAGAAAAATTTGAAATATTTCTAAGTATGGAAAGTCAACCCTTTTTCTCCAACTTTGACTCAATGCAAATTTCAACTCAAACATCCATTTTAATCCATTCTTTTCCCATTGCAAATCTTGTAACCTCATCTTTCTAGAGCATCAAGAATCATGCCCTAAGACCCCTTGAGCTGAGAATGCCATTGATTTGAACTTGGTAACTTGGAACTGAAGTTTCTTCAAAAGTTAGAATTTGAAATCTTTGATTTAGCTTCTAAACACTTTGTTTCTACGCGTCTTTGCCTCTAAACATGTTTAGTGAACTTCTAGATGTGATTAGCACAACAAAACGTGTGTTTTGGTTGAGTTTTGATCAAATTAGAAGTCACACTTTTCTTGTTTGCAACTTCACACGATTTCCCTCCAAACTTCATCATTTCACGCGCTTGGACATTCCATTTGATTCCCTATAAATAGAGGGTGATCCCTCATTCATTTTCTTAAGCTTGGATATCCAGAATCACCCTGCCAAACTTGTTCCATAACTCAAATTTCTGCAACTTCGAAATTTGTGTTCAAGCCTTTTTCAATCCAATTTTTCAATTAATTTACCTCCCTTGATCTTCCCTGAAGCTACCCATATAATTACCTTCAATAATCGTGCCATATATTTCTCCATAGAAGTCCAGTTTTAGAGCTCTGCAACTCAACTTCAATAGGTAGATTTGTTCATCAATTCTTCAAAACTTTGATATCATTGTGATGCTCTCATTGCCCTGGTTCTAGTCACAACACTTACTTGTATCTGGAAACATGTTTTGGCCATGAAATTTCAAATCCCTTTTCAAAACTTTCCTTCCAAATTGCTTGAGCTACAATTTATATAAATTTATCGCGAAGGTGTGGTTGTCTTCTTCTTGAAGAGATGAAGCGAATGGCATAGGTCTCGTGCTCTAATTTTACAGATTGAGCAACCTGGTTTTGGGACTGGCTAGAGGTTGAAGATGACCAACGTGTCATCCTTCAACCAATGAAACAACGCCATTTTTTTTTATTTCTTATTTACATTTGATTCAGTGCTTTATTCACTAATGACCATGATATGCACAGCGCGTCAGATCCCTAGGATTTGATTACTAATGTGTTTTGACTCTCATCCAATGGTCCGCATATTTTTGACTTTATTTTTCTTTTCTGATTTTTATATTTAATTGTTTTAAATTTCAAAAAATCATAGAAAATTCATTTTTAGTCCAAAAAATCTGAAAAAATTATGAAAAATAATTTTTATTTTTCTCTTTCTGATTTTTATTTTTTCACAATTTTATTTTGTGTTTTGATATTTTTTTATGAATTTTCACTTTATTTGAATTGTTTGAAATGTTTAAAAATGCTTTTATGCATTTTTAAATTCTGAAAAAATTATAGAATGATCCAATGATATTGTGACAAATATTGGTGACCTCATTCATTTTTTATTTCTGACTTTAGTAATTTTTTAATCATTTTTGGTTCATTTTACTCATTTCTTTCAATTTAAAAAATAGTTTCTGACTTTAAAAAATTACCAAAAAATTTATAAATTTATTTTAGTTCATTTCTGATTTTTCTATGGACTTACTTTTTATTTCTTCATTAATTTGAACATATTTGATATTTTCTCTCTTATTTCTATTTTAAAACATTTTAAAACATTTTTAATGTATATATTAAATGCAATATTATTTTGTGATTATTTTCTGGATAATCTTGGATTGAATTTTTTATTATGAACTTTGCTAACATCATTGGATCCATAGTGTTGAGTTTAACTCCATAAAAGTGGATGAATGATTTTAATAATAGTTTGATTAAAATTTAATTCAAATGTGGTTTGTATATTCTTCCCTACCCCTCTTCATCTTATCCCTTTCTTAATGCACTAAGTGTTATTGGATCATGATCTCTATATCATGTCTCAAAATAAATGGTGCATAGATTGTAATTGACCGGCCTCAAAATAGGCGTGACTTCTATATAAGTCAACTTACGATTGCTTAACATAGCGTTAAATTTTATCCCGATTCGAGTAAATGATCATTCGTGGCCCAAACCTATGTTTGCAAGCCCAAGTATGTTAATTTAATCTCTTTGATCCAATAACCTTGACATTTATTGTGTGGAGGCTTTGGTTCTACCAATCCTCTAATGGATCTACAACACTTTTGGTCAATACGGATCACTTAAACATCGTTGATCATTAAATGGTACTTTTGAGGATTCCAAATGGATGATATACTTGACAAAAAGCAAATGCAAATCATTGTGTGGAGGCTTTGGTTCTACCAATACTCTAATGACTTCCAAATGCAAGTTTCAAGTGTTAGAACAACGTTTGGTTCTAATCATATCTTAGAGTTTTGATTATAAGAATGAAATAAACTTTGTAAAATATACTTTATACTCTGATGTATACGTTCTCTAGATACAGATGATGTTCTGACTCATACATATCAAAAGAGAAACATAATTCTACGCAAGTCAAAGCAAACTCTGAAGGAAGCACTCCAAGGCAAACTCTGATGGAAAAGAAATCCTAAGCAACCTCTGATAAAGCCAGCTGAAGCAAAGATTTGAAAGAAGCACGTTGAAAGCAACATCTGATAATGCAAAATGAAGCAAAATCTGATGAATATAATATGAGGAACACTTTGATAGAAGAAAAATTTAAGTAAACTCTGAAGTGGAAATGCTGCAAGCAAACTCTTAAACTTCTAGAGACAAGCTCTAATAGTACCGTTGGTCATTTAATGCTAAGACGGCTAACGCACTCAAGTGGTACTATGCACGAGAATATTGGAAACATAAAGACCAAGCCAACACACTTCATTAATGCATACACTTTCTTCAAGGCAGTAACGGTCAAGATTGAAAGCTATATATAGAAGATCATTTGTTTCAAAGAAAGGCTACTGATCCGAGAAACATACTAACACTCACTTCTTTCATTCTTGTAAACTAATATTATATAGTGTGTAAATCTTAAGTATTGGGAAATAATCTTAGTGATAAATTACAGTTTGTGATATAACTTATTAGAAGCATTCTGATTCACTATTGTTAAGAGATAATTTTTGTAAGTGTTCCTTGAGAGACCAGTTGGGTCAGATTTCTCAAGAGGGCTAGGACTAGTTGAGTCTTAGAGGTGTTAGTCACTTGCAGTTGGCTTGTGCATTGTATTGTTAGTCACAACAGTTTGTTTGTACATTTGTAATCAGTTTGATTATAGTGGATTAAGTCCTCATTGAGAGAGGCGAAATCACCTTGGCGGGTGGACTGGAGTAGTTTAAGTTTCAAACAAACCAGGATAAAAATATCTGTGTCCTTACATTAGTATTGCGCGCGAAAAAGGAAAAACTTATTCAACCCCCCCCCCCCCCCCCTAAGTGTTTTCTCATCCTTCAATTGGCATCAGAGCTCTAGTTCTGGGTGTAAACACCTAACAGTGTCAGAAAAAGATCCAGAAGGAAAACACTATGGCAACTGAACAAAACAACAACAACTGCACCAAACCTCCCATGTTTGATGGAGAAGACTTTGAATACTGGAAGGATAGACTAGAAAGTTTCTTTCTAGTTCATGATGCTTATCTATGGGATTTGGTCCTAGATGGTTACACACATCCAGAAGACAAAGACAGAAAAAAGATTGACAGAAAGAACATGGATAAACAACAGAAGTTAGATTTCAAGAATCACCAGAGCCAGAAACATCTTTCTGAACGCTATCTCTAAAATGGAATATGAGAAAATCACCAACAGACATACATCACATGACATGTTTGAGTCTCTCAAAATGACTCATGAAGGAAATGCTCAAGTAAAAGAGACAAAAGCTCTGGCCCTCATCCAGAAGTATGAAGCCTTCAAAATGGAAGAAAATCAGTCCATTGAAGCCATGTTCTCAAGATTCTAAACTCTGATCGCTGGCCTGAGAGTTCTGAACAAAGGATACACCAAGGTAGACCGTGTTAAGAAAATTATCAGAAGTTTACCCAGAATATGGGCACCTATGGTTACTGCATTCAAATTGTCAAAAGATTTGAATGATGTATCCCTTGAAGAACTTATCAGTGCTTTAAGAAGTCACGAGATAGAACTTAATGAACATGAGTCTCAGAAGAAAGGTAAGTCTTTCGCCCTTAAATCTATTAAACAATGTGAAACTAACGCTTTTCAGGAAGAAGAAGGAAACTATGAAGGTCCTGCATCAGAAGAAGATGAGTTATCTCTGCTCTCCAGAAGGATCAACCAGATGTGGAAGCACAGACAAAAGAAGTTCAGAAACTACAAGAGGTCAAAAGATAAACCAGAATCTTCTGGACATAATAACTCAAGTAGGAGATACATAGTCTTCTATGAATGTAAAGAACCAAGACACTACAAAAGTGATTGTCCTAAGCTACAAAGAGAAAGACCAAAGAAAAGGTTTGGAAGGAAGAAAGGTATGATGGCCACCTGGGATGATTCAGAATCTTCTAAAGCTGAATCTGACTCAGAATATGAACACGTTAATCTAGCGTTTATGGCTACCACAGCAGATAACGATGACTCAAACTCTGATTCAGAACCGAAAGAGGTATTCTCTGAATTTTCTAGAACTGAACTTGCTGAAAGCTTATATGAACTTCTTGAAAACTACAGTAAACTCAAAATCAAATACAAGAAACTCAAAAAGAATCTTGCATCTGATTTTGAGAAACTTGAAACAGAAAAATCTAAACTTAAAGAAAACATTTTTAAACTCAAAGAGGAAGTTCAAAAATTTCAAAAGATCTATATTTCAGATTCCGCTTCAAGTTCAAAATATATTCTTAAATAATATGACTCTAATTTTCAAACGTTTCTTGCTAAAAGCATAGATAGAAGCATAATGGCTTCAATGATCTATGGTGTTAGTGGAAATAACAGAAGAGGTATTGGATATGAAACTCCCAAAGGGAAAGAAACATATAAAGCTAAGCCTGTTGAGGAAATGGTTATCACATATAAACCACTACACAAACAATTTAGTTTTGGGCACACACATGATATCAAATACACTTCTCACTCTTAAAATTCTTATGCAAAATCAAAGTTCAACCATAACTTTAGAAACTCTAACCAAAAAGGACCCAAAAAGAAATGGGTACCTAAGGAGAAAATAATCTATGTTACAGATGTCCTTAACAGCTTAGTTGAAACACCAGTCATGGTACCTGGACTCTGGATTCTCGCGACATATAACGGGAAGAAAGTCTATGTTCCAAAGTCTGGAACTTCAATCTGGAGGAGATGTCAAATTTGGAGGAAATCAAAAAGGAAAGATTATTGGTTCTTGAACCATTGGAAACGGTAACCTTCCTTCTATAACTAATGTTCTGTTGGTAGAAGGATTAACACATAACTTGTTGTCCATAAGTCAATTAAGTAACAATGGTTATGACATAATCTTTAATCAAAAATCCTGTAGAGTTGTTAGTCAAAAAGATGGATCAATCCTTTTTACTGGCAAGAGAAAGAACAACATCTATAAAATTGATCTTTCTGATCTTAAATCTCTGAATGTAAAATGCCTTATGTCTGTTAGCGATGAGCAATGGGTCTGGCATAGAAGATTGGGGCATGTTAGCATGAGAAGAATATCTCAAATTAACAAACTCAATCTGGTCAGGGGACTTCCAAATCTGAAGTTCAACTCAGAAGCTTTGTGCAAAGCATGTTAGAAAGGAAAATTTTCAAAACCTTCTTTTAAGTCAAAAAATGTTGTTTCTTCCTCTAGGACATTGGAACTTCTTCACATTGATCTGTTTGGAGTAGTTAAAATTGCATCCATCAGAGGCAAGAAGTATGGATTGGTCATTATTGATGACTACAACAGATGGACATGGGTTAAGTTTTTAAAACACAAGGATGAGTCACATTTTGTGTTCTTCGACTTCTGCAACCAAGTGCAAAACGAAAAAGAATTTAGAATCATAAAAGTTAGAAGTGATCATGGAGGAGAATTTGAAAATCATTATTTTGAAAAGTTTTTAAATAAAATGGCATTTATCATGATTTCTCTTGTCCTAGAACTCCCCAACAAAATAGAGTTGTAGAACGGAAGAATAGAACTTTGCAAGAAATGGCCAGAACCATGATTAATGAAACTAATATGGCTAAACACTTCTGGGCAGAAGCTGTGAACACAACATGTTATATTCAAAACAAAGTCTCTATAAGACCTATTCTCGAAAAGACTCCTTATGAATTGTGGAAACACAGAAAACCCAACATTTCATATTTCCATCCTTTTGGATGCACTTGCTATATTCTGAATACTAAAGATAATCTGAACAAGTTTGATTCTAAGGCACAAAAGTGCTTTCTGCTTGAATATTCTGAACGCTCAAAAGGCTATAGGGTATACAACACAGAAACTCTGATTGTTAAAGAATCAATCAAAGTCAGATTTGATGATAAGCTTGGCCAACAAAAGCAGAATGAAAATCCTGCAGGTACAGAAGATCATTACAAACTCCTAAGAGTCAGAAGCAAAGGATAACTCAGAAGATCCTCCTATTGAAAACACTCTCGAAAATCTAAGAATTTCTGAACAACCCTCACAGAATAAATTCCCCAGAATCACATCAGCACATCCAGAAAATGTGATTATTGGAAAGAAAGAAGATCCCATCAGAACAAGATCCTCTTTCGAAAACATTGAAGAATCACTGTTTGGTTTGGTCTCTCTGATTGAACCAACCTCAATAGAGGAAGCTCTTCAAGACAACGATTGGATGTTATCTATGCAAGAAGAACTAAATCAATTTTCAAGAAATGATGTGTGGGATCTAGTTCTAAAGCCCAAAGGATTCAATATCATAGGAATAAAATGGGTATTCAGAAACAAGTTGAATGAGCAAGGAGAGGTTGTCAGAAACAAGGCATGACTAGTTGCACAAGGTTATAGTCAACAAGAAGGAATTGATTATAATGAAACCTTTTCCCCAGTCGCCGGGTTAGAATAAATTAGATTGTTAATTTCTTGTGTTGTTCAACACAACATCTCATTATATCAAATGGATGTTAAAAGTTCTTTTTTAAATGGTTACATAGAAGAAGAAGTTTATGTCCACCAACCTCCGGGTTTTGGTGATTCAAAATTTCCAGAACATGTTTTTAAACTAAAAAAGTCTTTATACGGTCTGAAACAAGCTCCCAGAGCTTGGTATGAACATATGAGTAACTTTCTTTTAGAAAAGAATTTTACCAGATGGAAAGTGGACACAACCTTATTCAGAAAAACATTTAAAAATGACATATTAATCTGTCAAATATATGTAGATGATATTATTTTTGGAACTTCTAATGTCTCTCTTGGAAGAGAATTTGATGAGTCTATGCAGGCTGAATTTGAGATGAGCATGATGGGAGAACTGAAATTCTTTTTGGGAATTCAAATTAATCAAACTCCAGAAGGTACTTACATACATCAGATAAAGTATGTTAAAGAACTTCTGAAGAAATTCCAGCTATCAGAAAGTAAAGAAGCAAAGACACCAATGCATCCTACATGCATTCTGGGAAAAGATGAGGTAAGTAAGAAAGTAGATCAGAAACTCTACAGAGGTATGATTGGATCTCTTCTCTATCTGACTGCATCCGAACCAGATATATTATTCAGTGTATGTTTATGTGCAAGATTCCAATCAGATCCTAGAGAATCTCACTTAACTATTGTTAAGCGAATTCTGAGGTATCTGAAAGGTACTACTAACCTTTGACTATGTTACAGAAGATCCAAAGATTTTAAACTAGTAGGTTATTATGATGTTGACTTTGCTGGAGATAGAATAGAATGCAAAAGCACCTCTGGAAGCTGTCAGTTTCTGGGTGATAACATTATCTCATGGTACAGTAAGAAGCAAGCCACTATTGCACTATCAACCACTGAAGCTGAATATATATCTGCTGCTGGATGTAGCACTCAGATGATCTGGATGAAGAGTCAGCAGGAAGATTATCATCTATATGAAAGTAAGATTTCTATCTTCTGTGATAATACCTCTGCTAGTTGTCTTTCAAAAAATCCCATATTACATTCTAAGGCAAAACATATAGAAATTAAACATCATTTCATAAGGAACTACATTCAGAAAGGAATCCTTAGTTTAAACTTCATAGACACACACCATCAATGGGCTAATATTTTCACAAAACCCCTTTCTAAAGATAAATTTAAATTCATTCTGAAAAACATCAGTATGGAATTATGTCCTGAATGAAAAAAAAATTTCTCTATATGTGTTTCCAGAATGTTCTGAAATGAATGTTCTGATTAACTACTCTTCAGAAGTGAGAAGAGGAGTTACATCAGAAGCCATTTATCATGTTCTAAAATGTGTCTAGAGTTTCATTACACGAATGGTTCAGAAGTTCATTATATTAAACCAGTTGTCACACGCTACCCTCAGAAGTTGAACGCATTTTCAACTCTGAAAGGTCACGCATGCGTGTGCTGCTATTGAGACTCCGTTCCTAGGTAACTGTTCAGATTTGATAAAATCTCACGCCTCCCCTAAATGTCATATTTAATTAATTGCTAGTAATGATTATTTTTTTAATTTCAATCGTTCAAAATTCTTTATTGGTTTTATTACTCAAAATTTTTTTCAAGCTATAAATACCTTGCAAAATTACCCTCTTTTACTTTTTACTCTCTCTCTCTTAAAGTTTCAATCGCCTCTGCGTTTTGTGCAAACTCTCTCTATTTTTTTAAAATCCTAAACCTAAACGTTCCAAATGGCTTCATCTTCATATCCTTCCGAAAGCATTCCTGTTTCATCAAGCAACTCTCAACATGCAGAAAGATATGTCATTCCTGAGAGAACAACACTCATACCTATTGATAGTTTGGAAGTGGTTAGTGAACTTATGGTCGATTTTGACAATCTAAAAGCAAATGTGTTTGATTTGTTTCCGACTGTAGAGTTCCAAGGGTGGAAAATTTTCTTTGATCGTCTAGTTGGACCAGTGTTCCCTAATCTTGTCAAGGAATATTGGATTCATGCCATTGCTTCTCCAAAGGTCATCCTTTCATTCGTCATGGGCAAAGAGATTTCCATCACTGAGAATCTCATAAGGAGGCTTCTAGGCTTTGAAGGAAATGGTGTTACTGGAATCTCAAGTGGAAGAATGGATATGTCCAAAGTATATACTCAAATTTTTACTACTGGGCAAGATTCCAACAAAGTCAGAGATTTGAAGAACAAATATAAAATCTGGGCAAGAATCATTCATGGTTGCATTCATCACAGGAAGGAAACCAGTTCTCCTGACTACATCAATGCTGACCAACAATATCTTCTGTTTTGTCTTGGCACAAATGTGAAGATTGATCTGCCATATCTTCTATTCAACCACCTCAGGACGCATGTGAAGGAAACCAGGGAAGCTGAAAGGGTCAAAAACCCTAAATCAAAAAGAAACTGGATCCCTCTGGGAAGATTAATCTCAGACATTCTAACAGAGAATGGTCTGATAGCTCATTTAGAAGACGCCAACTTGTTTGGAGAAATGGAGCCCACGTGTTGAAAAGCTCTGACTGGGAAGAACCTTCTCAAAACGAAGCTGATTGACAAACTTCTGGTGGAACCTACTCCCTATGTGTCAGCAGCTGCCACCAGAAGGAGAATCCCTGTAGAAGATTTTCCTCTCTTCAACTCTAGTGATCATCATGAGATCATTCTGGATTTCATTGAAGCTTGTAAGGAGAGTGGCATTCCCATTGACCTGGCATGGCTTCAAGGAAGGACTGTACCTACTCCAGAAGTTTTTCTCTAGAAGCAGAAGAAAAGGCAAGCTGGAGAAGGTCCCTCTGCTCGTCCTCAGAAGAAGAATAAGAAGAAGAAATCTTCAGGTATGTCCACTGAAACAATTTATGTTTGTGATTTTGTATGTATAATATCATTTGCTGAACCCCAAACTCTAGGAGATATAGAAGTAGACATAGACCTCACCATTCCTTCTGAACCCTTCCAAAATAATCCTCAAATTGATCAGGTTCTATCTGACATAGACAATTTTGATACTGTAGTTCCTACACAATCTCAACCACAACCACCACCTTCTCCACATATAACTCAACCTGACTCATCTACTTCTGCTCCCCATCAATAATATCCAAATACTCCTGCTGAAAACCCTCTTCCAACATCCCCCATCAGACCTTTATCCCCAAGATCCTCTGAGTGGTATGATGGTTCGTGGAGATTACCAGGAATAAATGTGCCTCTGGCTACACAACCTCTGTCCTTCATCATTCCCTCTGAGAACATTTTTGCTGTGAATGAATCCCCTGCACCTATTCCTTCTTCCTTAGCCCAAACCACCATCATCATCTCTCCTGACATCACACCTCCTACGTCACCAGAAATTCCCAAACCTACCTCACTAGAACCCTCATAACCTCACTATCTATAACCAACCTTTAGTCCATCCTCATATGAACCTCTTGAACCCTCTGACTTTCTTAGGACTGTAGTTGATCCTGAAGCTCTACGTTATCTACAATTAATATCCACCAAAAAGGTTGTTCCCTAACCAACCCCAAAACCTGTTCAGCCAGATGTTATTGTATGTTTTCAAAATTTTGCAACAGAAATGCAGACATGGATAGACTTGCTGGAGGCAAATAGTGCCAGCAACCTGGACCCAGCTGCATGTGATTTTCAGTGGGAAGCATTCATAAGGAAATTCAATGAAGAAACCTTCAAGTTGAAAGATTTGTGCTATTCTCAGGTTCTTGAGAATTTCACCCAATATTTGAATGCCTTCAAGACAAAAGTGGTAAATATCTGGGATAATTAGTCTCCACTGTAGATTACCAATGCTCCATTACCACTTGCTGACCACATGGAAATTTCATAAGATGAATCTGAAGATGGCTCTGAGTCAAACCCAAATCCCTTGGCAATGAATTTGTATCACCAACCTTCTGCTCAAGCTGCCTCTAAGAAAGTGCCAACTCTTCTGATTGATCTTGGCACCCTCCTCTCCAATGTTGTAGGATCTGGATCTGTTGTTTCTGCTCCAAAGGTTGTATCTTCTGAAGCCGCTTCAACATCTGCTCCTTCTTCGCTGGTGATGGATACTCTAAATGAACTGAAGAAGGAAAATGAAGCCATCCATGAACGTTTGGACAAACAGGATGAAACCAACAAGGAAATCAGAACTTGGATGATGAAACAAGAGGAATCCTCAAATGAAATAAAGAATCTTCTTCTTTCTCTTGTCTCTCGTCAATCCTAGTTTTAATTTTTTTAATTTTCTTGTTGTTTTTGTTTTGTACCTCTGTCCTTTTTTAATCTTCAATATACAATCATTTTGAATCTTTTTTTTATACTTTTTGATTATGACAAAAAGGGGGAGAAAATAAGATTTTAATCTGATCCATGATAATAATTATGGGACTAAGTCTCAAACATTTCTAATAAAATACAAAGCTCTGTTCTGTTTAAGAGATATGCATGTACCTCAAGACTCTAAAAGACTATGCTCTGAACATCATCTGGAAAAGAACTGCTAAAGAAACTTTGAAAGAAAAACATCTCAAAGCTCTGAAGAACAAATCTCAAGAAGTTTCCCTTATGCTCTTAAACTCTTTAATTAATTTTTAAGAAGAAGAAATATCAATCTCAGGGGGAGATTCTCACTCTTGCACAATTTTTTTCTTCAAAATCTGAATTATTTTTGTCATCATCAAAAAGGGGGAGATTGTTAGAACAATGCTTGGTTCTAATCATATCTTAGAGTTTTGATGATAACAATGAAATAAATTTTGTAAAATATACTTTATACTCTGATGTATACGTTCTCTAGATACAGATGATGTTCTGACTCATGCATATCAAAAGAGAAACATCATTCTACGCAAGTCAAAGCAAACTCTGAAGGAAGCACTCCAAGGAAAACTCTGATGGAAAAGAAATCCAAAGAAACCTTTGATAAAGCTAGCTGGAGCAAAGATTTGAAAGAAGCACGCTGAAAGCAACATCTGATAATGCAAGATGAAGCAAACTCTGATGAACATAATATGAAGAACACTCTGATAGAAGAAAAGTTTAAGTAAACTCTGAAGTGGCAATGCAATAAGCAAACTCTTAAACTTCCAGAGACAAGCTCTGACAGTACCGTTGGCCATTTAATGCTAAGACGGCTAACTCACTCAAGTGGTACTACGCACGAGAACATTGGAAACATAAAGACAAAGACAACATGCTTCATTAATGCATACACTCTCTTCAAGGAAGTAACGGTCAAGACTGAAAGCTATATATAGAAGATCATTTGTTTCAAAGAAAGGTTACTGATCCACGAGAAACATACTAGCACTCATTGCTTTCATTCTTGTAAACTAATATTGTATAGTGGGTAAATCATAAGTATTGGGCAATAATCTTAGTGATAAATCACAGTTTGTGATATAACTTATTAGAAGCATTCTGATTCACTATTGTTAAGAGATAATTTTTGTAAGTGTTCCTTGAGAGACCAGTTGGGTCAGATTTCTCAAGAGGGCTAGGACTAGTTGAGTCTTAGAGGTGTTAGTCACTTGCAGTTGGCTTATGCATTGTATTTTTAGTCACAACATTTTGGTTGTGCATTTGTAATCAGTTTGATTATAGTGGATTAAGTCCTCGTTGAGAGAGGCGAAATCACCTTGGCGAGTGGACTGGAGTAGTTTGATTTTTAAACGAACCAGGATAAAAATATTTGTGTCCTTCCATTAGTATTGCACGCGAAAAAGGAAAAACTTATTCACCCCCCCCCCCCTTATAAGTGTTTTCTCATCCTTCATCAAGATGGTCATCCAACTAACCAATAATTATTAAATTGTTTTACTTTATGCCTTTTATTTTTTATGCTTTATGTACCATTTACTTTAAGCATTAAATTTCATGTCATTTTTATTTTTCTCACTTGAGCCTTTTCTTTTCTCTTCTAAGACACCTAATAATCAACATGAACCATAAAAACCTTTAATAATACTTGGACTATTTGGACACTATCCTTGACATTATGGAGCATTTGACTTCTTGGACTTAGGATTAGAAACCTTGGCCTATGTTGGAGACCTTGTGATCTTAATTGGTATTTTGTCTTGAGTTCTTGAGGTTTACCTCAAGACATTGGTTGTTTGTTTGTTTTGTATGTAGGTTATTGTGATTACATACTTTGTTTGTAATCTAGAATTCACCCGTATACAGCCGTTACTCTGCCCAATTTTTGTGAAGACTTAATACACTTGAAGTTTGGTTCTCTCAAGAGGTCTACTATCTTTGCTTGTTTGGTTTCAATCCAAAGAATGGTAATTCTATCTTGGCTCATAATGTCAAGTGTTAGCTTCTTGTTGGTTAGATGGTTCTTATCCCTAGCTTTTACCTTATGCTTTAGGATAGTCTCTTCTTCTCCTTCCATCTTCTTTAATTTCAAAAAATCTTCTCTCTCCTTTTGAAAACTCCTCTTGTTTCTTTTAAACTTGAACCACTTTCATAATAAACTTGGACTTAGGTCCATGCATTTTTCAAAACCTTTTCATAAATAAACTTCAATCAACTTAATAATACCTTGACTTTTTTTGTGAAAAGACTAAAAGTAAATTAATCTCATTTCAAACCATTTTGCCACTTTAGCTTTTTATTTTAAAACCTTTCTCAAAAGATTAGACTCTTGTCAATATTTGTAGTGATGCAAACAAATATACTTCTACAATATGTAGTGAAGAGAGATATTTTCCACTTGGGTGTTGAGTGAGGCATTGTTGATTTTAAAATCCAAGCCATATCCTCCACTTTGAGATGATGCAAATTCTCATTTCTCATGATTGTGGGTAGTAAGTATGTTTTTCCACACGGACAATGACGATGATGTCTTATCTTATAAAATCAATTAACATACTTATCTTTTAAAATATTTTAAAATAGGAACTACATGTAACCTGATCCCCTATTGCATGAAAGGTGGTACGTAGGCACTAAAGGTTCACAACCGCGGCGGGTGCAAAAACCTTTAAAATATATTTCTTTTCTCACCTCCACCATCCATTTTAATACAACATTTTATACCCAAAATATATAGATTTTACAAAGAGGTTCCTGCGGAGTACCGTAGATTTTTAGGGTGCTAATACCTTCCCTTTGCATAACCAACCCCCTTACGTTGAATCTTTCCCCCTCTTTTTTTGGTTACTCGCTCTTTTCCCATTCCTTTGGAAACAATAAAGCGCGATGGCGGTTTTTATTTTGATCTGTATAAGTCTAGCCAATCCAATGGCTTAGTCTTAAACATTTCTACCGCTACAGAAAAAATGGCGACTTCACTAGGGAAATATTGGCCTCTTGCTGGTCCATCCCTAAGTGGGTTGAGCCTATATTTTTTTATATCTGTATATGTGCTATTGTTGTTTATGTGTTATATGTTGTATATATGTTTGTCTGGATTTTCCTGGTTTTCAGGATGTGGTTATTACTTATAAGTCCTATACTCGGACATGAGAAAACTTTAAGATAGGACGGGCGGTATAGTCATGTTAACTTCGAGGGAGTAATCCAAAAAAAGGAGGCATGAGATCCCCCATTTGGTGGAGGCCCCTTTGACTGTAGTGTCGTTTACCGAGTAATCAGGAAGACATACTACTTTCGACCTGGGAGCCTGTTGAAGTTGAGGACCGTAGAATACCTAACCCTTATTGGCCTTTTAGGTGTAGTGAGAAATCTATGACGGAGTAATCCGGAAATAGTTGTCACGCGATACTATGCTCGGACTAGTTTTTCTTGAGAATGTTACTAATTACCGAGTTAATCAGGAATTTGGAAATATCCGAAGGAAGGATGTAGACTCTGGGAACCTCTATAACCTTGTTCGGTAGGTGATAACTTTTAGACCAACACCTTATGGGTAGTACCTTTGACCTCATGCTCGTGACGTTGGACCTATGAACCCTATATGTGTGATCTTGTTTGTGATTGTTGCATCATGCATGCATGCACTCCTAAGCATCTTTTGAAGAAATTTTATTTCGAGGGACTTAAAATTTGACCATTTGTGAATATCTCAGGTACTTTTTAACCATGGATTCTGGAAAAAGAAATACCAGGAATTACAGTTTCAAGGATCCCAAGATAGATGAGTTGATCAGTCTAATTCCCGAGATTGAGTGTTCTGCAGATTTTCGGAAGAAGTATGGATCCATCATTCCTCTTATGAAGCTTAGGATGAAAGAGGGTATTCTCTCGACCTTGGTCTAGTTCTATTATGTGATGTATCATTGCTTTACTTTCCCCGACTATCAGTTGATTCCTACACTAGAGGAGTATTCTTATCTGCTAGATTTACCTGTTACCGATCATGTTCCTTTTACTAGTTTTGAGGGTGAGCCAAAACCATATTAGCTTGTTGCTTTGATCCATCCGGGGAAGTCTGAGTTGGAAGCCCATATGAATACTAAAGGAGGGATTAGAGGATTACCAACCTAGTTCTTATTGGAGAAAGCTCGTTACTTTTCCAGGATGAAGAGTACAGTCGCTTTTTAGGCCATATTTGCTCTACTTGCTTACGGTTTGTTTTTATTTCCTAATGTGGATAAGTTTGTTGACGTTAATGCTATCAGGATCTTCATGATTGGAAACCCAGTTCCTACATTGTTGGGTGATTCTTATCACTCTATTCATCTTCGGAATTCTTATCATGGGGGGATGATTATCTGTTGTACGCCTTTGTTGTACTGGTGGTTTATCTCTCATATGCCTCAGTCTGAGGCTTTATGGGATGTCAAGAAGGAACCCTGTTGGGCTCCTAAAATAATGGAACTTACTCACACGGATATTGATTGGTATCATCGAGCTTACCAGGATATAGAGATTGTTGACAGTTGTGGTAGTTTCCCCAATGTACCTCTTCTTGGTACAAAGGGGGGAATTAACTATAACCCTGTTCTTGCAGGATGAAAGCTCGGTTATATGATGAGGGATAAACCAAATAGTATTCATTTAAGTAGTTTCTTCATGGAGGAGGGATAAGACCATAAGAAAGCTAGGGAGCAGATTGCGAAGGCCTGGAGTCACATTCATAAGAAGAGTAGGAAAGACTTGGGACCTAGAGGGCTGTTTCTTTGGAACCATATCTTCAGTGGGTCCAAATGAGAGTTATTCAGTTGAAGATGTCGTATTTTCGAGAAGCACATATGCCTGATTTGTTTGTGAAAACCACTCCTCCCTTATTGGATGATATAGAAGAGCTACATCTTGCTTTGGTCAAGATACATGGGGAAAAGGATGCTTGGAAGAATAAGTGCCAAACTTTAGAGATTTCCTATAGAGAAGACTTGAAGGAGAAAGATGACTTGATTGAGATTATTGAGAGTCGGGTTATAGAGATGATGGTGAGAAAGGGGATTTATTTTCTCCTAAGCCTCATCCAGATGCTAGTTGCTCACTTTCCGATTCAGGTGATTGGAAGAAGGTTGCCACCAAATATGCGGAAGAGAACCATAGGTTGAAGGCTCAGATTGCCAGGCTTACGGGAAAGCGCCAGCGTATAGAGTGATCTCCAACAGCTTTACTTCTTAGGGTTTTAGACTTTATTTTCATCTTGTACTTGGGATTGTTGAGACTTGTAACCTATTTTGAAGTTATTATAATAAAAAATTTCAGTATTTCAAATGCGTTATTACTTTCATATTTGCAATGTGTCTATAAATCTTTAAGTCCCTTAAAATATTAATAATAAAATAAATCTCGTGCACCATATATCATGCATCATATTACACATATTTCTTGCATTTGTTATGCATATCCAGGTGTCTTAACAAGCTTCTTTACTTCGTTCAGCAAGTTGACTCACCACTATAACACTCGGGCTAATTTCAGAAGGAAGATGGACAATTTAGAACAAGAGAATCGCGAGCTATGCGAGGAGGTTTCTTCTTTGAAGGCCGGCATGGCCAATCTTATTGCTCTAATGGAATCTCTGGTGGCTTCTCAGAATCATCCACCGAGTGTTCAACCTCAATCGACAAGGGCTACTCTAAAGATATGACAGTTCCTGTGTCTGCTACCCCAGTTGTTGTTCAGAATCGCATGCCTCAAGGTTATCCATGGGGAATGCCAGAGAATTTTGCACCCAAAAGTTTCAATATTGGTCCTCAATAAGCTCTAGTTGTTCAGACTACTGTTACTCCTGCACCTCCTGTGGTGCATGCTGCTCATGTTGCACCTCCTTCGGTGAATTTGGTTCTATTTGTTAATGATAACGTGTGTCATCCTTTTCCTCCCCCAAGTGAAGACTTGGGTCTTTATGACATAATGGATGATTTTCAAGAGCTGTTTAACAAGATGCAAAGGGAGATAAAGGTCCTCAGGGGAAAAGAGTTATTCGGGAAGAATGTGAATGAATTATGCTTGGTCCCGAATGTTAAGATACCTGCAAAGTTTAAGGTCCCAAAGTTTGAAAAGTTCAAGGGCAACACTTTCACTCGTGCTCATCTGGTAATGTATATAAGGAGAATGTCTACCCATACTGATGATCAGCGTCTACTAATTCACTTTTTTCAGGATAGTTTGATCGGTGCGGTGCTGAAGTGGTATCTGAGTTTGGACAACATCAACATCCATACTTTCAATGACTTGGGAGAAGCATTTATCAAACAATACAAATACAACATGGACATGGCGCCTGACCATGATCAACTCAGGGCCATGGTTCAGAAATACAGGGAATCATTCAAAGAATATGCACAGAGATGGCGTGAGGTGGCCGCCCAAGTGATTCCTCCCATGGAAGAGAAGGAGATGACTAAGATTTTATTGAAGACTATGGGTTCTTTCTACTATGAGAGGATGGTAGCAAGTGCGCCAAGTGACTTTACTGAAATGGTAGGCATGGGTATCCGTTTAGAAGGGGCCGTAAGAGAGGGTCGTTTAACAAAGAGTGAAGGATCCGGAGGTGCAAATAAGCCATCTTATGGGTTTACCAAGAAGAAGGAAGGAGATCAAAATGTTGTTATGCAAGAGAGGAGGGTTAATCCTCCTAGAAGAAATTATCAGCGTCATCAGCAAGTCGCTTTGGTTACTCCAGTTGTTGGTGTAGCTCCAACCACCGTTTCTTATCAGAGACCATCCCGGCAGGGGAATCAAGGGTATAATCAAAGAAGGGAGAGTTATGACCCTATTCCTATGAGTTATACAGAGTTACTACTGGAATTGATTAAGAAGAAGTTGGTTCAGCCCCGACCACCTCCCATTGTACCATCATCATTGCCTTGGTATTATAAAGCAGACCAAACGTGTGCTTTTCATCAGGGAGCACCAGGGCATAATGTTGAGAATTTCTATCCTTTGAAGACTGAGGTGCAGAAATTGGTGAATTATGGTATTCTATCTTTCAAGGATGTGGGCCCTAATGTGAAAGACAATCCTCTACCCAAGCATGGAGGAGAGAATGCTGTGAACATGGTGGCCGGTTGTCCAGACGACTTCCAGATTTTTGATATTCATCTAGTTAGAGGAGATTTGGTGAAAATGAATGCAGACCTCTGTGATTTTAGCTACTATACGCATGACCATTCTGGTTGTGCTATTTACAGTACAGACATACAGGGTTGCGATAAGATAAAGGCTGATTTGCAGTTGATGATGGATGAGGGCCTCATCCATATAATCAGGCCTAGGGCAGAGTATAAAGAAGAGGTGAACATGGTTTCTGGATGTCCTGGAGAGTTCAGAATTTATGATGTGGAGCACATGAATGAGGATCTTGTACAATTGCATGCTACTTTCTGCCACAGGGATGGTCAGGTGGAACATCAGTATGGATCTTTCCGAATTTGCTGCCTGGACTCCCGAGGATGTTCAATCGTAAGGAAAGGTGTTCAGTTGTTGTTGGATAATGGAACTATCAAGGTTACAGGTCAAAGGGTTAATTACCATGAAGTTGATATGATTGAGTTTTGTTTGGCTGAAGAAGAGTCGGATGATGAGTATGCCTCTGCAGATGAGTTCTTCTCCTCGGATGAAGATTTGTTTTCCAGAGATGACTCCATAATGACTGATTATGTTGAAGAAGGGGTAAACGTCATTGTGCCTTGTTTTGGTGCACCCGCCCATTTTGAAGTCGAGTATTATAGAAAGTCGGCTATTACTCCATTGGTAATTATTTTGCCAGGTCATGTCCACTACAAGTCAGATAAGGCTGTACCCTACAAATATAACACTACAATCTTAGAGGACGGTGTGGAAGTTCCCATCCAGCCAATGCCTGATGTTGGAAATATTGTGAGACTAGCAGATTAACCCACAACAGTCGTGTATTTGCACCAGTTGTTCATGGAGATGTTAGCACTGGAAAGAAAATTGTTGAGAATGTTGAACCCAAGAAGGTTACGGGTGAATCTAGTGGAGCTACGTTAGAGAAAGAAGTGGATGATATTTTAAAGATAATCAAGATGAGCGACTAAAGAATTATAGATCAGCTACTGCAGACTCCTTCAAAAATATCTATCTTGGCTTTATTGATGAACTCCTCTGCTCACAGAGAATCTCTGATGAGGGTATTGGACCAAGCTTTTATGGAAAGTGACATGCCTATAGACCAATTCAGCAGCGTAGTAGGGAACATTATGTCATGTAATAACCTGAGTTTATGTGACGATGAATTGCCAGGTGAAGGAAGGAATCACAACCTGGCCCCCCACATCTCTATGAACTGCAAGAATAATTCACTATCCAATATGCTGATTGATAATGGATCCGCTTTCAACGTTATACCGAGGAGCACACTTATGAAATTGAAATATCAAGGAATGCCCATGCGCCTAAGTGGCATTATTGTGAAAGCGTTTGATGGATTATGGAAATCTGTTATTGGTGAAGTGGACTTGCCTATTCATATAGGCCCACATTTGTTTCAGATTACTTTCCAGGTCATGAATATTATACCCGCTTATAGTTGTTTGCTAATAAAGTCGTGGATACATGAGGCATGGGCTGTCACTTCGACTTTACACCAAAAGTTGAAGTTCGTACGTGAAAGAAAAATGGTAATTATAAATGGAGAACAGACATTATTAATATCTAATTTGTCCTCTTTCAGCATTGTGGAGGCAGATGAAACTGCTGTTAGAACCCAGTTCCAAGCCTTATCCATTGATAACATAAGAGTAAATGAGAATTCCATGGTCTCGCTTAAGGATACGCAACAAGTTGTGTGTAAGGGTCATAGTGAGGTATGGGGACAGATTGTGGATCCACCTGTAAATAAGAATAGAGCTGGCTTGGGGTTCTCTTTGAAGAATGAGAAAGGTAAAAGCATGAAGCTGTAGTCTACTGCAGGCAAGTATCAAGACATCTTTCATAGCGGGGGTTATCTTCATCCAACTGTTTGCGGGATTAATGCCATTGTGGAAGATGAAGCAGAGTCAGAAATGCCAAGTTACATGACGCACGGAGTTAAGGTTCAGAACTGGATCACCATTGATGTTCCCTCTTGCATACATGTTTCAAAGTAATTTGTTTTGTTAATATTTTTGAAAAGCTTTCACTCTGCCCAAGGTAGAAGTATTAACATTGTATGGGCTTATCTGTTTGCTGTGACTTTTAAAATCAATAATAAAAGTTGTCTTTGTTCCCCAAATTGTGTCTTTATTTTCTGCTTTTTCTTGGAAAATGGTAATTAGAAAAAAAAAACTTTCAAAATAAATTATAACTGAAATTCAATCTGCATGATCACTTGTTATATGTGTCAATTTCTAAAAGCAATCATAAATCATATGTGCAGATTAATTAAAAAACCCGTTGAATACAATGACCATGCACCTTCTCCCAACTTTGAATGTCCTGTGTATAGGGCCGAAGAAGAAGACTATGATAAGATTCCGGAAGAGGTCTCGCGGTTGCGTGAGCGTGAGGAGAATGCCATTCAGCCATATAAAGAGCCATTCGAAGTAATCAATTTGGGTTCAGAAGAAGATCCAAAAGAAGTCAAGATTGGAGCATTTTTGTATCCTGATGTGAAGAGCAATTTGATTGAGTTGTTGAAAGAGTATATGGATATTTTTGCTTGGTCTTATCAAGATATGACTGGTCTAGATACAGATATTGTAGAGCACCATTTTCCGTTGAATCCAGAGTGCCCGCCATTCAAACAGAAGTTGTGAAGAACTCACCCAGATATGGCAGTGAAGATCAAAGAAGAAGTTCTAAAGTAGATTAGTGTCGGTTTTCTTGTGACATCAATGCACCCTTAATGGATTTCCAATATTTTCCCAGTACCGAAGAAAGACGGAAAAGTTCGCATGTGCGTAGATTACAGAGATCTAAAAAAAGATAGTCCAAAAGATGATTTTCCATTGCCACACATTGATATGTTAGTGGATAGCACAACAAAATTCAAAGTTTTCTCGTTCATGGACGTATTTTCCGGGTATAATAAAATAAGAATGGCTCCTGAAGACATGGAAAAAACAACGTTTATCACACCCTGGGGAACATTCTGTTACAGAGTGATGCCCTTTGGGTTGAAGAACGCTGGTGCAACGTACCATAGGGCTATGACAACCCTATTCCATTATCTGATACACAAGGAAATCGAGGTATATGTTGATGATATGATTGCTAAATCCCAGACTGAAGAAGGGCATGTAGAAGATTTGTTGAAGTTGTTTCAGCGTTTAAGGATGTATCATCTCCGCTTGAATCCAAATAAATGTACCTTCGGTGTTTGGTCAGGGAAAACGTTTGGGTTTCATTGTTAGCCAGAAAGGGATTGGAGTTTACCCTGATAAAGTTAAAGCAATTCAAGAAATACCAGTCCCGAGAACTGAAAAGCAAGTCAGAGGGTTCCTCGGGCATTTGAATTATATTTCCATATTCATTTCTTATATGAGTGCAACATGTGAACGAATCTTTAAGTTGTTAAAGAAAGATCAAGGTTGCGTGTGGACAGATGAATGCCAAAGGGAATTTGAAAGTATTAAAGAATATTTGCTTGAACCTCATATCTGGCTCCCTCTTGTTGAAGGAAGACCATTGATTATGTATCTGACAGTGTTAGATAATTCCATGGGCTGTATTCTGGGACAACAAGATGAAACCGGGAAGAAAGAGTATGCCATTGATTATCTCAGTAAAAAGTTTACTGATTGTGAGTCATGGTATTCCACGCTAGAAAAGACATGTTGTCACTGGCCTGGATGGCAAAATGTTTGCGGCAGTATATGTTGAATCACACTACTTGGTTGATCTCCAAAATGGATAAAATCAAGTACATTTTTAAAAATCCTACTCTTACTGGGAGAATTTCCCGCTGGCAAATGCTGTTATCTGAATATGACATCGAATACCGCACTCAAAAAGCTATTAAAAGCAGTGTGTTCGCAGATTATCTTGCTCACCAACCAGTTGATGATTATCAGTCTGTGATGTATGATTTCCCCAATGAGGATGTGATGTTTCTGAAAGTGAAAGATTGTGATGAACCTTTGCCTGAGGAAGGTCCTGATCCTGAATCTCGCTAGAGTTTGATATTTGAGTGAGCTGTGAATGCTTATGGTAAAGGAATTGGTGTTTTAATTGTCACTCCACATGGATCGCACATTTCTTTTACTACAAGGTTTACATTTGATTGTACTAATAATATGGCAGAATATGAGGCTTACATCATGGGTCTCGAGGAAGCTATTGATCTCAGAATTAAGATTCTAGATGTGTATGGCGATTCAGCTCTGGTAATAAATCAGATTAAAGGAGAGTGGGATGCTTGTCACCCTAGCTTGATCCCTTACAAATATTATGCTAGAAGATTGTTACCCTTCTTTAATAAAGTTGAATTCCATCACATTCCTAGAGATGAAAATCAAATGGAGGATGCTCTGGAAACTATGGCTTCTATGTTTCAAGTGAATACTTGGAATGATATACCTCGAATTATGGTTCGGCGACTAGATAGACCCGCTCATGTGTTTACAATAGAAGAGGTAGCAGATGAGAAACCTTGGTATTATGATATCAAGCATTTTCTCGAAACTCAGGAATATCCGATTGGTGCATCGAATAAAGATAGAAATACATTGAGAAAATTGGCTGGCAGCTTCTTCCTCAATGAAAACGTGTTGTACAAGAGAAATTATGACATGGTCCTGCTCATATGCGTGGATAGACACGAAGCAGACATGTTGATGCATGAGGTTCATGAAGGCTCATTTGGCACACATGCCAATGGACATTCGATGGATAAAAAGATGCTAAGGGTAGGTTACTATTGGCTGACAATGGAATCTGACTGTTACAAATTTTCAAAGAAGTTTCATAAATGCCAGATTTATGCGGACAAGTTTCATATGCCTCCGACACTTCTCAATGTGATCTCTTCCTCATGGCCTTTCTCTATGTGGGGTATAGACATGATTGGGATGATAGAACCCAAAGCTTCAAATGGACACCGTTTCATCTTGGTAGCAATTGATTAATTCACCAAATGGGTGGAAGCTGCTTCATATGCTAACGTTACCAAGCAGGTGGTTGTGAGCTTCATTAAGAATAATCTCATATGTCGGTATGGTGTGCCGAGCAGAATTATCACTGACAATGGCTCGAATCTAAACAACATGATGATGACATAACTTTGTAAGGAATTCAAGATTGTGCATCACAATTCATCTCCGTACAGGCCAAATATTAATGGGGCTGTTGAAGCTGCTAATAAGAATATCAAGAAGATCATTCAGAAGATGGTTGTTACTTATAAAGATTGGCATGAAATTCTCCCTTTTGCTTTGCATGGATATCGGACATCTGTCCTCACTTCAGCAGGATCAACCCCATTCTCCCTTGTGTATGGAATGGAAGCAGTACTCCCAATCGAGGTTGAGATTCCCTATTTGGAGTGATGATGGAAACCAAGTTGTCAGAGGCTGAATGGGTCCAGAACAGGTTTGACCAATTGAATTTGATTGAAGAGAATGACAGATTTGTGTCATGGGAAGTTATATCAGAAGAGAATGAAGAAAGCTTTTGAAGGCCCATATGTTGTCAAGAAAGCCTTCTCTGGCGGTGCATTAATTCTTGAAACTATGGACGACGAGGAGTTCCCACGTCCCATGAATGCTGATGCATTCAAGAAATACTTCGCCTAAAGAAATAAAAGAACAGCTCGCTAAGTTGAAAACCTGAAAGGGCGGATTAGGCAAAAAATAGCATCTCGGTAGGCCGAAAACCCGAAAGGGCGGTCTTGGAAAAAATTAGAGACATAAATAGAATAAAATTTCCCGCTAAGTTGAAAACCCGCAAGAGCAACTTAGGCAAAAATTAGGGACTTTCTTGGAAAGTAACTACATCAGAAAAGACTTGATCGTTGAAGCAACAATCTTCTTGAATCCTTACCATACTTCAATGGAAGTTGCTACTCAGGATTTCAAAAGTTGTTAGAGGGGATAGTGGTCATTGTATCTCAATGTATCTTTTCCATTATATACTACCATTTTCTGAACTTTGTAATCATCCGTGGAGTCTCGCCATTCACATACTACCATTCTATTAATGAAATTTGAGCTTTTACCCAATTCTTTGTATTTCTTATTTTATTTAGCTTGCAAAGACTCCATTTATCATTGATAATAATTTTCAAAGTGAAAAGATTAAATAACAAAATTGATCTTCAAAAAGAATTTACAATTTGCTTTTACTTTAGATTTGTGATGCAAGAGAAAAATAAAAGTGGTTATCCCAGGAATGGACGAACTCCAGTTGTTTTGAGAAGTTTTGTTTCCCAGAGAAGATTTTCTCAGGATGTTTTCGTTGTATTGGGTTTGTGACTCCAGTGTCCCCAGTCAAGTTTTGGTTCATTTTCTTCTTTTCTGAGTTTGCATGATATGAAGACTCGATCCAAGATTTCTCCAATGAAGGTTTCACTTGTTTGATAGAAGTTATTTCTTCCCAGAGAAGTTGGTACAATAATTACTCTCGAAAAACACATGTCTCTGGTTTCTCCAGCAAATAATGTATATTGTTTTTACCTTTGAGAATGTGGTGTTGACCTCCCCAAAGAAGTTAGCATGAAATCCCCAGTTAATCTCTCGACGATGGGGCATCATATGCTTTAGCGAAGTTTGTATGTTTTTCCTCCTTCAAAATGGGCCTGAATTCCCCAGTGAATGTTTTGATGATTTGGTGTCCATCTGCTTTACTTGAAATTGATTTTGCAATCCCCAGTAGAAGCGTTACATTTGAAAATATTTGTTTCCCCGTTGAAGTCTGAGTGCTATTCCCTGGTAAAGCCTGGAGAAGGATGTTATATCTCTGTATCTGTACTGTTTTGTCGCTATGTTTTGTTTACTTCCAGATTGCGTTTCTCCCCAGTGAAGTTAAGCCATGCAGTAGGATTTTGTTTCCTCAGTTGGCGCTTACTTTTTCTTATGGAATGTTCATCTTGGATGTGATTTAGCCGAGTGTTGATTGTGCCCGAGTTGGTTTTGCCTGGTTACTCCCAGTGTTATATGTCTGTTTTGTCAGCATATGCAGGATAGCACTCATGCATTCATACATATATCATGCATAGTTAAAATTTGGCAAATCATTGCTCATTCTTATCCGTTATTATTTTGTGGACGTATTTCCCTATTTTGTAGAATTATGTTGTCCTCTCTCCATTAGAGTGTCAGTCATAAGCAGAAAGTGTATGTTCTTTCAATTTCCCCATTGAATTATCCCTCGTGGAAGATTTTTTCTTTATCCTTCCTGCACAGCTCTTTAACTGGATGATTTGAGTTTCCCTCTTGAGTTCATTTCTCAGAGAATGTATTTTGGTAGACTATTTTACTCCAGTTTATTTCTGGATCAAATCTTTGTTTCCCAGCAATATTATTACTTTGGACGTCTGAAAGCTTTGATTTCTGGTTTGAGGATGTGCATTTATTTTGCACGAGAAGACCTTTATCTCCTCAGTGGGAATATATTGGCATTTCCCCAGGAAGTCATATTGCGTTCCCTAGAAATCATTTTTTTACAATCCATCTTATAACAACAAGTAGCAGGTCTCTTTATTTGAGCAACTCGTACTTCCCTGTAAAAGTCGCGTAACTTTTTTGCTATCTTCTCTATGAGTGGATAGTTAATTTTGAAATCTTTACAAGTGGTAGTCTCTTTATTTGAAACAGTTTATATATTACCCTTTACCGGCATAATGCCTTGGTTAAATAAGAAGTTGAGACCCGGTCTAGGTGAAACGCTGGGATTTTGGAAAAAAACTTGTTATCTTTTTGCTACCTTCACTGGACGTTGGTAGTTCATCGTCAGTGAACGGCGGTGTTATGATATATTTTCTCCGCTACCTTCAGTGAAAGTTGGTAGGTCACCTTCAGTGAAAGTTAGTGTTTGTTATCTTTTTTCTACCTTCAGTGAACGTTGGTAGTTCATCTTCAGTGAACAGCGGTGTTATGATATATTTTCTATTCTACCTTCAGTGAAAGTTGGTAGGTCACCTTCAGTGAAAGTTGGTGCTTGTTATCTTTTTGCTACCTTCAGTGAACGTTGGTAGTTCATCGTCAGTGAACAGCGGTGCTATGATATATTTTGTCTTCTACCTTCAATGAAAGTTGGTAGGTCACCTTCAGTGAAAGTTGGTGCTTGTTATCTTTTTGCTACCTTCAGTGAACGTTGGTAGTTCATCATCAGTGAACGGCGGTGCTATGATATATTTTCTCTTCTACCTTTAGTAAAAGTTGGTAGGTCACCTTCAGTGAAAGTTGGTTCTTGTTATCTTTTTGCTACCTTCAGTGAACGTTGGTAGTTCATCATCAGTGAGCAGCGGTGCTATGATATATTTTCTCTTCTACCTTCAGTGAAAGTTGGTAGGTCACCTTCAGTGGAAGTTGGTGATTTTTATCTTTTTTCTACCTTCAGTGAATGCTGGTAGTTCACTGTCAGTGAGCGCCAGTGTTATGATATTTTCTTTTCTCTCTACCTTCAGTGAAAGCTGGTAGTTCATCGTTAGTGAACGTCGATGATTTCTTCCATCTACCTTCAGTAAACATTGGTAGCTCTCCGTCAGTAAATGTCGGTATTTTTTTCTTCTCCCTTTCTACCTTCAGTGAATGTTGGTAGTTTCGCTTCCAGTAAAAGTTGGTGTATCCTTTGACTTTTTATCATCCTTTATAAGTCAGGTCTTTTGATCCACCAGTGATTTATTTTCCTAGTCGGGTTTCTCTTTTGTTTCTTTATTTCCTTTGTTACATCCCCAACGGTGTTTTGTGTCTCTTTGATTTTGTTCATGCTCATAAGTATTGCATGGCATCTTAGGGCCAAAAATAGGATTTATTTTATATTTAAGTATCTTCGATCGCGTCGACATGAAAATTTTTACCCTTCGTATCTCCAAATAGAATAAACTTAAATAAGGACAACTGTTGTACACCAATTTTTCCCCCTAAGATCCCCTCATCATACCATGTTTATTCAATCACAACAAGACCACATTAGGTTATTTTGGTTCTCCTCTTTATCTTTAGCTTTGCTCTTTGAGGAATCACCAAGCACCTTGACTTGTTTTCTTTTGTGATCATGAATATTTTGTCTTGGTTTTCCTTTTAATTAATAAAATGCAATGTTGGTTTGTCTTACTTGTTACTAATGTAGGTAAAGACAATAAGGTTTAGCAAGTTGCTCCATGGGTTCACGAGTTTATTTCCATGCCCTAAGCAATAAAAGCTTGATAAGTCCAAACCTTACCATTGAGGTTGTTTTGGAAGGGATGGCATGGCAAGGTTATTTTGGTTCAATACATTTCCAAGATATCAAGATTGATTCAAAAGTACAAGGGATTGATTGAAGAAGTTGTCATGGTTGGACAAGGTCTTGTTCCCATTGGTCACAAGTGCATGTTTCTCTCAATTATAAAGATATGGAAGTGGTTTTGGTTTCTATGAGTTCTCATTATAATCCTCCAAAACTTCTATTTACAAAGCAAGAGTGTTGGTACAAGAAGGTGGTTTAAAATTGTCAAGGTTCCTCCAAGCATTTTCTTTATCTATGAGCTAGGGTTTTGAACTTCAAAGAAGTATATCTTGATCATATTTTGGTATTTTTGATTGATTCCAAAAACATCCTTATCTTCAAAGGATTACTAACAAATCACTTCAAAAGTTTCAAGGAGTTTTCAAGTGGAAGAAACTTGATGATGAAGAAATATTACAAGTCCTCCAGATGAATCCCCCAATTTCTCATGTGTGACTTTAAATGATCATAACTTGGTAAATTTTTATCACCTTGGACCCCACTCTTTCTCCATAATGATCTTGAGGATGTGACCTTTATCCCTTCTTTTGTGTGAAAAGTGATCAAATGGATGGAAGATGCCCTAAGGATACAAAATATTATAGGTCATTTCATGATTTTTTTCCAACTTCAACAATTCATAACTCTCTCAATTTTTGGATATTTTGATTAGTTCAAGTTTCAAAATTTCATTCAATGAGTCTATTTCATGCCATCTTTTTTAGTGACGAGAAAATTCCAAGTGGAAGGTCGTATTTGGATGCAAAACATTATAGGTCACTTTTGAAGAAAATTTTGAAATATTTCTAAGTATGGAAAGTCAACCCTTTTTCTCCAACTTTGACTCAATGCAACTTTTAGCTCAAACATCCATTTGACTCCGTTCTTTTCCCATTGCAAAGCTTGTAACCTCATCTTTCTAAAGCATAAAGAATCATGCCTTAAGACCCCTTGAGCTGAGAATACCATTGATTTGAACTTGGTAACTGGGAACTGAAGTTTCTTCGAAAGTCAGAATTTGAAATCTTTGATTTAGCTTCTAAACACTTTGTTTCTGCGTGTTTTTGCCTCTAAATATGTCTAGTGAACTTCCAAAAGTGATTAGCACAACAAAACACGCTTTTTGGTTGAGTTTTGATCAACCTAGAAGTCACACTTTTCTTGTTTGCAACTTCACACGATTTCCCTCCAAACTTCATCATTTCACACACTAGGACATTCCATTTGATTCCTTATAAATAGAGGGTCATCCCTCATTCATTTTCTTAAGCTTGGATATCCAGAATCACCATGCCAAACTTATTCCATAACTCAAATTTCTGCAACTTCGAAATCTGTGTTCAAGCCTTTTTCAATCCAATTTTTCAATCAATTTACCTCCCTTGATCTTCCCTGAAGCTTACCATATAATTACCTTCAAGAATCGTGCCATATATTGCTCCAGAGAAGTCCATTTTCAGAGCTCTGCAACTCAACTTCAATAGGTAGATTTAATTCTTCAAAACTTTGATATCATTGTGATGCTCTCATTACCCTGGTTCTAGTCGCAACACTTACTTTTATCTGGAAACATGTTTTGGCCATGAAATTTCAAATCTCTTTTCAAAACTTTCCTTCCAAATTGCTTGAGCTATAATTTATATAAATTTATCGCGAAGGTGTGGTTGTCTTCGTCTTGAAGAGACAAAGCGAATGGCATAGGTCTCGTGCTCTAATTTTACAGATTGAGCAACCTGGTTTTGGGACTGGCTGGAGGTTGAAGATGACCAACGTGTCATCCTTCAACCAATGAAACAACGCCATTTGTTTTTTTTTTACTTTCTAATTTACATTTGATTCAATGCTTTATTCACTAATGACCATGATATGCACATCGCGCCAGATACCTTGGATTTGATTACTAACGCGTTTTGACTCTCATCCAATGGTCCACATATTTTTGACCTTATTTTTCTTTTCTGATTTTTATATTTAATTGTTTTATATTTCAAAAAATCATAAAAAATTCATTTTTAGTCCAAAAAATATGAAAAGATTATGAAAAATATTTTTGATTTTCTCTTTCTGATTTTTTTTTCACAATTTTATTTTGTGTTTTAATATTTTTTATAATTTTTCACTTTATTTGAATTGTTTGAAATGTTTAAAAATACTTTTATGCATTTTTAAATTTTGAAAAAATTATGGAATGATCCAATAATATTGTGACAAATATTGGTGACCTCGTTCATTTTTTATTTTTGAATTTGGTATTTTTTTATCATTTTTGGTTCATTTTACTCATTTCTTTCAATTTAAAAAATAGTTTCTGACTTTAAAAAATTACCAAAAATTTTATAAAATTATTTTAGTTCATTTCTAATTTTTCTATGGTCTTACTTTTTATTTCTTGATTAATTTGAACATAGTTGATATTTTTCTCTTTTATTTCTATTTTAAAAGATTTTAAAACCTTTTTAATGTATATATTAGATGCAATATTATTTTGTGATTATTTTCTGGATAATCTTGGGTTGAATTTTTGATTATAACCTTTGTTAACATCATTGTATCCATGGTGTTGAGTTTAACTCCATAAAAGTGGATGAATGATTTTAATAATAGTTTGATCAAAATTTAATTCAAATGTGGTTTGTATAATCTTCCTCACTCATCTTCATCTTATCCCTTTCTTATTGCACTAAGTGTTATTGTAGCATAATCTCTATATCATGTCTCAAAATAAATGGTGCATAGATTGTAATTGACCGGCCTCAAAATAGGTGTGACTTCTATATAAGTCCACTTACGATTGCTTAACATAGCGCTAAATTTCGTCCCGATTCGAATAAATGATTATTCGTGGCCCAAACCTATGTTTGCAAGCCCAACTATATTAATTTGATATCTTTGATCAAATAACCTTGAGATTCATTGTTTGGAGGCTTTGGTTCTACCAATCCTCTAATGGATCTACAACACTTTTGGTCAACGCGGATCACTTAAACATCGTTGATCCTCAAATGGTACTTTTGAGGATTCCAAAGGGATGATATACTTGACAAAAAGAAAATGCAACCTATTGTGTGGAGGCTTTGGTTATACCAATCCTCTAATGAGTTCCAAATGCAAGTTTCAAGATGGTCATCCAACTAACCACTAATTATTAAATTGTTTTTACTTTATGACTTTTATTTTTTATGCTTTATGTACCATTTACTTTAAGCATTATATTTCATGTCATTTTTATTTTGCTCACTTGAGCCTTTTATTTTCTCTTCTAAGACACCTAATAATCAACATGAACCATAAAAACCTTTAATAATACTTGGACTATTTGGATACTATCCATGGCATTATAGAGCATTGGACTTCTTGGACTTAGGATTAGAAACCTTGGCCTATGTTGGAGACCTTGTGATCTTAATTAATATTTTGTCTGGAGTTCTTTAGGTTTACCTCAAGATATTGGTTGTTTGTTTGTTTGTTTTGTATGGAGGTTATTGTGATTACATACTTTGTTTGTAATCTGGAATTCACCCGTATACAGCTGTTACTCTGCCCAATTTTTGTGAAGACTTAATACACTTGAAGTTTGGTTCTCTCAAGAGGTCTAGTATCTTTGCTTGTCTGGTTTCAATCCAAAGAATGGGAATTTTATCTTGGTTCATAATGTCAAGTGTTGGCTTCTTATTGGTTAGATGGTTGTTATCCCTAGCTTTTACCTTATGCTTTAGGATAGTCTCTTCTTCTCCTCCCATCTTCTTTAATTTCAAAAAATCTTCTCTCTCCTTTTGAAAACTCCTCTTGTTTCTTTTAAACTTGAACCACTTTCATAATAAACTTGGACTTAGGTCCATGCATTTTTCAAAACCTTTTCATAAATAAACTTCAATTAACTTAATAATACCTTGACTTTTTTTGTGAAAAGACTAAAAGTCAATCAATCTCATTTCAAACCATTTTGCCACTTTGGCTTTTTATTTTAAAACCTTTCTCAAAAGATTAGACTCTTGTCAATCTTTGTAGTGATGCAAACAACTATACTTCTACAATATGTAGTGAAGAGAGATATTTTCCACTTGGGTGTTGAGTGAGGCATTGTTGATTTTAAAATCCAAGCCATATCCTCCACTTTAAGATGATGCAAATTCTCCTTTCTCATGATTGTGGGTAGTAAGTATGTTTTTCCACACGGACAATGACGATGATGTCTTATCTTATAAAATCAATTAACATACTTATCTTTTAAAATATTTTAAAAGAGGAACTACGTGTAACCTGATCCCCTATTGCATGAAAGGTGGTACGTAGGCACTAAAGGTTCACAACCGCGGCGGGTGCAAAAACCATAAAAATATATTTCTTTTCTCACCTCCACCATCCATTTTTATACAACATTTTATACCCAAAATATATAGATTTTACAAAGAGGTTCTTGCGGAGTACCGTAGATTTTTAGGGTGCTAATACCTTCTCTTTGCATAACCAACCCCCTTACCTTGAATCTTTCCCCCTCTTTTTTGGGTTACTCGCTCTTTTCCCATTCCTTTGGAAACAATAAAGCGCGGTGGCGATTTTTATTTTGATCTGTATATGTCTAGCCAATCCAATGGATTAGTCTTACACATTTCTACCGCTACACTCAGAAACAATAGTCATGTCCCTTGAACGTAGGGATACTCTTAGCAAATACCCTCAGTTTAAAGTCATCATAAAGATCATAGTCCCTAAATGTCCCTTGAGTTGCCTACGAGAAATGATCTTATGATGATAGTCCCTTCGAAATGCTAAGGTATCCTTACATGTTTCCTTCAATGACCATTACGTCCCTTTCGATAGTCCCTCAACATCCAACGACTAGGGTTACCTACTCACTAATAGTAGGATAACACGATCTAAAGGATAGGAAGAAAAGAATAGTCTTTTTTCGAGTAGGTAGATAACTCTTAGGTACTTGCTCAAACAATCCTTTTTACACACTTTCAAACACTTTTCAAGAAAAAAGTTTTCAAAAACACTTTATCACACTCTTGAGGACTGATACAAGAGTTACCATAAAGTGAATCGCCGCACTAAGGCATTTTCAAAGCTTTTCAAAACACACAAGCACAAGTAATTTCAACAAATGAGCAAGTACCTAAGAGCCCATGGAAAACTATGGTTGGAAAGGGTGCTAACACCTTCCCTTTCCATAATCTACCCCCCTTACTCAGAAATCTCGAAAAAAAAGGTCTTTTTTTCACCCTTTCCTTGTTGGATAAAAGAAAAATCAGTGGTGACTCTTTCTTACCGCGACATTTGCGAACAAAAAACACAAACCAGTATTAACAGTCAGTTTTGCCACCGTATCACAGAACTGGAGACTCTGCTGGGGAAAATGAATAAAGTGGGGTTTACCTTAGGGTCTAGATCATTTTAAATTTATTTCTTTATTTGCTTTGATTACTTTACTTTTAAAGGTTTGTTGGGGTTATTTATAAGGATCCTATACCCGGATCTGGGGACACTTTTTAGGTAAACAACAATAGATCGTGGAGATTGTACGATGTAGAATGATATGGTTTAAGCGATGGCTGTGTTGGTGTGATACCTTGGTTGGTACCGGTATACATTGTGTTGAGTCGAGGAGAATACGGGGCCGCCACGTGGTCCCGTGAAGCACTAACGAACCTTAGAACCTTAGTCGAACAAACTTGGCCATTAGAAAGTAGTGAGATAGCCGTTCTCAGTGTAAATATGGGAATAGGTTGATACTCGATACTACACTCATTGAGATCGGAATTTTGGGATGTTTCGGTCGCAAGAAAAGATTGCTAAGCTAAAATAATACCGATAAAGAAAGATCAGTGATATTGAGACTTCTTAGAACTCGGTTACTATTTCTAGGACAGGTTTGAAACCAACTAAACTTCAAGAGGGTATTTACCTATAAACCCCATGAAAGCCTAAACCTAAGGTCTTGTGTGTGATTAATTTGCTTAAACATGACATCATGCATCATAAACATTCATTCTTCATTACACTAACCATTTCAAGGATTAGGGAAATTTATCTTTGTTCTATTTTACAGATCATGGCTTCCGCTTGCAGAAATACCATCTGAATCAGCTTTGTGAGAATACCTCTTCAACTCAAAGAGCTAGTATCCAGGGTTTTTGAGACTTCTTCATTCACCAAGAACTACGGTCGGCTTCTCAATCTGGTTACCTCAGGTTTTAATAAGAAGATGATGAGTGTGCTATTTCAGTTCTTTGACCCTAATCATCATTGATTCACCTTTCCAGACTATTAGTTGATACCCACCATGGTAGAGTTCTCTTAGATATTGGGTACACCTATTTTGGATAAATTTCCTTTCACCAGCTTGGAAGAAGCTCCGAAGCCAGAGGTCATTGCAGCAGCTTTACACCTGAAATGGTCCGACGTTGTATCCAACTGGGAAATAAGAAGTGGAGTTAAGGGTTTCCTAGCCAAGTTCCTAATAGAGAAGGCTCAACTATTTTGGGATGATTTGGACTTCCAGGCTTTCGAGGAGGTCTTGGCCTTTCTCATCTATGGTGTTGTACCCCAAAATTTTCCCTCTCATTTTATCAAGATTTCCCCTCACAAGACTCTTTGGACTCAAGACCAGATTAGAGTTTGCTCAGCTTAAGACATTTCCTTGCACTGATGACCTGAAATTAGGGTTTGAGTTTGCACATAGATTTTTGGACTTTCAATGCTCAATGTGACTTTCATACTTCATGTTGGACTCCTAATATTTCTCATACCAAGTTTTAAGCCTTGAATCAAATTTTTGCCCAGTCAATTGGACAATTGACCTAAAAATCGACTGTATTGGGGAAAATGTCAACTGTGGCCAATTTACAGTCAAACCTCATAATTTTTTATCCACATCAACATTATAGACTCATATGAACCATTTGATCAAGTTTGGACCATAACTCCTCAAGAAATTTGATCAGATCATCAAAAGGGCAAAATGGTCAAAATTAGGGTTTTGACTGTAGAAGGGAAATTTCTGATTTTTCACCTGGCCAATGGCAAATTGGGTTCAAACATGGTTTCAAGGACTCAATGGCATCATCTTGACCTAATAACAAGGTTCAAAAGATCTCAAATGCATTGGATTGACAGATGAATTTTCCAATCAATTGATCAAAAATCAACTATACACTGAAAAGTCAAACTTTGACTTTTTGGTCAAAATCAAGTGCCAAGGGTCATTTTTCATCAAGATGTGTCAAAAATGAAACTTGTTCACCAATAAACCTAATTTTGAAAATTAGGGTTTAAGTTTGAAAAATTTCATAACTTAGAAATTTTCCAAGTTATGAAAATTTCTTATTTTTTCCCAACTTTTCCCAACTTTTTCACCATGATGCAATTGGATTCAAAGAAAACTTCCAACATGAAAGTTGTATTCCTCCACAAAATATAAAACTTTTATTCACAAAGTTTTCCCAAAATATGCTTTTATCTCAAGTTATGATTTTGTGAATAAGGGTCCATGAAACTTTTAACTTAGTGAAATTTTGCCCTAGTTTAGGCAGATTTTTGACCTAACTTCATGGCAACTTTTCACCTAGTTCCAATTGGAATATCAAAATGCATTTCAAAGATGGATTGTAGAGCATGTTACAAGATTTCCAAAATGTCCAAGAACTTTCCAAGATCATTTGTGGTTAGGGAGAATCGAAGGAAAGAAAATGGCCATTTCTCACTTTTGTCCAAGGCATTTTGCACCATGTTACAACTTGCAAATCAGTTTGAATCATGCTTGTACTTGCATTACAGGTTCTAATCCTTTTTAAACTCCAAAATTGAATGCAAATACATTGGACAATGGCATTGTTTTGATCTTTGAAGCTTTGTACAAGGGTTTAATCCAAAAATGGCATAAAGGTTACAATGCTACTTTGATAAAGTTCACTTTTAGAAAATGTGTTTATCTTGAGCCATGGACCTAACCTCTTGCTGCAAACAAAGTCCACAAACTTGAGGCAAAGTACACCAACTATGTGCAGCTAAGGAACATGCTTGTACAGGCTTTGAGCATTGTCATCTCACTTTTGCTTCAAAAGCAAGTAAGCTTGCAAAAAGTCCATAACTTGAAAATCTGATAAGAGCAAGTCTTTGTATCATTTCAAACAACCTCAGCATATTGTCTCAAGCCAGAAACACGATTTGCTAAGCTCTCAAACACCCTAAAACACAAAATCACAAGGTCTTGCCCAAACAGGGCATCTTCTGCAGAACCACTTCCAAAACATATTCCACTCGTGCGTTTTGCTTGGAACCACTTCAAACACATTCCCTATAACACACCTGAACTATCCAAGCCCCTGTCCAGCAACTGTAACCTCATTTTCACACTTCACCATTTTCATTTTGAAGCTTTGCATGTTGACTTCTATAGGGACATTCAGGCAAGTTCAAGGCAAGCTAAGCATTGGGAAAGGTTGAGGGAACTTCAAGCAAGCTCACAAGTACTTCAGGCCTCACTCAAAGTTGCTACATTGCCATATTCAACTTCAACTGAACAAGGTATTTTCTAAGTTTCTATCTTTCTATTTAGACATCCTTAGGCTTAGGTTTGTGAAGCAAAAATATAGTCTTTAATGTGCTTGAGCTGTACATATGCATAGTTCTTATTTATATTAACTGAGCTAGGAGAATTTGGATGATGAACATGTTGAAAATTTTAGGTTAAAATTTAGGGTCATTAAAATTCTCTCTGTCCTTTGAGAGTTAGGTCACAAAATGGATATGGTTGGAATCGTGATTGAAAATGCTATAACTTTCATGTTGTAAATTTTTGATTTCATGCAAGCAATAGAGAGAACATGATTCAAGCACAGAACCAGGGTGCGCACGCGTTTGTTCAGAGGACAGGGATGAAGTGAAGTGGGCCTGGCACGCTTGGACTTGTTTCTTTCTGCACCCCCCTTTTGCTTTCTGCACCCCCTTGGCCCATTTATTTTATTTTTGTATATTTTTCATTTCTTTTATATTTTATGACTTTATTTATTTTTTCTAAACATTGAAAAATCTCAAAAAATATTTTCTTAATTTTTTTGTATTTTATTTTATTATTTTTATTATTTTTTGGGCATAAAAATAGTTTATTAATAATAATATAACTTATTTTTCTAAATAAAACTTGTAAATAACACAAAAATATTATATATTTTTATTATTTATACACTTAAATTAATATTTTCATACAATATTTAATTTTTTAACATTTTTGTATATATTATTATTATTTTTCTTAAACAAAAAATGAATAAATAAATAATATAAAGCATATTTTCTTTTAAACCAAAAATTAGGGTTTTCACCCTTTCAAAAAATAATCATTTTATTTTCTCTTATTTTTAAGACTTAAATAAATTTATTTTACATACATAAAATAAATACAAAAACATTTGTGCATATTTTCATTTTATTGTACATTTAAATAATTGTTCATTTATTTATTATTGTATAAATTCAATTGGGTTGTAATAGTAAATTAGGGTTTTATTTTGTGCAAGTACCCCCTATTCAAACTTGTACCCCCTTTCCCATAATAATGTTGTAATAGTCTAGATTTACTTTACGCATTTTATCGCTTTCATATACCATGATAGTAAATTAGGGTTTTGTATGCAAAGACCAAAAATCAAACAAATAGCATGACTTAATGCAAGACAAAAATGCATGAAAAATGACAACAACTTGCACACAAGCATCTCTAGGGTTTCACCCACTTTGTTGCCTTAAAATGGCCATGGTATGCATGCTAGGTATCTTGGCAAAACAAAAACAAAACAAAAGATCATAGTCCCTCGATGACGCTATCTTGGTTGCCTAAACAAAAATGATCTTAAGTCCCTCAAAACTTGCTAAAGATACTTGGCAATATTGTTATCGTGGTCATACGATGATCCACGCCCGTCCAGTTTAACATCCAAAGATAGGTTTGTTTACCAAATACAATGGTAAAACAACAATGTCAAAGGGTTAAAAATGTACAAGAAAGACTTTTGAGTAGGTAGACAAGCTCCTAGTTACTTGATCAAATTTGCAAACCATCCTTGCTATTTTCAAAAACACGCACACAATTTCAAAACATTTCCCAACAAACTTTCAAACATTGAAACATTTTTCAAAAGACAAACATCTTTGTATACATTCTTCAAACAAGAATCATTACAAAGATTGCCAAAACGATTACCTCTTTTCAAAATACTTTCAAAACCACACAAAGCACCATTTTAAACAATTGAAAAAGAAAAGCAAGTGATCTAAACAAGTAACTAAGAGCCCATGGAAAACCATGGATGAAAAGGGTGCTAGCACCTTCCCTTTTCATAATCTACCCCCCGAACCCGAGAAAACATCTCGAAGGTCTTTCATGTGCTTTTTGACCTTTCCTTTGGTTAAAATAAAA